>JAQPZY010001647.1:4712500-5391082 GCA_029931535.1 Margaritifera margaritifera | reverse complement strand
ATTCTTATTTTCTAATTTATTTAAATGTAAATTCACCACAGAAATGAGACAACACACCAATAAGAAAAATGTTCACACTATTTTGTACCACAAACCACAGTTACTAATAATTCCTATAAACTCTGTAGCAAGATACATCAGTCTCAACAGAATGTATAAAAATTATAAAAATACTCTGTTCTAAAACTGTACAAAACAAATTTAAATATGATGAAGAAAATAATACTGTAATATATAATCAAATTTAAAGTAAAAATTGCACTTTACCCCAATTTATTACAATTTTAAAAATGTATATGTCTCTTGTTCACTTTTTTTTTACCTGTGATCACAGGTTATCTGTATCATCCCATAACGTTTAATGCATTCCCAAAGCAATACCAGTGAATGATATCACTTGATATTATCATTACTGGAGGAAAAGAAAATTATTGACATAATGTTTCTTCCTCAATTTAAGATGTAGATTTCTTCTCTGAACCTTCTACTAGTGACTGATTAAAATTCTTTTCAATCAAATAAAAGTCTTCTGTTGTCAAGGGAGACAACTTGTTTCATGTAATAGCACTGAGAAGGCCATAGTACAAGTTCATTACAGCCAGTTGAGGTAAGCAAATATTTATCATTATAACTTGGTGTTTTGGTATATTTTGATGGTATCCAATAAAAAATGTCTTTAATGGGTACCAGAAATTCATATCTGCATGCTTCATTAAGCATGAATCACTGAATTTGTCCATAAATCTCATTCCAATTCTAAAAAGTGAAATACAGTCAAACCTGTCAATAGCAGCCACCCATGGGAATATGCTAAGCTGCACTTTGTACACAGGTATACAGGTTCACCTTTCCAACTTGATATTTTAATAAATACCTTGCACCAAATGCCATCATCAATATTATTATTATTATTATTATTATTATTATTATTATTATTATTATTACATATTATCAACAGATTTACTTCAGTGCACTATTCAGCAAAATCATAAAATACATGTCTATGTTGTTCTCTCCCAAACTTATGCTCCTGCTCACTTTAATCCATCCTATAAATTAAATCATCACAGACTCTTAACAAAATAACTGATCTGAGTTTGTTTTACAAAACACCAACATGCCCTATGACTAAACAAAACCTACATAGACAAAGAAACAGAGGAAGGACTCTTTGTTAAGCTGACTTGTATAATCAGACTTAGAAACAGCTGTCCACACTTCAAAAAATATCTGGATAAGACAGTTAGCTTATGTGATAGGGATGTGATGAATAGGGAATGAAACCATCCTTTATGTGGCTATTGACCTAATGAAAAGGGATGTAACTTGTATCTCTCTTCAAAGATTAACTTTGATCATCAGAGACAACTTTAATTCACAGGCAAAAAAATGAAGTTATCTAACTATACATGTCACATTGGCACAAAAAGGCGACTCCCATTTCTGCTGCAACACCATGACTGCTTTTCCAACAATCCAGCAAACGAATTGCTTTGACCCTCTCCCCATATGATATAAACTGCCTTGCAGTTCAAATCTGACATACTGACACCTATGAGTTACACTGACAATGTGACAGGAGTATGGTGAGTAAAAGCAAGATAAGAAATGTTTATACATCGACTCACATGATATGCCTTTATCTAAACAATGTCTTAAAACAAAAGTTTAGTTTGCATATACTGAGTGGTCACTGTTGATACGCTCCAGCCACTGCTCAAAGCAGTGAGAAACCATTATCTGGTAAGGAAACACCTGGCTGCTGACCATAAAAAGCAGGTGATTGTTATATACACAACTTTTATATAAGAAATTTACCAAGGGTAGAGGGATTAGAATGGTCATTGAGAACATGTGACTGCTATATAAAGTTGACAGTTCAGATAGGTTTGACTGTATATTTACTTGAAGTTGTTCAGACTCCAATAAAAATCAATATAGACAAGTGACTATACCTTTTTTGAAGAAAAAACCCAACCTAATCTACTTCCTTTGATAAGTGATTTTTATTATAAAACTGAACTATCTCATGTAAATTTATTTACCTTCCTGGCTTTTATTAATCAGTAAAAGAAGCAAAACTCTGTTTAATAAGAACTGTACTTCATATCTTACAGGATTCATGAAGTCATGAAGCTTGAAAACTGAACACAAGCTGCATGAATAACTGTAGAAACTCAAAGGCTGTTCATGCTTAATGTGGAATAGATTTTTAAGCTTCATGACTTCATGAATCATGTAAAATATGAAGTACAATGCTTATAATTACAAATAGTTATAAAAACAATAACAAATTTCAAGAAATAAAAGAACAGAACTATATTTAAATATTTTTTACAAGTATTGAAAAAATACACAAGAAGGTGCATGAATACAAAAGTAGTTCATTTCTGGTGTTATGAACTAATAACTTATAGTTTTATGTATCGTCTGATGTGATTTTAATCAAGACAAATGCTTGTTACAAAGGCTTTGTAAAAATGTGTAATTACTTGCTAAAGGAGGATTATGTTTGTCAAACTCATCTGAAATATATTATAAATAAATAAATTCCATCACCATGCATTCTGTTTATCCACTATCATCTTCGTTAGTCAAGGGTTGTCTATCCATTTCATTCCACATCACCCTCGACACACTTAGCTAGATGAAATGGTGTTTTGAACAAGTGCCTCTTGCAGATAAAAGAGTCCATGCCCATAGCAAATGAAATTAATTAACCAATGAGAGAGCTCATTATGTGAGCTGCTAGGTATTCAATTAGGCAATTTCCATGATGTCCACAGGCACTGACTTGGAATTAAAAGTTGCTTCAAATGTTTAAATTGGAGAAACTTAAGTAGGACATGCATTGTCTATGGAGGCCACTATGATTATTCCTAAATTTCCCAATTTAAATGTAACAAGGGATCTGATTGGCCCAGTTTCTTTCAGCTGAATCCAATCATATAGCTAAGCAGTAGATTCTGTTTCAGCTAGCTAATTATGTCAAGGGTTGATGTGGAACACAGTGGATAGATGACCTTTGACATGTGAAGATGATCCACTATATGATCAAATCCTAAACATTTTCTTAAGCACTTGTCTGTTAGAAACACTGAATGCAAATGACAGTATAGTATTTGTCATGAATTTCAACAGTATGTGTACTTTGCTAGCATGATAAATATAATCTACAGAAATTAATGATATACAAATACAGTCCTACCCACTTATATCGACATCACTTATGTCGACAAGCCGCCTATGTCAACAAAAAAGCAAAGTCCCGGTCCCTTGGTCTACTATTACTACCAAATTTGTCATGCTTATGTCGACGTCAAGATAAAAAATAAACGTACATGTCGACAGAAGCCCTTGGTCCCAGCTTGAACAAATCCTTTGTTTTATAATCATTTGTGTCGACAAGCTGCCAGTTCCGACCCATACTATGTTCAACAATTAGTTGATCTTGCCGACAAGCTTTAATTTTGCCGCCATATCATTTATGTCGACAAGCCGCCAGTTCCTACCTGTACTTTGTTCAACAAGTAGTTGATCTTGCCACCAGGCTTTAATGTCTCGGTCGGATTGAAAAACAGGCTTTTGTTTGGTCCTATAAAGTTGGCCTCTCGTGGCGACTTAAATAACACATGTACCCTTCATCAAAGCAAGCGGTTACAATGTTCAATCAAAACAATCCACCCTTCATTAAAAAAAAATCATCACCAAACTTGAATAAAAGCAATGAAATCTGATTGATTGTTGCATTTTTCAAAGTGATCGGTGATTAAAACAAGTTTATTGTGCTGTGAAAGTTTCCTTTTTAACTTTATTTATGTTTATGATGGCTACCAATGGCAGCGTAAAACGCACATTAAATTTACAGTTTCTGGAAACTAAATAACTGGCTGTTAAGGAAGTTGAAGGTGGGGCATCTCGCAATGATGTCTGTGAAAACTTTTCACTTAAACATAACACCCTGTCAGGATGGATGATAAACCAAGAAGTTGTTCTCCACCTTTAGTGGTGAACCAGTAAAAAAAAAAAAAAAAAAAAAAGGGTTGAGAACATCTTGTTGGTCTAGATGGATGAAAGCTTCTGAGTCTATAAAGAAAGGCTATGTTGAAGGTAAATTAATCGTATCAGCCGCATATCTCTTGTTCAATTTTATGTACTTTTCACAACCAAAATCTAGGCCAATTTAAGTACATGTACATGTACTTGTAGCATGTAAATAACAACTATGCAACCATGTGCTACTGGCGACAATGAATATTGTAGTGAATTGTGTAGATGTGTTAGATCAAATGAGGACAACCATTTTTTATACATGTGTTTCCTATCAGGATTTGACCGATGCATACATTTTCTAACATGAGACCTGTACACGATTCATGGATTTTTCATATACATGCGCTTAACGCATTGTGGATTTTATTACACAAAGGTAACCAAAATGTAATTTGTCAATATCGAAGTGTATTTCACAGTGGTTTTGTCTTCATGTACTCAAAATTTCCATTGTTTGTTTTCTCAAAGTGTAAATCGTACTCACTGATGACAGGTCACACCATACAGAGGAATTTAACTTGTATGCAGGTCCAAGAGAAATGTGCTTTTTTTCAGACATTTCCCCCCATCCCCACCACCCCACCCCACACACACTTATCTCGACATCCACTTATGTCGACAATATTTCCTCGGGCCCGAGGATGTTGACATAAACGGGTAGGACTGTACTATAAAATGAAAAACTTGTCTAATGCATGTATTCTTTAGATTAGATAAAATGTTTTGAGTGAGTCGACATATTTACAGTTGAAACAGTCATTAAAATACAGTTAAACCAGTCTAACCTGTCTTAACCAGTCAAACCAGTCTTTACCAATCAAACCTGTTTTAAGCAACCACCACTGGAAAGTGAGGAAGTTGACCCCTGAAGACAGGTGGATGCTTAAAAGAGATTTATTACAATTTATTTACAGGACACTGCAAAAATGGTTGGTAAAGACAAGTGATTGATTAATAAAGGTGACCTTTAAGGCATGTAAGACTGTAGTGACTCTTGTATTAACTAATTCTTTTGTTCAGATTTGACAAGGAGTAGACTGGATTCTGATTATAAAAGTTTCACTGGACAGAGAATTGATGGCATGATCTTGAAATGAACTCTCTATTTGATCTTAACATCACCTAGTGATGTCAACACTTCTGGAATTTCTTCCAAAACCACACATGCACCAGGGTTCCTCAAAGAGGGATTCCATCTCTTCCAGTTTCTTCCCTTTTGTCTCTGGCATTGTTATCCCAATGAACAAAAGTCCCAGTATTACTATGCCCACAAACAGCCAGTATGTACCTGGTATTGAAAATAAATAAATAAAGGTAGACAATTGATGAAAACTAAAATGTTCATAAGCTTGTATGTCCCACTACAGTGCCTAAAAAACTGACATAATCGCAAAACCTAACTGGATGTACGATAGATGTACCATATATACTCGCTTATAACTTGAGTCCACATTGTGGAGAAACATATAAATAAACCATGATGTATATACCAAGAAATACCATGAATACATCTGAAGCAAAATATGATTCTACAAAAAAGACAATAAAATTCAAACAAAAATACGGATACTTCTCCACTGTAATAAATCTGACCTCATGACCTTTATAATTTGATGTTCTGACCTACTGATTTATGTACACAGTCTGATACAAACTTAAGAACTACTGATTTATGTACACAGTCTGATACAAACTTAAGACCTACTGATTTATTTATATAGTCTGATGCAAACTTAAGACCTACTGATTTATGTAGTCTGATACAAACTTAAGACCTACTGGTTTATGTACAGTCTGATACAAACTTAAGACCTACTGATTTATTTATATACAGTCTGATACAAACTTAAGACCTACTGATTTATGTACACAGTCTGATACAAACTTAAGACCTACTGATTTATGTACAGTCTGATACAAACTTAAGACCTACTGATTTATTTATGTACAGTCTGATACAAACTTAAGAAACTGTATCATCTCATATTTTTGCAAATCTTTTTCTAATTCCCTTATGAAGTGCACAAATATAAATAAAAACATAATTATAATTGCCTGATTCTTACCTCCTAAGATTATCAAGTATTTTTATAAGAATACAAATTTCTCTGCATAAAATATAAAAAAGTTTGTTTTTTTTAAAAATGGATTTAGTGTGCAGAAAATTAGAAGGTAGTAACAAATAACAGATAATATAGTTTATCCACTGGATTAAAAAAATAATTCCACCCAAAGTTGATGCCAAATGGACCTGGATGAATTTATGCTAAAATGTTTTGACATTTGTTTCATTCCTTAGAGATACGAAAAAAGTGGCACAAAAATCTAGTCATTTTCAATTTTCTTCATAAAAAAATCAAATAGAGTAAAATGTTCCAAATAAGACCTTCGATCAGTGGGAAAACAGGGCAAAAGATGTCTCAATTGCGAGTAATTCTGATCCCAATTTCATTATGGTAGGTCTCAAAGTTAAGTCAAGACTAAGACATTTCACTGGTCAGTGTTACATCAGACTTTAATTTCAGTAAATAAGATCACTGGATTCTAAACTTAAGCTTCAGCCCAAACTCAAAGTTCTTTTGGTGAAATCAAGACCCAATTTCTCTTTTACACAGTAAATGGGAATACACAAACATGGTTGCTACTTGGGAAAATCATATGTCAGAATGAGAGTGGAGGCGAGGGGTGGAGGGTGAGGGGAGTGGGAGGAAGGTTTGTGATCATTTATGGAAGTTTTACTGTATTTGCTTAGTAACTTTTGATACAACATTTTTCCACAGGTAATTATGTCTATTATTTGAATCCCAGAAGGAAAAATGAAAAATAAGTTACTAGATTTTCATGCGATATCAAGATTCCACGTCAAATATTTGCTTAGTAACTTTGACAGAATTGTATTACATGTGATTATGCTGATTTTACACAAGTGTAAATCAGTCTTGCAATATTACTTCTAACACACTTGCTATGGACCTATGACTGATACCCAGAGCCATACTGTCCAAAGGCTACCTACTTAGTAGTGTATAAAGTGCAACTGTGAAGAGCTCAGACCTAGCTATACCATCACATAATGCTCAGACCTAGCTATACCATCACATAATGCTCAGACCTAGCTATACCATCACATAATGCTCAGACCTAGCTATACCATCACATAATGCTCAGACCTATACCATCACATAATGCTCAGACCTATACCATCACATAATGCTCAGACCTAGCTATACCATCACATAATGCTCAGACCTAGCTATACCATCACATAATGCTCAGACCTAGCTATACCATCACATAATGCTCAGACCTAGCTATACCATCACATAATGCTCAGACCTAGCTATACCATCACATAATGCTCAGACCTAGCTATACCATCACATAATGCTCAGACCTAGCTATACCATCACATAATGCTCCATTTGATCATTTTCTATGCCTGTTTCTTCTACTACTGATTTCAAATAAACAGTGAAACCCTGCTCTGCCAGGACAACATGCAACAGCAGATAATTTGGGTCAGTACTATTTGCAGTTGTGTGTGTGTGTGTGCTATACACAGCTTAATAGTGGACAACATGCAACAGCAGATAATCTGGATCAGTGTTATTTGCAATTGTGTGTGTGTGTGTGTGTGTGTGTGTGTGTGCATACACAGTTTAATACAGGACAACATGCAACACCAGATAATCTGGGTCAGTACTATTTGCAGTCGTGTGTGTGTGTGTGTGTGCTATACACAGCTTAATACAGGACAACATGCAACAGCAGATAATCTGGGTCAGTACTATTTGCAGTTGTGTATGTGTGTGTGTGTGCTATACACAGCTTAATACAGGACAACATGCAACAGCAGATAATCTGGATCAGTGCTATTTGTAATTGTGTGTGTGTGTGTACTATACAGTTTAATACAGGACAACATGCAAAAGCAGATAATCTGGATCAGTACTATTTGCAGTTGTGTGTGTGTGTGTGCTATACACAGCTTAATACACGACAACATGCAACAGGAGATAATCTGGATCAGTGCTATTTGAAATTGTGTGTGTGTGCTATGAACAGCTAAATACAGGACAATATGTGACAGCAGATAATTCGGATCAGTGCCATTGGTAGTTGGGTGTGTTATACACAGCTAAATACAGGACAATATATAACAGCAGATAATCCATTCAGTGCCATTGGTAGTTGGCTGTGTTATACATATTACCATACAGGACAATATGCAACAGCTGATATCTGGGACAATGCCATTGGCAGTTGGATGTGTGTGTTATACACAGATAAATACAGGACAATATGCAGGGGCAGATAATCTGGGTCTGTCCTATTTGAAGTTGGGTGTAAGTTATACACAACAAATAGAGTATTTGTCAGACATCTAAGATCAGTGTTTTTTCTCCAGGGTATCAGGTTAACTCCATATCCCAAACCATATAACACCTCAACCTATGCTGTCTAGAATGTTATACAATATTTTGGAATGTGTAAAAGTTCTTGTAACTGAGCATGCACATTTTTTCCTACTTTAATAAAGCTGTCGAACAATCTTTAAACAATCTATAAGACTGCACCACTTGCAAAAAGAAAGACTGCCAAATGTGTTATTACTAAACTCAGATGTAAAAATCTCTTACACTAAAGGGTGTGTCCATTAAGCTCTGCATAGCCCATACTGATTTAGCAATTGTGTTTAGAACTATGAAAATGCAACAATACAAACCAATTTTTGTCAGTCCTGATTTGCATTTGTTACCTTCCATCTATATTTCCTCAGATATCCCAGTCCTAAAATATAAAGACTTTCTAAAACTCATTGTACAGCTAGTGTATCACTGCACTTACCATATTTGGTAATGGTCTCTGTAAGTGTGAGGAATGTCATGGAGACCAGTAAATTACTGATCCAATTCATTGCTGTTGCTAAGGAATTACAAGTACTTCTTGCCCACAAAGGGTAAATTTCAGAGTTTACAGTCCATGGCATAGGGCCCATACCTGGAAAATAAGTACAATATTATACATGCATAGAGTAATAATATATTGATAACAACATTCATCAAGAGATGATATATCCACTAGGTTCCCCGTTTACTGTATATACTCGCATATAATCCGAGTCCAAATGCAACAATATAGACCCTGATCTGCCATCGCATAATGTGCTGGTAGATCAGGGTCTATGTTGTTAGTTCTACTGATTAGTCCTTACAAATTGCATAGACCCAGTTGGTATCGGCTTATATGTGAATATATATGGTATGCAAGCACCCAATGTTTCAGAACTCTCAATTTATATACAACATAAGGTACATGTTGTTCCAGAACTCTTCATTTATATGCTACTGATGGTAACATAAAATGGATGAATGCAGAAAATTCTAAGTATCAAAAGACACCTCTACACAACTTGTTTGACACGTGTACCAAATTTGGTTGAAATACCTTGAATGATGCGAGACTTGTGCTCCAGAAATGAAAAGGTTTACGGACAGACAGACAGAGGTATTATGGTCAGAAAGACAGATGTACAGATTTATAGCAATATTCCTGTGCTACATACCAGGGGGATAATAACTTCCAATCATCATTCTCCATGTTTTCAATTAAAGAGGTTATTCCCTAACCATCAACCAAAATTTGAATCTACCATACTTTATGTAAGTTTTTGTACCCTCTAATATTTTGTGCACCATCTATCTATAAAAATCATAATTAATCAAATGTATATTTTTTTTTACATGAAACTTTATATTCTTCATCAAATCTTTTAAATTTATGTACAAAAAGTTTGAATGAGAAGATTTACATGTGCAATAAAGATAGAAAATATTGCCACATATCTTATGAAAAGAGATTGAAATCATATACAATGAAGACATTGTTTTGTAGTTTTTTATATTTGTAAAAAAAAATTAATGATATATTTTGATGTTTTATACTTGAATATAAAACTGAAGTTCACAGTTCAAACAGCTTTGAAATAATACTGATGTATGATTTAGATAGTCAAACGACCACTGTATTGTTTGGTAAGCATACGCTTGATCAAATCTCATATAAAAAACAAAAACATTTTTTAACTTTCGTTAAGAATTTTGAGACACTAAAGAGAAGAGACAGGAATATGTTTTTATTGTTGCTAATACTGCAGAATTTTTTTTCTTCTTATTACTGTGTTACACTTCTTGTTTCTTGTTGTCATCATAATCCTTGTCATTATCGATGTTAATATGCATGAAACAATTAATTTTTGTTTCCATATTCATGATGACACATCCTCTCTGTTTAAGTTGATGCTACAATTACTTTTTAATTTACATTGTCTGCATGTAAAGTCACATATACACTCATAACAACAAAAGTCTTTTTGAGTTCTTATGTTTTTTTATTGTAATGTTGAAATGTTGAAAACTGTTAAGGCACTTTACAACTGACAAATTTTAATTACAGCTCTATTTACATTATTTATGTTCACCCCCCCTTCCCCTCCAAAATTGAGATCACATCTATTTTTTTTATACATCTAAAACTACAGCTCTGTAATCTACAAGAGTCTTATAGAGATGACATATCTTTGGTCCCTGCTTATGTAAAGATTCCTACTGAAAGTAGCCTATGTCCTGCACTCTTCCTTTGAATACTACTTACGCTTGTGTCCGATGGTCCAATGGTCCAGCACTCTCAATGTATATGCTACTTGTGCTTGTGTCCTATGGTCCAGCACTCTCAATTTATATACTCTAGTATCAGAAATTTTTGTCGGGGACCAATTTTCGCGGTTTTCGTTGTTGCCCTGAACCACGAATTTAAATACCCAATGAAAAATTAGCCACGCATGATGATGATCCCCCCTGCCCATGTTTGTATTGTGTTTTGTTCCTAGAGATTAACAAAGCTACTAGTATTTGATAAATCAAAGCCAATACTGAAATCTGGTAATAAACTATTAGCTTTTACACGTGTTTCTTGGATTTTAATCCTTTGAAAAAAGAATTATAAAGCATTTTATATTGTTTCAATGCACATGTATCGATAAGGTATCCGATAGCTGTAATTCCACTCACTGCCTTATATTGATATGTGAGACAAGTAAAAAGAGAGAGAAACGAGAAAAAGCACAACGTATTCAAACACTAGTAATATTGAAAATGAAAGAAAGAATAAAAAATACTAATATATGAAAATTAAATTTAATACTTATTCAAACTGATCCTTCATTCGAGTACAACTGCTGTTGAAAACTTTAAATCTTCCTGAAAGCACATTCATTTTATCCTTGCATTTTTAATCCAAAAGAAAAAGAAACCTGTAAAATACTAGAGCTATTGCTTGAAGCACTATTATTAATGAAACACTATATATATACACTAATTACACTAATTAATGAAACACTACGTATATACACTAATTACACTAATTAATGAAACACTACGTATATGCACTAATTACACTAATTAATGAAACACTACGTATATGCACTAATTACACTAATTAATGAAACACTACGTATATGCACTAATTACACTAATTAATGAAACACTACGTATATACACTAATTACACTAATTAATGAAACACTACGTATATACACTAATTACACTAATTAATGAAACACTACATATATGCACTAATTACACTAATTAATGAAACACTACGTATATGCACTAATTACACTAATTAATGAAACACTACGTATATGCACTAATTACACTAATTAATGAAACACTACGTATATACACTAATTACACTAATTAATGAAACACTACGTATATGCACTAATTACACTAATTAATGAAACACTACGTATATGCACTAATTACAGCAGAGGATTAAAGCTCACACTCACTGATTTTAGGACAAAGCCACTGTATCAACATCGTGTTCATAAAGTCTCAAGGTACACACAAATGCATGTCAGGTAAATAATCCCCAAATTGCAGAATTAAACAAGTCCAGCTTTCTCAAAACCACTGATAATTAGGTCTGATCTTTTCACTCACTGTCGCATGAACTGCAAGTATCCATTCAGCGTGAAATTGGCTTGATTAATGAGGTTGCAAGGTTCACTAATACAGTACAGTGATCGTTACCAGTAACATATTGCTTTTCCGTGATTGCCTCCATGGCCTGTTTAGCATACCAGTTATGGAAGAGTGATTTTAATTCTTCTTTGTACTCTTTATTTATTGTCAAGTTTAATGGTTGAAGTTGGTCTGTACATGAAGCAGGCACAGACAAATGAGTGATTCCACTGTCTTTCAATTTAGTCAGCATCTTAGCACTTTGGTGGGCTCTAAACACATCAAATATTGCCACTGCCTGCTGATTGCATTGAGCAAGGGGCAGCCGGTCACATGTTTTGTTGACTTTGTGGACATTGGTTTGAGCAAGAGGTCAAACAGATGTACTTTAATAGCCGATTGGTATAGTGTTGTTGACTGCATCTGCTTCCTTTGATGTTGAGCACTCAGACGAAAAAACGGTGTAAGTGATTGATATTGACAGGTGTTTTATTTGTGCTCAAAGAGGTGGCAGTAATGTTTTAGTGTTGTTGGCTGCATTTGCTTCCACTGACGTTATCCACTTGGATGAAAAAATGGGGTAAGTATTGAACTTGTTAGGTCTTTGATTTGTGCTCATACAGTAGTATTGTTTTAATCATTCAAGTGACAGCCATTTGCGTTGCCATAGTTTTATTCTTTTGTATTCTTTATTTTTGATATTTGTAGAGGTTAAACCACGTACCCACGAAAATGTCTTTTTCTACAAAACCATGAAAATTGAGCCTCACGAAAATAAATGATACAACAGTACTACTTACGCTAGTGTCCTATGGTCTAGCACTCTCAATTTACATACTATTTATATACAACTTATGATAAACTTTCTTTCTATGGTAACATAAAATGAATTGGGAAAATTCTAAGTATCCAAAGGCACCTCTATACAGCAAGCTTGACATGTGTGCCAAGTTTGGTTGAAATATCTCAACTGATAGACAATGCAATGGCTATATCTCCCTGTATTAGATACAAATGTTTCAGAGGAACTTGTTAGATGTCTTAACAACTACTTATTTCTACCACAGTTCATCATGATGTAGTCCCGTCAATTATCACAGACTAGTAAGTGAAACAAGAAGTCATCTATATCACCCACCCAACCAAAATGATACTGAACCTGACAATTTCTCTATAGCGAGGGGCACATCAAAATTACTAGAATGTTTTTATTATATCATTAAGTGTGAAATACATAGATGATATTTTCTTTACCTATGTTAATACTGGATATATTTCATCGTATGGTACCAAAACGTGATATTTTAACGAGTGGTGAAGCCACGAGTTAAAATATATCGTTTTTGGTACCACAGGATGAAATATATCTGGTATTTACGCAGGAAAAGAAAATTTTCTTTTTATTATATACCAAACTTGCTCCAGAATTGAAGCTTAGATTAAACTAGCTCTTCAACACCCGACCCCACCCCCACCTCCATTTTCGTAAATTCACCTCACTTTACTAGGCTGATCATATAAGTATTGGTGACTTAAGAGAGTAGGATTGAGATGACCTAATTTGTCAAAGTAAATTACATTTTTTGTCATTTTTGTAAACTGTTTGATCATATTTTATCACAAAGCAAGTCGGATTCAAGAATTTTTCACAGTGGGGTTATCACTGTTGTCAAGGAAGTAAGGGGAAATAACTTCATAGAGACGGGAATGGCGTCAAGACAAATTCTTCAGCAAAGATTAATTTCCATGTCTGAAATGTAACGCAATTTCTATTTATTTGTTCTAGCTCACAAAGTGCTCATTTTTGTTGCTGCAGGTATAACTTTTGTAGGCGCACACAATCACGCGTCGCATGGCATGATGGGAAGTCTTATATTTTCACATGTGAAAATATAGGGATATATTTTTCACATGTGAAAATAGAGGATAGGAAAAAATATGAAAATTATTTCGGCGATAAGTTTCTATATTTTACACTTAAGTTCAAAAACGTGTTTTTTTCGCCACTCGTTAAAATATCATGTTTTTCGTACCACATGATGAAATATATCTGGTATTAATGTAGGAAAAGAAAATATCCTCTATGTATATACCAAGTGTCCCTGGAATATACTGAATGGTTTGAGAATTCTTCTCCAGAAATGAGTGAATGACAGATTGATGGATGAACAGGCCAATGGACATAAACAAAAAGTACTAAAACTGAAGAATTCCTAATAGCAAAAGGCACATCATACCACAATTCTAATATGTGTATACAATTTCACTGAGATATCTTGAATAATGTTGGAGTTTTGCCCTGAAAATGAAAGTGTGAATAATGGATGGAAGGATGAACTGACAAACATATAAAAACATTACAAATATTGAAACTTAATAATTGTTAACAGCAAAAGGCACATCTACACCACTAGTCTAATATGTGTACCAACCTTTATAGAGAGATCTTAAACAGTTTTGGAGTTTTGCCCCAGAAAGTGTGGATAATGGATGGATGGTAAGACAAATATACAAAATCATTAAATATATTGAAACTAAAGACTGGTGAATAAAAATGGCACATCTACACCACTAGTCTAATATGTATAGCAAGTTTCATAAAGATATCTTGAACAGTTTGAGTGTTATGCTCCAGAAAAGAAAATGTTTACAGACAGGTGGATTACAGACAGACAGCTGGACAGACATAGCAATAGCTATATCCTCCCATATTACATTCCAGGGTGATAAAAGTATATATTTGACTGCATGTTTTTCCCATAATGTAATTGCAAATGTATGCAAAGGTGAAACAGAAAGCGTTACCATTTGTAAGTTTTTGATGAAGTAAGTGAGTTTGTTGACTATTCAAACACACAAGCACATTACACCTCCAGATGGCATAGGTGTATTATTGACTTTTTTGTTCCCTGTTTCATAAATTTTGCTCATGATTAAAACATTCTGAAGCAAAGAACCAGTCTAGAAAGCCCTTGGTACACTCATGCCATCTAGCAAGACAAGAGTGATTAGTTCCATTACAACAAAATTCAAAGAGTGTATGTAAATGCAGCTGCTGGAATGACTGAATAAATTCTTGTTGTTCTTCAAACAGTCAAACAAATGCATCTTTATTTTCCTCTTAAAATGTAACAATATCATCTTTTTAAACTGACTTACCAGGAGCAAAGAACATCAGATAAAGAGCAAGCCCCATAACACCCATCCAGGAGTAGTCAGTAGGGCAATACTCATATGCCCATATGAGTTCTCCTCCCACATCTACAACTGCGGATGAGTTGCACCTCCCATACAAGGCATGACTAGAATCTTTTTTTGATGACACAGGAAGGCAAGAGCCATTAACAGTTCCTTTTCCAAAGTCACTAAAACAGTATCCACAATCTTTATTTTCTATACATTTTTCACACCAGCTGAAAAAAAAAGAAAAATCTAGTGAGCTATGAAAGACATAGTCTATTACTTTAAAAATCTCACCTAATGACTAAAAAACATAGAGAGAGGTAAAAAAAATAATAAAAATAATCAGTCAAAGCAAAGAAAATAATAAAAATAATCAGTCAAATCAAGGAAGATGCTTGCTTTTCCTCATTTGGCAGAATGAGCAGTTCCTGACTGACACACGATTCAATCTCCATCAAAGACAGCCATAAATGTTCAGTCTCTTTCCTTTTACACCCAATCATTCATGATCAGGAGTGGCAGTCATGTGCCTATAATGAAGCGAGGAAGACGCATGCCTGACTTTTGTCCAAGTAAAAAATCAAAAAGTTGTTTTTGACAAACTATCAGAGAGTTTTATAAAAAATTATGCAGAAAGAAGGGTGGGTGAGTGGCTTAAACAGAGACTAAACAAGACTGACTAGCTGATGCTTAGATCCAATATGTGAACAGTACTGGTAATGATCAACAAGTCAAACATTTTGCTTACAGTCTGACCTATAAACAACAGATAAAACCACATGATGAACATAAAATACAACCTGAATACAACACACTTGCTGTGACATATATTAAACATTTACTGAAAGTGAGTCTACTTTCTCCAATTCCTTTAGAAACGAATCTGTAATTTATTTATAATATGTAACAGTTTCAGCACATTAACAATATTATAAAGTATGGAATATTGTGCACATGACTTGGCCCACATCACAATAGATATAGATAACCCATGTTGTTATGTTCTCCTGTTCTTATGTTGATTATTTGTATTGTTGATTTTAGTTTGTGTATTGATATAAAACCTCAATTTGATTATTTTTATTGTTGATCTTAGTTTGTGTATTTCTATAAAACCTCCATTTTATTTTTTTTCTTATTATTCTATCACCCAGCAACTTGCATTTTTCCATGCTTCCCTTTTTTCAGATTTTAAATCTGCTAAGATATTCAATTCATTTAAACAAATATACTGCAATGGTATAATATTAACATGAATATCATTAAACCTGATGAGAATAGTTTTCTTTGTTTTGACAACAGCCTTCACATAAAGTAATGTGAATTTTTAATATATACTGAAAATTTAATGAAATTCAGACAAAAAAATATGAAAGTTATGACTATTTTATTTTTTGTATGTGTTATAAAGTGGCAATTACATAGGTGTCAACGAACATTAGACCTGAATACTCCCACAAAATTTCATGCAATTACATTATGACTCGCATCCAGCCAGCAATAGTTTTGTCCACTGAAATCACGGATAGGTAATAATTCATTGATGGTTGATAGGTCAGTTACTTGCATGAATTGTGAACTCACCTGTATATGTTGCAGTCATTTGTTCTATTTTCACTTTCATGCACTGTGACTTGGGGAGAGTTGTAGGCAGCCAGCTGGAATCCTATGGCAAGTAGCACCAGACTTACTAGAACTCCTGTAAAGACAGTGGATTATTTTGTGTGGGCTATTTCACTTCAATTTATACGATGGGGAAAAGTTGTATGATAAAGTTGGGGGAAATTTGGTGGTAGTGGAATGCAACCTTTTTTTTAATCACAATACAACAAAAAACAAAATGGTGCAACATGCCTTTCACTAGGTCCCTGGTTAACCCACAAACCCAATAGAAAATTTTTATATTGTCTTTCCATCATGTGAGAAATTCAAATAGAATAATTTTGAGGAACAATATGACTTTGGACCAATTATATATAAAGCTGGACAAAATCTGTTTTTATAGCATAATATGGTTAAAACAGCTGAAACTTTTCTATAAAGGACACTCCACAGACCACTGAAACTTTTCTATAAAGGACACTCCACAGACCACTGAAATTTGCCCTTTATGGACATGCATCCCTCATATAGAGGTTGAAAATCATGATGAAATAAGAAAATGGATTTTTCCTTGATGAACAGGTGTCCTCTAGGGAGGCTATTAAAAAAGTTGGAGTGGAACATATGTGGCCTGAAGATCAGGGCCTATTCTGTTCCCTTTACAATAAAATGACAATAATATATGGAAATAATAACCAAAGTAAAATATTTATCAATACTGTTCACAATTGCTTAAGTTTTTAATACAAGCACATAAAACATAGTCTATATAGGATCTTACATGAGCATTCATTTCAAATGAAATTGATGAAATGAGTTGAATAATTTCTATATTTTGTGAGCTTGGTGAGAAACAGGTTGAATCTATTCAAAGAGTTAATAAATTTCATCTGAATGGAGCACAAATGTAAGATGAAAAATACTACTTTTATTAAATAAAACCACATAATAATTAAAATCAAATAATTTAAAAGTACATTTGGGTGAACTGAACATTATGCCTTTGTCTTACATGGCATAATAAGGTGTTACTATATGTATGCAATATGATAAAAATACCATATAAGGAGTATTTACCTAAATAGCATAGTAGTCATGTGATAAAATACCATATCAGGAGTATTTACATAAATAGCAGAGGAGTCATGCGATACAATACCATATCAGCAGTTGTAAGTACCTAAATAGCATAGTAGTCATGTGATAAAATACCATATCAGGAGTATTTACATAAATAGCTTAGTAGTCATGTGATAAAATATCATATCAGGAGTATTTACATAAATAGCATAGTAGTCATGTGATAAAATACCATATCAGCAGTATTTACCTAAATAGCATAGTAGTCATGTGATAAAATACCATATCAGGAGTATTTACCTAAATAGCATAGTAGTCATGTGATAAAATACCATATCAGCAGTATTTACCTAGATAGCATAGTAGTCATGTGATAAAATACCATATCAGGAGTACTTACCTAAATAGCATAGTAGTCATGTGATAAAATACCATATCAGGAGTACTTACCTAAATAGCGCAGTAGTAATGTGATAAAATACCATATCAGCAGTATTTACCTAAATAGCATAGTAGTCATGTGATAAAATACCATATCAGGAGTACTTACCTAAATAGAGCAGTAGTATTGTGATAAAATACCATATCATCAGTATTTACCTAAATAGCAGAGGAGTCATGCGATAAAATACCATATCAGCAGTAGTAAGTACCTAAATAGCATAGTAGTCATGCGATAAAATACCATATCAGGAGTATTTACCTAAATAGCAGAGGAGTCATGTGATAAAATACCATATCAGGAGTATTTACCTAAATAGCAGAGGAGTCATGTGATGAAATACCATATCAGGAGTATTTACCTAAATAGCAGAGGAGTCATGCAATAAAATACCATATCAGCAGTAGTAAGTACCTAAATAGCATAGTAGTCATGTGATAAAATACCATATCAGGAGTATTTACCTAAATAGCAGAGGAGTCATGTGATAAAATACCATATCAGGAGTATTTACCTAAATAGCATAGTAGTCATGCGATAAAATACCATATCAGGAGTATTTACCTAAATAGCAGAGGAGTCATGTGATAAAATACCATATCAGGAGTAATTACCTAAATAGCATAGTAGTCATGTGATAAAACTAGAGCTGTTCATTACCTCCTAAACTGCCTATAGTCAGCTTCTTTCTGCCGATTCTCTCCACCAGCCAGACCCCAATGATGGTGAAGATAAAATTTATGAATGCTGTCCCTGCAGCAAGCCAGATGGCATCACTCTGTTTACGTATCCCTGACATTTTTATTATGGTGGCACTATAATACCTGAATAATAATAATAATAATAATAATAATAATTAATAATAATATCCTGTTATCTGTTAATGTTTATACACATTTTATTATTAATAAATTACAGACAAAACATTAATAATAATAATAATAATATCCTGTTATCTGTTAATGTTTATACACATTTTATTATAAAAAATTACAGACAAAACATTAATAATAATAATAATAATAATAATAATAACAACAACAATAATAACTGTTATTATGATCATTATTATTATTATTATTAATACCATAGAAAAATTCCTGTTAAATTT
The DNA here is from genome assembly GCA_029931535.1 of Margaritifera margaritifera. Classification (NCBI taxonomy): domain Eukaryota; kingdom Metazoa; phylum Mollusca; class Bivalvia; order Unionida; family Margaritiferidae; genus Margaritifera; species Margaritifera margaritifera. The sequence continues at coordinate 5,371,585 of JAQPZY010001647.1, read as the reverse complement.
TGTCTATATCTTCGTTGAATACATACTCTGTGTCATGGGCAGTAATTTTATCTGAACAGTGTGAAAACTGTTAATTTTCTGATTACCCAAGACAAACACTTAACAAGCTGAAAAACATAACTTGCAAGACATCACATAAAGAACAAGAGTCCCTCAAAGGGACTGATGCTCTACTGTTCAAAAAGATGTTTTTCAGGAATTCAAGATAAGACCATTGCTTCTTTTTAACTGATGGGTGTTGAAACCATCTCTGATATTCTTGAGTAAAAAGATTATAAAATTAGTTGCTGTGGCACCTATATTGGATGGAAAAATAAAGCACCATTTTCATTTAGGACAAACTAGACACCATTAAAAGACTTTTGGTGAAGACCCCATGCCAATATGACAATCCATTCAGGAGAATTAGTGACAGGATTTTCAATATGTTCATTGTGGCAGCCATATTAGATGTCTGCAGGACAACAGTTTCATTTAGGATCAACTAGAAAACAAAACAAATATTTGGTGAAAACCCTATTTTGATATGACCATAAATTCATCAGAAGTAGTAATAAGATGGCCATGGAAATTATGCCAATTTGAAATGAAAGATTAGCAATAAAAAGATTTTCAAGATGGCCATGGAAATGATGCCAATCTGACATCCAATATGGCCACCATGGTGGTGGCCATATTGGATGTCAGATTGGCATAATTTCCATTCAGGACAATCTAGACATCATAAGAAGTCTTTTAGCAAAATGTTGATATAGCTTTCCAATTAGGATGAGTAGCAATAACAACATTTTCAAGATGTCTGCTATGGTGGCTGTACTGGATGTCAGATTGGCTCCATTTTCATTTAGTACCAACTACACATCACAAGAAGTCCTTAGTGAAAACCCCATGTCAATATGACTTTCCATCTAGAAGGAGTAGCGAAAAGATTTTCAAATAGGCCACTGTGGTGACCATATTGGATATCAGATAGGGCACAATTTTTATTTAAGACCAACCAGACACCATAAGAAGTCTGAGCAGTGCCATTTTCATTTAGGACCAGCTTGACCTTAGGATGAATGAATGTGAGTATACAATTTCATGGGAATCCTCCATGTAATTTAGGAGTAGTGATAACAAATTTGTGCTAACAGACTGACCAACCTTGGACTTCAGACAACAGGCCATCCCAGGGTTCTCCACGGAATTTTGAAAGTTGCAGTCCAGGACTGCTTCCTTGAAAAAAGTTGCAGTCCCAGCACTAAAACTTGCAGTCCCAATAATACTACTTTTTTTCTCCCTTGCAATAATTTAGAACATAATGAGTGTATTGTTGTGTCACAAATATACATGTCACCAGATTGCTAATGCTCATTCATTGTGAAAAAGTTAGTATTATAATAAATGAATGAAAAATTAAGGTGGTTGATAACTGTGATAATTGTGATAGTTTGTGATGTTACAACTATAACAATTCTCAATGCCTTTACCTTATCATTCTTTAATTTTGTGTGCAGCTAGAAGGAATCAAGGAGGAGATTACACTTTTCTATATTATTTTATTTAATTAGCTTACTTCCATCGCATATAAATCAATTTTGCAAAACACTGGAATAAGAAACAAATGACCATAATTCCATTCACTTTTTTTTCATTTCATCTTTCAGCACCACACCACACCATACTACATTCAGTTTTTTCTTCTACAAACTTTATAAAATTTCTCCATGGCAGGTTTTGGATCTAAATCCTTAAGTTCTGGACCTTCCTCCATCACCCTTATCAATTTCATTACACTTTCTTGCTTTAAACATCCATGGCCCTTTGTCTTTTTGCGATTATGTTAAGCTCTGCAAGTTCAGTGTTCCTTGGGTTGCCATTGCACTATTCCTTCCACTGTCACGACACCATGTACATAAAGCTAATAATGTTCCATTGTTTTCTTATTTTTTGACCCATGGGAATGTCCTATTCCATGATTCACTCCGCGAATCTCTCAGTGTCTTTGGCATTCTGTTTTCTTTATCGAAACTAGATGCATCTGCTAATTTCTGTCGGCTAGTCTCATGAGAATCATATTCATCTACATGCTTGGCACTAACAAAATTATGTAAAGTTGCAATTCGAATAGTACATGTATGATAATCACTTGAAAATGAAGGTATATCTGTACATTACACCGAAAAACAGCTGATTTTATGACGATTGATGACAATTAAGATGGGAGTTCATATTCCTCTGACATACAAAATAAATCCTAAAATCTTGGCACTATTTGTTTAAATACGGTATATGATAACATCCAAGTGTTCCAAACATCGCATATGGATTTTTAATTTTGATAGATTAAATCTGTGCTGAGTAATGCTTATCAAAGAGAGGTGTCAAAGCACACATGTATGTAATTGGTCTTTTAATCAAAATTATCATTAGGCACAGACAATCCTTTAACAGGTGTCTTAATGTCCTTGTCTGCTAAGATCTAATGTATGCGGCTTCACCAAATCCCATTAAAATCACCTGAACTTTGTTTGATAGCTTGCACACTACATGATTGATACTTGCTTTGTAGAAACAGATCAAATAAAACAGAATTATGGTGACAACAAAGCTTGTGTACTGAGGACTTGGCTTTTGGAATTTTCATGCGTCCAAAAATGAAAAGGATGCGTACTTGTATACGGATTATAACCCTGCATCCCATATGCTCTATGAGCAGCAGAGTGAAAGAAAACCCCAAATTTTCAGTACCTTTTGTCATAAAGACTGTTTTATGAAACAATTTCTCCAAATGTCAGACATTTCTCATTAAAGTATGTAATGATTTCTAAAACTAAGTACAATCATATTTCTCCCTCTAACATATCCTTAAATTTTTTGTGAGTTCAAGGGAACATATCTTTTTCTGAGTAACATCTCTCTGCTGGTCCAATAAAGACTTTTACAAATAGCAAAATAATGCTCAGCACAATGAGCAATCAGCATACCTGCAAACCCCTACAGAGGTATAAGCATAACCTAAGTGGCAAAAAACCGTAATCTGAGCATTAAAAGTGTAATCTATATATTAAATGCCATAATTACAATAAACTCTATGAAAAATGTACTTTTAGTTTTGCTACTAACCTGGATCTGCAGCAGGTTAAAGTTATTGTCACAAATGGGCAAAATCCAGGTGAATTAGTATCAGAATACAAACCACAAAACATACTTGCAAATTATATCTACACAACACTCACTTTAATTAGTCCACATGTCTAACTTTCGCTGAGTGATTGTAATGTCAACTCTACAAATTCTGGAATAATCATTACCATGTGCTCATGCTGAGTCTTGTATTACCCCTCTCATGTTAATCTTTCTAAATTTGTAAAGCACTATTGATTTTTTTCTTCTGAAACTACATCTTTTACAGTTTAAAAAGATCCGTATTCTCTAATATTTTTCAATCATATATAACATCCGAGAGTCACATCAATAAAGCCTGTTTCACTTAACATCTGTCACCATTTTTCAAAGCATAGACTGGTCCGCTACCATATTGTGTGTATTAATATAATGAATCTGTGAGACAAATTTTCACATTGAAAAAACCCATCTGTTTTCTTGGAAATGGGTCACATACAGCTGCTATAAATAGAAAATAAGGAAAGTACATGGAGGTCTATGACAAATGTATCTTACTCTTATGTTCTTCTTACGCAGCAGTCGTCTTCTTTTTAGAATATTCTCAGATTTATATGATGTGTGGGATTAAAGAGATGATAATAAAAATGACAATCAGAACTTTTTATTGCTTTATTATTTTTTTTTTTTAATGTACCAGAAAAGCGTAATCCATATACAGGCAAGCGTAAGACGTAATTAGGTGAAAAAAAGCGGAATTATTACGCTAAAAGCGTAATGGTTGGCAGGTATGAATCAGGCGGAATAACTCTTCAACATGAAACTAACCCTACATAAGGTACATGTAAGTCTATGAGACAGTGGAGATACCAGACTGCATCAAAATATGTTAAATGGTTCTTGAGTTATGCCAATCACAAGCAAAATCCCATGTGTAGAATGTCAAATGTCAAGGGCCATAATTCTATCCAAAATGGAGTTCACTAGAACAAACCCATAAAAGGTACATCTAGGGCTACAAGACAATGTATTTAAATAATTGCTCAGAATATGCTGAATGCAGACCTGTTTATCCCATCCAAGGCATGTCAGAAACTCCCAACCCAATCTGTCAGTAATTTGCAGGGTTTGTCAGTAATCACTCCCCTTCCAATAACTGCATAATTGTGCAGACTTGCAAACAATACTTAAAAACAACAAATTAATCAAAATTCATGCTGGTGTCATTCATTGATAGAAGAAAACTGCAATAAACTTATACATTTGAACTCCTTGATAAAATAAGCATTTTTGTTTCTCCACAAAAGCTCTATAAGTGCGCAAAGTTTTGAATTATTTCTTCCATAAAGAAAACCATGTGTCCATTCTACAAAGGGGGAGGAAGACGAAGTAAGATGTAATTAAGAAGTAGATATAAAATCATCACATGCGGCAAGCTTTGAATCTGGGAACATCTGTTTCACTGCTTTTCTGAGGGTATCTGTTGAGGCTAAAGGTAGATTATGTTCAATGATAAACTCACAAATCATCGCTTCTGTGGTTGTAATAGCTCGATGACTGAAGCTTGCACGGTCCTTCTGCTCGATAAAGGTTTTTAATGAGGTAGTTTGCTTTTTCAATGCAGCAAAGTCATTATGGCTTTTAGACTCCATATGCCTTTTGCAATCATTTCTACCACCATGGGCACATGAGAAATCCATGTTACATAGTGTGCAACGAACATGATACTCTGATACATTGAATCATTTGAAGAATGGCCACATGTCGGAATATTCCGCTCGAAACGTTTGTTTGATTTTCTTCTTCACTGGCTTGCCCTCTAAACTGTCCTCATGTTTCCTTTTTTATCCATGGCAAGATTCAACAACACAGAACAACAGAAAATGTTTTTCCAAAATCCAAATACGATAACCAAAATGAATCACAGAAAAATAACATGGAGTTTTGGCGGGTACAAATAGAGAGCTACACATGCGCAATACAATGGGAAATCAGTGGACAGCACTAAAAAAATGAATGACTATTATTCCGGTTTTGTATACCACATCCTTAACGGCTCGCGAAGTTACAATCTGTCCGTAGTACCGTAATTAGAGTCTCTAGTTCATAATAATTACGGTAAAACCGTAATAGTAAACAGGTATGTAAATGGTTCCTGGGTTATGCCGATTGCAGGTATGTATGTATTAGCATTTAATGGCACTTCAGTACAATAATGGCTAAATGGTACCAAAAGATCAGCTGTAGTGGAGATGTAATATTGATGGAAAAAGGGCAACAACTCCATCAAAAACTGGACCTGAAAAGGCAAAACTTCTAAAAGGCATAGCTACATTTAATAAGCAATTCACCCACTGAATGACATCTAAATATGTGTAAGGGTTGCAGTGCTGTGTTGGTTACAAGCAACATTCCATGTGAAGATATGAATTTAATTGTCAAGGGCTATAACTCTAGTTGATGAGGTCCTCTAGGTTGATAAGTGGGGAAGGCACAGGGCAAAGTTGACTGCTCTACAACTCTTATGTTTACCAAAAGTTAACATCCACTTACATGTCTTTTATCTATATTGCTCTCTATTACAAAAGGGGCCCCAGGTGACCGAGTGGTCTAAGGCGCTCGCCTTTATAGATCACTGACATCTCACCTCTGTCCACATGGGTTCGAGTCTTGGGCTCGGCCAAAGTGGGTATGTGAGAAAACTTGCCAGTAGCTTCCCATGGGTTAGTGGTTCTTCCCGGGGGTTTTCTGGGTTCTTCCTCCACCAAATATACTGGCCGCCACGTATAGCCTATCATGTGCTGAAAAATGTCGTTAAACCCATAACAGCAACAACTCTATTACAAAAACCACGTGCTGTGTGAAGCAACCAGATGAAATAATGACTGCTTCTGTGTGCTGGGGAAATGTATTTAAAATAGCATGAAGTACACTAATGTTGCCTGTCACTGAAATACAGAAAGGAATTTAAAAGTGTAGGCATTAAGTGCACTTATGAAATTTTAAAATATGTAAAAAATAAAAGTTATAGGCTGCTTTTTTTTATACATTTTTTTTTTACCTCTATAGTTCATGGAGTGAAAGCAGTAATGCAGAGCTAACGATCTACTACAAGATGCATATCTCAAGTAAGGCCTAGCTGTGTAATCTTAAACCCAAATCAACCCCATCATTTAGATATGATAATAAAGAAAACTGTAGGTTCATTATACCTCAACTAGAATATAAACATTTCCTTTTTATAAAAAAGATTATCAGTGTGGTAATCAGGGTAATTAGTTGAACCCATGTAAAAGATAATTCTCCTACCAAATGGCATCCAGTTATGTGTTAGGGTTGCAGAGTTATGCTGGTTAAGTTTCCATTAGTCCATTACTATTTGAATAAAATAACATACCATTTAAAACAGTTTCATCTACTTCTAACAATTCACCGGTTCAGCCAAAAGATTGTTAAATTTTGTACTAATTAAATGACATCTTGGACTTCCCTAGTTTTGGTCACCAAATTGTTTTTTGTTTGACATCATAAAAATGTATCAGAACAAACATCTTGGTGACCAAGACTAGAATATCCCATTAACTGTCAAGGGTCATAACTCTATCCAAAATGGAGCTGACAAGACAAATCCAATACAACGCACATCTAGGTCTATCAGACAATGTAAACACCAAATTGCATCAGAATATGTTGTATGGTTTGTGAGCTATGCTGGTTACAAGTATCTGCTGTACAGATGCATTATTGATGGAAAAAAGGCAATAACTCCATGAAAATTTGATCTAATAGGCAAAATCGTTAAAAAGGCAAATCTATATGCAATAAGCAATTTACCTGCCAAATGGCACTCAATTATGTGCAAGGGTTGTAGAACTATGCTGATTACAAGTGTGAACCAGCACACAGATGGAGAGACGGAAAAGCTGATTACTAAAGGGCTTCTGCATCGTAATGTGAGACCCTGAAACGCGTACAGAGGCATTTGTTTGCTTTTCTTCATTTTCTGAAGAAGAAAGGCGCAGAAAATATTGATCGAGTCCCACTTGGAAGTATCATTAAGAGCTTTGGTCGTACTGCTTGTCCAGAGATAAAACGTAACATATAAAAAGGAGGTTTCCCTTATTTACCATCTCCATAACTACAGTGTATTCTCCAAGAGTTGCTGCCAAAAATTTTGACAATAAATAGTTTTCTGATGTACTCATTTTCTGTTTGTGACTACATGATATAAAGGTTTAAAAATATATGCAAACCCATAACAAGCTGAGATGATATTAATGCGACAAAATGCAGTGTATTTTCCTCCGATAATTTAATAATTTAATTTTGATTAAACATTGCTAACTATATTGATTGTATGTGTAGCTTTAGTCACTTTAAGTTCTTTAATTTTAACTAGATCACTATTTGTTTCATAGACTGTTGCAAATGTCTTATGCTACAATAATCTCTACTTTATCAATTTTTATGTTCCTCTGATATGTCACTGTCACTCACATATCAAGGGGAGGTAATGCCTGCTGCAACTACAGTGAGGGTAACATTTTTAAAAGTATTAGCTTATAAACGATGCAATAGAATTTATAAGAACAATAAATTATGGGATATGAGGCATCAAAGATTTTAAAAGAAATCTATACAGAAATATCCATATTTAAGGTTATATTGAGGCAATTGGAGTAGTGTCTTGCCTGAGGACCACTAAGGTAGCCAAACTAGGCTAATATGATGGGAGCTTTCAAATCTGCACTCTTCTGGTCATGATTACAGCATGCTAACCAAATATATTCATAGCTCCGTAAAATAAATATTCTTTGACCATGTTTCAGATTAATAATCTTAACTATCAATTATGTGCCTACAATATATAATACAAGAGGGGTAATATGTGCAAACATAAGACTGGGTCCAACTTTAGATTCTGAATGTGCAGCAGTATTGTAACAGCTCCTTACATGACTGTGTTGATGCCACTCAGCTGCTGAAATAACTGGAGACCACAGCCAACCACAAGTGCTCTACGCACTGTCGGAGTCTTCAACACCCTAATAATATTTAGGCTTGACCCTGCAACATGAAAATTTAAATTCATAGGAAAGAATCATAGAAATCATAGAACTTCTGAAAACCATAAGCAAGTTGCACAAATTGTAAGGTCAAATTCATTTTGCATTTAAAGTATAACAGATATAAATAGAAAGCACTGGGTGGAGGGGAGAAGTGGAGGCAAGAGGGTGTGAAAAAGATGGAGAAAGACAAACTCATGGAAAGGTGGATAGATGTGGGGATAATACTGAGACAGACAGACACAAATAGATACAGGTGTTGAGAGAAACTGAGGCACAGAGAAAAGACAGATGGACATATGACACAAAAGAAAAGAGACAAACTGATGGAAAGGTGGATAAATGTGGGGATAACACTGAAACAGACAGACAGAAATAGATGCAGGGGTTGAGATAAACAGAAGCAGTGAGAAAAAACAGATGGACATATCACGACACAGAAAAGCGACAAATCGATGCATATAGCATACCATCTGTTCCCTCTTCTTGTTTTACCACTTCCATAGAAAATTTTACTTCTTCTATTTCTTTTTCTACATCTTTTGTACCCCTAATCCTCATTAAGACCTCCTTTGCACGATCATTACGACCCTTTTTGATCAACCATCGAGGGCTCTCTGGCAAAAACAGAAATCCAACAAACTGTATCGCTGATGGTATTCCGGCTAAACCCAGCATATACCTGAAAAAATAGTAATAAAACTTGAGAAAAGTCAGTACAGTATTTCCTGTCAGATATTATCATAATTTAAAGGACAATAAAGAAATATTTTTCATATCACAAGTGTCGTGGAGAAGTGGAGGGGTGGGCGCTAAGAGGAATTTTCACTATCTCCCTTATTTGCTTCATATTGATATAAAAATGTATTATTTATTGTGCAACAAACTTTATTCAAATAGAAAGTACTTAATTAAAACTTTTGTAACTTTTTACACGATACAGTTGTTTCAAAATGTCTTTCATTTAAGATGAACTCAGATTTAGAAAATTTCTTGACATAATGAATACCTGTCCAAATTGTAAAATATTCTATGCATTAATTATTAGTTTCATTAAAACTGTTCTAATAACAAACAAGTTGGACTATTTACTAAAACACTGTTATGAACCAGTTCCACTATCTGACATATGGCACCAAGGAAAAAGCTCACCCATATTTGGAACCATTGGTCTCTAAGGGTAGATCCCATTTTAATCTAAAGCAAATATGAATACATGTACCTTTCATTCAATAGATTTTTAACAAGTTTAGTAACTTGATGTTATATTTGTCTATATTGAGCAAACAGGAGCATAGGGTAACATAATAAAATCCTTCACATCATATTTACCATGCATCTACTTTTGATTTGAAGCACCTTTTACAATTTTACAAATACACCTTATTCTTGTTTCCTCTTGTAAATGTATTATTGTCAATCATATGGTATTGGTCATGGCTTGGATGATAGAAACTTATATCTACATGTACTTTCTGAGAGCTTGCCGAGAACAAACCACGTACAAGTCCAGTACTCTCTCTGTAACACTGTTTATGGAAACTAGACATGACTAGCATTATATGGGGGTTACCTTATACTGAGGTATGTTCCAACTGGGATTGGAATTACACAAGGAAATTCCTCTACTTCTCAGCCTCACCAAATATCTCTGTTGTGCCAATGGGGCTTCCAGGCAATTGACACATTACCTTACAGTACATAATCTCTACACCATACTGTGTCTTTATTTACTTATTTACACAGATTATACAAGTATTTTTACATTTGTAAAAGAGATGAAAATGTACTGATGTAATTTAATTTTACTTTGTGTGCAAGTTATAATGAAAATTTTTGATGAAAGTTAAATATTCTACTGGCATTAAAAAATGATGTTACTTTTGTTTGTAAATATTGTTGCTTTTCTTCTTTTTAATCATGTTTATGGTTTAAATTATTTAATTTATAAAAGAATTCAATTGATTGAACTAGAAGTCTTTGCTGATACTTAACTTTTGCAGTGATTTCTTTTACACTTCCAACTTGATAAAATGATATCTTCATACTATTAAAGCAAAGAACATATGGAATTTTGATGTTGCACAATAAACAAAATGACTTTTTCTGTTGATACAAAGATTTATTATATACCCATTATCATGCAACTTTTCCAAATGCTGATCTAAAACTTTGTATCAAATGTGCATCCATCTGATACAGATTTATATTCCTCACTGTCAATGATGACATCACTTAACAGTCGCGTAACAGTTATGTATATTTAGACACAGTGTACAATGTGATTAGATGGATTGAATCAAAGCAAAAAAACATCAACAACATAAAACTTGTTTCTTTTAATGAAATAATTACTTAGGGTATACATATAATAAACACATTATTAGTACAGTAATTTGATCTGGTTGCTTGCATTGCATCTTCTTTCATAGTGGAAGGACATCAGATCATGCTTGACCCTTTGTGTCTCACAAGATTGGATGTCCTTCCACTATCAAATTCGACACTATACATGCACCCAGTTCAAGTTACAGTACTGATAACCTGTACTAATCAACCCCAAAGAGTTTGACATAGACCTCTACCTGCTACCTTGGTGCACATCATTCTTCTATGGACAATAAATCCTCGTAAAACCTCATCAAAAGTCAGAGCTCTCTGTATGGTTTTGAAAATGTAAGTAAAAGGACCATATTTCTCGAACATGGGGCCCAATGTGCACCTGATATTGCTCACATTGATTAAAGAACATATTAACTTTTGAAAGCGAATTCATACATGTTTTGAAACTGTGAAGTGGAAAGAAAAGTTTGGAACACTTACTTGTAATATGTTTAATATCTTTCTGGATTCATGCTAGACAAATATTGCGTAGGTTGGTCTGGAAAAGATTTGTTTTTTGTCATCCCCCCTCCATTTACCAAAAATGAACCATGGTTGCATGACCTAATTTGATTCCTTTGAGAAAACAATGTTATACAATAGTTAGATATGTGCTTTGTATATGATTATTTAAATAATTTGTGTTTGTCTGACATAACTTGCTGCAAATTTGAACCAACCATGATTCGCAAACAGCAAAGGGACACATTGTTGAATTATGCTCCTAGTCCATTAGGTGCAAAAAAATGCTGGGAGAAAAAGCAGTGTGATTTAAAATACTTTTACCTATTAGTGAAATGAAATGTGGTTTGGTGACAACATTCAGAAAAATGTGGACTCATTTGTTGTTTTAATTATGGTCAGAATATTTCTATGGTCAGCATCTGGAAAACTGGAAGTGTTTCAGGAGCAAAGCATGTTGGTTTATTGTTTTTTTTATTTTATTTTATTAAAAGCTAAAAATTCAAAATATACATTTAACATAATTTTTGACAAATGGCATTTAACATATGAAATGCCATAAAATAATGCATATGCATGTGATAACATACAAACAACAAATATTTCAGGCATTTTAATATAATAATACCATTTTAAGGGACTTGGTGGCTTTGGTTAGTTTCTTTAGGGCAATGAGAGTAAAGTGTTTTGTTGGGAGTTATCAGTAGAACAAACAACATAGACCCTAACCTGCCACCACATTATGTGACAGCAGATCAGGGTCTATGTTGTTTGCAGTGCTACTTGACCTAATATGCAAGTACCGGTATATACGCTACCTACCTCCAGCCATCTTTTGTGTCATAGCTGAATGCTCCAGCCAAAACACTGGCTACAAACTGACCACCAGTTATAAATAAGTTGTTGATCGTTACCAGTCTGCCACGTAGGTGAGGCGGTGCACATTCTGCGATATAAACTGGTACTGTCATAGATGCCAAACCTGTGGTTTAATTAGAAATTAACATCAATGTAATACTGCTAATCAGATTTACAGTACATTGGGAAAGTTCTAGTCTTGAATACAAGATACATTTTATGTTATAACCAGGGCTGGCAAATCTAAAAATGTCCTCTTGCCTAAAACTGAGACTATCATAAAATGACAAAACAAATCAAAACTTTTCCTAAATATTGTATACAAATTTCTGGGCAAGCATACCAAATTTTACCTGCCCAGCAAAATGTCAACTTACTTGTCCTGGCAACATACCCTGATATGATCACAGCGATAACTGAACACTAGAACATGTAGAAGGACACCTATCTAGATTTATTTCATACACAATCTAGATTAATTTCATAAAAAGTGTAACAAATATGACTATTTTGGAAACATTCCATACCAGTTTTCCAATAAGCCAATCATGGGCACACTATATGTGTATTAATATTCTATTATTTCCATCTGCCAAGGGAACTGTTCTCCTGGAGAAGGAAACAACAGATTTAATAATCACATGATGTCATGTGACATCATATAATATCAGCACATCATAATAGTGCCTGCTGGAACAGGTATAATTCCCATACTCAAGTGTAGCATCCCTGTAGTTGACCAGTCAGAAATACCATGAATAACCATGTGGCAGGTTAATCTGATTTTCTCATATACCGTATGTCCTCGCATATAAGCCGAAACCAACTGCAAACTGCACAGACCAAGACCTGCCATCGCATAATGTGCTGGCAGATCTGCTGGGTCTATGCAGTTTGTAAAGATTAATCAGTAGAACAAACAACATAGACCCTGATCTACTGTAGCAATACATCAGCATAACAGGGTCTATGTTCTTTGCATTTGGACCTAGCTTATGTGAGTACATATGGTAATCACTAGGGGTGAACGATACACCTGTGCCGCTTATCGATACGATTCACAATACACATATCAACTTGATGGTCTTTTCATCTTTAGAAGGTCTCTCAGTGGTAGGGTTATGCTGTTTTATATGTGTTGACATATTGGTTGTATTTCTAGTATGCAGATTACAGACAGACATAGATTTAGCATCTGTTCATATGCCATTTTCATCCTTGAAAAGATAAAAAAAAGTACATCCAAACAGACTACATATTAGTTGTTAGTCATTTTAGGACTCGTCTTGGTAACCACACCCTTTGTTTTGCATTGCATGAATGCTTTTAAACATCTTATTATCAATTTCATGTCTTCACTTAAATTTGAAAGATATGACAGTGTTATCGTCAAAACGGAAGAAATAGTGCAATTTCCACCTGCAAGGAAAATCTTATCTAGAGCAAGTCCAGGTGTGGGAGTGGAGGTGACTAACAATCAAGATCTATCACATTGTACTTCCTGCAGATGTAAAACAACTGCCGTGGCCACAGGCACTCGTTTCTGTTAATGAAAAGGAAAACTATTGACAATCCCCACTCCCCTTCTATACAAAATTAACAAATTAACACAAGGTGACAAACCTGCAGTTTGAGATCTGCCTCCTTGCTGATTCTGTGCTAATTTTATTTATCCTGTTGGTATGTTTAGTCACAGATTACCTATATCAACGTAAAAGGAAACATTCCAAACTTGTTCTCCATGTACAACTTTAGTAATTTACAGATCATTTAATAACCATTTTGAACAAAGTTTCTCTGTTGCTTTGTATCTTCATGTACCTGGATCGAGTTTGGATGCCAATACATCTGGTGTGTCATGCATTGAATAAGCTGCAGTCAATTCTGATTGGTGGTTATTGTTTACCCTGGACTGCAACAAACAATAACCACCAATCAGAATTTAATGTAATATATTTCACTGAACAACTCACCGGAAGTGTAGCCTTTAAGTTTGATCCATATAGACAAGATACAAAGCAACACAGAAACTTAGCGTAAAAGTGGTTATTAAATGATCAGTAAAGTACTTCAATCATACATGGGGAACAAACTTGGAAAGTCTCCTTTACATTGATATATATTAGCAGTGGCTAAGCATGCTGATGGGATAAAATAATTAGCATGTAATCGGCGAAAGGGGGGGAGAGACATTTTGAACCACGACACCTTGTGTTCATTTGCAAAAGGTGAGTGGGTGTTTACAATATTTTTTCTTTCTTTTTTACTGACAAACATTAGTGCCTGTGTCTGCGATGGCCGTCTCAGATAAATTCTCAGTTTAAAGAATAAAAAGGCAAACGACTAATAATTATTCATGACTGCTGAAGATAAAGTAACTTCTATAGGGTAAGTATCGTTTTGTATCGATTCTCCACCTCTTGTATCGCTACGTGTATAGATATGGCAAAAGTATTGAGGCATTGATGAATCGTTTCACCCCTAGTAATCACATGGCCTGAATACTGATCTTAACAAAAGGCACAAATTTGCTAATAAAACATGTTTTAATGTAAGGGCCAGAAAAAAATCCTTGCCGTTTGCAACTGCTACTGTAAGCATCTAGATTTTCATGAAATTGCACCAACATATAAATGTTGCCTTCATATCCTGAGCAGTAAAACCTAATTGAGTGGTCACCTCTGTCACACAATATCCTATCATAACCGCCATATTTACAGGGTCACTTTTACTACATCCAAGAGTTGGCTGCTTAAGATAGGTTTGACTGAACAACATTCTAGGCAACTACAGTAAAATGTTCTTATCCTGGAAATTCTTAATTTGAAAATTATTATCCTTTACTGCTTGACACACATTTTTTTTAAACCTTGAAATAGGATGACAACACAGTTTTGAAAAAATTTCTGACTTGTTGTTGAGTTTTGGCAAACAATTTGCATCAGAGGTAAACAAAGGGTAAAATTGTTTGCAATAGTTCAAATAATCCATGTTACCATGATTTTCATGGAATTTTGCCAAAATTCATCACACAGTTGGTAATACGTGAATTTCCAGTTTCCAAAGATATTTTGTTTTAAAAAACAACAGTTCAACCTGGCTTAAATGTCACTTCTGTTCAGTAACCACATGTCTTAACCACAGTCACAAGGTCCCATTAACCTTTTATAAGAAATCAATCTGTATTAAACAGACACCTGACTTAACAGACCACTTTTTCATCTAACTTGAGGAGCATGTTTAACACAGGTATTACTGCATGCAGTAGGAGAAATAATTAGAAAGAAATGTTAAGTTTAACACTATTACTCTGATAATGAAAAAAAAAGAACCACTTTTGGATCTAAGTGTTCATACACTGGAGTATCTGCAACTATAACAAGAAATCTGTATCATGGGGAAAAAATCAGTACATATGGTCAGCATTGAGTGATCTGTGTAAAAATATAATGTTAATTTATTTTGAATTCTGGCTGACAAACTCATGTTCACTTTACAACTTGTACAATTATTAATATCTTTCAAACACTGCATGATTTATGCAAAACATTTTGTACAAACTGTACATGCATTACATATAAATCAGTAAATAACATAGCTTGCATACATTTTGTGAATACCAGCTTTTGAACTTTACTTTAATTAGCTCTCTGAAACAATGATTTTGTGGATCAAACATTATTTTGCAAAAAAGTATAGGGTAAGGTAACTTGTTTCATATTTATGTAATGTCCCATGTCCCTGCATTCATCTGCTTGCTTTCATACAATTAATATATTCTATTATATAACAATGCAACTTAATTCAACACTGAATATATAAAACTGCAATTCTATGCACTTCTGGGACTCAATCAATGAGTCAGCAAGATGACAAAAAATGGCAGAAGGACTGAGGAGGTAAGTAGAATTGGAAAATAAAACAAAAATGTATATGGAAAATCAAAGGCAAAAATTTGATACCAACCTCACAGATTTAATAACTGCTTCAAAACAAATTTCAAACTTTGAAGTGTAGTATAAATGAGCACTATTATTTGTATTTATTTTAAATGTAAATTTTTCAAACTTTTTAAAAAAGTACTTGTTCTGCTGCGCAAACATTACTAAATGACTACTTGCTGTTTGAATGAAAATGAAGTAAAAACTTCGTGAATTCTGACTGAGGCTTATTTGTTATATACAACCAATAAAAAAGAATTCTGAATCAAAGTCCCTTAAGGGCTAAAATAATAAGGTCTGCAGATAAACTTACCAATTCCAATTCCCAAGATACTTCTTCCAATAATCAGCATTGCAACATTTTCCGCAAAGGCTAAAACAAATGCACCGGCAGCAAAAACAACACTTGCTATCAATGATGTCGCCTTTCGACCAAAAAAGTCATTTAGAAATCCGCCGACCAGTGCAAATATAAATGCAAATCCAATTGTGACGCTTACTATGATTTCCTGTTGTAAAGATGACAGGTTGAAGTAATCTTTTAACAGCAGCATAGCCCCTGATACCACCCCCGTATCATATCCAAACAGAAAACCCCCAATAGCTGAGAAAAATGAGAGGGTGTACACAAAACAGGGTGTCCGCCCCTTTCCCGCTTTACTATCCGATTCCGACTCGATGCTAACGTTGTCATCTTCAGAAGTGTATTGAACTCTTCCCATGTCGCCAAGCCGGTCCGCTCCAAAGGCATTATTAACCAAAAGTGTACGCTCATGACTCATTTAGACGGTATCTAATTCCTACTCTTCTTCACTATCAGATGTTATCAGATTTATTATATTACGTACATGTCTGCGTTGTTAATACACGCTGTTGATTTTATCTCTCAAACACAAACTTTTGACAACGGGAGCAATCGATATGCAAGTCTAAACACAAAGACACTCCGAATGAAGCGTTCTAGTCTCGTTCAACAAGAATCGCGTGACACCATGAGATCTCCGCAATCGGAATATTTCGAGGATTTTAGTCTGTATACAGAATATCATACTCGTCTCATTGGGTTATATCCCTTTCCATATAGCTGTAAATATGGTGTCAACACGCCACCTTGAGAAAACCACAGGGGTTCGTTACAAATGAAATTAATATTATCAGTCAATGGAAAGAGGGCTGGGGGGTCCAAAGCCACAGGGACTAGTATATCTGTTTACAAAATTAACTATAAATCATACAGGTACTATATAAAAGGAAAGGTAAGTTCAGAACATCAAAATTCATACGGTAATGTATTAGAGGGCGCTCTACAGATATTACGAACTTCTGAGAGAGTGATAGTTGTAAGGTGAAGTTGTTTGCATTTACAACATGCAGAATGAAGAGAATGTTGGCATACCTCTATGCTACTTTCATGTACTGTGGCTGATATTTATTTGCATATTGTACTTGTGGAAATTGTACATGATCTAAGCACACAGCAGAGAGAAATGGTTGCTCCAAGTACTCGAAAAATCAGCCTGAATTAGTCAAAAGTACAATATTTTCAGCAGTTGTTAAAATAAGCGAAACGAATTTTGCCAAAGTATGGCAATACCAGCCTTTTAAAGTACAATGAATGAATTACAAAATATTAAAAAAGTTAAAAAAAAGTTATTGGCTCTTTTTTTTAAATTTACCATTGAAGTCCAGGAAGTGAAAATGACCAGGCGGAGCTAGCAGTTTTTTGATAGGTGCACATCTTAAGTAAAACCAAGTCGTATACTCTATAACCCAAATTGCACCCATTAATCATACATTAAAATAAAGGGAATTAAAAGTTCTTTTAACAATACCTAATACATATAAGGTCTTTTTTTTCAATAGCCAGGATAACCAGTGAGGAAAACTAGGGAAATTCCTTTTTTTTAAATCTAAGTACGAAACTGTAGAGTGCCACCTTACATTGTATTTACTGCGGAATAGAGATTGTTCTGAACTTACCTTTCCGTCTAGGGTGAAATTCAAGACTATCCGAATGCTAACGGCAACTTCCGGTCATGTACTTTATCGGTCTTAGAAATCGGTTAACAAGTGTCAAATTTTCTCCAATATGTCATGAATTGAAGTCGTGTCTTCCTTTGTGTTATATTATTACAGGTCTGGACTCCCCAGCCCTCTATCTATTGACAGATACTACTAGTTTCATTTGTAATGAGCCCCTCTGGTCCTAACCTGTAACAATAAAACACAAGGAAGCCACGATTCCTCACCCCTCTCATAATGTAAAACTTACGCCAGCTGTAATCAAGAATGGATCAATTTTCAAAACATCTCCACAGACTTCGTCCAATTCGTGACATATTGGAGAAAATTCGACACTTGTTGACCGATTTCGAATACCTAAATTGTACCGGGACGGAAGTTGCCGTTAGCATTAGGATAGACTTGGATTTCACCCTTGACGGAAAGGTAAGTTCAGAACAACCTCTATTCTGCAGTAAATATTGTACATTGTAATACATTCGCGTATACATTTTGGTATTCTTTGCTGCTTTGTATTCTATATCTTATTAGAAAATCAAGCCATTCTGATCTCTGTTTAATTTGGAACATTACAAGGACTCTAAGTTAGATCAATACAATAAAATGAAACAAGTACTAATATCCCAATTCATGTAGTTTAAACTCCAGGTTGACATACTTGCCATGTGATAAACTAATGCGACACTTAAACAATCTATAAATTTTTTACCTTAGAACCGAACTAAGTAGTCTGCATCTCTCGAGAGATAAATAGCGTACATTAAGGATCCAATTTTAATCTTTTTAGTGCAAGTAGTGTTGGTTTCCAGGAGAAAAGTCCACTTGAGGTCTGATCATAACTAAAAGGGTCTAAACATCCATTCCACTGTATCGAAGCTACAAAAAAAAAAAAAAAAAAAATTATTCTCAATTGTGTGGACGAAGCTTAAGAACTTGCCCACTAAAAAATGTAGTCTTCATTTTCGATAGCATGATAACACCTTTAAACTTAAAACTCTTGCAAAATGAGGTGTTGAATAGCACAGATCACCTTTGTTTTATTTCTTCTGAGAGAGAGAGAGAGAGAGAGAGAGAGAGAGAGAGAGAGAGAGAGAGAGAGAAAGAAAGAAAGAGAGAGAGAGAGAGAGAGAGAGAGAGAGAGAGAGAGAGAGAGAGAGAGAGTGGCGCTTCTCTGATTAGAGGGGCATGAAATTCGTTTAGCTTTTTCAGGACTGGTGGAAAGCTGAAACACTGATATTTTTTTTTATTAAACATACATATTTTATCCAAACAGAGGTACAGGCATTTTATTCATGTACCTACACGTAAATATTATGGCAGTTACTGCTTGTTCAATTTAGCGTTTGTCCAAGATATATATGCCCTATTAGATACAGGGGCGTCATGCCAGGTAAACAATTAGTGTTGTAACAAATATGGTTTTTTAATGTTGTTGTTGTTGCTTTTAACACCACTTTTAACACATTACTGCCTATATCATGCCGAGGATATGGGAGCTAAATGCCTTTCCTAAGGACACATAGAGACAGCCTGGCCAGGTATGTGCTAAAATGCCGTCAAAAGTTGACATGCACTTCTGTTCAACAATCACTTTTTTAACTGACCATTGTAATATTTTTCCCCATATTTAAAAAAAATCATAGTTTTGGAGAAAATGAAGCACCGTATACACATTTCCTATGCGGCAGACACAGTGCATATTTTATAGCACATTTGAAAACTATCCTTTTCTTGTGCACTCCACGGAAGTACGGTGCAGTACAGGCCCGTTTGTTCAAGTTAATACTGTTCCAACTGGAAGAAAGGTCGACTGAATTAAATATTCACAAATGTATTTTGGCTTTGACCTTACTCTGTGGATAATAGCAAGTGTATTTTAGGACGTATGTGTGAAGAAATGCACTACAATAGAGTCAACCATATGTTGTTTTTTTGTTGTTGTTGTTGTTTTTAAAATAATTTCCCCTCATAACACAACTTAATATAAAAACGTTAAATCTTTTTGTTATACTTCATTTGTAAACAACTATAATCTACCGATGTTTCTGTTTGTTATGGCATGCATTATGTAATAAATTGGCAATGTTCAGGCACGTTAAACAATAAAATGCTACATATTATAGACGCCTCTAAATTTCTGTTTTCTTTTTAACTGGATCCCCGCTGGCGCCTCTGCAAAAACATTGAGCCATGTGGAAGCCACGTTTCCTTTTAATGAAAAATGGATACATCTCGTAGTATATCAATGGTACAGCGTACACACACACACACACACACACACACACATATATATATATATATATATATATATATATATATATATATATATATATATATATATATATATATATATATATATATATTCTGTTATTAAATTTTATAAAATTTTACAGGCCATTGGGATACAAAGTATCTAACCGATGAATCCAGTAACTTTCTTTAAACAGTCTGTTCATCTCTCCATGCACAATATCGATTGTCATTAAAGAAAAATCACGTAATGAGTGATTATTTGTATTAAAATGTATTGAAACATTAGAGGAGAACTGAGGATCCGTACAATTTTTTTAAATACCAAAACAGTGATTATTTATTCTCGTAGAAATTTGTTGCAGTGATTGTCCAACATATTTTTTTGCATATTACATTTTTTACAGGTTATCAAATAAATTACATCAGTCGATATTCAGTCAGTGTTATAAGTTAGAGAAAACAAGTCTTTTGTATCGGAGCTACTAAAATAGGTACTTTCTGCAATATTTGTATATTAAGAGCACCGAATGACGTTTTAAATATATAAACAATGAAAATATATAGACGTCATCCGTTTCTTATTTTGTGACTGAAGAAGCATACAGTAAATGCAAAACTAGTGGCACACATCTATTGGCGTTTGTGTCGTTTTTGTCAATGGAGTTGAGAGTCCTAGAGAGGTAAGCCAGAAATGAAGTAAACCTTTTGTTCGCATTTCCTTCCCTTCGACTTTAAATGCACACACTACTTTCACTGCCATATTAAAAAAATGTAATGGATTTAAAATGAAGAAAAAGAAGTAATAATAAGCCAGGAAAACCCATTACTTGGAACGGAAGGTGGATGCAGTGGCATGCGGTTTGTATAATAAAGGCAGCACAATATAAGTATGAATACACCACATTTAACTTTTTAGTCAGAAAAAGGCTGAGGACGTTGAGATAGATTAATTTGGTTACAAATATTTGATAAATACATCACTCCTATCATTGTTTTCATTTAGATTCTGTATTTCGAAACTTTTCTATTATTTCATTGCAACATCAAGCCGTATTAGTACTGCAGAAACAACAGGTGATACAAATAAAAGAGTCGAAATCTTTCAAATGCATAAATTTTAATTGAAATATTGCATATTTTCAACTCTTCCTTAGAAGAGACCAAGAAAATGAATATATGTCTGCCTGTCCGACTGTCTGATTGCCTTTCAAATCCGAACTCGATTATCTTGCACGATAACTAAGCTCATGTAAGTTTTCTAAAAATTGCAAAGCATGATGATGATGTTGATTCCATTGTCGCCATTATTATCGTGGATTGTACACGCACTGAACTCGTTTCAGAAGAATATCGAATGATTCAAGTTAATAAAAGAGTTTAGATTAGATGAAGTCATAGAAAATCAATCGGTTGCCAGTCACAAAATTAACCCTATATATCAGTTGCAAAACACTGTAGCTGATAAACCTCTGAATGAGCTGGGCTTGTCTTTTCATAATCTCGAGAAGGAAGGAAGCCCCTGATAGAAAGCTCTAAACCAAGACTGCACCTGATTTAATAAGGCCATAACGTGTTTTATTAGTCTAATGTCGCTTCAGCTTGAAAAAAAAAAATAGGTAACACACACATAGAGACAGATACACAGACACACTATTGATATATTAGTTGAAATCTTTAAAAGTTAAAACAAAAACAAGTTTAACTTAGAAAGTAATCAAAATCTTATCATACTAACATAATATACTTTTATTGGAACACATACTATTCATTGCATAAAAAACTCGCACATTACTAATTTTATGTTCGAATTCCCCCACAGCAATCCGATTCAACGAAATAGAACGCGAGATTGCTAGATATGACTGTTGTCAAATCTTGGGTTTATCAAAACCCTACCCGCCCAGAGACGCTATAAAAAAAATTTATGGCCTAGCGATAACAGCAACATAAACGTCTGATACCATTCTGACAAAACCGGAATGGAGACGAAAAAAAAGAAAACAGCAAGAACAAGTCTTTCTACACTAATTCTATTTGGTTACTTTGTGTTTGTTTATTTCATAAATGAAATATAATTTATGAAATATAGCAGAAAACATTTTTTCCGGCTCACGTACAAATATGAATATGTATTTTCTTCTTACACCAACAAATATGTATTCATAAAAAAAATTAGATCAGAGATCGTATTGGTTGATGAATTACTGTATTTATCATAGTGATTTCGCGCAGCAACTGCGAACTGCATATATGCATTCAGCATAGACCAAAATCTACCATGATATAACGCGCCCACAGATCAGGGTGAATGCTAGTTGTTCCACTCATTATTTCAAACGAACAACGTAGATCTCCATCTGCCGGCGCTTATGTGACGGCGAATTCGGTTCCGTGATGCTCGCTGTTATGTGTGCATTATACGAAGATATAGACTATACAATGAGACTCGACGGCCACTTGAACAGTACATATATTTCGCTCAGTAAGACGTGAGTATCAATACTCTAGTGGATTAAAGGGTTAGACTACAGGAGACAGATATCAATATTGCAGTCAAGGGTTCGAGCCAAGTCCACACGAAGGTGGTGTGTCTGTTTCCAATGTATTATTGGAAAATTAACCTATCGCCGAGGTCAGTCAAAAGTTAAATATTTGCCGATACGTATATACCGCCAATCAATACTATCGCTAGCTAAGATGTCATGTATTACGTGGTCACAGGTACACTCTTGTCGGACATTCATGTATATTTTCCTTAGCTGACTAATACTGTATATGTTGTGTACCAATTCAAACCGTTATAACTTCAAACATGGGTGTACTGAGTAAGCAACTCGGCCCTGGACTTATCTGGACAGGCCCGGGGTTTTGCTCACACCAGAAAAACACCGGTAAAAACGGATTTTTTTTACGGCACACCGATACGGCGGCCCACCGGGATTTGTCCCGGTATGCCCAATGGCCAGTACACCACTGACTTCAAACATTTCCAACCATTTTTAATGAAATGTTCACTGTATGCTCAAAATTAATACCAGTTCATGTTAGGCGTATTTTTAAAAAAAATAAATTTATATGACGTGCTTAGCAAAGGAGTATGCGTGATTATCTCTGCTTTGACGATATGTCATTTGACATCCAGTATCAACAACAACAACCCTTGGTTCTCACAAACGATTGTCGCCGCATGTAAAAAGTGGAACGAACTTGACGATGAAGGCGTACGATAAGACGAGATATCGAAGGGAATCAAGGGCAGCAACTCCTTATTTCTTTATCTTCACTTAGCAGGATTACCAGCTCTTGCATAGCGTGACTGATTGCATAACACCGGTTTGGGTGTGGGAGTATAAGCTGACAACGTAACTCAAATAGTTTGATTTTCATTTAGTTAAAATTACTTACCTTATTTGTATTTAAAGCAATGCGTCTCTTAAATCTTAAAAATGATTTTCCAGTTAATAAAGATTTTTCATATGCAAATAAGGGTGGTCGGGGCATACAGCAAATATTGAAAGTACAAAGACACTGTGTTGAATTCTTATATAGGGCGAAAACGACTCTAATTCAAGTATCAATCAATCAATCTTATATATTCATTCCCTAATCAAATGTATTTACCAAGAGATGCAGCCAAACGTTTTGTATACGGTTTATGAATGCAGTAGACCTTATGGCTGTTGGGATTCACACAAGAAGACTGAAGTATCAACCTAAATTGATATAGTTTACAACACCACTTCTCCTGTACAACTTTTCGAAATTAATTTTAATTTTTTTTTTTTTAAATTCGTTACGAATTGATGAAATTTCATACAACGCACATTTTGTGATTGTTACGACTGGTTAATATTGTTATCAATATTTAAAAAAACAACAACACACAATTGCATCTCCCGCCAGGAAACAAAAATCTAATTTTATCTTTGGATTCTAATTCGAGAGATCTTTTGCCATGAAAAACTGAAATCGATTAAAGTGGTTGAATTCCTCAGTTCTTGTCAACTATTGCTCGCACAAACATGAACTCAGTCGATTTATTTCATTTAGTTGTTATGCAAGGAACATTTATGGATAATAAAATCATATTTGAAAATGTTTGTATCGACTTTGATTTGAAGAAAAAATATTTTGCTATGAAGTATTACAATTGATTAAACTGGTTGAACTTCTTTGTTTCTTGTTAACTACTGATCACACAAACAGGAAATCATTCGATTTACTTCATTCACCTTTTTAATGAAAAAGTGTGTGTGTGTTTGTGTGTTTGTATTTGGTGTAAATCGAGGACATTCATGAGATTACACACCAACGTACCGAGGACACACCTCCAACCTTTTCTCTTGACCAACTTGCACATGAAGATCAAAGCCATGACAATAAAATGTATCTTAAACTGCAAAGAAACCTATTAGGCATTATTACGTTTTGGTTTTGCATGTTTACTGTAGTTTTCCTGCCTTGGCTTCGTGAAAAAAACCAAAAAAAACCCAAAAAACAAAAAAAACCCACTACTGTCTTTTAAAAATACTAAGATAATTCCTTATTGATTTCATTTTTTATTATTTAATATTAGTCTGGAAAGTAAACATAAAAAGTATTATTCTTTAAAATAAATCCAACTTTTGGCAAAATTTCGGATTAAAAGCAAACCAACCAACAAACAAACAAACAAAAACTTATATTGTTTGAGTTATTTACTAGCGTATGTTAATGTGTTAAGTACCTGTATTCCGAAGATTTTCAGGAGAGCAGTTGTTTTCTGTTTAAATTTTACGTAATTTCTCAAGTTCACTAAATATGTTCTCGTTTGTTGAGTAAGTGTGTTTTATGTTTACTGGCTGTCTCTGATAAACATCGTGTCCGGGGGTTGACATCGCACTCAGAGTTTCCCAGCCTATTATATCAATAGTGCTGCTAGTAAATTCAGTGTCAACAATTCCTATTTTTATAAACAAGCTCCCTTATGTCAACACAATGTCTTTCACATGGTGTCAGCTATAGTGTACGTTTAACCATCCCAGTTTAGTTACAGTTTTTAGATTACAATTTATACAACAATCAACATACACATAGCAAATTCATCTACTATAAGGTACTGACCAATTAATTATTCTTTGGGGGTTGGGGTGCGAGGATACGATTTTGTTTTGAGCTGATATTTTTTTTTTTTTTTTATCTCTCGATAATGTTTTTTCTTCAAATAATATGATGAATATAATATGGTGGTATTTTGTTATAAATCAAAGTAAGATATGTTTTCCAGCTATTGACAGACGGAAATTTAAAACAAATGTCCCATGCCCCTGCCCCAGAACATTAAATTGTTGGTCCCTAATATAATTGTGGCATAGCGTGGTACGTATCGCTGTATGTTCCAAAATAGCGCGGTAAACCGCGGTACAAAATTTGTCTGATATATATATATCAGAAAGCTAGCAAGGGGTTAGGTCAGTGACGTTTGGTTGTAAGTTGTAGTACTAATACAGATGCATGCGGTTATCAGCGAAGTCACAGAAGCATGAAATATAGATCAAAGAGATCTATTTTTGCAATAAGGGTAAAATAATTATCAAGATGCTTCACTTCATCAAGTTTCGTGAGTCTAGGTAGAAAGGTTTGCATATAGCATGCCAGAGCCTAACAAGTTAACCAAAGTCAGGCAAAGGTGAAATATGGGTCACAGTGACGTTTCATTTATCTTATGGATGTGGCACTAACATAGGTGCACTAGCTGAAACCAATTAATTGTGTGCAGATCACGCAGCGCGGAACTTGATAGATTTTCCATTGACGCTTTTCTCTTGACCTGGTAGCGAAATTTAGCGAAGATGCAAATTATACTCTTAATTCATGCCCTTCAACAACTTTCTCCAAAAAGCCAAGGGAAATTAATAATTAATTTTTCTTTTGATTTGATATTTAAATTTCTGATCCGTGTATTACAATGGCATTATATTTCATCTTGGACTTCAGGTTTGTGTTATCACATTGATGTCAAGTCTATACTTTACTTGCTTCTAAAAATTGTGATTATTTCATGTTTGTATTCAGTAATTATGTTGAGCTATTCCTCTTTTTACATAATATTTAAAATATCACTTTTAAAAGTGTTTATTACTTTATTAAAAGGTATATTCACTCGCAAATCAAAATTTGCGAAATCTAGGCCTGGTTAGCAATGCAGGTACTTGCTCTTTCCATGGCAATGTACTACTAGCTGCGATAGAATACTTGTAATGTAGGGCCAAAATTAAACAGAGGTAGGTTATTTAGTTCCAAGGCAGCTTGGGGTAAAGTGCTTTGCCCAGGGACACGGCAGTGTAAACGACCCAGGCTGATACGATGGCAGGATTCCAAACCGCAGCCTTTTGGTAGCGTATCCAGAGAGCTAACCACTGAGCCACTGCAGCTTCTACAATCCGATCGTACATTCCTTTTTTTCTTCCCCCAAAAGCCACAGTTATCTACAAAATGAAACACATATCACTTTTGACAGTATACAAAAGTCCCTTTTTAAATGTACATGTAAAATGATAGTTTTACTTTATTGTTCACAATAAGTTTTTAAGTATCGATAACTAAAAAACTGCCCCGACTAACAGTTCTTTCCGAAAAACTTCACCTTAATTCACAACAAGTGTACCTTGCCTGTGTAAATTATATGTATGTTTGTGCAGATAGCATTTTTCCTTTTAATTAGGTTTCCCGCCTTCTCGAAGGCACACAAAACTTTGACAAACATAAAAGGATTTTAATTATAATTTATTTTTTCTCCGAGATTCTGACACAGCCTAATTAAGTTAGTTGCCAATAGTGAATCGGCACAAAGAGTACATTGATTATGCACACTGATTGTTCAAACTCTATGCACATAACAGTTTCTTCATATTATTTTCATTGATTTTTTTTTAAAACTAAAAATTATATCACCAGAACATGATTTTTATATGCAACAAGAATATACAGTTTTCCAAAATCTGTCTTTGTGTAACAAGAAGTACTTATGAATCATGCCATTTATACATACGTGTTGGAGTTGGTTTTATGTAAGTCAACTGAAAATTGAATCTTCATCTTTATGGCTTTGAACGTAAACTTACTATACATGGATTTGTGTCTGCTTTAACGCCGGACAGGTTTTGACACAGCAATGACCTTATTTCTTGACCAACTTGCACATGAAGAACAAAGCCTAGAGAATAAAATGTATCTTATAATACAAAGAAACCTATGAGGCATTATTACATTTTTTTTTTGCGTGTTTACTGTAGTTTTCCTGCCTTGGCTTCGTAAAAAAAATAAAGAAATAAAATAAAAAAAGTTCTGTTTTAAAATTGCAATTTTATCCTTTTTCATTCAAGTTTTTCATTGTCAGACTTTTAATATTAGTCTGTTAAGTAAGCATAAAAAAGTATAATTCTTTAAAATGAAATCTGAATGTTGGGCTGAAGAATTTATATAGTCCATGTTACTAATGCGCATATTTTAATTATTCTTAAACTAGTGAAACAGAAACTTCAGTCTGAAAATGTAATAGTGCGTGTTTGTTCATTTTATAGAAGTGTTATTTGCTATTCTACTTGTATAATGATCCCAGCTTTAAACTGCAGATAAGTGTCAAAACAAATTATACAACACTGGTGATTTCATAACTAATCTAAGAGGTCAAGGCTGGTCCCCCGGGTATTGACATAACGTTTCCATAGTTACGCACTGACGAGATACAGCATTCTTCCTCATGTACAGTTACAAAAGGTAAAATAGTGCTCAAGATAGCTGGATTGTCTGCATTTTTGTATTGCAGAGATAAAAATGAGTATTAAATTGGTACATGAATGCTAGGCAGGACAAAATGAAGTTACCTTTTTCAAAAGCAAAGTGTTTGTCAATAAAAAATAATGACATGTAAAATTATATGAACAACAGTGAAGGATCTTACGAGTGTCTGTTTCAATTGAAATATATTAAACGAGTTGAATGATTAAGGGCTCGCAATAGTTTAAAAATATTCAACGTATTTCATAACTTTCATCTGAAATAATCTCAAATATAAGATTATATTATATATAAATACTAATGTTACTCAATAATGACAGCAAAAATAATTAAAAAAATGACTTTAAATTGCTTTCGGATGTTTTGGTCATTACACCTTCACATTATATATCGTCATGCCATCATTCGTTATGTCATTGGGTGTTATCAAACGTGTGTAATATTGGAAAATATGATATAGGTATATATATATATATATATATATATATATATATATATATATATATATATATATATATATATATATATATATATATATATATATATATATATAACACAGTGGCCGTATGATAAACTCATATATTTCAAGCAGATTATACACATAAATGAAACAACGAATGTATTTACATAGACTTCGTAATTATTATTTTCTTTGAAAGGCCATTTCTTTAAAACATCAAGATGCGACGTCGTGATGTCAGAAATGACCAAACAGATCACAGGTTCAAAATGACATCATGACGTGATCGTACGTGTCGTTTTATTCATTTCAAATCGAAGTTTCGTGTCAATCCCATTATGGAGGAAGATGATATACCGTAGTATTCGACCGTTCCTAACGATCACGGTAGAGAGTTTAATGCAGTTAATACTTCTATTCATTGCACGAATTTTCCCTGGCATTATCATAACAGTCATTTATATAAAAATAACGTATAACCCGAAACTATGCCGCAACAACGTTTCCATCATTTTATATTTGATAGAAAGCATGCATTGATTATTGTTCCTGTCGCCATCTGTAGAGAGAAAA
Source organism: Margaritifera margaritifera (assembly GCA_029931535.1). Lineage (NCBI taxonomy): Eukaryota > Metazoa > Mollusca > Bivalvia > Unionida > Margaritiferidae > Margaritifera > Margaritifera margaritifera. Next base: position 5,342,681 of record JAQPZY010001647.1, on the reverse strand, counting down.
CGGGGTAGAAACTCATTTAGTCTGCCAGTGATTGAAATTTCCTATTCGACTTTACATTCATCACAATCTAAGGTTCGTTACATAAAAATATTAATAATAAAAATGCCCTCTTCCAGCAATCAGCTGATCATTGGAAATATTTCAACTTCGTCCCCCCCCCCTTTCCAATCACCACTCACACCCCCCACCCCGGCCACACACACACACACACATGTAGACTGAAGCATGTGCTTGAAGAAAGGCTAAGAATCTTATATAAAGAAGAATCTTTAAAACCTCAGACAAGTACAAATTTATCAGTAACAACGTTTAGTCTCAACGGTTATCAGAAAACAGAGATCTGCCAATAAAACAAAACAAGATTTAAAGAACGTTCAATCTATCAAAAACAATTGCTTCCTACACTGTCATTTTTGACATGAATTGTCGACAACCAGCAAAAACAACACTGTTTTTTTTATCTCCTCTTTTCAAACAAAAGTCCTAATTTTCAAACATGAGTGTTTCTTTCACTGTGATATCAGTGTTTCACAACCAGTGAGTGTGTTATATCAAAATATCATAACAGTTCCCAGATTTTATCTCAGGTATACACGGTATTTACATGTATGTGTAATTTACCCCATTGTCCATTTCCATTCGCACGTTTTTTCTGACAACAGTGAAGCAAACTAACTGCGATTTGAGCAAAACTACACAGTCTCCATCCCTAACTAATATGAGTCACATTTTGTTTCCGTGGCCCCTGTCGTCCTGGTGGCTAACTTAAAAATTCAGAGTATATCCAACTAAAGACTTGTAAACTCCATGGATTAATATAGTCCAAGGTTTGTATGGTGTTTGCGTACGGACTAATTACGGATATTGCAAAATTTAATGCACCACACTTAATGCCAGCTTTAAGGACATGCTCGATTTTACTTCCATCAACATAAAATAGTAAATTATAAATCATAAAGCAGTATCACCCATCATGCAATGAACGGTGATTTAATGCGAATAGGCAATGTCTGAGGCAATCTTAATATCAAAACACCAACAGGCGACTTTCGGATTGCAAATATTTTTCGTTGCTTGCAAATATAGCAGTGATTAATTAATAATATGTAAAAGGACATTTGTAACTAGCATTTCTGTAGGTTTAGAAGAGTGGGAAGTACTACCTAAAACATCTATTATTTTCTCAATTTATTTATTTAGTATAAGACAAAACAAACACACACAAAACAAAACAGAAATTGTAGTTCATTTTAAAGAGCGGCAATCAGTTACAGTGTACAGTTATTGTTTGAATTGGTCTAAATATCTGGTTCGCAGTAAATTGCCGTTCCCTTTACTATTACAGAAGTCCACTTCAAAATACTACATAGCTGTCCATAATAGTTTGAATTCATGAATTGTTCTGAGAATCAAATTCCGTGGTTTTGCAAAAAAATGACTTTTTCATCAGTTTATGATTCGTGTATATGCTTTTGTTTGCGTTGAGGTACTGTTGTCTTCATAGACGGATAATTTTTCGTTGGGTCTGTATATTCGAAGTTAGTGGCAACTACAGAATCCATGAAAACTTGTACCAAATGAATACTAGTCAATTCAGAACAAGTTTTCTCGTCAGGTGTTATGGGAAAACTCTTAGCACTTGCTCAGGTCTTTTTTGATATACTGCAAATTACTTATAGCCTCGTTGTTCATTTATTAATATTAAGAGAGAGATCAGAGAGAGAGAGAGAGATAGAGAGAGAGAGAGAGAGAGTTCTGTGTCATGGTTAGGCATGAGGAATACGCGGAAATGCGTACAAATTTTTTTAGATGAACATAGATGACACGTCTTCCTTTTCCTCCATACTTTTTTGATGATCTCAAAGGACCCCCAATTTTAGGTAAAATCATGATCTCTATATTTGGTTTGGAAATTAAAATGTCTATTGTAAAGAATTAATGACATGATTCTTATTCGTATCGACAAGTAAACCCTTAAACAGATTTTACATGGGGTATATATTATTTTTTGTCTAAAATAAAACCTTTTGTAGTTAATACTTTGTTTGGTGCAACAACGTGCTGACTAAATGTACAATAATCATGTCTCTACGGTATATTTTCTTCCTTTTCTTTTTTTATGAACGTATACACATTGCTTAGGAATCCCTTGTAAGAGAATTATACAATCCCAGCTGTAACTTGTTGATCATCCATAGAGACGTCTGTGTGTTAGCATATTTGGATGGGAACACTTGTTAGTCATTTATGGAGATGCAATTTTGTTGTCAGATGAAAAATGAAGTTTAACTTGAAAAGAGCACAAAGTAATGAAAGAGACATTGCCAACTGTTTATAAAGCGCCTAAATTTTATCCGCGGTCTGTTTTTTCTAGATGACGGAAGTGATTCAAATTATATGAAAATGTTAATTGTGAAACTATATGAGCGTAAATGCTTATTATTGTCACAAAAGTTCCAAATTTCATTTTTTTAAAATTAATATCCAGGCTTTATTAACCAGGTATGTTAATTTAATAACAAAAAAAGAAAAGAAAAATAACCAAACAAAAATCGTTCTATGGACCTTTTAAACAAACGAAATGCATCAATCACAATTATATAATATGCAGATAAACATAATCCTTTTTCAAATGGCTTATCTACAAGCGTTTAGTTATTACTGGCTGATGTTGATGGTACAACGATTCACATTAGCCCATGGTCGGCCTTATGTGTGTCGGCGCACATGTCAAGTGTTGTTTTAACCCCGCGTGTCGTTGGCACATTTACTCACCAATAAGCCTACTGCATTAATTGCTAACCGTAAATAATCTGGCTCACCGCGTGTCAGGAACTTATCAGCTACAATATATTTCCAAGTGTGAAGCGAGTTTCCGTTTTATGGAGTTTTATTTAGTGTAAAATTGAAATTTAGGATCGAAATTTCTTTCGGTTTTTGAATAGAGGGGTTTTGATTTACTGGCTAAAAAGATGATTATAAAGAAAAGTAAATACAGAGAGAGTGAGAGAGAGAGAGAGAGAGAGAGAGAGAGAGAGAGAGAGAGAGAGAGAGAGAGAGAGAGAGAGAGAGAGAGAGAGAAAGAGAAGAGAGAGATGCTTATTCCTCGCTTAAAATCGACCATGTTTTCATATTAATTAACTTCGAAAACTCAAACACTGAACACTCGATTACCATGGATCACTTAAGATCACAGACTGGTCTCGACCATACAAATACCATTTAAGACTCAAAACTCTGTTCAGTTTGCAGACTTTCAGCATAGTGTTGCATGTATCAAGGGCGAGAACAAGTTATACTCAGCAGCATTTTGGCGTAATGATGAGCATTGAAACAAATCTGCATGATTAATTAATACATCCTTGTTTCGAGATGATCCTTCGTCAATAACGTAATCTTGTACTTAATTAATAACCGCTATAAATGTCAGCTTTTGTTGCTTTAAGTTTAATACTAAAACTTACTACGATTAAATGACATTTAAAACGCGAGAAAAAAGCACCCTTGCCCATATAAACTTTGTAAAAGGTCTTAAAACACCATTTTTTTCACGATGACGAACGAATATGCCATAAAGAGAAATGAAAGTCCATAACAGGATGTTTTCAACTTTTTTGGATTTATTAAAGCAAAACATAAATAGCACACACAACCTATCAGTAGCATATTTAAGGTGCTCCGCTTGAAGGGAATCAGCACGCGGTTAACGACCGGTTTTTAACTTAGCAATAGTATCATTGATCTCGTGCCAATGTACAAACTCAATATCTCTATATGCAGTAGAGCTGGGTACCACGACAAATATTGTACTGCGGTTTACCGCGGTATTTTGGAACATACGTACCACGGTATACCACAATTATATTAGGGACCAACAATTTAATATTCTCAAATGTAAGATGATATTATATATAAATACCAATGTTACTCAATAAGGATAGAACAAATTATATAAAAAATTCACTTTAAATTACATTCGGATGTCTTGGTCATTACACCTTCACATTATATATCGTCATGTGTTATTAAACGTGTGTAATATTGGAAAATATGATATGGGTATATTAATCTAACAACACAGTAACCATATGATAAACTAGTATATTTCAAGCAGATTATACACATAAATGAAACAACGAAAGTATTTACATTGCCTTAGAAATAAGTATTTTCAATGAAAGACTCTTTCTTAAAAACTTTCTCAAAAAACGCCAAGATGTGACGTCATGATGTCAAAAATGACGAAACAGATCACAGGTTCAAAATCACGTCATGACATGATCGCACTTGTTGTTTTATTAATTTCAAATCTAAGGATGGTGTAAATACCATTATAGAGGAAGATGATATACTGTAGCACTCAACCGCTAATGCAGTTAACTCTACTATTTATTGCACTAATTTTCCCTGTATCATTATAACAGTTGTTTATATCAAAATAACGTATAACCCGAAACATGAGTGTTTCTTTCACTGTGATATCAGTGTTTCACGACCAATGAGTGTGTTATATCAAAATAGCATAACAGTTCCCAGATTTTATCTCAGGTATACACGGTATTTACATGTATGTGTAATTTACCCCGATGTCAATTTCCATTCGCACGTTTTTTCTGACAATAGTCAAGCAAACTGCGATTTGAGCAAACTACGCAAACTACGCAGTCTCCTTCCCGCCCTCCATCCCTAAAGAACATGAGTCACATTTTGTTTCCGTGGCCCCTGTCTTATTGCTTGACATACGTGCAGATGAAGAACAAAGCCAAGACAATAAAATATATCTTAAAATGCAAAGAAACGTATTAGGCATTATTATATTTTAGTTGTTCATGTATACTGGAGTTTTCTACTTTGGCTTTGTGAAGAAAAAATAACAAAAAGACAAAGCAACAACCACAGTGTTTTAAAAATAGTAAGATTATTATTTTCTTATTATATTTTTTTCTCGACAGACTTTTAATATTAGTCTGGAAAATAAGCATAAAAAATATCAATCTTTCACAATGAAAACTGAATATTGGGCTGAAGAATTTATATATTCCATGTTACTAATTCACACATTTTTAATTATTCATAAACGAGTGAAACAGAAACTTTAGTTTGAAAATGTAATAGTGTGAATTTTCTCATTTTAAAGAAGTGTTTATTTGCTTTCTACTTGTATAATACTCCAAGCTTTAAACTGAAGATAATTCTTAATAAAAAATCAACTTCAGAAACTATTTGTATTGTCGAAACAAGAAGCTACTGCAGCTTTTATGCATGCTGTCCTTTCTTCTACAACAGACATGTCCAAATTTCGCAAGGTCGTGGACCGGATAATCGATTTTTAAAGCCACATCTTATGATGTAACTAAGCGGATAAAACCAGGTCGCAGACCATAGGTTGCACATACCTGTTTTAATTCCTACACAATCACATGTTACTGAGAGTAACCTATAACAGCACTGGTGTCTAGTCATAAATATTGAAATTTTACCTTTGAATAAACATATTTATGCCTACTTTCAACTGGACAGTCATAAAGGTACTTATATGTATATATATATATATATATATATATATATATATATATATATATATATATATATATATATATATATAAAGTTACATTCGCATGTCTTGGTCATTACACCTTCACATTATATATCGTCATGCTGTCATTCGTTATGTTATTGAGTGTTTTGCAAAAAGATGACTTTTTCATCAGTTTATAAATTCGTGAATCTGCCTTTGATTGTGATGGAGTGCCGTTGTCTTCATAGATGTATAATTTTTCGTTGGATCTGTATATTTGAAGTTTTTGACAACTACGGAATCCACGGAAACTGGTACCAAATGAATACTAGTCAATTCAATACAAGTTGTTCCGTCAGGTTTTATGGGAAAACTCTTAGCACTTTCTCAAGGCTTTGTTGCTATACAACACAATACTTATAGCCCCGTTGTACATGGATTAGCATTATGAGAGAGAGAGAGAGAGAGAGAGAGAGAGAGAGAGAGTTCTGTGTTGTGTTATGGTGTTATGGTTAGGCAGGAGGAGTCCGCGGAAATGCGTATAAATATTTTGAGATAAACATAGATGACACTTCTTACTCTTCCGCCATACATGTATGATGATCTCAAAGAACACCCAATTTTATGTAAAATTATGATCTCTGTATTTGGTTTGGGAATTAAAATGTCTATTGTAAAAATAAATTACATGATTTTTAGTTGTATCGACAAGTAAACCCTTAAACAGATTAATAATGGGTTATATATTATTTTTTTTTATAAAATAAAACTTTTTTTATAGTTAATGCTTTGTTTGTTACAATAACGTGCTTACTAAATTTAGAATAATCATGTCTCTATGGTATGTTTTCTTTCTTTTCTTTTCTTTTATGCACGTATCCATATTGCTTTGGAATCCCTAATAAGAGAATTACACAATCCCAGCTGTAAGTAGCTGATCTTCTGTCGAGAGGTATGTGTGCCAGTATATTTGGATGGGAACACTTGTTATTCATGTATGGAGATGAAATTTTGTTGTCAGATGATATGGAATGACAAATCAAGTTTAGCTTAAATAGAGCACAAATTAATGAATGAGCCATTGCCAACTGTTTATATAGCGCCTAAATTTATCATCGGTCCGTTTTTCTAGCTGACGAGAACTGTTAAAATTATATGAAAATGCTAATTGTGAAAACGTACGAGCGTATATACTTATTATTGTCATAAAAGTTCCAAATTTCATTAATTTATTTTTTTTATTAATACCCGGGATTTATTAACCAGTTATGTTAATTTAATTCTACAAAAAATAATAAACAAATAAACAAAACTCGTTATATGGATCCTTTATACAAACTAAAAGAATCAATCACAGTTATATAATAAGCAGATAAACATACTCTTTTTTAAATGGCTTATCTACAAGCGTTTAGTTATTAATAATTCACCTTAAAAGCTGGCTAGTTTTGATGGTGCAAGGACTTCAGATTAGATCATAGTCGGCCTAATCTGTGTCGGCTCACGTGTCAAGTATTGATTTAACCACGCGTGTCCTTGGCACATTTTCTCACCGATAGGGCTACTACAGTAATTGCTAACCGTCAGTAATCTGGTCCAGCGCGCGCCAGGAATTTAGCAGCTAAATCACGTTTCCAAGTTTGAAGTGTGTTGGGTTTTATGGGGTTTTATTTAGTGTAAAATTGAAATTTAGGATCGAAATTTGTTTCGGTTTTCAAATAGAGGGGTTTTGATATATATATATATATATATATATATATATATATATATATATATATATATATATATATATATATATATATATATATATATATATATAACCTTTTTAATTTTATTATCTTTTTTGTTTTTGTTTTTTACAGGCAATGTACATTTCTGTTATGTTGCAGCCTAAATAAATCTAAAACACCCCGTTCCAAACTCTTTTATGAAGAAAAATGGACAGAGTTACTATGCAAAGTTCATAAAGTCTTCGAAGATATAAAGAAAGATCAATCTATAGCAAGGAGGAAATTTGATTATGATCATTACACACATTAGACGTGCTTGTCCATGTATTCAAACCTAATCTCTGTTGAATATTTGAGATTTTCTCAATGTATTCTGTCTGTATTGTGTCTCCTCTACAAAAACAACACGGGAGAAAAATATTATTTGGATGCCTTTTTGAAATTTACTAATAGCTCTCCTAATTAGTGCACACTTATTTCGTTTTATGAAAAAGTCATGGCGTATAGAAGGCTTTAATCGTTATCGATATTAAATCTAAAATACCCAATTTGCTACTACTAGAACAAAAGGAAATAACAATAGATAAGCTCTTGAGTTTATGAATTATATAATATCTGTAGATTATGAGGAACAGATTGTTATCACGTAGAAATTTTGCTGTTCATGAAAATTACATCTGAAATATCAAACAGATGTTTTGATATACTAGCTTATTGATGCACGCTATCATGTACATCTGAGTACATGTATGGAACCACGAGGCTGTCACATTGATGTCTGAAGTATCAATTGACAATAAATATATTACCTCGATTAGGGATAATCATAATGAGTTCGTTCTTTAATTCTTTAATGCTTTGAAGGATTCATGATCTTTTCGGGATTAAAAAATGTTCCAAAATACGCCGAGTGCACTAACTCCCTAAATCTGAGCCGTTCATGCAAGGCATAATACTGTTTATTTTCATTTTCATTTTGCAGGATAAAGAGAATCCTCGTTGTCTGTGATTTCACACTGTCTACAAGTTAATTTTTTTTTTTTTTTTTTTTTTGCTTAAAATAATTATGTTAGTTCTTAGTTCTTATTGATACTTTAGACTGTGTAAGCAGGTCCGCCGTAAAAGAGAAGGGGGGGGGGGAGGCAATTAGGAGTCCGGCGATTTCTAGGGCCCGCCGACAAATCAGTTATATAATGAATAAATTAATCTTTGCAGTAAATACTAAAATTTGTTCCTTACAAGAGTTTAAGTTATGATAGATTACAATAGGTTATATATACAAAAAATGAAACTAGTTTTGGGGCCCATGACTGCTCTGCCCAGAGGCAGGGAATTTCTGTTGACGGGCCTGTGTCTAAGAATGTCCCGATTGTCCGTTATGTCTCATTTACCCCCATCTACATGTTTTGTGTAATAAATATGTTCGTCCTTTGTTTTAATTGATATTTCAGACTATTTGTGTAAATAAATGTTTTGGTCGAACGGCGCGTCCTCAGTTCCAATTAATTGTTTCGACTATTTGTGTAAATATGACCTGATTGCCCCCAATGAACCATTGCTTACAGTCTCTATGTTTCTGTAAATTATTATGTGCGTCTTTCGTTTTACATGGTACTGCGGACCATCAGTGTAAACATGTGCATTCAATAATCATGTATAATTTAACAAACACACTTCTTTTTTAAGAAATATTATATAAAATTAACAGAATCCAAATAGAATAAACGCAATAATAATTAACAAAAAGGAATCAGCTTGAGATACCATTAATGATATGATGATCTCATATTTTCTGGAATAGGTTGATAGTGTAAATTTAATCACACCCGAACTATCAAAAAAGACATTTTCATACATGTGATTATTTATGCAATACATGTATGTAAAAGTATGGAACCACCAGGCTGCCACCTTGCTGTATGAATTAGCAATTAACAATTGATGTATTACCTAGGGAAGGGATAATCATAGTGCAATCATCATTTGTTTCTGGAAAGGGTCAAGGATCTGTCCACGATTAAACAACGAACCACTATTACATATGTTTGCACTAACTACCTGAGTCTGACTATTCATGCACGGCCTCATTATGTTTTAGTTTTAAATTTCATTTTACAAGTTAAAACGAGTTCCAACTTTTCATGTATAACATTGTCCGCCGTCTCCGTGTTTATGTTAATAGTGTGTGTCCTTAGTTTGTATTGATAGTTCAGACTAGATGTGTAAATATGTCCTCATTGTCCATGATGTACCAATGTCCACAGTCTCCATTTCTGTGTTAGTAGTGTGCGTCCGTTAATTGTGTGCGTTATTAGTTTGTATTGATAGTTCAGAGAAGATGTGTAAACATGTCCTCGTTGTCCATGATGTGCCAATGTCCACATTCTCCATGACTTTGTCAACAGTGTGCGTCCTTAGTTTGTATTGACAGTTCAGACAAGATGTGTAAACATGTCCTCGTTGTCCATGATGTACTAATGTCCACAGTCTCCATGACTTTGTTAATAGTGTGCGTCCGCAGTTTGTATTGATAGTTCAGACAAGATGTGTAAAAATGTCCAGGTTGTCCATGATGTACCAATGTCTACAGTCCCTATGTTTTTCTCAATAATTACGTGCGTCGTTAGTATGTATTGATAGTTAAATTTGTCTGAGTAAACATGTCCTCATTGTCCATGCTGTCCACAGTCTCTGTGCTTGTGTCAATAGTTACGTGCATCTTTTGCCTGTATTGATAGCTCATTGTATTTGCATACAGATTTCCTCTTCGACCATGATGTACCATTTTCCAGAGTCTTCATGCTTTTTGTATGGTACAGACCATCAGTGTAAAAGCGTGCGTTAAATTCTTAGATCTTATTTAACTAGCAAACTTTATATAAAATAGCTATTATGAAACAAATAATAGAATCCAAATAAAGCTAAGTCAGTAATAATACCAAAAAAAAAATCAGTTTCAGATTTCATAAATTATATGATGGTTTCAGATTTTGTAGAATAGGTTGGCGTCATCTATAAATTGTTCTTGATAGTATCAATTTACGCACACCTGCAATAGCACAATACACATTTTGATACACAAACTTATTTACCAACTCCGTCATGTGCTTCTGTCTAGACACATTTATGAACTGTGTGGAATCACCAGGCTGCCACATTGCTGTATGAAGTAACAATTACCAATTAACGACTGATACATTACATAGAGAAGGGATAATCACATTGTGGTCGTTCTTTGATTTTTGGAAACGGTTAAAGATCTGTCTGGGATGCAAAAACGAACCACAATTACGTCTGAGTGCACTAATCCTTAGAGTGTGAACCGTTCATGTACGGATTAACACTGTTTCTCTTCATTTTCATTTTGCTAGATAATGGGAGTCCCAGTTGTCCATGACGTCCCATTGTCTACAGTTTCCATGATTTGGTCAATAGTTGTGTGTGTCCTTAGTTTGAATGGATAGTACAGACCATTTGTGTAAACGTGTGCGTCCTCGCTTGCATTGCGAAATTTCATATTCCTTAGAATCAATCATACAGTATCCTCCTCGATACATCATCTTTTGCTATAAATTTACTGCCAGAAAATTTATCTCTTTTCACTCCAAGATAGCCAGAACAAATGTCCTCGGTACAGGGTTCCATACCCGAGTCCTCGATTTCCACCAAATACAAGAATGTGTGTGTGTGTGTGTGTTAATCGACCGAACGTGATTGTGACATGTTAAAAAAAAAGTAGGAAGGAAGAGAAAAATGTTCTGCAAGGGAGTCGATCTCGAGACCTCTGTTACACTGCCCAATCACCCTTAATAATGAGCTAACTTTAATAGGAAAAACAGTGTGGTGTATCTAGCAAATGCCCATACAAGTATTATATATTTGAAACCTCATTTTTAATTCTGGTTTTATAAAGTAGCTTTTTAAGTCTGGTTTTATAAAGTAGCTTTTTAATTCTGGTTTTATAAAGTAGCTTTTTAATTCTGGTTTTATAAAGTAGCTTTTTAGTATAGAGCACAGCCGAGTACCTCCATAATTTATGGTTTAAATTAAAAACTCTTACGGAAGGAAATGTTTCGAAAATAATTGTGAAAGTGTTCCCTATCTGCTCCAAGGTAAATCATGTTTTAAAGTCAGGAAAACCCACTATAAATATGCAAATTTGAACAAAAGTACTTTCTGATGCTTCATTTAACTTCAAATCAAACCTGCAATCTCACTTTTTGCATTTTAAAATGCAAGAGGTAATTTATGAAAACTACAAAAAGTACTTGTCTATGATTTGTCTGATTTTTGGGTTAACACGCGATCTTTTTTAGAACGAATGCGCATTAAAAGCTGCCTTGTCCCTCCAGATTCTAATTACATGTGCTTTTTCGCTTATCCAAGTTCTAGTGCATTTAAACGAATCAGACAAGCGCGTGGAGTAGTTTTGAATGTGGTCATATTTCCATGCGTCAATATAAAGACAAAAGGAACTTTATGTGTTTTGTCTAACTGGGTTACGTGAATTGTTAATTTGGATAGGTACAGTGGAGAAGAGAAAAAGGTTTTAAATGGTACACAGTTTCACTTTTCCATCAAGCCTATTCAAAGCAAATTTATCGGTGCTATAGGTTAGATAAATACTTCAGACTGTTTCAACAATATGTTGATGCACAGGAGATAAAAAGTTCAACTAGGAATACTTCAACAAATCTAAATGCTGACGATAGTGATTCACAAAGTTCACTCCAGTGTGTGGACAATGCCCTGAGTGATGATGATGATGATGATGACGATGATGATGACGATGACCATTATACAGCCCTCAATAAGTTCCTCACACTCTGAAGACAATCTTAACAGTCCTTCCCAAAGTCTGAATAACCGCTTCCAGTGGCTTTCGCAGCAGCTTTCCCTCATTAACACCAAGCTTCAAACAATCACTAAAGCTAACGTCAGACTTGCTAGGACAATTGCTCTATCAGACACGGAAGTGCATGCCAATTATGCACAATTGCAAGCTGTGAACAATGATCTGGAGAATGCCTTTACCAAATGTAAATCTAAACTGAAGAAGAACGAACAGAAGGTGAAAAATCTACAGGATGAAACCACTACCTACCATACCTTGCCTAATGATAGAGATTCTTCCATAACTGAACTCAGAGCAAAATGTCAGTCGCTGCAAATGAAAAAGGTAGGTAACAGAAAGGTCAACACTAATACCACTGCTATGCCAGGTACTCCATCTCCATCCTCCAGAGTGGAGACTGGATCACCTATTACTTACTAGTATTCTGATACAATGAGATACCCTGATCCCCAAGATAATGTCACCCGTTTGAAGATAAAGTCAGTACTTGAGTTAATACACCAAAAAAGTGTATTGATATTCGGCAACTCCATCACCAAATGTATTAAACTGTTGGACTTGATCGACAATGTTAGTGTGGATTCCAACAAAGAAACAACTGTTAAATTATATGAAAGGAAAAGAGCAGCTAGATTTGTTACCGTTTGTCGCAGTTATTTTACATGTTGGTGGTAATGATGCTTCCCAAGGGACATCACTTCTATCAATTACAAGAGGTTACTAACAGACATAATAATACACACATCATCTTATCTGGATGCTGTTCTAGACTGGATGCAGATACGAAACCTGTCAATCAAACCTTGCAGATGGTCTGTCAACACAAAAGTTTTGAGTATGTTGGTAATTACATTATCTTTGTGCTGAAATATGGTGAAGTTTGACAATGTTCATCTTAGTCAAAAAGGCACCAATGTTCTCCTGACCAAATAAAATAATATTGACTTATTCTTATACGAGCTCATTCCAGCAGGACTCCAGTCTACAGAAATCTAGTCAACAGAAATGCTCTCTCCGAATCCGCATCCAGTAGGCATTAGAATCATATCCATTCTGAGCATCATTCTAATGGATATAGGAGGTACGGTACCTTCACTAAACCATAACTACTGTCAAAGTAAGTATCCGTGAGATGGCCGCAGAAGTTCTTACTCTGGAGATGTGGAGAGGCTAACTGTACTGAACACAGATGTCGACATGGGTTTAGACTAGAACCTTACTCTTGGTGTGGTCCATAAGGCAAAGAATTGTGTCTCAATGGGATTCAAATAGCATATGAATACAGTTATCAGGACTATCACTGTTAATGGTCAAGCGAAGAAGAGTCAGCTTATTCCCACAATTATTATGACATGCTAAACTCTACTCTGTGTAGTTGTATGGTTTGTCTCTATTGTAACTTTGAACACATTTTTGACTCTGTCATGCCGATGAAATGGGAGCTGTGTCTTTCCCAAGGACACACCGGGCTAGTCTGGGCGGGCACTGAACCCGCGACCCGTGGATTACAAGTCCGACACTCTACCAACTGAGCTACCGCGGTTTCCCCTCTTCGATGTAGTTCTTGTGAAAATGACAAGTTCATATGCTCGTAACATTGAAAATAGTCTATCAAATGACAGTGTCCATAGTACGGAGTGTAATCCGAATATCTTCCATAGGGGGCACATCAACTGATCCAAGGTCTGAAAGCTATTCACATGTAAAATAATATGTCCTTTTTTTACTGATATTTCTAATGATCGTGGTGATGTATATAATATACTAAGTTCACGCTCCAACTTAGATTTTGATGTTGAGGATGTATGTTTTTATAATAATTCTGATTAATAAATCATAAATATGCATTGTCAGGCAATAGGTACACCCAGCATAAAAATAAGTTCTCATAACATCCAGCATTCATTTCCTAAAATTGATGAAATACGATTTAGTTTATGTCAGCAAGACAGACATGGTATAATTGGTGTTTATGAAACCTTTCTCAAGCCATATGTCAGTGATGACACTTGTCGTATTATTTCTGTACCAGGTTATCAAGCACCTATAAGGAAAGACAGGCTTGATAAAAATGGTGAAGGATGGGTTATCTATGTATCAGAAAATGTTCATGATGTCAGCAAACATTAACTTCAGACTAATGATTTTGAATCTGTCTGGCTTGAGCTTCATCCTTGACGCTAGAAGCAGTAGTAGCAATATGGTAATTTTGTATTTTGTTACTGATCCAGGTCAAATCCTCACCCCATATGAATATGTGCTCATATTATGCGCGAATCCGCGAAAGTTAGCAACAGGCTTCTATTCCATATCTGATATAATCTTGTTGACCTGATTCCATACATTTCTTGGACTTCTTTTGCAGAAATGGAACCATGCAGTCTTTGTATTTCCGCAATAGTTTGCGGCGGAAGGTTTACTTGTTTTCTTGGCATTTTTATATACTTTTTTATGTTTTAGAAGGAAATTACTCGACTTTTACTGTCTGCAAAGCCACTACGCGGTTGCGAATCTGTGCTCGGAGTTGCCTGTGGTTTTCCATTTCCGCCAACACGGTCTCGAACTCGGCAGTGCTAAGGATTTTATCTTCAATGGCCACCGAGTACAGCTTTGCAATCGTATTGAGACTACTTTGTGCCGCCGCGAGAAGTTCTGAATAGATACGTATTCGCGAATGTAGCCGTATTGAAATGATTATACTAGCACCACCACAGATGCCGGTTACTATTGATATAGCCTCGGCAACAATTCTAATTGATACACATATAATAGTTGTCGTGGCCGTGATTCCCGCCACGCCAAGACTAACAGTTGTTGCCGCTGCGATTGTGCAAATAGCATCAACGACCACACACACGCGTTTGTATTTTACGAGCAATGCGATTCTTTTGACGACTTCATCTCACAGTTGCAGTTCCGCTTCGATTATTTTTTCCACGTCGGTATCATTGAGGGTCCATTATAATTCTTCTACTAATAATGTAATTGCATAGTACAATTGCTCTACAATCATACCTTGTTTAGGTGGAACACGCACACGCACTTCTAACCAATTACACTTTTTTACTACTACAACTGCCATACAATTATAGAAAAATTCTTCCTGTTGAATACTTAAATCTTCAGCAATTGCGTGTTCAGGGGATACGACACCAAGTTCACTTAGAACTATATTGATTACATCCTAGGTTGGTGTCTGAAACGATCGTTTATATCTTCGCCCAAGAACTGTTACACAAGATCTTTCTCTTCTCAGTTGAGTCAATGTTGGTGCAACATAATTAACTTGGAATGCAACAGGGGTGGCCTTATCGGCGAATCTCTCTTGTTCGTTGTAGAAACAATCTCTGGATGTTTTCACACTTGGCGGTGCAGCCAACGATCGGGTATTTTCGCAACGATTCCAAGCTTGCTTACAGTTGGTATTAGTACGTCAGGTTGGTGGTTCCAACGATCGATTTCTATCTTGCCCTCGCTTAGATTATAGTTGAACGTATACGAGGATCTGGTAACATTATTTAGAAGCAGCTTTCTTCAACAAGTGGAACAAAATCACGATCAATGTTGGCATCACTGGTCAGCTGATTCAGCACCCCGTCGGTAAATTCCGCAACCTCATCACCGTGGTCAGAATTCATTACTTATATGTAATGATAAGTCTAATCTTAAAAACAAACACCAAAGTCGGTTAAGTACCCGCTCAGATAGATGTTGATTACTTCGAACTGAATTTCATCTCCGGCAACTAATGATGTTGATAATGTAAATATAAAATATTTTCCAACATGACGCTGCCGATCATTTTTTAACATCGCTATTTCACCCCACCCGCCACTATTTCCGGTTATGATAAACAAATATGATCCGGTCTCGCGCACTTTTAATATATGATTTTTAGGGCTATATCAAAACCACTTTCAATAGGAAGGAAAACAAGTCGGCGCTAAGGTTAAGAGGTGAATTTGTTCCTTTGGTTAATATTCCCGCAATTGCGTTCCACGAAGTTACTACGCGTAGTGATTACACACTGGCAACTTTTACATCCACGTATTGTCTCGTTTCATCCTCAGCATCATCCACGTATTGTTTTCTCTCAGCATCAGCAGTATCGACATAGTCTTTGTAAAACAAGCAATAGACGTACCAGAGTTTTTGATTTCCCCGACTTCTCTGATCTCGGCCAGGTTTTGCGCGACAGCGCCTCGCAGCCTTTAAACAACGTCGTTGATGTCCACGTTAAATGTTTAATGCTCGCCTGGGTTGATGTCACCCCGGCTGATAAACTCAGGCAAATCCGCTTTAACAAGGATCTTTTAAATGTCCACGTTAGACGTTTTAAGTTTTCCAGTTTGGTCATGGAAAATCACAAGCTCGACCGGGTCGACATCAACAACAACCCGGCTTGTAAACTCGGTCAAATCCTCTTTGGTGGCAAGCCTGGTGAAATCCACATGGCACCGCGTCGTTTGGTGGTTGAGCTTCCGTAAATGTTAATAGGTATTTTGTATACTATCAAGTGTAGTTTAATGCAAAATCAATAAGCGTTTGCGGGGTCGGGCTTCCCACGAATACACGCAATGCTTGAACAACAAGGTGTCCGCCTCGGGTTAAGTAAGCAACAACTTTAAGTATGCAACCCAATGAGTTCCAGGTCCTGTTGATGAATCCAGGTTAACAATGCCAGTTTCCCCTTTGGTTTCCACGCCTGGATAATAGAAGAGCTTTTCCTTTTTATCCAGCTAAAGAGGCTCCGCCTCTAACTGTCTTTTTCAGAGCCATCCTGGATGCAGTTCCGACAGCCCCTAATGCAGCTGCTTTTGCAACCGCAGCCTCTAACAACGCTGGAATGGCCGCGAGGAATGGAAATATTCTACCGGTCTTTTGCATTTGTGCCACCTCTGACTATGATAACTTTAATGTCACCGAGGTGTTCTTTCGTTTGGTCGCGGTCCAAGTATTTTAACAGTCGATGATACACACGAGCGATTTAATAGTTGCCAAAATCGAGCAAAATGTTTTCGATGGGTTTTTGGTGACCGTTTAACCTCAGAGAGACCTCAGTCACTCCCAGTTTTGCAAATATCATTGGACTTTCCAGTTAGTTGTTCAAATTGTCTACCATTTGAAATGCTATTAACTCATGCCTTGGTGCGCTAACACCTTGCTGAGGACTTATTTGTCATGACAATTCTCCTCGAGCGTCGCCTTGTTTTGAGTCTGTGGTCATTGCGAGACGTGAAATTATAAATGTTCTGGCAGACACCATAAATGCTGTCAAACGTTCGTCTATGGCTACTCAGGGACTTATTGACGGCATACAAAGTGTAAATTTGGATAACACAACTATACCTGCATCGGGAACGGTGACACCATCACACTGAATTGCATCATTGGCATTGCCCTTTCTGTTTAACGTGATTGTGTGTTTAGCCCCGAAAATAACCTTATGAAAGTCTCTACAAAACCTAAATATGTGTAAGAGTGGAATCGTGCTGGAAAAATTCCCGTGGTCACTAATCTGGGCTCGACGCTGTGCAAATCCACCGTTGAAATTTGGATAGACACCGATTGTAGCGGGAGTTACTGGATCTCCTGCCGCGTTTCTGACGTTTCCAAATATATACTGTACATGATCAGAACGCTCCTTTGTGTCTTTGACGAACACCAGAGACGGGCCAGCAGACCTTGCATAATCGTCACTTTAACGGGCGAGTCCGAAAATTGTTGTAGCGATGTTGACATTGTCAAGAATTGCTTCGATCTCCTTTTCGTCGATGAAATCATGTGCGTTGCTTAACAATGCAACGATGCTGTTGTTGACAAATCAGATTTTGTCGTTGGCACCGTATTATCGTCGCGTACAAGTTTTCCTTTGACTTCCAAGAATGCCTCATACAGAAGAAAATACCGAGATGTGTCATGAACCTGAAATTCTACTGGCCCTTCCTTGTCTGGATCCCGAGCCTTGTACGAGTAATATTGGTAATTTTGCTTGCTTCGATCTCGCAACGCATGCGCAACTATGTCAAACGCGGGATCGGATACATTTTAAAATTCAGCCATTGCTTATACATTTATGGTTTCGCCTAAAAAATTTTGCGGGACAACCGTAATCCGCTTCCCATTGCCAGATTTGCAATAGCTGAATCGGACATACGTTGTTAGGCGACTTCATTGGTGATTCTACTGACTGGTGTGAATATTGTTGCTGTCGATGGGAATGTAACCGCCTTTGGTGTTGCTCGAGTCACTAATTGTCATAGTCTATCTCGAATCGATTGAGCCGCCTGTAATCCCAGATTTTTTAACCGATCCACAGCAACGTTTTTAATGCTATAAACGACTCGCATTGTAACTTGTTCAGCAATTGGAGCAGCGGCGCGCGAAGGCAAGGCAGCGAACACTTTTGGTGCACCTGTAAACAATCCACGGACAACATCGCGAAGGCCAGTTCAGTAATATACCGCGTAAACGAGTTTTCTCACGTTAACAACAAGCACAGGTCTTACATGTCCACGTACGATTGTCATTATATTTAAATATCAGGTCGATCTCTAATGTACATTTGTATTGTCAAGGTCTCATGGCGCAGGTCCAGCATGTGCCAATACTGATCCACAAGGGTGAAACGAAGGTTTGTCAACCGGGAATTGCTGCATGGAAGATATACAGGCGTGGGAGTAATCGATATCAGATCACCTGGGGCCTCAGTCAGTGCAAACCAAAACAATATATTACCGTGCGACGCTCGCGTTGTCGAGGCTGAGACTTCATAACTGCCACTAATGACGTTACAGATCAGATTAAGCTGAGCCGTGGTGGTAATTCTGAAAATGTCTGGCGCGAAAATGTAACTGGTACCGTAGGGCTCTTGGCGGAAAATTCTTTCATTTGGGGAAATTTCATTAATATCTTCAGGCCAAACAAGAACTGTTCTCAACGATAACTGCGCAATATCAACCTCGTACTTTGGAGATTTAATCGAGATAGCAGAGCTGACTGTGGTCTCATGTTAAAAATGTCTTTACCGGTCAACAATATGATTCTCCGTCGGATCTCATTATTTATTGATTTAAGCTCGTACACGCCAGTGGGAAGTCCAACAACGTTCCAGGTAGTCCCACCGTCTGACGAAAACACAAACGAGTTATTCGCGGGAAAACTCCCAAACGACCGCGATCGAATATTTGGCCAACTACGATAAACCCGCAACGACGCTAATGCAATCTCGAGTATGCGGAATTGTCCCGCAGCGATTGGTGTAGGAAAAGTCACATACTATTCTGGTTTATCTGATGAGATTGTAATCATCGAAGTAATGCTCAGGGTTGTATTTGCAACGACACGCTGCAACGCAGCATTAATTTCGCGTAAAACAGAAAGCGTACGAGAATTCATCATAGGTATGGTATAAATCATCGATGTATTCAATAAGTTCATGCATCAACGCGCGAAACGTCCCCGGGTCCATGATGTCATTTGTGAGTAACCGCTGACAAATCGATGCAGCCTCATTAATAACGTCTGCCCGCGCGAACTGATCCCACGAGTGTTTCCAACCGATCCGCGAGGTTGTGAGGGTCACACAGTCCACCAATGCCTTCTCCATGTTTGGGTGAACTTGACAGAGAATACTCTATTGAGGTCTTCGTTGGAGGCGTTTATCAACAAATTCCGTCCATATTCTAACGGTCTTACCAGTGTCTCAGGTCCAAAATTCATTAACTGCAGCCTCAAAAACTCTCCACTGATTACCACTGGCTCTGTCTGTTTCCGTAATCTCCCTAAATACCACTTTAAGCCATTCTGTCTCGATGTCTTTTCGTCTCTTTTTCGAGATCGGTTTCCGTAACATAGTTTCCCAGGTGGTAGGTCTGTTAACAGCGATATGTATGGGAGGATTAAAAATCGCCTCTCGAGCACTCTGGGTAAAGAATTGAGGTGGTAGTCTCGTTTTCTCTTCTGGTACTGCTTCTACTTCAGACTCGGTTATGGCAGCTGATTCGTATGTGGTGTTTTGTTCAGTAGTGCTGTCTGGTTCATGTGCACCAGGTGCTTTGGGTCTTTTTCTCTGGAGATTAGTACAACCTTAGGCTTTTGCTTGGTTTTATACCACGTGGTTTTTGCAATTTTGAAACACCTTCCACTATTTGCCTAGCAGCCTACGGTGTTTCTATACTAGCCTCTGCGGTAAGTGCGGTCTCCTATACGATTTTTTCTGCCGCGGCTGCAATCTCTTTTGTTGGTTTGATCAGCGGTGCAAACGTTCGTTCCAAGCCCTCTGTGAGGTCTTTCCATTCGGCCTGTCGCGATGCAAACATATCTTTGATACGTTCACGGACATCTTTGTAACGGTGAAAACGTTTTAGTCAATCCTGTACAGCTTTGTTGCGTCTCAGCATACTCAGCTATGACATCTCTGGCGGTTGTTTCCATTGTTATTATATGGTTATTAAATTGATTTGTTTAAACCAACGCTGCCAATCAGTCAAGTCAATAGTGAGAAAACTATGTGGGTGTTATGTAACCTCTGAAAACATATTCCGAAATTCATCCACGAGTAGTCGGCGGTACACTAGGTCCAATGAATGTTAGAGAGACCATGCGCTTCAATTCCACAAAATATTATTACAGTCGTATTACTTTAGGCACGTGTGCATCTCGTTGAGTCAAATAGATCACATCTATGTTTTTATGTCGACCTCGGGAAGATATTCGCGCGGGATTGATTTGGTTTTCAAGCATCACATCATCGTACACGACAAGATTATTTGAGTATGCATCAAGGTCATCAAAAAAGGTGCTTCGTCTATTGTGGAAAAAAATCAACAGTGGAGCCACCCAACGACGCCTGAAGCGCTTCCGTAAAATCCTTGAGTACATCATAACATGGTTGATCGTCAGCCGACGGCGCAATCAAGTGCAGGTGATCCCACGTCAACCATCGTAAAATCATATTCAACAACAGTTGGGTTTTCCCTGATCCAGCCGGACCAATGATCAACGCACGAACCGAGTTTGGAAACACGGAACCGTGCTTGAGTGGTTTGGGCGCTGACCGCGCGGAAAAGTCAATGACAGTAAAATCTTTCTTTTCTCCAAAATCATCTTCATGTTTCCTTTTTATGTGATGTCATGTTAAATGTCAATTGTTGTATAACACAATCATGACTTCATCTTGTGTGCGATGCCGCACAAAAACACGTACTTCGAATCCAGCGCGGGTTCAAAAACGTAATGGTCAAGCCGGAATCTTGGGAACTTGTGTTCAATGTGGAGCAAAGAAGTTTAGGTTTGTGAGCGGACGGCCCGGTTCCATACCTGGTAAACGCAAACACGGTTTAAAAAAACAACTTGGCGGCGGTGATGTCGCTGCTGCGTTAGCGAAGCCACATGGGACACCGTGGAGTAAATAACCTGGTGAAAAACACACCCCTGGATACAATTACTGTGGACCTGCTACACGGCTGGATATACGACTTGATTCTAACAACCAACCGAAACCTGGAAAATCACCTATCAACCGCGTCGATGCTGCATGTTACCGGCATGATCTCGCGTACCAAAGATCAAAGGATATTCGTGTGCGTCATCGTGCTGATATAGATCTCACCCATGACTTGAATGCGATCAGTCCTACATTTGGAGAAAGAATTGCTAGATGGATCATCAAAGGAGGTATGAAGGCTAAGATTGTACTGGGAGGTTCCACCGGTGGACAAATTCCACTCATTGGAGATAAAACACATTGGTATAATGGTTTCGGAACGGATTTTATCAAAAATATACTAAAGTCCTCGCGGTTATTGGAAAGGTGAAGCCGCTGTTGAAAAGTTAGTGAGCGCGGCAAAGGTCACTCACGGGGCCGCTCGAGAGTGGTTGGCCAAACAAGAGCTGTGTCAATTTTGCCTATCCGTGCCAAGGAAAATTTCCCGTGGCTGGTTTGATGTCCAAACACCTAACGAAGTTCACCAGGCTGATTTTTTGTTTCTTCCACATGATCAGGTACGAGAACGAAAAGGTATACAAATACGCGTTAACCGTTGTAGATGTCGCCAGCAGATACAAAGAAGCGGAGCCGTTGACATCTAAAGATTTAGTAAGTATCGCAGATGCGCTTAAACGTATTTACACACGTGGGCCACTAACATGGCCACGGTTATTACAAGTTGATCCAGGTAAAGAATTTCTTGGATCAGTTGCTGCATTGTTGGCAAAACACCATGTGTGGGTCCGTTTTGGACATGTCAATATACATCGTGACCAAGCTATTGTAGAACGATTTAATCGCACACTTGCGGAGCGATTATTCGGACATCAGTACGCGCATATATGATTAATGAGATCTCAGAGTGTTAGCACTTTAGAGTGATCTCAGATCGCAGAGCGATCATGCGAGTCAGTAACACGGCTTCGTTCAGTCATAGCAGCGTTAAATAATGAAATCACACGAGCGACTGGATTAATACTCCCTGATGCGATTCGACAAAGACTGTCACTGTTACTTATAAAATGATTTCTCAACCACCGCCATTAGACTCACTCGGAAACAATTCTGTTTTGGTATCTGTGTGCACCTGAGGAGTTAGAAGGTGGACAACGTAGTGCTACTGACCCCGTATGGTCTGTCGATGTATTTACAATTGCTGATCGGATTGACTTTGCAAGGCAGCCAACACGTTATCATTTGGCGCCGTCACCAAGTGGACCTCGTCCACCGAGTAAAGGATTTGTGCGAGAGGAATTGCAAGTCGTTCCTGCGAATACGGAACTATCACCAAGATCTATTTTAATGCGCTAACGCATGATGTCCAAACGGGGAAGTGGTAATTCCATTGGGAAATATCCATCGTTTGGTATCAAGCTTAGACAAACTTACATTGGTGCATCGGTATACCCCCATGCGATGTTTCCACGACTTGATCATATTTGCTGTGTGTGCGAATTCGCGTCGGTCACAAAGACATTCCACATACATCTCGTGTTCCAGATCTTTTTCAACAATAACCCGAGAAACTCCTTTCGTCTTTTTGAAGTTCTTTGGTCCGACCATAATCGAGTACATTTTGGAGCGCAGTCCCACGTATTCTTCAATAGGATTACCCGCACATTCATCTTTGAATTTTCCTACGACTTTTTGTTGGTGTTACTAAACAACGGATGTTCTTTCGGATAATCACTGTTGTCAAATTCGTTCGCTAGTGTGTCTGATGCAATATCCGCGTACACATCGTCAGTAGTTGTATGCATCAGCAGCGAGTCGGTGTCGGTGTAAAGCATCTTGGCACGATCCTGGTAAAACGGTTTTATTTTGTCAGAATAAAACTCGTACATGAGTAGCTTCGACAATTCTAGCACTGACGCGCCAACATAGATAGGATTTGCCAGCTTCAGTTTCGATTTTTTACTATGTATGGTAATTAGTCCACCATTAAAGATCTTTCGGGATTCAAATGCCGGATCCGCGATGAGCCTTCGAAGTTTGTCTTGTTCGGTATCACGGACAAAGTCAACGCGAATTCGTTTCCACAGATTCTTCATAGTTTTGCCGAACACGGGATTGTTCATTAGTTTGAATAAATCTTTTTCAAACTAATTTTTAGCATTCATCTGGATATAAGGCGCCATCCAAGCATGTTGGCAAAATCCAAGCACCAGATGAATTTTGCTTACACGTATTCCCAATCGCAGATACACCGCAGGCTTTGTTCGTAAACTACATAGTTGGTTTTCCGCCAAAGACTTAGAACAAGTTTGGTGCATTCGGTAAACTTGTGTTCTGATTCGTCTACTATCACGCACTAGTAAGGGGACAACCATTCTTTAGGCACCGACAGCGCTTCCGGTGCTAGCGGATAATCATTGTCGAGGTTTTCTGGATACTTCAGATCAAATTCAAAGAAGTATCCATAATCACTGTTGCTATCGTACTCGTGTATGTCTATGTGCGCGGGATCAATCCACTGAAACCATACAAGTTGTAGGTGTAAAGATACGCAGTGTAACTGTTTGGTTTGGTTTTGTCATATCCATCCACGTTCGGGTTATTAGCGCGAGCGTATCGATGATTCGCCATAGAAAGTCCGCCACGAAGTCCACGCTCAATAAACAGATGCATATCAATATCGGTATGCAGTTCCAACTCTACCTTAGTTTTCGATAACAATGCGTCCCATGCTATTCCCGGCGATGTGAAATAGTGAGCCGGTCTAACTTATACACTCGCATGGCTATTTCTCGAAAAGTTTCAAAGACGTCTGCTAGCAACAACACATCGGTGCGCAAATACGGATCGTGAGAGTCAGCCATGATTTTACATTCGAATGCGGACCAGACTTTGTTTGCATGCTCATGTTCGTTGGCCGAAATACCTTCGCGAAACAACGACGAATAAAATGCCTCGATCGGTGGTAACTGAGTTTCAGTAAACTTGTTCCAGTCGCTCATCAACTGGTAGGGAAACACTCCTTTGCGGGTGAATAAGGCAAACGTTTCATCGTTTGTACCGCTGTATCGACGAGTAATTGTAAAACTATCATTACCATCAAAGCTCCGCTTCCTGCTGCAAGATTGCTCGCTAGTTTATAAAGGCCGGAATTGAGAAACTGCAGCGAATCAATGAGTCATGTATTTTTCCATGATGTTGGGGATGACGCTTATTGATGCATTCGATGCCGTGGCTACTGCCTGCATTATTAAGTGGCCATCATACCCACGTAGGTTATGAAACACCACAGCATTTTTCATTTCATTTGGGCAAATCCGCAGCTTTAAATTGCATGATCTGTGTGCGGTTCCTCTGTACGCGACAGTAATGTGACAGTGATCGCGTACTTTGACATCGGTACCAAAGGGACCATGACATATCCAGCAATGAGTGGCCGCGGAAAACTCACAAATGTTATCATTAGTCATAATCATGTCTGCGGGTAAATAGAGCTGTTGTGTGATACATTTCGCCGTAACCTCGAGCGATTTAAGAAACACCTCAACTGAGTCCTGGCCACGATACAATATTGGTGGCTCCGCTGCTCAGTCGCATCTAACAACAATGGAGCAAAACCCGCATGGAATATGTTCAGCTACTTATGTTGTATTTGACTGAACCTCAGTGCTGGACGCAAACGTGTCGTTGAAACCTTCAGTTGGGATAGCAGAGCTGGAACCTTCGGTACTACTCACAGGAACATTCAAACATTCAAAGTCCACGTAGATGATATACGATACTTTCATTTTTCGTTGAACCGTAGAAAATTTCAAAATGTTTTACCAGGTTCTGACATAATCGTACGCTGCGGCTTTTCACTGATTCCAAAGCAGTAAAAGTCATGGTTAGCGAGCAGATGTTGGGTGCTAAATACATGCATGCAACGTCTGCATGGAAATTGTCTACCCTCGTGCTTACTTTGGCGATATATCATTCGTGGGAAGGTTTTGATCCATACATTATGGTACCGCAATTCTAAATCATGCAATAATAACAAATTAATATCAAATCGCCTGCATGAATCTTTGGTTTGTGTATGTGGGGATAATCGAATTGTAGGATTTTATTTCAAACAAATATATTCACGACGATATCAAGGTTGAGTCGTTCAAACGTACTGATGTCAGTAATTTACTTAGGAAATTATGTTACCAAACCTAAGTTTACCAAGGTGTTTTTGGTATTTCCGCGGCTGGTCTTGATTATCAATCGCTGGATACAACCGGGACAAATGCGCCCATTCAAAACATCGATTTTCATTATTTTTTTACATTAATCACAGCTCGCAGTGGAATACATGCTGGTGCTGGTATATAACTCGACCCACGGATAGGATTAAACGGGGAAATATATAGTTGAACTTCCGCGCATCTATCAAGAGTCCATCCTGACCCTGCGTTGGTGTATTTTTCCAACGTGTGGAGAATATTTTCAAAACCTTTGTCAATTTCATCATTATAGCCTCAGTGTCTCTGCGGTTTAAGATTATAAGTGGACCACCATGAAGCCACGAGGTTGTAGTTTTTAATCCATCCTTGTCATAGTTAAGTGGCATGCTCAAATACACATGAAAAACAATATCTGTCTTTACCGCGGAGGTACCTGTGCGCTGTAACGTTAATACGAGTCCTGGACGCATCTTTGAAAGAAGTTCCACCACGTCTTTGCTTGGCTGTTATTCGGTCGGAATAATTGCCTGATAATCTTGTAAATCTCCACGAGATTTATGGAATTCAAACTCGGGTAATTGTAATTGCTGTGCTTTTGCAGCAGTCTCAGTAGCAATGTTATGTGTGATACAGCGTCGACACTCTCAATCATCACCAACTACCTGTGCTATTTCAGCCCATTTGGTTCGTGGAAAATTATTGATTTTGTACTGCGCTGCTGTTTCACGATGTTGTTTCGCAGTTAATTGTGGCTCCGCTGCGAGTCCTAACATTACAAGTATGTTATACCGCTGGGTATTCGTATTCCGCACTCTTGCGCAAGTTGCTTTAGTTGATTCACAGTTGGCATTCTTATAAATAAAGGGAAATCATTGTCTAATTGAGAATTTTGTGTATTATCGTTTTTATTTTGCCAGGATCAGAAACTGCAATTGCTTCAATTCTGGCTATTATTTAATTTACTTCTGTATCGTTTTCAATAGCATCGTGTGTGTTAACAAAGAGTATTTTTATAGTAGTGTTAGCGATTCTTTGCCTGCGCGCGCGATAATACTCGCCAAAAGATACGCATGGTCGGCAAAGCTGATTACGAGACTTTACTCCGAGGCCACATCGTAGACATGGTCGAGCACATAAATCAAAACGTAACACTAGTAAATGTGATTTACAATATTCGTAATGACATGTTGTGCCACATAGTTCATGTTTTCCAAGGCATACACCTTTACAGTTCTTACGTCCAAATGCCATTGAACTTTTATAAATGTAAAAGTTTATCTAATTAGGCGAAAACAAAGTATTAGGTAGAGTAAAATCTTCATTTATGTTAATCTGAGAGTCTTGTAAATAAACCGACGCGTTATCTGAATAATCATAAATAAACAAATACATAAACTTATGCAAAATGTGTCTATCCCAAATGAGCTCAAATAATCCACCTTCAAGTACTGCACCAACCCGTATACTCCCGTTCACATCATCAAATCCAATGATTCTAAACGTTTTGGAGCGTTTGTATATCTCAGCTGTGGTTTTTGCTTCTCTAGACCTAAAAAGGGATCTCTTCCATTGGTTAGTGGATGTGGATGCCATCGTTATATTAATACTAAAGGTGTCTCTCTAATTAATTTATTCTTTGTGATCTTCACTACTACTACTACTACTAGTACTATATTCGCTCGATGTTTCAAAGTATTCATCCGTTTTACTAGTCAACGTCAGCGACTTAAACTTTTCTTGCACAATATCATATAATGACATTTCACATTTTTGGTTGTATTGTTCTCCAAACCTACGTCGTTGCGATTCAAAGATAATTCCTAAGTCAATTAATTTATCAAGATACTCCGGATACGTATTTGAAAAATCATACATCTTTTAAGCCTCTTTGACAAACCTGTATGATGCATTTAAACGAAACAATGACATAGCCTTCTCTGTAACGTTTAAAACACTCTATTGGTCTGGCAAAATGATGACACAATTGTTTATATCCATTAACCCTTTTAAAATACTATACGTGTCGATATGTAAATTTCGCGCCATTATATATCCACCGCCGTAATTGTTTAATATAATATTCTCACAGAAAAGGAAACTACACATTGTAGTATAGCCATAATCAATAATATAGGCCTGACTGAAAACTTCACTTATGTGTGTGTGTGTATTGTAACATTTTCAATAATAGTGGTCGGTTTGTTTACCACGCTAGCGTTGATGCAGATAAACAATCGTAGACATGAAAAGCTGTACTCGGTGGCTATTGAAGATAAAATCATTAGCGTGACCGTGACCATGTTGTGGCCGTAATTGTCACGTCACAATTTCAAAGACATGTATACATAAGTAGTAGTCAAATAGTAGTTTTTTGTTTGCGGTGACTTTCGCGGATTCGCGCGTGGGTTCGCGTGGGTTCGTGTAATATGAGCACAAAGTCACGTAGGGTGAGGATTTGACATGGATCAGTAACAAAATACAAAATTACCATATTGCTACTACTGAAGCCCTTCCTAATATATTTGTTGCATAGAACTCCAAATGCTAAAATTTGTCTTACTGAATGGATTGAGAAGGAAATATATAATGTCATGCCATACAACAATGACCTAATCGTATTGGGTGATTATAACCTTGATGCCTTGAATTGTGTACCAAACAAGTGTTTGTATGTGATTACTGCATGTAGTCTAGTCCAAGTGGTTCAGCAGCCAACACGTATAATAGCATCCAGTATCTGACCTATTGATTATGTATCCTGATTTTGTTACAAAAGACTTTCTTCCTTCATATGCAATAAGAGATCCCTTTCCAGTTAGTATCGTAAGGTCAAAATCTCAAGACAACTCCTAATTTTAAAAATTATTTTCATATTCAAATACAATACAGGAAGTTTAGGTGTTTCAATAACCATGACTTTGTGAATGATTTACAGATGCAGTATTTTCAATATAGTATGTGCATAAATAATCCCAGTTAAGCGGGTATGTGCTGTTTTTGAAGGTGTTTGATAAGCATGTTGCTATTGTAAATAAGCGCGTAAAAAAGGAGCAAGAACCAACTTGGTTTTGTATCAACATATATAATGCAATTAAACAAAGAAACTACTTTCACCAAAGAAAGAGACACCGCTAACAATTAGATACGCAGAAACCGTGTAACTGCCCTAGTGAGAAAATGCAAACAGGGATATTTTACAAATGCCACTGAAAAAACATTTGGAGAAGTAAAGAAGTATGGAAATATCGCAGGAGCTTACATGTTTCTAATACATGTAAAATTACAAAACAAGTTGTCAATGATAAAGAGTTTTTTGATTTAGATGGCATTGCAGATGCTTTCAATGATCATTTTTCTTCTGTTACTAAACAATTTCTTGATGATAACTCTCCTAACGATAAAATGATGTTTGATTTTGTTGAAGACAAATTGCAGCGTGGTTATTCCTTGTTTGGTTTCCATTACACAACTGTCAACGAAATTCTGAATGACTTGATTGGATTGAATATATCGAAATCCTAAGGTGTTGATGGTACAAGTCCTAAAATACTCAACATTACTGCTCCCATCATCGTACCATTTCTTACACATAAACTAAACTGTAGCGTAAACACTGGTGTCTTTCCTAATGATCTAAAGTTACCAGGGTGTACCACAGGGATCTATACTTGGACCTCTTTTGTTTTTGTTATATATATATGATCTACCTTTAACGATCGAGCCTATTGACACGGATATGTATCCAGATGACACAACATTGCACACTTCCTGAAACAACTTTTGAGACAAGGAAGCTGATCTAAATGCTGACTTGCAGAATAAAAATCGTTGGTATCTGACTAAATATATTAGAATCAACCTGAATAAATCAAACGTACTGTTAATTGGTACAGTAAATATGTTAAAAAGTAATGCTGCCATACCGAATGTGTCACTTAATGGAGTTAATTTAGATTATGTAGGCAAAGAAAAACTTTTAGGACTTTATGTAGACGAAACTTTGTCTTGATCCATTCGTACACAAAATATATGTTCTAGTATGCCATCCCGTCTTGCCCCGTTAGGTAGAATTAAAGGCTACCTCCCTCTGAAGGTAAGAGAATTATTCTATAATGGTTATACCATACGTCTGATTGACTATGCTTGTACTATTTGGGGCAATGCATGCAACAAATAAATGGATGAAGTTTCCAGTCTGCAACAGAGAGCAACGGGTATGATTGTGTATACTAATATCCATGTACCACCCCTGCGGTTGTTTAAAAAATTAAACTTGCTCACTGTCAAAAATAGAATCACCCATCACACTTATTTGTGTGTTAGAAACCATTCATAACTTGTCCCCTGAATACCTACACGAGAACTTTGTATTGATTACTGACTCCACTTCATATAATTTAAGGTCACTGAAAACTAACAATCTTGTTCTCCCAAGACCAAAATCTGACTTTTTCTAGAAAAGTCTCATGTTTTCAAGAGCGTCATTATGGCCAATGTGTAAGTTGAGAGCAATATGGAAAGGTTTAAGAAAGGTTGCAATAAATACCTTCTTGAAAAGCAATCTATTTGTATGTCTTCTAAGTGCGTATCTATGAGAGAGAGATGGAGTAAAATCAATTGCCAAGTGAAGTTATCATCAGTTTTAGAAAGTTTGTTTTGTTTACTTATTTTTGTATTTTGTTGGGGTTTTTTTAGGGTCGTAGGGGAGATTAGTGTTAGCACCGCTGTTACACTCTTGAAATAAATTATTATTATTATTATTATTATTATTATTATTATTATTATTATTATTATTATTATTATTATTATTATTATTATTATTATTATTATTAATGCAATTTAAACGGAGACTCATTCACTTAACCTCTATGCTTGCGATCCTTTCCTAGTTGAATGGCAAACTTGTGTGTCATCACGAGAAGGGGAAGCTCGAAGGTCTGTTGAGAACAAAGCTGTCGTATAAGTCAAGCCACGTGGACAATGAATGGAAAGCTAAGCACGCCACATGATATACTTAAAACGAGTGTGATGGTTTTAAATTCTAGGTCAAGATTACAAAATATACATCGACAATCTCTCGTGTCCTCCCCCAATACATATTTCATCACCAGAAGATAAACCGAGAAGAAAATTTATCCACCTACCTTAAGGTCAAAGTCAGAGGTAGTCGCACTTCATCTATACGATATAATTTTAGAATATGATTGAACTTTGAGCACTCCATTATCTTCGATAGATGGCGTGTTTATGAAGGAACATTAGGGACAAGTTCATTGATTTATGATATGAACGGTAATTTGCAATTTCGACCTAATATCTTGATATTTTGATTAAGTAACTCGAAAACTTTAGATTTTAACTAGACATTTCTACTTATTATCTCGAAGTTTCTAACTGGTTTCTTTGCTGGAAAAAAAACAAAAAACTACTTGGTACTAATGTTCTTGCGTACGTGTTGCATGCTAAGTATTAGTTGACTTTTGACCTAACTCGAAATGACAAAACTCCAACTCCAACCACGTGTTAGTCACAATTGTACATAATTCAAATTCGGCCCATTTTTGGTTAGGTATGCAAAAAAAAAATAATATGTAACTGAGGCTGTACTGAAAGCTTGTATAAGTTTCCGCATCTTTATGTTCAATATTTCAGTGTATGTCAATGTATAACATACAACTTTAAAATCGTCTGAATTTCAACATTTTACATAAAATTTTCAAAAACATTTGTATCAGTGTAAGCTTAAAATTAATATTAAGTTATGATAGTTTTTTTAAGGAGAGAAATACTTAAATTTTCTAGCTAATGTTATGCCAGAGAATGCGATATTTATTTCCGCTGACGATTTGTCAGTTGAGGAATTGGGACGAAGTTTTGTAACATATTTTCGTGATTCTGAAAGTTTGATAGTTGTGATGGAGCGGACGTGAAGATTGTTGTAAATAAATGAAAGGCCCACTCCTTATTACTTAACCTGAGAACTGCCATACTTAATGTTCTGCTTTCTTGTATAAAACAAAGTATATTTTTTATTCGTTTATTTATTGCATATTCCGACATATGATCTGAATCGAGGAACAGACAGTAGCTGTAAAAACTCTCTTCCTCTTCCCAGAAGTTGACACGAAAATATAATTTATAAGTCATGGTTATGTTTCTATATGATATTAATGCTCATAAATGCGATAGTATTAGTATGTTTATTATGTTTTTTTAAAAAGTCTGTAATAATAGCTTTGTATATTAGTACAGATATGAAAATGTAAAAATGATCAAGAAACTATATACCGCTAGGCATATCAGAATGTTCAACTTTTAGTCATTTCCATTTAATATATCACCCAAACAAAAAACATTTCCATTCAGTATATCACCCAAACAAAAAACATTTCCATTCAATATATCACCCAAACAAACAAAAAATGAATGTAAAATTACAAGCAAGTATACTTATGAAGTAAGTAATGCGTTATCATACAAGTGCTTCCAAATTTATTGGAAACATAAGTAAAAATCATATAAAGAATTTGTCAATTTCTCCACAACGAAGATATAGTTGCTCGAATACAAATACTGAATTGACCTGTCATATATATCCTTACCTACTGTAAAATCTATGTTATTATAAACACTATTGCACGGCAAGGTTTTCAAGAGCTTGTGTAGCTTTAGTCTACACACCTACGTACCTTAAACTGCCAGGAGCCGCGGTTGCTCAGTAGGCAGAATGGACACGTAGCTTCCATATTTTACTCGGCATGGTGTAGCTTAATATGTATTTTCATGCAGAGTAACTCAATAAAAATATTATGTTTGATCTCTAACCAAATGTAATGAATCAAAATTCAAACAATTTAAGCTTACCGTATGCATTTATATGGATAAATATTGCATGATAATAAGAGGGTGATTTTGGGTGATCAGGTACTTTACTGGCAAACTCCATACCAAAAGATCACAGGACACATAGCTGGTTCTCGGCCTATGGTAAAGCTGTACTTTGGGTTGAAGATTTCTTGCTTAATCAAAGTGCGCCCGGTCGCTTCGTAATCAGTCCTCGCCAGATTGCTCGGTCTACAGACCACTGTGTCCTGATCGATCAAGAACTCGCAGTGTTCTACACTCATTGAGACAGCAATGGGGGAGAAAAATGGCTCAACCAAGTACGATGCTGAAATCGTGGAAAATGAAAAAAGTTCCTCTTTCTATGTGTATTACCTTACCTGTTTTGCAACAATTGGTGGACTGTTATTCGGCTATGATACGGGGATCATCTCTGGCTCCCTTCTGCTCATCGGGGACCTGTGGAAACTGGAAACCATCTGGAAAGAAGCCATTGTGAGTGCCACCATAGGGGCCGCTGCAGTGTTTGCCCTTCTTGCCGGGTACCTGACAGATTGGTTGGGAAGGAAAAAAGTTATAATGTTGGCTAGCTTTGTCTTCACCGTTGGTGCGATAATTATGGCAGTGGCTGAGGGCATAATCGTGCTCCTCGTCGGACGTCTCATCGTCGGCATCGGAATCGGTGAGTATTTCACAAACCTTCACTTCAGTATTTTCTTTTGGAACTCCATTAGTGTGATGTCAAAGCTATCGCTTTCAGCCCTCTGAATTCCATGTTCAATACTTCATGCATGAATGGCTAAGATTTTGATATTGCCACATTCTCAACACCTTAAATTGTTCATTTTTCTGCGTTCGCATTCAGAAAGAGTCGAGGTGCTCTGGAAGATGGTTGCATTTACGATCAGTGGTTTTCTGTCAGTAACCCGTCCACACTGAAAAGTAAAACCTTACATTTGACAATCTGTTAATATCATAGGTCTTACAGATGCATGATCTGCTTATGAAATCTGGAAAACAAAATATGCTGTACTGTTTGGTTGCTTAGTTACATTGGTAAAAAGGGTATGTATTTGGCACAAGGGGGGGGGGCTCCACAAACAAGCTTCGGAACATCAATCCCATCACTAAAGAGTGGCGTCATTCATAGACCGTTCCAAAACGGATTTAAAGATCGCGGCCATGTTCGTATCACGTAACATTTGGTCATTAGGGTACAAATATGCCCAGCGTTTGATACTGTAGAAACCGTATTCGTATACATTTGCTGTAAATATCCTTTATTTACACAAGTATTTAAGGTCGATCGCTGCGAAACAATACTGGGTAAATTGGGTACCCTAAAGTTTCATTGTTGTTATGATTTTGCCTTGTTTTCATTATAATTTTATCTGATTAGTTGTTTTTGTTTTCATTTTTATTCCCGAGACAGTAATACATATGATGATTTTTCTTTTCTTCAATTATCAATATTATAATTCTTAATTTTGAATTATTAACTGATTTCATTCAATTATTTTTCAAAAGAAAAAATATTAAAGCTTCTTGCCCTATCAATCATGCCAGATATAAAAAATCATATTCGTACCTTCATTTTCGTTCAGTTTTTCTTTCGGTCAATAATTCTTTCAAGTTTTGTCTGCAAATGTCACATACGTAGGTACTTAAATTAACATACACATAAACACATATGTGTATCAGTTAAATACATAATCAATTAAATAAACAATTAAATTAATTAATCTAGAAATAAATACAAATCTTAGCAGTGCACAGATGAAAATAAATTTTTTTAAGAAACTCAAGAATTAAAAGTTCAAAACTATTTTGCATATCAAATTTTAGTTTATTCAGCATATTTTTACGATATCGAAATAATTGTTTAACTGCACAGGGAAAAAATATCAATAAGAAAAGAACTGCAGATAATGAAAATACTTTTGACCCCAACATCTATATGATCCTTTCTCTCTTTTCTTGTTTCTAAAAATCAAATTAATATATTTAATTAGTCGTCGTAATTAAAAACAGGATTTACATATTATAAACAGCATGAAAGAAAAATACTATTTCTTCCCGAAAATAGTTAGTGTGACGTAATCCCGAAAATAGGCCGATATTTCAAAGTTTCTTTTTTTGTGCAAATACTGTGTTGTACTAAGTGCATTCAATTAATAAGAAAAGGAGGAGAGTATAATAATAATAATAATGACTTAATAGAGCGCTTATTCTTTTAAAAAGCTCTAAGCGCTTTACAACATAACGTTAACACATAAAGGCATAAAAAAAACAGTTTGCATAGAGACAACATATAAAAACATGAAAATATCTCACAAACAATATCAAAGACAAATTAATTATTACACACAAAAACAACATGAAACATGAATTTGCAATACAGTTTCCATCTAACATTAATGGCCAATGGTAAATGACAAATTTATTCTTGCTGAAGGAAAAGATGTGTCTTGAGGGCACTCTTGAATGTGATCGTGGTCTCTTTGTGTCTGAGATCAAAAGGCAGTTCATTCCAAGTAGCTGGGCCCTGATATGCAAATGAACGTTGTCCATATAACTTAGTTTTAACCTTGGAAATACTAAGTTTACGAGTGTCCGATGATGAGCGCAAGCTTATAGCAGGAGTGTACACGTGGGTGAGATCGGAGAGGTATTTCGGACCAGAAGCAGTCAACGAAGTATAACACAGAGAAGAGATTTTGTGCTTGATTCTACTGCGAACAGGTAGCCAGTGGAGTTTGTGAAGAAGTGGGGTGGTACGATCCGTTCTTGGTGCTCTAAGAATGATCCTTGCTGCAGTGTTTTGGACCTTTTGAAGTTTCTGCAGAAGACACAGTGGCAGACCAGAAAGAAGAGCGTTACAATAGTCAAGTCTAAAGAGTACTAATGAACACACAAGGGTTTTTGTGGCATCAACTGTGAGAAGATTGCGAATAATGCTGATGCGTCTCATCTCCAGGTATGCTGCTCGGCAAG
Source organism: Margaritifera margaritifera (assembly GCA_029931535.1). Taxonomy (NCBI): domain Eukaryota; kingdom Metazoa; phylum Mollusca; class Bivalvia; order Unionida; family Margaritiferidae; genus Margaritifera; species Margaritifera margaritifera. The sequence goes on along the minus strand of JAQPZY010001647.1, from coordinate 5,307,085 downwards.
TGTTCAGAACATGCTGGTGTAGTGAGAGGGAGCTGTCAAAAGTAACAACCTAGATATCAAAAGTAAGACGTAGCTTTCTAAGTATGTGCCGGTCAAAACGTTTGAACTGGCGGTGATGTCCCTCAAATACAGGGATTTCAGGAAACCTCTGAATATATATATATATATATATATATATATATATATATATATATATATATATATATATATATATATATATATAAAGTACTCGAAATCAATACTTTAATGGCGGACGCGTGTAGTGGCATGTAGCAGCCAGGGGGAGGTAGAGATGGAAGAAGTTTCCATTCTAAAAAACCATAGATATGCAAGGTTGGTCCCAGATAGAACTACTCCCAGAAATGAGGTGGCATTGTATCGCTTGCTTATAGGCTACACATACCTGACCCATGCATATCTTGTAAAGGGTAAACCTCGACAAGAGTGCGTCCCTTGACAGTGTCCACTGACAGTGAAGCACATTCTTGTCGAGTGTATCGACTCCCATCCTATGAGACATACGTTTTTTTATTTTTTCATTTTGATTTATGTCAAATCGATGAGAATAACCTGTACCATCAGACAAAAATCTTGAACTTTGTAAGAGACTGTAGTTTATATAACACATTTTGTCCCTATATTTTGAGGATTTTGCATATTTTTCCTTTATCTTTCACTTTATATATTTTTGGATAATTGTAACATTGTTAGTTTTTAGCTCTACTGGTCATGCCCCAGAAGTGCTTATTTGAAGGTCTTTCCTCCGTCCGTCGTCCGTCGGTACTTTAGCACAAGTTTGTTATCGCTGCTCCTCCTAAACTACTTGCAGGATTGCCATGAAACTTTACACAGACATTCATTCCATGTCTAGCTGTCCTAAATGAAAATGGTGCTGATCTGACGCCCAATATGGCCACCATACCTGACATCTTGAAAATATTGTTATCACTACTGCTCCTGCATGGATGGTCATATCAACATAGGGTTTTCACTAAAAGACTTCTTATGATGTCTAGTTGGTCCTAAAAAAATGGTGCCGATCTGACATCCATTATGGCAGCCACAACAGCCATCTTGAAAATCTTGTTATCGCAACTCCTCCTGAACACGTCATGTTGACGTGAGGTTTTCACCAAAAGATTTCTCATTGTGTCCAGTTGGTCTATAATGAAAACGGTGTCGATCTGACAGTCAACAGCGGCCATCTTGAAAATCTTGTTTTCGCTACTCCTCCTGAACGGAAAGTCATATTGACCTGGGATTTTCACCAAAAGATTTCTTATGGTGTCTAGTTGTTCCTAAATGAACATAGTGCCGATTTAAGGTCTCATATGGCTGCCACAATGACCAGCTTGAACGTCTTGTTCTCACTACTCCCCTGAATGAATGGCCATATCAGCATGGGGTTTTCCCTAGAACACTTCTTATAATGTTTTGTTGACACTAAATTAAAATGGTGCTGATCTGACGTCCAATATGTGGTCATGTTGAAAATCTTTTTTTCGTACTCTTAAATGGAAAGTCATTTTGACATGCGGTTTTCATCAGAGAGTTCTTGTGGTGTCTAGTTGGTCCTAAATGAAAATGACTAACCCTCAATATGGCCGCCATGGTGGCTATCTTGAAAATATTGTTATCTGCTTCCGAATGGATGGGTATATCAACGTGCCGTTTTCACCAATAGACTTGTTATGATACCTAGTTGGTCCTAAATCAAATTCGTTCCAGTCGGTCATCCAATATGGCTGCCACGACGGCTGTCTTGAAAATTTTGTTGCCACTGTTCCCCGGAATGGATGATCATTATGACATGGGGTTTTCACCAAAAGACTTCTAATGATGTCTACTTTGTCCTAAATGAACATGGTGCCAATCTGACATCCAGTATCTCAACCAAAGCAGCTAATTTGAAAGTCTTGTTAGCGCTAAAGAACATCAGAGATGGTTTCAACACTCAGCAGTTAAAAGGAAGACATGGTCTTATCTTGAATTCCTGGAAATTATTTTCTCCCAGTAGGACGACAGTCCCTTAGAGGGACTCTTGTTTCAACCTCATTTTTACATGCATTCATGCATACATACATGCATACATACATACATACATACATACATACATACATACATACATACATACATACATACATACATACATACATACATACATACATACATACATACATACATACATACATACATACATACATACATACATATATCCCGCACCATCGCCGTTAAGTAAGCGTCTCTAAGGTCTGGCGATCCATTATACAACTTTGTATATTATCCCGAGGCTGACCAGTTAGGCGAACACATATGTATGTTAAGAGTCTAACAAAATAGTTTTACACATTTAACCCCTATATTTTGATTGTTGTTATGTTTTGTTCAAGTCAAATATAATATATGTCTTGATTGTAATTTGAACGAAGGAAAATTCTTCGCATGAATGTGTTAACATGTGTTTTTTCAAAACGTAATATTGACCATGCTCATTGGAGCATTTTCGTTGTTAAATCTTCAGTTTTGGAGGTGAGAAGTACTTGCACGTTGTCAAGCTCTTCAATTTTGGAGGTAATTAATTCTTGCATGTAGTCGGCAATCCAATAATGCCTAACTGGAAGTGATCGGTTTTTAAAAACAAACAAACAAACAAGCAAACAAAAAAAAAGAAAAAGAAAAGAAAAAAGGAAAAAACATCAGAACTTTTGAAGCTGGGTGGTAAATGTAATAGGTGGGCGTGGTTCTTGAGCCCGCCCCAAGCTTTGGTAATATGGTTTTGCACACATCATGATTTATCCACATACATGACTTTTTGACTAACCGTACTTGAGAAACTGGCCACATAAAACATTTTAAATTGAGGTTAATCTAGGGTGTGGATTGACGGGCACACATACAGACGCCAAGTGATCACACTGCCTGAACCACTGAAACACCGCGTCTCAAGGGCAGAAGTTAAAAGTTAACCAGTTTATATTTAACTGATACGTGTGTTTCTTACCCTACATTTTATGTATTTACTACAAACAGATAATCCTAATATCTTCGTATCCATGCTTTGCTACTATTGACACATTTTTCGTTGGCGTTAGATCTGTGTAAATGACATTTTTAGATAACAAAGATAAAGTGTCAATCTCTAGCTAACACTTTTGATCGCCTGTATCTATCACCTGTGCGGGGTAATTATTTATTGCACAACTGTATAACGGCATTTGTGTAACGGTTATTACTAACGTATCATTATACGAAACGAAATTACTATTGCACTTAAGTAATAGCCTATTGCCATGCGATTCTGTCTCTCTTGCCATATGCCTTATATGTGATTGCTTGAGCGTGTTATAAACTTTCAAGAACAAGCTTCCTAATTCTTTTGATGCTTTTTAAAAAAAGTTAAATTCATATTAACTATTTGACACATTGCTATCTAAGTTTACACCATAAAATCTGGAAAACTTAGATATGAAAATTCGACCATCATAAAAGACGGTAATCATTGAAGTTACCATTGGATTAGCTCATTTAAACCCAACAACATGTTTCCATCCTTGACGTTGAGACCGGGCCCCTTAATAATAATAATTTAAAAAAACAATAAAAAAAATACACGGCTTTAAAAGTAACTGGACTTGATAGTTAAAGCAGATCGCTTAATTGAAGGATAAATAAAGTCGATTCTTATCCAACGAGATCGCTCAGTTGTTTACTTAACTGGTCGTAAGACTAATTGAGTGTACAGTATGGCCCTGCGTTGGTCGTGCATCATCTGTCGTGCGTCATTCACCAATTACTTGTTACCACTCTGAACACCATATTTCTTATCCAGTTATGATAAAACTTGGAATATGGGCTTACACCAACAAGACCTCCCAGTATTTGACAGTCATTGCTGAGAAGATTGAATCTCAAGCAGACGACAGACGTGTGAGGAATTTAAGTTTTATGAAAACTGCGGAGCGTCAGCTGAGTTTTTTTATAACTCTTGAAGCCATAGTTCTGACCAGAATTTGATCAAACTTGGAATATAGTTTAGATGACCAACATCTCGGAGGTACAGGCATATTAATAATGTGATCTTGCCCTTGATTGGCTGACTGGGCTTGTTACCACTCTGAAAGCTATATTTTTGATCCAAAATTTTATCAAACTTGGAATATGGGCTTATATCATCAAGGGCTCAGAGGGTTTGGAATATGAGCGAGATCAGTGCATAATAATGAGGTGATTTTACATCTGACTGGCTGAGCTTGTTATCGCTCTGGAAGCCATATTGCTGATTCAGTTTTGATCAAACCTGAAATATAAGCTTATATGATTAAGAGCTTACATTATCTTTCATGTGATTGCTTGAGCGTGTTACCACTTAAGAGACTGTATTTCTGATCCGTCATTGATCAAACTTGGTAAACAGGTTAAAACATCAAGATTTCGGATGAGTACAGTTAGGAGTGATATCAACGCATATTAATGAGGTGATATTGCGTCTGATTGTCTGAGCTTTTCAACACTTTATCGACTCTGTTTCTGATTAGATTTCTTATCAAGCTTGATCAATTGGCTTATATCATCAAGAGATCAAGTGAGCTTTGTTATGAGCGAGATCTACAGACATAATGAGGTGATTTTGCATCTAATTGTCTTACCAGTCGAGAAAGGGTATTTCGGACCCGACTTTAATAAGATTGCTTAAATAGGCTAATATGATCAAAAGGTTGGATGATTATTTCTTTTTTTTTTTTTTTTTTTTTTGTGTTTTGTTTTTTTGGTTTGTTTTTTTAAATGAGCGAGACCTACGAATTTTTATGAGGTTATCTTGCATCTGATTGGCTGGTTTTTTTTATTACCACTGAGGAGACTGCATCTTTGGTATGATTTTGATAAAACTTGGTAAATAGGCTTATATCATCAATATCTCGGTCGAGTTCGACTTTGAACGAGATCTACACATATTAATGACGTGATCTTGCATCAGATTGGCTGAGTTTCTCAACACTTTAACAACTATATTTCTCATCAGATTTTGATCAAACTTGTCAAATACCACAATGGAGACTTTATGTCAATCGAGTTTTGCTCTAACTTGATAAATAAGCTTATATTAGCATTATCCTAGACATGTTCTGTAATAAGTGAGATCTGCACATATTAATGAGATATGATCTTGCATATGATTGTCTGACCTTGTTACCTCTCTAAATCTAGAGGCTATATTTCTGATTCAGTTTTGATAAAAAAAACTTAGTAAATAGGTTTATATCATCAAGATCTTATATGAGTTCGATTATGAGCAAGAGACAATACATATCAATTATCCTTATTTCTTTGGAAATATAAATTGTAAAATCGATACGATATTAAGTTCGGGAGATAATTTGCACAGGTTGTGTTTTTACAATACTGCATAAGCTTAAATGGTTAACTGTTAAGTTATGCAAGCTAGCTGTGCGATATCAGGCCCACTTGTGCATCTTGTGAGTTGATTTCCATTTACAAAGCCAAGCGGGAAGACCGGAAGCTTGAATTTCAATATGTTTTCACCGTTGATTCCTTCTTGGTTTGAATAAAGTCATAAAGATACGATTATATCCCATAATTAAGATTATATTCCATAATCTTCTACAAGAAACTTTAGTATGATACTGAGGGATAGATACACCATTGGTTCAATGATCAAAGGACCAGAATCATCGTCGCAAGCCACAGGAGACAATCCGCTACACTCCATTATCACCCGTGGCTGCCTGTTGCGATATTTCCTCCTTTATCATGTGTTCTCATGACAGTTTTGATCCGAAATTTGCAATATTTACATCAAATAATCCTCAATTACTGTTTTTAAGACGACCCATCAAATTTTGGATAAAACTGTCCGATAGCCTTAATTTAAAAACTGTAAAAATATGTCAGTGTTACCGACCCCTTGATTAACCCAAACTTCATAGATTCGATAAAGGAACTACCAGACGTCATAACAAGTCCAAGATATGTAAACTTATATACAATTTCTAGTTCTTAATTAAAATAAGTGAATTCTATATTTCTAGGTAAAGTACCACCTCTTCTAAAAATCATAATTTTTTGTTTTTGAAGCATTAACTACAAATTTCTACATAGCACAATAATCTTTTAAATATTTTAGCCCGACCAACAGGATCTTTTTTGATCCAGTGCTTTTGGAAAGACTGTTAATTGCCGTCTGATTTGTAACTTATATATATATATATATATATATATATATATATATATATATATATATATATATATATATATATATATATATATATATATCGGACGAGTGCCGCGGATAACGGCACATATCGAACGCCTTACGTACGGAACGCCAAATCGTTCATCCATTTTGAACGATGAACGATTTGGCGTTCCATACACACAACCATGTGCGTATCCCCCATACAGGATGAAACAAGGTCAAAGGTAAGTGATGCACGAAAACTGACTCGCTAGGCATATGAAACAAGGGCAAAGGTAAGTGGTGCACGAAAACTGACTCGCTAGGCATATGAAATTTAACATTCAGATATATGCACAAACCCACTTGGAACGAATTTTAACTCTCTAACCTGTTTGATTATATTGATGTCATTCTATCTATTATACACACACACACACACACACACACACACACACACACACACACACATACACACACACCCATCCCCCCATATATATATATATATATATATATATATATATATATATATATATATATATATATATATATATATATATATATACACACACACACATATTGCTTGGACTGGAGGGGTCAGGGTTTGGTGCGGTGGTGTTATTCCCAATCATACTACACAGAAAATCAACCAATCATACCATATGGGGAAATATAACCTTTAGGTTTGCAGGAAAATATGTACCGGAGATTATTTAAGTGCACATATAATCGTAACCAACTCACATCGCCCTAATCTCTTCCCCGCCTGCTTGTTAAATATTGACCACTAACTTATAGGTCGCCAGACAGGAAGATGTTAACTCTGGTGATATAGCTATTTTAGGTGGTCTAAAGAAAACTCGACAGGTACACACAGAGACATTCCAACTCCTGGAATGTTTGAACTTTCCAGTTTACCTATATGTCGATCAGAAAGGGGAGGTGGATCTTCGTCTATGCTGGTATCTTGTGACACTCCACCCGATTTAGTGTATTGTTTTACGCCCGGCAGGACGTGAATAGGTGCATTTTCAATAAATTCCAGGTACATGATGGAGACTGTATCTTTCATACTCAGTACATGCATAGGTCCATAATTAGGAATCTGGTTTAGTACTTCGAAATGGGTATCTGATTCAAATTAAAACCCTATGGGGCAAGATTTGAGACTTTATCATATGCCTTGACAAATATATGTTTACATAACGATTAACACTGTACAGAGTTAGTTATACATGTAGAAAGTTTGTTACCGTCTAGACTCACTTACAAGTCGTGTCCAGCTGCACATAACATAGATCCTGATATGCCATCCCATAATGCACCGACAGATCAGGGTCTATGTTGCTTGATCCACTGATTACTCCTAAGAAACTGCAAATATCCAGATCTGCCAGCCTATTATGCGACGGCAGATATTGGTTTATGCAGCTTACACTTGGACCCAACTTATAAGCGATTATAACGGTATCTCGGTATCTTGGTTTTTTTGCACTAGTACATGATTTAAATGTATTGTGGTATATAATTAGTATCTTTGTTTGACCCTCGACTGTATATCCGTATTCACAATACGATGAGTCCTCCCACCCCACACCCACATTACCCAATCCAACCCATAACCCTGGGAAGTCAATGCATTGGGAAATCAGGAAAACGGGGGTATTTATACAAGTAAACGGACAGAAAGTCACAGGACAAATAGTCACAGGACAAAAAGTCACAATTTTAAATTATCATAGTAATGGTGGGCATGTAGGACAAAAAGTCACAGGACACAAAGTCACATTTTGAATTTTCAAAAATTTATTTTAAGACGTGTCCAAAAATGTATTAAAATCATTATATTCTATAATTCTTAATTATTACTATTAATGATTTCAATAAATTGATGGATTCACAGGAAATGGGAAATGGTTTAGTAACTGAAGTCTTAAGGGCAAATTGTAAAACAAACATATTACATTGATATCATTGAGGTTTATTTAAAGCGTCTGTTTGACAGGAAAAGGCAGCTTTGATAAGAATATACAAGTAAAATTTGGTTTCAATCGCTAATTACTTTTTAAACAGGCACGTTAATAAAATGAAACCCTTTTTGTGCTAAATGGTTTTATTTTTCATGGCGTCAAATATGTGCATATGAGCACAAAAAAAAAAACATGTTTTATTGTAATAAATATAAAAATCCAATGTTTTTGTCCAAGAAATCATTCCAAAATGGAAATCATCACAAGCAACAAGGGTGGTTCTACTGATACTTTGTTTATAATGTTCAATGTCTCAATGAAGAAGTTGCAGTGAATTAAGTTGTGTCCTAAAAAAACCTGCAACATTATAAAATTCAAAGTGTGACTTTATGTTCTGTGACTTTTTGTCCTACACATCTCTCATAATAGTGATAATTCAAATTGTGACTTTTTGTCTGTGACTTTTTTGTCCTGTGACTTTCTCTTCACTGAAGAACAAGTTTGCCTCTAATAATTTCCAAGTAATTATGATGTACGTGTATAATATACTTAGGAGCTATCACACATATTTCGTTTAATGTGAAAGTGGTGGGGGTTTTCTGTGTCTTTTGCAAGTCGGTGTATGTAACATACACAAGTCTCGACACATCACTCACTTTTTCAAAGATATAAAATCGTTAACCCATATTTAAACCTCCCAGGCGATCTATATTCACCATTTGACAACACATGAATTTCGACACCACAATCTAAGTACATTTCAAAACGAGCTAGGTCGTGTTGTTTTTGTTATCTTTCCAACATTTCAAGACAGGCTTTGCACCCTGTATCTATCTGGTTATGCACAGGCAAACACAAACATATTGCCGATGTTATGAAGTGGCCTTCCGATGAAAAATCGAGTCTTCTGAAGTCATTCTAAATAATGACCTTATGTCATTACCAAGTCCTAACGAAAGTTCCAATATTGTTAACAAATATACATTTTGCTTTCTTGTGAAAAGAATTGTTGAATAAATGAACAGATAATGTTCACGACATTATTTCTAAGCATAGAAAATGATCCACCTTTGACTCGATAATGAACTCGTTGCATATCGACGAATTGCATATTTATGTCAGCTACCTTATTGGGGTAATCTAATTAGTGTGACTACAATAGATGCGTGTATTTTTTGTAATTTTTTTTTTTAGAGGCAATCAGCAGTTTTAGAAGGACATAAAACAAACTTGGAGACATTTCTTGGGATTTTTGTAGGATCTATATATTACTAAATGTATTATGGGGATACAAAATATTTTCAGAATAATGTAGAAAACATTGTCAACACAGACTTTATCTTCATTCTTGTATTAAACTTCTAAAAGAAAAATTAATTTCCGACTTATTTAAAACAAAATTAAAAAAAAAATTGGGAAAATATTTTCATGCTTTTATGATACGAATTTCTCCAAAAATAAAAACCAGAGATACTGCAGGAATTATATTGATCACTGAAATTAGAGACGCTATAGGGATAAAGACCGAGTAGATCGCTTCTTCAAATCAGATAATATGGAGTTGTATTTATATACAACCCAGATACTAATAACAGTAGCCAAGGTAATTTTAAATGCCAAAGATATTTTAACATCTACAACATGTCTTTTCAACAACATTTTGAAATGAATGCCAATTACGGATTATATTATTTTTAGAAAAGCTGTTCCTTCATTCAAGGTCTTAAATAATTTAGTGCCAGAGTATCTTAATGTTTTTAAGTTTGAGAGGAACATAAGCACAAGGAGTACATGGTCAAGTGCAAACAATGATTTACATATACAAAAAGTTCGGACTGAGTATTTTAAAAACATCTTTTGCTTATGCCAGTGCAGTTTTATGAAACAGTTTGCAGTATGATATTAAACAAGCACCTAATGTTATTAAACAAGCACCTAATGTTATTAAACAAGCACCTAATGTTATTAAACAAGCACCTAATGTTAGAAATGATACCTCTATGAAACAGTTTGCAGTATGATATTAAACAAGCACCCTAATGTTAGAAATGATACCTCTATGAAACAGTTTGCAGTACGATATTAAACAAGCACCTAATGTTAGAAATGATACCTCTATGAAACAGTTTGCAGTATGATATTAAACAAGCACCCTAATGTTAGAAATGATACCTCTATGTAACAGTTTGCAGTATGATATTAAACAAGCACCCTAATGTTAGAAATGATACCTCTATGAAACAGTTTGCAGTATGATATTAAACAAGCACCCTAATGTTAGAAATGATACCTCTATGAAACAGTTTGCAGTATGATATTAAACAAGCACCTAATGTTAGAAATGATACCTCTGTAGATATTTTAATGAGCAATCCTGATTTTATGACTGCATAACACTTGTAAGTGGTAGCTGTGATATATCTATGTGATAACAGTATGTTGACCTTGTATAATTTGTAATAACTACCACGATGAAAATTAGCTGTTAGCTAATTATGTTACCCTGGATAAATAAAGGATATTATTATTATTATTATTATTATTATTATTATTATTATTATTATTATTAAGTATTATAATCGACGTATACAGAGTTCAAATGCTTTTAATTGAAGAAAAGAAAAAAAAGAAAAAAAAAAGGAAAAGGAAATATAAGAACGTTTGCTGACTAAGTTTCATTCCATTATAACTAAAACTGGTGATCAACGCTGACGTGCGATTACCACTCTCTAGTGCTTTGGGCATCACACTACAAAGCTGAAAAGCAAACTCCCACAGGTGCATCCTGTGGACGCAGATGAACAAATAATTAATCCACCTACTTGTGACTCTAGATCAATACTAGTTCTTATTATTAGATCGGAGGTTTCCTTTTATGTTTTCTTGAAATACTCCTACAAGATCGGTCAGTTGGTAGAATTAGAGATAAAATATATCAAGAGTGTTTGGGTTATGGTGAATCATGCAATCGAACAGGAAAATCCAGTCGCATAAATCCTCAAGCAAACATTTGTAGAAATGATAATTAAGTAGAAAATATAACGTATTACCTATTTATGTGTTTTCTTGCAATAAAACTAATTTCAAGTATGACTGGAAACTCAGCGGTAGTATAATATTTACCGATACGGTATCAGATACGAGTCTTGAAACTGGCAGATATAGTGTTCAGTGGTCCTCCGTCAAAATTAGACAAGTATTATGCACTGTTGTATCAAGTGACGCAAAGCTCAAATCATGTGAAATTACCTCGGAGATGTATCAAATTTATTGAACAGACATTGGAAAACTTTAGCACCATGTTTCGATTCTGCTTCCAAAAGTCTGCTAACATCACACAGAACCTTGTAAAGAAGCAGACGATGGAAAATATTCTTTTAGTTACTATGGGATTTGGAAAGTGCAGTGGTAATCGGTTCCATCTTTAATGCCTGGCTCCGGCAAATGCAAATGCAAGGTCGGTTGATTCCTCTGGGTTCTCCAAGATCCTGAAACTCGAAAAGCACATTTCACGCCATCTGAAAAGTCGAGCGTTCTTTGTAAAAACTGTTAGATCATGTCAGGATATGAACGTGAAATAGATCAGATAAAGTCAGTGGCGTAGTAAGAAATCCTGCCCCACCCACCCCCCACCCCTGAAAAACTGAATTCTGTGACCCCCTCCCAATAAAAAAGAGTTGTTTGATTGGAATTTTTAACTCCCACTGGGCCTGGCCATCCCCACCACCACCATCGCCACCACCACCACCAGTGGTTTGCGTGGGCGGTTGCAAGGCCACTGGATAAAGTTCATACAGACAAACAAACAAAAACGTTAGCCCTATACATCGCTCCCGCAGAATTTTTTTCCAATACAAATTCGTAAAAAAAGGGAGCAGGGGTGGAATCAGAGTGTCAGATGGAAGAATGTTTACTGTCTTATAATGTCTCATTTTCCCTCACATGGTATATAGAACAACTGACCAATATGTCAGGTACAAAAATATACTTTCAACAAGACCCCTTACAGAGTAGCGTCTTTTTCCCTTAAATAATACTTCTTGACAAATGTGTATTAGTAGGACAGTATAATTCTCCTTGACATGATAATCTATAGCGCCTGTATTCTACGGGAAGCGCAAATTTCATCAATGTTATGCTTTCATTGTCAAAGTCTTTGCAGGTAATTGAGAAAAAGGATAATAAAAGCTTGTATTGACAGGTAATTGAGAAAAAGGATAATAAAAAAAGCTTGTATTGACCAATTGTATAAAGTTCATCGATCATTAAAAAGATCCAGAGCCTCTTAAATCTCACTTGTTATTCTAGTGTATGAATAGCAAAAAGGTTTCGTCCTAGATCAATAAAGTTGATCATAAAAATGTTTAGTTACAACAGAAACAAATAAAAATAAAAAAATTGTAAAAAAAAAATTATACTTAGGACTGAAACCATGACAAGAAACAGACCCATTTATTATTATTAATATTATTATTATTATTATTATTATTATTATTATTATTATTATTATTATTAATTTTTTTAAATTATTATTTTCACTACATCTTATTTTGGAAAGGCATGAAAGCCACAACTAATGGAATTTTGTCTCTATAATAATAATAATAATAATAATAATAATAATAATAATAATAATAATATTATTATTATTATTATTATTATTATTATTATTGTTATTATTATTATTATTATATTCTAGTATGACAAACATCGCAATTAAGACAAGTCAACATCATACAAATACAAAATAAATTATTATTATTATTATTATTATTATTATTATTATTATTATTATTATTTATCGATTGTAAGAGTTGATGGAGTTATAATTAATTTTTTTCTTTTTTCGTGACGATTTACAGCAACCTGATTCGCCATGCCCTTTTTAATATTTTTTGTTTATACCTGTATGAACCGAAAAAAAAAAGAATAATTAATTTTACACCCGCCCACTTGCACTACTTTTTCCGACATTCGCAGGGAATTATGTGTAAAATATTTGCAAGCTATATCAACAATGAGGTAATAAAAAACGAAATTCGACATAAAGAAAAACAAAAAAAACCAAGTTGAAAATATAAAACTTAAGTTGGATCGATCAAAAATGGAGAGAGAGAGAGAGAGAGAGAGAGAGAGAGAGAGAGAGAGAGAGAGAGAGAGAGAGAGAGAGAAAGAGAGAGTCGCGGGAAAAATTCTCATTATGTTTACATGTATATTTAACATTTAACATCTTTAAAAATCAAAGTGGGTCGATTATTCTATATTATTTTAGTAATTGATATTGTTTAAAATGGATGCATAAATAGCGAACTATATTCGATTCAGTTGTACATTAGAACATTTATTATTTCCAATAGATTATCCTACACTAATTTGTTGATGGAAATACGAAGACATAGAGAAATTAGAAACATCTGAATGCATGCGATCTTTTTTTTTTTTTTTTCTTTAAATATTTGGTTTGATTTGGCGTTCTACAGAACAGCCATACAAGTAAGTTATTTAGCTGTGGCAATTGGAGTAAAGTTCCTTGTCATGACCTGGGCTGATCCGATGAGCTACCGCAGCTCCTTCCAATAACTGAGGCATATAGGGATTTGACCTTTTACAATTTATGGTCCAATTATTTAATTGCTTTTAAAAAATGGCCAATTTGATATCAAGCAAAATATTTTAATTTAATAAAAATTTGAATTGCTACAAAATAAAACCAAATGTATCATAATCTCACTTTTCTTTGACATATGACTAACATTACAAAAATAGTAATTTGATATAAAAGTCGATGTGATTTTCTAAAGTGGGAAATTATTTATAGTCACTTACTTAAATATTCAACTTTATGCGGACTAAAACTTAAGTCTACAACCAAACAATCTAAAAAGACGAAGTTTAAGTATGATTTTGAGTATAACCAAATAATCTAAAAAGACGAAGTTTAAGTATGATTTTGAGTATAACCAAAAAATCTAAAAAGACGAAGTTTAAGTATGATTTTGAGTATAACCAAACAATCTAAAAAGACGAAGTTTAAGTATGATTTTCAGTATAACCAAACAATCTAAAAGGACGAAGTTTAAGTATGATTTTCAGTATAACCAAACAATCTAAAAAGACGAAGTTTAAGTATGATTTTCAGTAGAACCAAACAATCTAAAAAGACGAAGTTTAAGTATGATTTTCAGTATAACCAAACAATCTAAAAAGACGAAGTTTAAGTATGATTTTCAGTATAACCAAACAATCTAAAAAGACGAAGTTTAAGTATGATTTTCAGTATAACCAAACAATCTAAAAAGACGAAGTTTAAGTATGATTTTCAGTATAACCAAACAATCTAAAAAGACGAAGTTTAAGTATGATTTTCAGTATAACCAAACAATCTAAAAAGACGAAGTTTAAGTATGATTTTCAGTAGAACCAAACAATCTAAAAAGACGAAGTTTAAGTATGATTTTCAGCATAACCAAACAATCTAAAAAGACGAAGTTCAAGTATGATTTTCAGTATAACCAAACAATCTGAAAAGACGAAGTTCAAGTATGATTTTTAGTATAACCAAACAATCTGAAAAGACGAAGTTCAAGTATGATTTTCAGTATAACCAAACAATCTGAAAAGGCGAAGTTCAAGTATGATTTTCAGTATAACCAAACAATCTGAAAAGACTAAAAAGACGAAGTTTAAGTATGATTTTCAGCATAACCAAACAATCTGAAAAGACGAAGTTCAAGTATGATTTTCAGTATAACCAAACAATCTAAAAAGACGAAGTTCAAGTATGATTTTCAGTATAACCAAACAATCTGAAAAGACGAAGTTCAAGTATGATTTTCAGTATAACCAAACAATCTGAAAAGACGAAGTTCAAGTATGATTTTCAGTATAACCAAACAATCTGAAAAGACTAAAAAGACGAAGTTTAAGTATGATTTTCAGCATAACCAAAAAATCTAAAAAGACGAAGTTTAAGTATGATTTTCAGTATAACCAAACAATCTAAAAAGTCGAAGTTCAAGTATGATTTTCAGTATAACCAAACAATCTAAAAGGACGAAGTTCAAGTATGATTTTCAGTATAATCAAACAATCTGAAAAGACGAAGTTCAAGTATGATTTTCAGTATAACCATAAAATCTGAAAAGACGAAGTTCAAGTATGATTTTCAGTATAACCAAAAAATCTTAAAAGACGAAGTTCAAGTATGATTTTCAGTATAACCAAACAATCTGAAAAGACGAAGTTCAAGTATGATTTTCAGTATAACCAAACAATCTGAAAAGACGAAGTTTAAGTATGATTTTCAGTATAACCAAACAATCTAAAAAGACGAAGTTTAAGTATGATTTTCAGTATAACCAAACAATCTAAAAAGATGAAGTTCAAGTATGATTTTCAGTATAACCAAACAATCTAAAAAGACGAAGTTCAAGTATGATTTTCAGTATAATCAAACAATCTGAAAAGACGAAGTTCAAGTATGATTTTCAGTATAACCAAAAAATCTGAAAAGACGAAGTTCAAGTATGATTTTCAGTATAACCAAAAAATCTGAAAAGACGAAGTTCAAGTATGATTTTCAGTATAACCAAACAATCTAAAAAGACGAAGTTCAAGTATGATTTTCAGTATAACCAAACAATCTGAAAAGACGAAGTTTAAGTATGATTTTCAGTATAACCAAACAATCTAAAAAGACGAAGTTTAAGTATGATTTTCAGTATAACCAAACAATCTGAAAAGACGAAGTTTAAGTATGATTTTCAGTATAACCAAACAATCTAAAAAGACGAAGTTTAAGTATGATTTTCAGTATAAACAAACAATCTAAAAAGACGAAGTGTAAGTATGATTTTGAGTATAACCAAACAATCTAAAAAGACGAAGTGTAAGTATGATTTTGAGTATAACCAAACAATCTAAAAAGACGAAGTTTAAGTATGATTTTGAGTATAACCAAACAATCTAAAAAGACGAAGTTTAAGAATGATTTTCAGTATAACCAAACAATCTAAAAAGACGAAGTTTCAGTATGATTTTCAGTATAACCAAACAATCTGAAAAGACGAAGTTTAAGTATGATTTTCAGTATAACCAAACAATCTAAAAAGACGAAGTTTAAGTATGATTTTCAGTATAACCAAACAATCTAAAAAGACGAAGTTTCAGTATGATTTTCAGTATAACCAAACAATCTGAAAAGACGAAGTTTAAGTATGATTTTCAGTATAACCAAACAATCTAAAAAGACGAAGTTTAAGTATGATTTTCAGTATAACCAAACAATCTAAAAAGACGAAGTTTAAGAATGATTTTCAGTATAACCAAACAATCTAAAAAGACGAAGTTTCAGTATGATTTTCAGTATAACCAAACAATCTGAAAAGACGAAGTTTAAGTATGATTTTCAGTATAACCAAACAATCTAAAAAGACGAAGTTTAAGTATGATTTTCAGTATAACCAAACAATCTGAAAAGACGAAGTTCAAGTATGATTTTCAGTATAATAAACCAATCTGAAAAGACTAAAAAGACGAAGTTTAAGTATGATTTTGAGTATAACCAAGCAATCTGAAAAGACGAAGTTTAAGTATGATTTTGAGTATAACGAAACAATCTGAAAAGATTAAGTTTCAGTATGATTTTCAGTATAACCAAACAATCTGAAAAGACGAAGTTTAAGTATGATTTTCAGTATAACCAAACAATCTGAAAAGACGAAGTTTAAGTATGATTTTCAGTATAACCAAACAATCTGAAAAGACGAAGTTCAAGTATGATTTTCAGTATAACCAAACAATCTGAAAAGACGAAGTTCAAGTATGATTTTCAGTATAATCAAACAATCTGAAAAGACTAAAAAGACTGATTTTCAGTATAACCAAACAATCTGAAAAGACGAAGTTTAAGTATGATTTTCAGTATAACCAAACAATCTAAAAAGACGAAGTTTAAGTATGATTTTGAGCATAACCAAACAATCTAAAAAGACGAAGTTTCAGTATGATTTTCAGTATAACCAAACAATCTAAAAAGACGAAGTTTCAGTATGATTTTGAGCATAACCAAACAATCTAAAAAGACGAAGTTTCAGTATGATTTTGAGCATAACCAAACAATCTAAAAAGACGAAGTTTCAGTATGATTTTGAGCATAACCAAACAATCTAAAAAGACGAAGTTTCAGTATGATATTGAGTATAACCAAACAATCTGAAAAGATGAAGTTTAAGCATGATTTTGAGTATAACCAATGGTATGTTTTAAGTGTAGACTAAACTACAGAGTTATGTAGGTACGTCTGTACCATCAAATATAGCTCTTTTACTCCAACTCACCTATCACTCTTGTCTGTTGCCAGATGGCGTGAAAGTAGTATGTAAGGTCGAGACTGGTTTTCTGCGTCATTAAGGCTTTGCTTATAAGCAAATTTAAGAAACAATGGAACAAAATGGTCCATGATACACTTAGGCCGTCTGCAAGATAATGTGTGTGTTTGTGTTACATACTATACACAATAGGCTGAGATAGGAATGAGAATATACATATTTATCTTAATGCAAAGTTATTCAAGTATTAATTAAAAAAACAGCAATAATAATAATAATAATAATAATAATAATAATAATAATAATAAAAATAAATATAAATATAAATACAATTTAAAAAATAAAACCTGACCTGTTTCTTTTTATCTGATGTGTGGCAAAATTACACAGTCACATCATGAAGTCTAACATCTCTTGAATGTCTGGTTATAAAATTTTGCTTTCACTTTCTAGGATTTGCATCCATGACAATTCCAGTTTACGTGGCCGAGGTGTCACCAAGCAACATCCGAGGACGGTTGGTGACCTTGAACCAGTTGTTTATTACAATAGGTATCCTCGTTTCCAGTATTGTGGCCGGACTTTTTAGTACTAACAAAAAAGACGGGTGGAGGTAAAGATCTGTCATATGTTTTACGTATTCACTGAAATTCAGCTAGTGTATGAAAAAATATGAAGAAAAAGATCTCAGTGATCATCTCGAAAAAGAAATGGAATCTTAACTGGAAACAAAATACTTGTGTATTTTGTAGAGATAACATTTCATTACAAATAAAACCAACAAAATCCAAGAGTTAAACAGACTTGCAAGGTCTAAAGATTTAGGATCGACATAGGAGTTGAAAATAATTTAAGTAATAAGTTCCTACGATTTAAACAATATATATATATATATATATATATATATATATATATATATATATATATATATATATATGTGTGTGTGTGTGTGTGTGTGTGTGTGTATAATAAAAAAGGTAATTCTGGAAACTTTAATTTCTTGATAGTTTTGGATTTATCACGTGACAATCTCCTATAATCCCGGCAGTAAAGTTTCATCGTGATACCGTGAAGGTAATGTCGATCTGTCCGTTCCTATGTATGTAAAGAGCTACGATAACTTAAGTTTGCTTTAGTTATGTCTCACAAAATTCCAGTTTTTTCTACTTTCATATGTTAATGTACACATTTAATAGCTGTCGCTTGCATGCGCGTTTCTTATTTCCTTACTATCCCCGCTCTTCTTTTGGATACAGTTGTAATACTGACACTATATAATGTTGTAATGTCCTTGAACTCCTCCTACACCTTTAAAAAACTACATACATCTAGCCCCACGGGTGTAGACTGCGCCAACACTTGTGGACTTTTTCGTTCGTTCCTGCTGGTTTGGATATGGGAATAGGTGTGATTTTACATAAATGACAAGTGACTTCTGAATAGTTTGTCTCGCATGTCTGAGAATTGGCATATGTGATCAATGACCCAAGTATCGTCACATGTCAGACTGGGACTTTAGGGTGATGCCCTGAGGTCTTTCCTTACCACCAAGAATTTAGACCATGGGTAATAACGTAGAATGTATTGAAATATCCACCCTGTAATAACATATACATGTACAGGGCATGACAATACGAATTTATACATGCATCCGACATTGGCCTTCGGGTCTATCTCTAACTCTTATGGGCTTAGCTCGTGGGTCATAACTTGTAAACTGTCGAAATCGCCGCCCAGTAACCATATATACACTTCCTGGGATTGAAAAGTCAAATTTATACGTGCAATTGACGTTGCCTGCAGAGTCCGTCCTTATCCCCAAGGGATTTAGCCCCTGTATGATAACTTCAAACTATTGAGATCGAAACTATAGAGATCCTCACCCTATAACCATGTACATAATTAGCGGACATGAACAGACAAATGCACATACCAAACTGACATGTATCCTGTGGAAGTCATTACCCCTAAGGACCTATTCCAGAGGTTAAAACGTTTGGGTGGAGGTCAAAACAGGGAAGCGCGGGGATACTTGTTATACAAATACAGAATCCGTGTTTTATTTGTTCGTTTTCTTTAAAATATATGATGTTAGGTAATTTTCCAGTTAGTTATTGAAAACATGTATCTACTTTTTTTCTTGTAAATTTTACTTTAGTTTTAATTTTCCCAGATACATGCTTGGTTTGTCAGGAGTGCCCAGCGCCATTCAGTTTGTTGGGTTTATTTTCCTGCCAGAGAGCCCCCGATGGCTTGTCAGTAGGGACCGCCATGATCAAGCAGAGGCCGCTCTGAGTAAAATTAGGGGCATGAAGAATGTGAAGACGGAATTGCAGGAAATCATATCGGCAGTGGAGGAGAATGAGAAAGTACAAGCGGCGAGTGAGTCTTTATCTCTCTCTCTCTCTCTCTCTCTCTCTCTCTCTCTCTCTCTCTCTCTCTCTCTCTCTCTCTCTCTCTCTCTCTTCTGGCGCCCAAGTGACAACTGTGTACTGTCATGTCATGTCATGTCAATGTATGCAAATCATATACCTGAATTTATTCTAAATGTTATAATTAATAATAGCCGGAAGAAAGTTATAAGCATTTTGACAAAGTTTGCGAAGCATATTTGATGACGTATACATAGGATATAGAATATATAAAATTATGTACCTACAGCAACTATTCCTACCAAACACAGAACGAGGTTTATCAGCAAATGTCCGGTATACACATACTTTAAGATTTTGCAGTGTGGCCGGTATATTTTTCTTGAAACTGCAGACCATTTAAAAACTTGGCCGTTATTTCGGACATTCATACTTGGAATCGAATTTGACCCATCTAGCAAGATGGTTGCACGATGGTTTCAGCTTCAGCTTAGAAACCTATTTTAGACGTTTGACAAGTACTCATGGTCGATTTTAGTTATAGGCATGCAACTTGGTAAAAAATCAGAAATAATTTAAACTTGGAGTGCGATGTTTTGAAGCGTAATTGAAATGATCAGAATGCAGAAACGCATCAAAAGTATAAAATTTATCGAAGGTAGATATACGTAAATAAAAAATTATAGTTATCAAGAATAGCTTTAAGAAGCATGAATTGAAAAAATGAAAATATTAGCAGTAGAAACAACAACAAAGACCATGACAACAATTTCATAAAAAAAACACACCAGGCCCTAAGACCTTTTTGCCATTTGTTATTCTGAACAAAATATGCATGCAAATTTTGAAATAATGACGCTTTCACTGTGTGAAAAGGACAAATCTAGCTTACAAGCTCAGCAGATAAAAAACACACGCACACATATAGTTTTTATTGAAAAACAAATATTCGCATTTTCACTGCAAACCTGATTAGCTATTTTGACCCTCTAACGGCTCAAAGGTTCGATAATTCATATTTTGTCGGGCGCTTACGATGATGTTGTGCAGATAAACCAAGTCTACATACATGCGTTTAAGTAACTAATGTTAACATTTCAATTTTGATATTCAAACCCCCCATACAGTATGTGCACTGGAGCCATTCTGAAACTGTATATAGTCTTGGGACTTCTATACGGAATCTTGTGTCTAAATTTGAAGAGATTTGTTTGAGCAACTTGAACAAAAATATATTTCTGCAGATGATATGAGGGTTACGCTGATGAGAAGGAATGGTAGCAGAAACAAAATATGCCCACATGAGAATGCATAATACTTTAAAATAGATACTAAAAAATGAACACTTATGTAGATTTCTGTCTGACGTTTCACCAATAGTCATTTTACCAGTACGCTTCCTGTATGTTATATTACTATTGTATTTATATTTTGTAAACATATTGCAATTGATTAAAGATGATGAATTGCAGAATGGCATCTTTGTACTCAAAGAATAAAAGTGTGGCCAATCTTTTTCTTTCATAATTTTTCTATATACCTACCTATATATCTATCTAGACATTTATATATCTCTGTATTTATCTATCTATCTACATACATACATATCTATATAGATTTCCATGACCTAAGAACTATATAGTACTAACATAAGTACGAAAGATATAAGTACTTTTGGGTACCAGTTCAATTCATAACGTTCTATCTGTTACTGTTTAGATATAGATACGTTTTATGTTCATAAACACAGTAAACAATATTTAATACTTTAAAAAAAAGCCATCATACATATATTATACTTAAAGTGCAAATAACAACCGACCTAGGTGAGTTTAGAAGCGCTGAAATTTTAGTTATGAAAAACTAAAACTATATTAATTTTTTTAGGCCACCATGAATAAAACCACAAAATGAGAATTTTTTTTTAGGCTTCCGTCATCGCATTGTTCACCATAAAAAACCACTCGTAAGAAAGACACACAAAAAGAAGATATTCAGAATCAGATAAAGTATTTTTAGGCACGATCAAGCACAGTAGTCATCGTAAAGCAATTAAAATATTTAGTTACAAAGATTTAAAGTATTCAAAATTGTAATTGAGTTGATGTAGAAACATTAGTAACAAACAATTAATGGAATTCATATTAAGACATCTACAAGCAGTTTAACGTTCCTGTCAACAGAAATATTACATAAATATATAAAGAGATACAAATCTAGTAAAACGAAACAATATTTTTTACATACAAACCAATAAACATTTATGACAACTAAATTTTAAGATTTATCAGAGATGATTACAGAGCACAATATGACATAGAATGTTGGTAAAATCAATTAAACTATGCAGAGTGAATGGCAACAACTGAATGCGGAATATCTTATTAGTATTTAACAGATAAAAGTGTACAAGAGTTGGTAAAATCAATTAAACTAGCAGTGTGAATGGCAACAACTGAATGTGGAATATCTTATTAGCATTAACAGATGAAAGTGTTCCAGAGTTGGTAAAATCAATTAAACTATGCAGAGTGAATGGCAACAACTGAATGCGGAATATCTTATTAGTATTTAACAGATAAAAGTGTACAAGAGTTGGTAAAATCAATTAAACTAGCAGTGTGAATGGCAACAACTGAATGTGGAATATCTTATTAGCATTAACAGATGAAAGTGTTCCAGTTGGTAAAATCAGTTAAACTAGGCAGTGTGAATGGCAACAACTGAATGCAGAATATCTTATTAGTATTTAACAGATAAAAGTGTACCAGAGTTGGTAAAATCAGCATACAGGTTTCATGTCTACTTTTTAAGTTAGTAAACCATTATCTGGATGAGCAATACCATTACCTGATTAACAAGCTTTTAAATACAACTAGCAATAACATAGATCTGAAACAGTTTAACGTAATCCGTACTAACTTGAACTTTCTGCAAAACTATGACTGGAGATACATTAATAGAAAAACAAATACTTGAGTGATAATGGACGTGAAGAACATAAAACGGTACGTCAGGGTTTTGGTGAGCCTAAACCGGCAAGTGTGTTAAATACTTACAAACGTCATTACAGCTACAGAGCAGGTACTGTTGAATACTGGAAAAAATTGTCGGCGGATGAAATTATGTCAGTGGTAGCAAGTGATGAAAAGCAGCATGGAGTTTTCCTTTCTGCACTAAAGCACAGATTAGACAAATGAAAGCATTTCAGGTTAAATCAAAGCATCGGGTCTTATGTTGTGTATATTTTAGGTGCTCAAGTTAAAAGCAGCGCATATATTAGACATCCAGGATAAATTAACAGTTATTTTGAGAAATTATGTTTAGGAAAATAAGATTATGACTCAGATGAAAACATTGCGATAAGAGTTTAGCAGCATATTTCAGATTCCAAAGTTAGACTTGACTATACTGGTAGTGGTGATGCTATATTTGTATTGCCTACTGATGATAATGGATGTGTTGTTGGAGGCAACAATAAACTTTAAAAATCGTCTGATAGCTTTAAACTGGGATCTAACATGGTTATAAATACCGACGTTGTAAAAATATTAACTTTTTTGTTGTTGTTGTAAAAATGATACTAAGACAAACAAACAATCATTTATATTGGTGTTGATTGTTATAGGAGTCAACTTAATTTACTTTTTATAATAGATTATAAATTGCAAACTTTTCTTGTTGCCATATCTATACAAAAATGCAAACAACAGGTCAACTAATACTAGAACAAGTAAAGTGACATGATCAGGTAGGAAAGAAACAACCTCTACAGTCATGGGCGTCTGCAGGGGGGGGGAGTCCCCCCCCCCATTAAAAAATTAATTGTGCAGTATATTAATAGCACTTTTGATTTTAGCCCCCCCCCCCCCCGAAAAATTGCTTTGCCCCCACCCCTGGAAAAATTCCTGTAGGTCTTTCTTGATGATGTCAAGAAACGTCCGCATGGAGTAGGAGCAGGTGGAACAATAGTTGCAACAGGTGGAGCAAGAAGAGGAAAGCTACTTGTTTTTAAGACCAAATTTGCTATAGACAGGGAAAGAGTTGTTAAAATCATATCTATAGCTGTAATAATGGTGGCAACTGTCACACCTTTTTCTTTGAATAGTCTTTGTAGTCGTTCACATAATGGTAATTATTCTCAAACTTTTAAATTTATTTTTTCAATATTTATTCTAAAGTTGCTATATTTGTTACATATCCAATTATTTGTGAATTGTCCCTTTCAACACCTTACAACAATTCTTGCAATTTTGGTTGCATTTGTTTCTTTGCTGATCTATTTTTTTAAAAAACTCCTCTCTGTTTATCATTCTTTTCAACCTCTACATTTTGAATGCATATTATTCTCGAATCTGCAATTTCTACATGATTGACACAATCTCATAATTTTCTTTCTTTTTGTCGAGTACATAATATTCGGCATGCATTCTTTGGATTATAATCATCTCATAAAACCTGTTTCTCTTACTTGCTTGACAAATGCTTCATTTGTGTTCATTACTTGCATTTCTACTTCCGCAGAAATTTCTATTCATTTCTCTGTATAACTGTTGGTTTTAATGGTTATTTAGGTTGTGTTGTTTCTCTGTTATTGCGAACAATGTCATCTCCTTGATCCAATAACTTCGAGAAGACAGTTTGCTGCTATTTTAGCTTTTTTTCCATCTTGTTACCTATTTGATTGTTTATATACAGACCCAGATTTTATTGTTCTATAAGCTAACAATTTTCTTAGATTATTTCATACTACGTTTCCATCAGTGTCATAAACTTATAAGGTGTTATCTTCACTTTTAAAATCATTTCTCATCAACTTCTATTGTCGATTATGTATGCTTAAACAACTTATCATATCTTTTTAGTACTTATTTATTAATTCTGCTTGAATATTTTGTGTTCAGAAATGTAAAATTAATAATCAGATCAGTAAATTATTATAAGCGAAAGGATCTTCCATTTTTGCATCAGTAATTTTTCCCTCGTAATCATCTTCGTTATAAAGCTAATTGTTTATTGTCTGATTAAAATTGTCTCCACCACTATTTATATGGTAGATAAACAAATTAGGAAACACGTAAGTTTCATAGAAAAAAAAAAAGACAACATTCGAAATCTTTATCAATGCAAGCTCACCTAATATACCCAAGTCATTGACTATATGTCGTCATTCTATCAGCAATAACATTATTTAGTAAATTTCTACTAATTCATTATTTGAATAAATTATATAGTTAAAAGAAGATTACATGACATCGAGTGGTGTTAGAGAGTTCACTTGAAACTTTTTTCATTGAAGTTAGGATTATCTCTGTCTGCACTAAGTGCTACTTTGATAAAATTCAAACACACTCATTTCAAGAAACTAGCTGCGGTAAAAAAAAACAAAAAACAAACCCACAGAAAATAATGCTAAATAAATGTGTGCTGAATATTTGTAATGCATTTTTCCCTATGACAACAGTTGTAACAACGGTTGTTATTACTGAAGTGGCTGTCTATTACATAGAAATGTTGTCGAAGAAAACAAAAGAAGAGAGAGAGAGAGAGAGAGAGAGAGAGAGAGAGAGAGAGAGAGAGAGAGAACATACTAATGAATTTTATAAAAAAAATCTAAATAATAAAATTGGCATTTTATATGACTCCACTTTTTCATGTATTCTCGCATTTCTTTATTCGATGGCATTCTATCACCTTTTGAGCTGCTTTCACTAGCTTTCGTATATGTCATATTCAACCAATGAAAATATTTTCTCTACTGTTCTGGATCAGATAAGTAATAAGAAGCAGCTGGGATAAAATGATCGATATCGGAATTATTATCACTTACACCTTCAGGTTTAGTGAAATTCAACCACTTCCAACAAAAAGTAATAGATACAGCTAGAACTGGTAAAATGGTATCGGATTGAATGTATTGAGTCAATGCCTGTACAATTCTAACCCTTATGTTGTGAATTATCCTAACTGTGTTATCGATGATGTGTCCATCTTTCATGTAATTTTTGTAGTATTCATTCTAGTATTCTCTGTTTCCCCTAAACCATTTTTTAAAAATGTATTTACTGTATGTATGCATTATGACAATGTTTGCAGTAATTACTAGTTTTACAAAATTTAGATATGTCTTTTATTATATTTTAAATTTTGAACACGTCTTAGTATCCATCATTTACCATTTTTATTCAATTAATTGTGTTTCCTCCCAGTAATTTTACAGCATGATTAAAAAAAAATAAAAAATGACAAGAATTAGTAAAGATATACTGCTGATTAATTACAAACCCACTGTTCAATCATCTTTACTTTAGCTTTTATTTAAAAAAAAATAATAAACGAAAGGTGATCAGGGTAAAAATATAGATGAAAATAAGTCCTAATCAAAAGGTTGAAAAAGTAACTTCACAAAGGAATAATCATCCACGTAAAGTTGAAATTATAAGGCAACTTGGACTAAAAATAAAAAGAGCTTACAAAAGCCAAAGCAGATAGATTTCAGACGGAACAAGAAAAATCAGCACCAGAAAATCTGACCCGTAGCTATTTTAATTTACTCTAAATAACTGGGAAGATATTATTACGATAGAAAAACAACATAAGAAAAGAAATCTATTTTACAATGTTACGACTCTAGGGGTAATGTAACAGAATAAAAGACACAAACAAGCTTTCAAGATTAAAATGCAAATCTTTAATTTCCTAAAAATATTAAAAGAATTAAAATAGTTCAACAAACAATCAAAGTGAAAGAATTAAAAAAACTTACAGTATAGAATATCCTAAAAAGTCCTAAAATGTTTTAAAGTTCACTTCCTGATGTTAATCCGAGTAATCCGGATGAAGTATTCCGAATGAAAATAACCTGTACTGTGTTGAAGTTGATTAGTTCTGATTAAATCCTAAATAATCCTTGCAAGTCTGGAATCTCACAAGTTTTAGAATAATGTCCGATAATTCCACGGAGCTCTATAGTAATTCAGATGAATTACTAATTAAATAAATATATTCCACACTGAACTGAAATAAATCTCAATACAACCTCTCTTCATTCAAGCAACTGTAAAGAATGACTTATCACTGGACTATCTGCTATTTATACACCACTAGTGCGCAGAATCAAATAAATCCACAACGCAGTTCCTGTCAGCATTAGAAGCCTTTAGAATGTATTTACTTCAAGTAAACAATTTAATTCTCAAGAATGCTATTTTATACTGGAATTAACAGTCAACAAGTTGTTATTCATAATGAAACAAAAGTACACTGAATCTAGGTTATCTGCGCGAGACAAAATCAGGTGATATTTCCAGCGTGTGACCTTACAATGTTAATATCCAAAGTACACAGCTAAAAGCTCCTTTCGCGCGCAATTGATCATGTGACCACTTATTGATCGAGCAGTAGTCGTATGTATACTGATATGCTAACCTTTGTTTAGACAAAAAACAGAGATCATAAATTAGTAAATTAAATTATTATAAAAAAAGTAAAGGAGGCTTGATTCCGTAACAACAAATCGAACTGATAATAGAGATGATAAAAATATCTATGTCATTACAGAGAACAGATTTTGTTGTTGGCTATTAAATATTTCCAATAGACTGAGAAACAACATATCTGATTATATCAACGACGAGAATGAAGAAAATGTTTATACAGATTACTTGAGATACAATTCAGTAGCTGTAGTCACTACATTCAATAAATGCTCAGTGTATATAACCAACTTAAAAAAATACATGATTAGCATGCAATAATCATAGAACTATACAGGCATCTATTGAATCGGATACAGTTTGTGGGTTTTTAAACGTAAAATTTATACATTTCATTTTTCTTGATCAGATCAGTCAAAATTACACTAATGGTTATTATCCATGTTGGCTAAAGATTCTACCCGTTAGAAATGTTTTTCACGGCGACTTTGTTTCGTACAGTGTTAATGTCCTTACAAACAACACAATGGGGGGGGGGGAGAGATAGCATTAAGAGGTCTAGTAAAATAGATTTTAAATCAGTTGAATAAAAAGCAGATGAAAAAACAAGTCTAGGTCAAACAATAAACAATCAATTAAACAGCTTACTGCTGAAATAGACACATCAAAAACAGACGCGAAAGAGTATGTTGATCGAGAAGTGGTTAACACTCTTTAAATGATTTACAACAAAAGTTTACAACGCAAACAGATGCAGTCAAAACTGAAATGGATAAAAAAGACTCTGCATTAAGTGGAAGAATTTATACAGTTTATACCGAAATAAATACCAAAATGGTCGTAAATAAGATTGCATTGTTTGATAGAACGTGAACATTGTTAGAGGAAGTCGATAAATACAACAAGGAGTTTGAGGAGAAACTTAAACTTAAGCCTGGATGCATGTCACTTTAAAATTTTCGCATTGTTCAAAATCAGAAGTTTCCAGATGGCATCGAATTACGTTTTTCAAAAGGGTAAAGAAACTTTATATAAAGATTATATTCTCATGATAGTGATTATTATTATTATTATTATTATTATTATTATTATTATTATTATTATTATTATTACAGAAACATGTAGGTTGTTGAATATTTTTAATTCTGAAATTGTACCTTAAATTTTTTATTTACATTTATAGATTCAACTACACACCATCGCGTTTGCGTTTCAGTATGCCATTCATACAATACAATACAGGATAATATACAATGCTTTTAACTCGTATATTACAAATGGTGATTGTCCATTATATATAGAGTTTATATAGGATTAGAGTTAAACAACCAAAGGATTGCTTACTCATTAAAAGTTTTAAAAGTCTGAACCTAATTTTAGAATGTGAAATAACCACGTACATACTATCCAGAAGAGAACAATGCTTTGATAATTGGATTGAAACCTCACCGAATGGTTGATCCGTCATTATAATTTGAAATACAAACTGGCTGCAGTATCAAAATTTGTTGAGTTAATTACAATGGCTGCGGCTGGAGTAACGACTGGAGGAGCAATAGACAATGGTCTATCATTTGCAGGAAGTATTTCATTTATTTGATCACAACGGTGCAAATGAAAGTAGTAAAGAATTATAAAATAAAACTGAAGAGTTCAGTGTGAACAGAGAAAAGGTAATCGACTGCATAAATCAAAGGTTGAGTGAACAATGTTTGGGTACTAAGAACTTAATAACTTGAATGAGGCGTTATCTCTATATTCTACTTTAGAAAAACATAGACCGTCAAAACTTGATGATTTTTTACAAGCCGTCTTAATGAGCAAAACACGAGTATATATACAGTTGAACCCGGTTATGTCGCCGGCCTAGGGGTTTGCCAAAAAGCGTCGAGATAACCGATGATCGAGATAAACGAAAACCAATATGGCGACAATATATTAACATGTGCTTGAAATTTCTTTGTGTACATGTTGTGCGTTAATAAATGAGAATGTACATGCACGTGTTTTGGGAGGTTTTTTTACACAACAGCGTTGCCGCGATTTGTTTGATGAAGCGATCGGCATGCTATAAAAATGTACATACATGTTTGCTAACAACAAAAGGCATATGTGCACCAACTAACAGCAGAGATTTACCAGTATACAATACAAACCACTGTCGATTCTCGATACAAACCTTTATTATATTCTCCAACATTGCAAACACAAAGATCGCTACAGCATGCTATCCTTTAGACAAGATCAACAAGAGTGAGTGAACTGTCATTGGAGTGAACGACCATACGGACCGTGATCACGTGCTACGTGAACTCAGCACATGCGCAGTGAACCAAGTAAGATCATTCTTTCACTCCTGTATTTACTGAACACTTACCCAATTGTTTTTACAACTAGGAATGAAAATCGTGAAACGTGAATATCGACCGCAATAATCGTCCTTCAATATCACACACTGTACCGTTCGTTCGTGTCACTCCTGTGTGAGGGGTACGTAAAACTTTGCATAAGACGCGTCTTATATACGCGAAAATACGGTAGTGAGATGGTGAAGTGGCATCAATAACTAACATTTTCAAAAGCCGGCGATTGGTCATGGGGATCGAGATAACCGACGTTAAGTGGCAAATTTGGCCCTCTTTTGTGCTCTTTTGTGCTCGAGATATTAGGGTTCGGCGACATAAAAGAATCGACATAACCGATGAGAAAATGCTAAGACAAAGAGAGAATTTGGCGGTTCCACTTCAAAAACGTCGACTTAATAGGGTTGGCGAGTTAACCGAGGTCGAGATAAGTGGGTTCGACTGTATATATATATATATATATATATATATATATATATATATATATATATATATATATATATATATATATATATATATATAATGAAACAATTTATTTGATCGACCCTCATAACGGGATTATATGTGGTGTTTCAACTGGTGGTGGAAAACGAGATTTATACAATGTTATCATAATTTTCCAACATTTGTAGTCAAGTAGACTTACAACAGGAAGCGATTATTTAAAGATGACAAGTGATACATTAGACAAATTGTTAGAGTTACTTATTGATCTTTTATGGTACTAATATTCTTCTTATAATAGATGATTGTGCTAACTTAGACGAAATTCAAAAGAAAGCAACTAATCTAATCAAGTTAGTATTTCGTGGATGACATTATGAAATAAACGTTTGGGCAGTCACATAAAAATATATTGCAGTTGTTCGTGACTTCTGTGAGAATATTAGGTTTCTTGTATTATTTTACTGTAGCGACAAAAAGGCTACATGTTTTTTTATAATTTTATAATTTTTTTTTTTTTATATATTATAAAAGTCACATAATAGCAGATGGAATGAAAACTGAAATTGTTGAAACATTAATTCAAAGTAAACGTAAAAAACCATTGATGCCAATTGAGTACCCATTTGATTATAGAGCTGAAGAATTATTTTTATAGTGACTTTAGGAACAGTTATAGTGACCATATGGTGACATTTTTATTTTATCCCCTAAATATCTCTTGTAGTCATACATAGACAAAACAACATTATTTACAGTAATGTTATATAATTCATACTGGTATGATCTTAATCAATTCATTACCTGGTAATTTATATTTTAATTAAAAAAAACAATTTCAAATTGTTCTTTTTTCTTGATGATAAATTTCTTAATATACATGTACTTGCATACTTTTTTCAACGTTGTCAGTTCTAATTGAATAGAGCTTAGTTTGAAGACTAAACATTCTTGAAAAGGTGTACCGTTGATTTCATCTTTGAATAATCCAACTATTGCATTCTTTACTATTGCCGTGTTATAACCATGTCTCATAAAACTGAATGTTATTTTTAATTTATCTTTAAAGTTATCCGTTTTAACACGAATGCCGTACATAACGAATTTGTATCTGTCATTGAGAACGAAATGTTACCACCATTGTTTCAGCTTGTTGTATTAAAATTCATACTTCAACCATTTTTATAACTCTACCACTGTAAATCCTCCGTAACAGGATTTTGAATTTTTTATCCTTCATATTTTCTAAGATCAAATTATCATCTATTATTATTCTCCTTGGAAATGATAAGTCTTTCTGAAATTTGATTTTAATTTCATCTGAACATTTTTTTGTCAGTTGTCTTCATACGCACATTTTGCATTTGTTTCCAGAATACGAAATAATTCATTAGTTCAAAAAGTTTTTAAAATTTTTGTATCTAAAACATTGGTTGCTTTTTGTCTTAAATTGTATTTAATTTAATGTGTAACTCTAGCCAAGTTTTGGTATTAGATAAAACTACCGTTTGTGTCTTCTTAACTTTAATCCTAACTTAGCATAGTTTTAAATTTCGATAATGAATTACATATATTTCTTTGTTTTTCAGTGTACATAATAAGTTAGGTAATGTTGGCTTTGTTCCTTTTTTTCTTCTCAAGCAACTGCTTTTGCAGCTGTGTTAAATCTTCCATATTTGGTATTATATTTTCTAGTGCTAACGGATAATCTGTAAAATAATCATGTAGATGTGTTGGTGCTTCTGAATCTACTTCTAAAATACCATCACATTTTTCACCATCCTTCCAAGATATTAATTTATTTTGGATTGGTTTGATATGTGTCTTGTTTACCCATCTAAAGTTTCTAAGCGGCATAAATTAACTCATGGAACACCCTTGAATGTTATCAGTATCCATGTACATGACGAATAATCTTGACCATGACCTATCGTATTCGACATCATTTAGAAGCTTGCCTCAATTAGAATTTGTTCAACTTTCAATATATTACTCGCGACTGGATTCAGTATCTCTATTTGGTATGACAATGTTTCTTTTATTGTACAAGACTCAATAATTAAAAGATATCATAATCACTTAATAAGCATAGTTCTAGTCTTATCTCTAAACTAGACTCATGAGGTAATCCTGATGCACTATAATAAACTAAATTTAGTTTTTAATTTTACATGCAAACATTTCTAAATTCTTCAAAAATATCACTCGACTTTAAAGTTTTTAAGCGTAATAGTTTTGAGGTCACCAAATAGATTTTTTATTAAAAATGTCCCATGATATCATATTTGTATCGGAAGTCGTCCGCTTTTATTCCTTCATCGCTAAGACTTGAATAAAAAATTTATATTGATGGCAATTTGGCTTCTTCGAACAGATGGGTAAATATCCTTCCTTAAAAACTTTGTTTCCAATTCGTTCAAATGTTTCTTTTTAAAATTTTCTTTGTGTTTTTGTTGTTGTTGTTGTTGTTTAAAAAATATTCACTTAAATTTGTGCAAGTTGATTTAATGAATCAACCCTAAAAATATAATTACATACAAATCTAATTGTATTTTTAATAACAGTAACTTTTCATTTCTTCTAAACACATTGACTACAAAACCTTTGCGAAATGAAACATATTTGTCACCAATATTTGGTAATAATTATATTTCTTTACCTGGATCATACTTTTGTAATGGTTTGATAATTAGATGGGAATCGTAACTTTATACATTGTAAATATAAAGAGGAATGTATTTTTACATTTGTAATTTTAATTGCATTTATTATGTGCAGGACATATATTCTTACCGATTAAATGAATATGATCTCTTACTTTATTATTCCGTTCTTCGTATGCAATTTCAGTTTCACAAACATGATATTTGTAAGACGAATTAAATTTTTTTTTAAAATCTTCTTTTGTAAAATTTATTTCAGCAGCATTTATTGGTATATTGTTTTCATAAACTCTGCTTTTTTTTGTAAATACTGATAACACTTTTCAATGCAATTTTTTCCTCTGTAAACTCTAGTTTTCGTATTCTTTGTGTACTGCCTTAACATGGATGCAAAATCCTGATGGAATATGCTTGGGTGTTTGTATTGTCCATTAATGATCGTCATCTTCACTGCAAATTTCAATTTGATTTTATAATATTTTTGAAATCGCAATAAATTTCAAAATTGTTACGTTTAACTTATGATTGTAGTTTCTATCGGTTTACAATAAAGCTATTTTCAAGAATTACGCCAACTGAACAATTTGCCTTATAACACAATGTAATGTTAATTGATCGCAAAAATTATTTAAACACATTTACAAAATATATTTTTAGCTGTGTATTTCTTTATCTGAGATGATATCAACTTTGAAAAATCACTAATCCCTCAATAATGATATTTTTCTATGTCACAATGAAACCAGCATGTTAACTCTTTCTCTTCCTATAATTTTAGCCAGTCTTATGTTTCTCTTGTCACTTTGCTCCTTTTGCACACCTATTATCTCATAAACATTTATGGAGATATTAAAAGTATATCAATGTATGTTATCGTTTTTGGGCAGCTGTTGATTCAGCATTTATTCTTAGTAATGTTATATTTTGATAATCTGTATTTGTTTCCTGCTGGAGGGGATAGAACTAATTCAATGGGATTAAAAAGCATGCATCATCAATATTTTTTTTTACATTAGGAGATGCTTTTTTGTCTTTACCCACTCTGGTTATTCTCTATATGATCTTCCTCAAATAAATTGATATTTACCTACATTATTTAAGTTTATTTTATTTAAGTCGATACAATTTTTAAATAAACGACAGAGGAGCAATATCTTAGGTATTCACATTATGATCCTGAAAGTCCAGTTGCTTGCACAAATATCAATCAATTGTGGAAACAAACAAGCAAGATGAAGATTGCCCTACAAATGAATAACGAAGACCTTAAACTTTGCTGTACTTACACATTTGAACGTGAAATCCTGTTTTGTGAGAGAGTTATGAAAACGTTTCCTTAATCGACTAGAAACTTAAGTTTTATTGTACATACCAAATTAAAGGCGAAATCCCACAATTTTAAAATCCTTTTTCAACTTTACTGCTCTATATAATTACGTCAAGTGAAAATGTATGTATGTCTATATCAATAAGGTAGTGTGTGACACGTAAGCACGGTTTTCTTGACTGAGTGCATGTGTTTTAGTGCTGAGTCATTTGTCCATTATGTTCTTGGTCCGTTCATCTTAGTTCATTTGTACTAGTCGTGCTTAGAAAAACTTGCATGTATATATTTTAATTGCGTTACGCAAACCATCTTGGTCGGGCGTCAGTCGTGATTACAAATACTTTTATCTAATTCTCTTTGTGTTTTATACGCGTGTTTGAGTAATATTTGTAGGTAAAAAAAATGCAGTGCTGGAGGCCTAGAAAGAAATACTCATTTTGTGGTTTTATTCATGGTGGAATAGACAAATTTTGTCTTTCAGAGCTATACAAGTATCATAAATTTAAAGCACTTCGAAGCTCATACATGGTGGCCGTTATTTGTGCTTAAAAGAATAATAAATTTATGATGTTTGATTCAAGTATTAAAATTTGTGTTTACGAACATATAACGTATGTACTACTTCTTTTTCAATTTCTAAGCCGGTGGTCGATCAGCCATCATTAGAGTGTTTACGACACAGCCAGTTAGACGAGCCTTAATCCTTGGATGTACCCTACAGCTTATTCAACAGCTTTGTGGGATCAATACTGTCATGTAAGAAAACAATCTTGTAATTATTCTTAATTTATTAAGATTTCTGATTAGCTGAGACAATTACAAGACACAATAATTGATGACTACAAAGACATCATGTGAAACAATTTTAATACGAGCTATTTCCCGATCAATCAATTCAATACCGGAAATGTTTATATAACTATTCGAAAACTGGATGGTGCGATGGTTAGTATATTCTCTACGCATCGTTTTGGTTATGCATTTTGGTTCTCTGCATTCTCCAGTTTTCTTCACTTCAAAGACCACGTGACACCACTACCTGTGAAGTCCAAAGTTAGCACTTTAAATGTTTAGCGTAAAAAAAAGTAATTTGCATCGACTTGTACGTTTTTCTAAAATTTGTACGGTTCATATATTACAAAGAAGAAATGCGAAATCAGACTAATATACATCAAACAATTTAGGAGATGCTTTCATTACTGTAGGTTTTTTTGTACTTCTGTTTTAACTATTTAAACCTGTTGGCTGGGTTTTTAAATCACTTGTTGTATTTACCATATAGTGACCAAAGCGACAATCGAGGAGGGGTGGGGGTGATCAGTCGCCCATCCATCCAGTTTAATTCAGTTAAAATAAGTTTATAAACGGGCTCGAGAAGAAAGATCATCGCTCATGTACTTATTGAAAAGGTAATATTAACGGAATTGCACATCTGTAGATTTGGACGTCAGCAACATCACTTTAAAGCAATTTTGGACAATATAATAAATGTATTATATATATTTATCATCGCATTTAAAAATCAAAATGTAACCTTTTTCATAGTTTAGGTCAAGGGTCAAATTTGCATATTTGCTATTCCGGCTTCTGGCGTTTGCAGAGCTCATCTGGAAGAATTTGGGTTGGTTTTAAAAATCTCAGGGAAAATGTAGCAAGCAGTTTATCTTATAGAACTTCATAGCAGCAATAAGCATGGCCCGCTATTGAAGCTTCTTACGTGTTTTGATATCCAGATGTCTTCAGCTTCAGTCCCCATCTCCCACCCCCAAACCCTTTTTTCCCACCCCTTTGACCCTTGGATCTTTTCAGAAAATTGTCGTCAAATATGAAATGGATGATAACAATTGAAAGAATTTGCTATTTTCTCGTCCAGTTACTACAGTGCCAGTATCCTGAAGCTGGCTGGGTTCCCTACAGAACTGGCTATCTGGTTAGTGTGCGTGCCAAATACTGTCAACTGCGTGTCCACTTTCATCGGTATTGGTCTGGTAGAGAAAATGGGCCGCAGGATACTGACTCTTGCCAGTTTGTTAGGTATGTATCACTGCGGATATAATAATAATAATAATAATAATAATAATAATAATAATAATAATAAAAACAAACAAAGCAAATTAACAATTTTTGATTCAAAGCAAGAGAATACGGCACTTTTAACCTAAAGATGAAACCCGTGTGATGATCCCGATTCTTTCCCAAGCGTTCAAGGAAATATTTAAAACTGTGTATAAACAATATTAATACAGAATCAATGAACTTGCAAATAAATATTTTAAGAAAACCTTCACCAAACTGAAATTGTATGCACTTTTTATGACCGGATTAGATATAGAAACTTTTGCAAATACAGTACTCTATTAGGGACTATATATGGGGTAATGTACGCATACCATCGGAACCTGTATAACTGTATAGAGTTTAACGGCACATCAGAACGATCTTGGCTATATAGTGCCGAGTAAGTTTAGGTATCCCCTCCCCCTCCAAAAATAACAAAGATAAAGGGAAAAAAGGGTAAAATCCTTAATTAACGAAATAAAATATTTCATACAAATCGCATTCTCGTGGATTTGCATGTAATAAAACATATTTAATTTTATATAAAGTCTAAAATTTTAATTTACTATTTTGGTTCAAGACAATTTTCCTGACAATGATACATGTTTAAGTAATCTGTTTGACTGCTGATGTTAAGTTTGATTTTTTAAACTTTATTTTATAACTACCATAGGTATTTCTATGATTCTCAGATTCACACAATGATTTATTATGCGAACAGAATGCATAACAATTTTCACATGCTTAAGACATGAAAGAAGACAATAATAAACAGTAAATAATACAAAAATGTGCATTTGCTGCTATATATCCCATTACTATTGAATTCTGTAATTCAGAGTACACTTACCTTAATTAGTGGCTTTTCAAGCAATGCAAGAATATAATTTCTTCAAGATGACGTTGCCTTATAGTTTATGTGGGGTTTTTTTTCTTTTTTCTGGGGAGCATGGGCAAGACGTCATGAGCGTCATATGGAAGGCACAGGTAATAGGGTTAGATTTTTATATGGGAAGCAAAGGGTTCAAAACCCCAGTATCATTGCAACTGGAACATCACCACGGAACGCATCCCAGGGCAAAGAAGAGTTGCCTCGATTTATCGTTTCTTACGGTATGCAGAGTCCATCGGGACTAGTCTACGTCCTCATGGGTTGGAGGGGGAGGAGGGGGGCGTCATTACTTAGCGTCGTCTACTACTCGTGTGTCACGGCCCTGAACGAGCTCAAGTATAAAACAACAACTGTCTTTCAGTGGCACGTGCAATTCCCAACATTTATAAATAGCTTTCGGCATAAATCGCAACCGGCTAGGATATGTAAGATCGGGTAGATTTAGTCGATATAATATCAAGTTATGTTAACTGAATAAGACAATAAGAGGTTCCCAACACTTGAACTTGTGAAATCATTGTTGTATTTCAGCTAAATTTGACATAAAATCCAATTATATGTTACAACGTTAATTTTATAATTGCTGCAAGTATCACATTTTTATTACCAAATAGCTAAAAACTACTAAAATGATATTCTATATATTTGTCATACACTGTTTAATCTCACATTTTCTCTCTTACTGTTCTCTCTCTCTCTCACACACACACACACACACACACACACACACACACACGCAATAAAACTTAAAAGTCGTGTAGTAGAATATATTTGAAGATTCGGGCAAGCATATATTTTAGCTTGCTTTTTGGTTTCATTTTATATTTTTTTTAAAGAACTTTGATCCTTCATCTTGAGAAAATATGTACTTTTTTGGAAGGATTTATCTTCCTGAAGATTTGAGCAATGTTTAACCGTTGTATCTTTTACAATCTTTTTTTAAAACATTTTTCCTTTTATCTTGACTGGCTAAATAGTCACTTTTTTTTTGAAAAGCTTATGTATCCAAAACTTTTCGCAATTTTTCCCTGTATATTTTTAGAACTAAACTTTTAATCGGCACCAAACAGCCAGGATTGTTTTAAAATGCCGTTAAACACTATACATACATATTTACCAGGTTTCACATTTCAGATCTTATATGCATCCAATTGCCTGTAACATGAAAAAATATACAGAGAGAGTAAATTTGTTCCTTATTATGAAGGGAGCCGCGGTTGCTCAGTGGTTATAATGCCGGATTCACAGTTAGTGGGTTGCGAGTTCGAATCATCCTGGGTTAATTGCCATGGCGTATCTCTGCCTGAGGCAACTTACTCCATTTGCCTCAGCACTAAACAGCCTTTCATGTAATGACGTGCCGTGTAACACCAATCAATAATCGTTATTAGTTTCAAGTTTGAATCCAAGGTGGAATGAAAACAATACAAACCTTGATGCACACGGTAGAGTCTCACTTTTTGACTTTCTCCATAAATTTTTGGTCAGATTGTATTGTGGTTTCATCCGTATTACTGATCTCTATTCCAGGTGTAGCCTTGGCCTTAGTTGTGCTGGCCGTTGGCTTCCAGCTCTCGTCAATTAATACTCCGTCCATCAATAGCAATATCACAGAGTTCAATATCACAGAGCTCAATATCACAGACCCTGGGGCTTACAACCACCCTTGTAACCGATTCAGGTAAATAGATCAAATAATTCTACCATTGCATTATCTCATCCAAAATGGCATTGATGATCGAGCCTGCCCTTTAGATGTCAGCCATTTTTATGCAAGCATCAGAGTAATAATGTTTGTCCATCTGTCCAGAGAAGCTTGTTAACAAGACTGCACAAAAACTACTCGATGTAGACAAGGGAAATTGGACTAGCAGACTTGTATCCATATGTATATAACCTGATTAGATTTCGAGTCCATTACATCAATTTTTAAATGTTTTAAAGACATTTTTAAAACTGTTTTGTGCTTATACATTTTTTGACAAAAGTCTTGTTAGCATGATTAAGTAAAAACCAGTTGAGGTATGAAAATTAAATTTGGAAAGCTGACTTGTATTCGTATATAGATGATCTGATTAGATTTTCAGGCCATTATAGCATTTTTTTTATATACATTCTTGAACGTTTGGGATTTAGACTTCTTTTGACTAAAACCTGGTTAGCATAATTAAGTAAAATTAACTTGAGTTAGACATTTGACATGCATTTATTTATGCATATTAGATGACCTGATTAGCTTTTCGTGCAATTATAGAAATATTTCAAACTTTTACAAATTTCTGAACTTTTTGGAATTTGAATTTTTGTCTGCAGTCGGAGAATACAGATTTTACAAACACAAACAACTTTGTAAACTCAACATTTGTTAAATTTAAGGCGCAGTTGTTGTTTGACGCTTGTGCTCTTCAGGGTCGTGACAAAAGCGCTCCCCTTTACAGATCACTTACACATCTCACCTCTGTCTGCGTGAGTTCGAGTCTCATTTGTTTGTTCCTTAGTTAAAGAAATAATTAATTTTTAATTTACTTGTGCATTTATCGTTTCATATACATTGGTAGATAGCGTGATGAAGATATCACTGATCTATTGGCAAAGGTGTTAAAAGTCGCATAATATATATATATATATATATATATATATATATATATATATATATATATATATATATATATATAACAGCACTGTTTGCAGTTTAGAGGGTGTTTTTTCATGAAACCATTGCGCATATATATATTTATAATCCATGCATATTTCAAATCACAAATTATTTCTTGATTATGAAGAAAATTCAAATAAAGTCCCTGCAAATTATGTGATATATTAATTAAATCCGGTACTGAGATGGAATCAATTAAACTAAAACAAATATGTAGACTTTACACAAAATCTATTGTTTTTACTGCAAAAATAAGGCATAGTATATTTTTCCTTCGTAATTTAAATATTTTTTTTACAGCAAATGCGAGGAGTGTGTCGACGATAACAAATGTGGATTTTGCTTTGAGGTAGGAAAGCAACTAACGACCGGAACATGCTTAAAAGTGGACGATACGTATCCAGACAGGTTTGCCAAATTTTCATCGGCTCGTTGCAATGCTACCAATGTATGGGATACAGAGAGCAGCCATCGTGTCTACCATTGGGCCGATTCCTATTGTCCTTCTGACTACACGTGGATGGCTGTGCTAGGCCTGGCTCTGTTTGTATTCGGATTTGCACCGGGTAAATATTATGATATTAAATGTGTGTTTTCCTATTGGCCTTGTTAAAGATCTAAATTAAGCAGTATTGGCCCAAGGTAATGCCGAAGGCCAATACGACTAGACGTAAAATGCCTATTTAATTGTATTTGTATTAGTCAAGTTTGTATATCTCAAAATACCAATATCCTCTAATGTAACTTCCTCGTTGACGCATGACTTGTTTCATTCTTCAAACTTATGGAAAATGACCTGTGTAAGGGAGCCAGTTTTCCACTCGAAAGGATTTTCATCCCGGAGAGCCATTTTTTCTCTGTGAGGAAAACTAGCCCAGATCAGTTTTATCTGGGGTGGGGCGGGCATGTTCAATTACAGATCTGTCTCGCATGATAGTTTTTCCCCTTAGTTGATTCCCCGGAAAAATGGTCATAGAGTAGACTTACCCCCCCCCCCCAATCTACCAATATTTCTTAAACAACGACTGAAGTGAAACAGCAAATCAGATAGCGAAAAGTTTACTATTGGTGTCAATCAGAGATGCTCCCCCTGCGGGCTCTGGGATGTAGAATAGGAGGCGACAAGTGGAGCCAGAAGCTGCGGTGGTGCAGTGGTTAGCATGCCGAACTCGCAACTCTTGGGCAAGTCACTTTACTCCATTTGCCTCGGAACAAAATAACCTCTATGTTTTGCCGTGCCGTCAAACACCAAGCAACCAATCAACCATCATATACTCGCAACAACATACACCTTTGATTGGGCTAAGCCCTCTTTTAAGGTGATTTGACTTGTGGCTTTAGTTAGCTTTTATTAGGCAATGAGAGCAAAGTATTGCCGAAGGATACAGCACGGCAGCCGGCCTGGCCTGGAAATCAAAACCAGTGCAGCACACTAACCATCAAGCTGGTGACAATCCCCACTCCCCCGCGCGATAGTGAAAAGTGATATTAATTCAACAACGGACAGCTTAATAATGCGACTATGTGCCATAATCCGTTGATATTTGGCATGAACCTGCTTAAAGGTTTCATGAACGCGTAAATGGTAAACGCTAGACTCTGCATCGTAACAGAAAATGTTACGACATAAAATAATGTACATTATACTGAGACATAATTGTACTAAAGAAGCAAACTACAGATTAAGCTTCTGAGAGAGTTGGTCCAACGCTACAATAGTTGATGCGTCAGCAGGTTCAAATGTACATGCATTACTTTTCATCACCGTTTTTATTTAATGACAATTGGTTGATACATTTCAAGGAGAAGTTTGGACTTTTTCGGGGAAGGGTATGTTAATTGACACTGACAGAAATTCCAGTGAGGGAGACAATTCTGCTCTGTTCGGAAAAATAAGCCTGCAGTGACTTATCAACGTTGGAGAAACTCTAGAGTAGAATTGCCATGGGGAAAGTTCTGTGTGAATCGGCTTAGGGAGAAAGAAATTTTTTTTATGCGAACTGGTAATTAGGAAAGATCTTGAGAATAATTGTTCACGAACTATTTACGATCAGTGCTTGTCCCAAAATGGAATGACATTGTCAACAGATTGTTTTTATAGTGATGAAAAGTTCCAGTAGCATAAACATCAAGTACGAACACATGAATTAAAATGGCGGTATATGATTGGTTGGAGACACTGGTGATATAGTGATATAAGTGATGGATTGTCAGAGCAAAGAGCTCCGAGAACTTATTAGCATAATTTTTTTGAAATCGAAATCTTTGCTGAAAATTAACTTTTATGATAATAATATGCATTATCAGTATATACTGAAAATTTCATGAAAATTGAAGAATAAATCCTGAAGTTACGACTATTTGAATTTCTATTTGTTTTAAAGTGGTATTCTCCAAGGTGTCGGAGCTGCTCAAGTTAACAAGCTCTTAGCATGACTGCCATAATGTAATCACACACATACCAATAGCATTACTCAGCGGGCCGTTTGTAGTTAACGTGTTAACCTTTAACTGACTGGTGGCCGTTCATCACCGACCAATCAATTACGGAAAATATGCCGAAATGTGCATACAAAATTGAATTAGACACTTCATGACTGTCAAAGCCACAAATATGACATTCGGACATAACATTCAAACTTAAAATTAAGAATCATGCTGAGAATCATTGAACTCCAAAATCCTATAATTTCCAAAACTGAATTGAATTGACTTGTGTTACTACTATCGGCTAAATCCTCGTGCCTCAGATCAGAGGTATCAAGATTAAGGCGATGATACAGAGACAGTGGAACCTCTCCTGACTCAATTATTCCAGGTCAAACACATATTTTGGCTGGAAAGGTACTAAAT
Organism: Margaritifera margaritifera; assembly: GCA_029931535.1. Taxonomy (NCBI): domain Eukaryota; kingdom Metazoa; phylum Mollusca; class Bivalvia; order Unionida; family Margaritiferidae; genus Margaritifera; species Margaritifera margaritifera. The sequence continues at coordinate 5,264,529 of JAQPZY010001647.1, read as the reverse complement.
TATTTTGAATTGATTAATTAAAAAACTATTTCAAACAGTTGATCATAGCATTCTTGTATACCTTGTATCCTTACCTTACAAGTAAGCTTAGAACTCCGTCTGAAATACTTCTATTAATAGCTTTCCGTCTATATTTTTGAAATATGATAATCAGGTAATAATCATGTTCTCTGCTGAATAAAATCAGGTAGGTCAACTACCATTTTGATTAATGGTGATCAACAGCTTTATCAAAGTTACAAAAAGTAAATTGATAAAATTAATAAGTTAAATTTTCTCCGAAATTTATATAAAGATCCAGTAGGAATAATCCATATCAGCACACGTGATTGAGAATATATGGATTATACAAGAATTGCGAAGATCAGGTTGCTGTGATATGAGGAAAAATGTTAATCTAATGGTCTTGCGCCACATTGACTTAGATTTTGTATGTTGCTCGCATAGCATGTACTCGGAGGAGCAAGTGCTACACAACCATATATTTAAACAGCTGTCAGCATTCAGATATTTGAAAACAGCACGCTGTACCTCCCTCCTCCCCCCACCACAAAAAGAACTATATTCATATAACATTGAAATAACGAGATTTTAAAACGCCACAATCAACCATCTAACACTAATCATATTTTAGTGGCAAGTGAAATTTCGATATTTTTTTTCTAAAACAACTCACTGTGCAAAAGTGAATGCTTCAAAGCAACGGATGCCGATAGGGTAATCTAGTAATTAACTTTAATTTGCCATTTTGTAGGTTTAGGACCAATGCCATGGACAATTAATTCCGAGATTTATCCACTTTGGGCCAGGAGCACCTGTGTATCACTGGCCACAGTGACCAACTGGGTTTTCAACTTGATTGTATCTCTGACCTTCCTGACTCTGACAGAAACCATTACCAAATATGGTGAGTATTCTTGAGTAAAAATTGGAAGTTTTTAGTGAATCTGAAGCATAGGAATCATTTTCCTGTAATAAGTCCAATATCTGCTTCGATAAATTTCCTTCTTTATATATATATATATATATATATATATATATATATATATATATATATATATATATATATATATATATATATATATATATATATATATATAAACTACCAACTTTTACTTAATTCTTAATGCAGACAGTTAATCAGACTCTTTAGGCTAACGTAGCTAAGATATAAAATCCACATTTAAACTGCCAAAAATGTTTTAGACTGGTTCTTCTTACAACAATTCTTGTTGGTACATTGACAGAAAGAAAAAAAAAAACTTGAGGATTTTTTTGTTTTTTGTTTTTGGACAATTACTGCCAACGTCTTTAGATGAGCAACAGATGATTCACCTTTATTCTTGCATAAAAATGCGTCCTCAACATTGTCGGACGAGGTTTATCAAGGTGGCCGTATCCATGTATCAATATCAGACTTCACGCGGCATTGCTGCCCTGTTGAGTTGTTATGCTTATTATTTTTCCGGGCAGCACCCGAAAGAAATGTTTGCATTCAGCATCATGTGTAGACTGACTGAAAACATGCGAGCCTGTTAGGTTCTCCAGTCGCACATGAGAGAATTTTTCGGAGAGAGAAATAAGACGTACTTTCTTGCTCTAATGTCTCTTATATATTCAGAGGGATAGAAATAATAATGCACACAAAGGGATTTTTCAACTCGTCTGGTCGACAATAACTGGTGTGCATTTTCATTTGAGTATCAAAACACAATTCAGAATCTGTGTAATTTCACGTAATTACCTGCCAAATATCTGTTAGTTGCTTTATTCCCGACAAGTGTCAAATATTATACTGAACAATTTGCTGATGTGGTTATTTCTCAATAGATCTATAGTTGGCTCTCTTGCGAAACGCTCATCCGGTTTATATCAGCTGATCTGGAGCGCGTGCCGGTTATGGGTCGTTTCAGCCCAAAACCAGTTCGGCCCGGTCGGGATGTTTCGTACAACTATATCAACTGGGACTGTTCGGACCACATATGTGGTATGTCTCAGCCCACTATATTTTTATTGTAGATATTATATAAAAAGAGTATGTAGATTCAGTAATATTGACAAAGAACATTTGTGACTTGTACAGAAAACCTTCCTCTTAGATCAACACAAACAAGATTGGTTATCTGTTTTAGACAAATTGTCCAAAGGACAAAATTTAAAAATGTATACAACAGGTATCCAGTTGGAAGAATATTTAAGCAAAAAGTGTACTTACCTATCTTGAAATTTAGGACATCAAACCATAAATTATCTGTTGAAACTAATCGATGGAATAAAATTCTATATGAAGAGAGAAAATGTATCAAATGTCAGAATGACGTTTTTGGTGACGAATTCCATTACCTCGATAATAAATTTTTTTTTCTCTCTCTCTCTCTCTCTCTCTCTCTCTCTCTCTCTCTCTCTCTCTCTCTCTCTCTCATTTTTCTGTCCTTTTGCTTTTTTCTCTTCTCTCTCTCTCATTTTTCTGTCCTTTTGCTTTTTTTTTCTCTTCCCTCTCTTATTTATATTACACCATGATAGTTTCGTATATAATATAACTTTTATTGTACTTCACCGATATGTCATATATGTATGGCTTGAGTATGATTTATTTCAAACAAGTATTGGTATGTCCTCTTCGCTTCTGCAACATATATCTTTCACTTAAACAAATGTGAAAATGTCATCTTTGATCCCTAATTGGACCACTAATGACAAGTGTTTAGTACGTCAGAAAACTTTCTTTAGATGTGTGATATTCAATAGAACAGAACAAAACTGAACTTTATTGATTTGACGTATGCAAGACAGCACATAGTTCAATACATAATGCATATACTATACATTGTTACATAAATGAATGAATAATGGCGATAGAAAACCTGTGTACACATAAATCAGAGAGAGAGAGAGAGAGAGAGAGAGAGAGAGAGAGAGGGGGGGATAATCTAAGTTGGACTACATTATATACATATTTATCTAGGTATTTTACAGTTGTTAAATTCTTCATTTTTAAATAATTGTAGTAGTTTATGCATGCTATTCAACAGTACTGTTTGTTGCGCTGTTGTAAAAACAGAGGTCAATTGCAATAATATGAAGGACTAATGCAATCAACATAAATCAAAGTCTTAAATACAAATAAAAGATGACCATGCCACTAATCCGTTTTGAAACAAAGATTTTAGGCCGCAAGTATATAATGATTTTAACACATATCCTTTATTTGCAAAAACGTGAAAATGTCATCTTTGATCCTTATTGGACCACTAAAGATAGGCACAATTAGTTGCGGTCTCTTTAAGTTAATAACCTTTCATTAGTGTTTGTAAATTAAATTATTATTTAAGAAAGCATGTTTTATAATAAATAATAAAATGTTGAAAAATGGCAGGACTTTACAAATCTACTTGCGATCTCGAAACAACACATATATCAGTACCTTTATTTAGCGTTTATATGTACTGGATTCTTCTATTACATAAGTATCCGCAGTTTCTTTTATCTATTGAACGATTGTTTTGATGCATATCGCCGATTTCAAGGCGACATGTGGAAGCGGAAGCAGGCGTGAATTGACACAACATACACGTCCCATAAAGAAAAAAAAAGCAAAGAGTGAATTAATTGATATTGGAATATTTCAGTGATGGGCTCAGTTTTATCTTGTTTTCTTATCGGATGGGTATCTGCATGAGAACGTTAAGTGGAAAAGTAGATAAAGAAAAATGGTATGATGTATTAAAACACGATTAAAATGTGGTTAACACAGTTCTGTTTTTATTTTTTTATTTTTCATCTTAGTGTTTTTTATCTAAACATTTCTCTCTCTCCCTCTCTCTCAAAACTGTATACATATATATATATATATATATATATATATATATATATATATATATATGTATGTATGTATGTATGTCTTTACTCCTCTTACTATATCTGCATTCTAACCCTTCCTTTTTTCTCATCTACATATCTATCTGCATGTATTATTTGGATATATCTTATTTGATACATTTATAACATCATTATAAAAGCAACACAGTATATTCCAATGAAAACATCATATTAATATAGCACAGTATATTCCTATCTTTAATAATAATAATAATAATAATAATAATAATAATAATAAGTAGTAGTAGTAGCAGTAGCCAGGTAAATGGATGACTGGTGGAAAGTGATTGCTTTTCGGTCTTTGTTTTATACCAATGAAGTACGCTAAAGTACCTTTGTTTAGATTTAATAAACTCACAATCCAAGTGTGATATTGAAAATTGCAGTAATTTAATACAAACAAAATAACCCCCATTACGCGTTTTACTGATATACGGCTATCTCGTTTATTCTAACATTTTGGTACTAATTTAAAGAACAGTAACTGTTTCATCTGCTCCATGTTCCCAATAGGACATTTGAATATCATATGATAAAATGACAGCAATTTATAACTTAAATCAGTTTTCAATCTATAAATTCACCGAAAAATCAGTTTTGTCTGAACACTCGTAAACACCATGTTTCATTGATAAAAGTGGGGCTTGCCGAGTTAAGTTTGTAAGAGAAAACTATTATAAAACATAAGAAATTTTAATGGGCTGAATAGAATATGGAACGAATACAGTACAAGGGATCTGCAAACAAGTAATCTGCTTAAGAAGACTGGAATAAGAACGTTATATAACTAGGTGCAATTTGCAGTATCTACTGATATTATATTACATAAGAGATTTCTACGATTTAATTTTGTAATCAAACAAAAATTAGACACAATTTATTGTTATCTTGTTCTTCGTTTAAATTGTAGCATTACACTTCTGCATAGTGTGTGCTGAGCCAATGTGTGTATACTTTAACTAGTATCTTTTTAATGAAGTTGGACTGGACAGGTATTCTTTTAAATGTCACCCCTTTGAAGACATTGATGCCTGATCCAGTACCAATTAACATTTATCTGGTCATCCCATTTAATTTAGAATAACTTTCAGTTTAAGTTCTTTTTATTTCATCCAATAATCAGCTGATCTGTCATTATGATCACTGACACTTTGTTGCTCAATGCTGTACTTTGTGTTATACTGTGTAACTATGTTTTTTTTAAAATTATTGTTATTCGTGAAAGCGTGCTTTATATTAAACAATAAATGTTGAAAAAATGTGTTGCGTAATTTACCTGTTAGTAACCACAAGAATTGGATATACTTGTATAACAACATTATTTGCACATGATGCCCGATTATACTAAAGCCATGGTCTGTCAGTTGAGAAGAGTTACTTGAGTTACTCTTGTGACCGATCATACTTAACAACCATGAAAATCATATGAGTGATTGGCACTATTGATCAGTAATGAGAACTATTTCCATATACCCATTAATAATATCATCATTATTCAAACATCATTATAAAAGTAACACAGTATATTCCAATGAAAACATCATTATAAAAGTAACACAGTATATTCCAATGAAAACATCATTATTAAAGTAACACAGTATATTCCAATGAAAACATCATTATTAAAGTAGAACAGTATTTCCCTAACAAAACGTATGTGGGCGGAAATGTCCTGACCAAAAGAAGCGTTTGGGCCGAACTGTCCAGAGCCGAACTGGTTTTGGTCCGAAATGACCCAGAGCCCGCGTGCCACCCCATAAAATGTGTAAAGAAAGCCAACGTACCGGATGGGCGCCTTTACTATGGGAACTTTAAATAGCATCTGAAAGTTTCAAAGATTTTATTGAGGGGCTTATGTAAGAATAGCGATCATACATGTTTTGGCTGGCATCAACGTTCGCCAATTCCCTCGGGTGTGTTGAAACTCTTGCCCTTCGGACTCGGGATTGGGCGAACCCTGATACTGGAAAAAAAAAAACAAAAAAAAAAACATGTATGGTCTGTAGATTGTATGACGTTACTGCTCTGTGTCAGTCTGCAACATTCGCTGCAAATGAAACAAGAGTCCCATGAAGGAACTGATGTTCTAATTGACAGCCTAAACCGTGGGGAAAATTATAGCTTTTCTCTGGAAGTCTATGTTTTTGATGACGCAACCAAATTCAAAGACGTACACCAAAAGGAAAATCTCACGAAATGCACCAAGCTCTTCTGTTTACGCATGGCTATTTAGTGGACGAAACGTCCAGGGGCGAACCGTCTTGTGGGCAAAACGGCCTATTCTGACGTTTATGCTCCATGGTGCATAACATATAAATAAATAAGCAAATATATAAATAGCACGTTTCATATGTTGTAATAAGATCAAATGGGATTTTGAAGATTTTGCAGTGTAGAATTTATTTATTTATTTATTTATATTTATTTATATGCTATGAAAAATGAAGCAAATACAAATAATGTAGGCAAGAATAAATCAGGAGACAAATAAATAAAACAAACAATATACAAATATGTATATTTAAAAAAAAACGTAAAATAATAGATATATAAATTTAAAAAAAATAACTTAGAAATAAAGATAAAGCTAAAATACCTATAAAAACAAATTTAATTTTTTTTTTTTTTTAAATGGACAAGAATAAATGGATATTTACTTCTTACTGTACTGACATGGAAAGAATCTTTGATTCTGTTTCTTGGAATTTTTGCGTAAAGTACTTTCTTATTTATAACTTTGGTCCTATGATGCACAATTGGAATAAAACGGTTACAGAGATATTTTATCAGCGGTGATACAAACTGGATTTCTTTTTAAATTTTTTAAAATAACCAAAGGTTATAGCTAAGGTGATCCAATCTCTCCCTACTTGTTTCTTTTATGTGCTGAGATCTTAGTAATTTTGTTGGAAATTAGAAAAAAGTAAAGGGAATCAATATTGAAAATAAAGTGTGTTAATTAATATAATAATTTGTGGATGATACAACAATAATTCTAGATGGGTTCTACTCTTTTACTGGAACAGCATTTCAAATTTTTGGAATATTCTGATATACATGTGCTTTCTGGTCTAAAATTAAACATTGCCAAAAGTAAACCAGAATGGATAGGCAGTAGAAAGTTCAGTGCTGAAACATTTCATCAAAGGCTTAAACTACAATAGGTAACATAATTTACATTATTGGGAATTAAATTATCAGTTAGCATGGAGGCTTATTATTAATGAGAGTAAATTACAGCAAATACAAATTATTTTTAGTGTATGGTCCCGTAGAAGCCTTACACCCATTGGAAAACTAATTGTATTGGAAACTTTGGTGATCCTCATCTTGAACCATTCGTTTATTTAACTCCCAAATCCACCAGATCAAATAATACAAAAATTGATCCAGTTTAAAACGATATATTGACTCTTATTATGAAACTACCGGTAGTGTATATTTTCAGAAAGAAACAAAACTGGGAGAATATCTCTTCTAGAAAATACCAATTTAACTGGTTGATAATTTGTTTTTACAAAGGTATAATCGTTTCTTTGACCATGAAAGGCATAGTTTGCGAGAGCAATTTCATCATCTAATATCACCAAATCCCACCTAATTTCCAAACGTCACAGTCAGTCTATATAAAAGAAGCATTTAACTTTATATTGCTTTACTTCATATGTATGTGTGCCGAGTGACTGGAGGTCACAACACAGCGATAACACTGCAACCGGCATCGGAGAAACGCGAGTCCGAAACTTGTAGATCTATCGCTGGTATTTCAAATTTCAATCTCAGTGCATTTAACATTATTTTAGAATCTCTTCTATTTATTTATTATTCTTTAACCAAACAAAAGTGGTAAAAGGAGGCGATAAAGTAATAAAATCGACGGTTCATCTATCGTCAATTGGTAAAAACCGGAAATCACTTGCTATTTCTAGATGGCACTTCAATTAGTGCCAAATGCCGATTTTGAGGTACATCGTCGATTTTGGGGTACGTCTTCAAAAACCGAGACTTTCCTCCTCTGCCTGAATACTTACATTAGTGTCATGTATCTGCAATCCCAATTTATCCTATAGTTGTATTGATCTTATATGAGTGACCTAAAAGAGAATAATCTTGGACAAATTGAATTATCTACTCCAAATAAAGCATTATTATAATTATTATTATTATTATTATTATTATTATTATTATTATTATAGGTACATTCTGGCTTTTCTGCGGGATCAGCTTAATTGGATTCATCTGGCTCTTCTTCGTGCTTCCTGAGACTAAGAACAAAACGCTGGAGGAAGTGGAGGAAATCTTCATGTCTGAAGAGTACAGAAAGTCACATAAGCGGGACAATTTTCAGGATGTAAACAAAGGGACACAAAAACAGGATCATCCTTCTCACAATGTTGTCACAGGCCCAGCTAAGCAGGACCATTCTTCTCACGATGTTCTCACTGGTCCAACTAAGCAGGATCATTCTTCTTACGATGTTCTCATTGGCCAACATAAGCAGGATAATCAATACGATGTTATCCCAGACGCAAATATGACAAAGTTTTAATGCAAGTTGAAACTTCAATGTTTACATACCACTTGGCAATGAACACACACACACACACACACACACACACACACACACACACACACACACAGAGACATACAGTTACTTTTGAAGAATATCTGAACTTGAGTGCAAATGTAATACCGTGATACTTGTTAGTATTCAATAATAATTTTAAAGTTCTGGTTCGGAAGTATATACATTATTTGGATAGTATTTTGCTTAAGATTTTCAAATAGCAATTATTTTTATTTTATTCCATTTTTTTATAAATTAATTTTTTTTTTATTCTCACGCATTAAACTTACCAATTTTGTATGCATCAACTCACATTTTTAAGTCAAGTAGGGTTTGGTATCTCCTAGCCTAGAGTCTTTTTTCACCCAAATTATTGCTTCTTAGAATACTTAAAATAAAACAAGCTTCTGAAAATTCGATGCATAAATAAGAAAGAATTAATTTAAATTTCCATTGTTAATCAATACCATTTATCATTCATTCTTTACTGTTTCGATGCAAAACATATTTATCACTTTATTTTAATTTGGCAAAGTCCTGTATTATATATCGTTCACATGAGGTCCTCCTACAAACAGAAACGGGACATTATTATATGAGTATTCTCGCATATTCATTTTAAACAATTTTAGTGTATGGATGACTTCATTTTTGTCTCGACTTTTTCGAAGAAAAATGCCAGCCATTGCGAGCAAGATGTCGTCCGTCTTTGTCGTCTGCAGCAGTATCAACTCGACGTCAAAGTGTTTGTGAAAAACTGTCTTAAAGCATTTGTGAAAGATCATTCCTCAGGATAAAGGCGAGACCAAACATTCTATGGAACCTTTGTATATATGGTATGAACTGGAGTACAAATTAAACAATTTGCATAGCTTTTTCTGGTTAAAATAAACTGCAGTTTTTACAAGGATTATTATATAGCTTTTGGCTTATTATAAATCAACTTTATTTCACGTGTTGAATATTTCGCGGAGTTCCTGGAAAGGCCACGTCCGCGAAGTAAAATACTTGTAGTCATGTGAGCACATTTGGAAGATATTAGATAAACAAGCAGGGGCATATCCGCGAATAAATACCTGCAAAATTGTTTGACCTCTGGAAACCGCAAAATTTAACAGCCATGGAAAAATTAGGTCTACAGTATATGACGTCTTGCATTGTAATCTGTCAGCTTTCTTCAAATGGAAGAGACTCTTTACTATGAAAGGCCATACTGTTTATTGACTTGAGGAAGTTTTCACAGAGAATGCACGTGTCTCACACCTTGTCTCAGTGCAAAAGAGGGATTGGATGTGGTTTAAATTTCTTACATATAATATGGTGATAGCTAGTTGTTGTGACATAATGTTTTTGTTTATTCGGTCGTTAATCATTTTTATTATTTTCATCCAAGCAATACATAAACAGAGGTAGAAAATAGTTTAATTTTCTTTGAAGAGAAATGACAAAATAATGTATGTCAAATTAATTTTATAGTATTCAGTTCTTGTACATATATCATTCTTGTGCATTATCATTGGTGACTGGGGATGACAACATTAGTGCATGTTGTGTACTAGTTTTGTATAGAGTACAATGCTAGCATATCTATTGAGAAACCCTTGTGATTATATATAAAAGGAATAAATTGAATTAAAAAATGTTGTGGGGGTTTTGTTTCTATTTTTATATTTGAGAATGTGTCCATTCTTATATACAGGTCCATAGTGGAATTGATATTAAAAATTGGTGAATGGTGTAGATTTCAGCATCATAATGCCTAGTGTGCCACTCTATTCATTCAAGAATCCGACCAGTTTCGTTCAGGTTTATGTCTTCCAGGATTTTTTTTATTTTTATTTTTTAATTTTTTAATATAACTATGATAGTATATGCAGTCTTTGTTATCAGATACCGGTCACTTATTGTGGAATTGTTTGGAGCATTTCATTCTCAGGATGATGGCTAAAATTCGATTTTTCCTGCAATGTTGAGTTTAAACTTAATATCTCTTCTAAACAATTAACATTTTAAAGTATTTAAGTGTTCCCAAGATGTCTGTGTCACCTGTTTCACCCCGGTTTAGGTTCTTAAGGGGTTGTTCTTCACACCTGCTACTTACCAGTGCCAGCTACCTGTCACTTTTACCGGTATTGGAATTATTTGGAACATATACCGTATTACTCAGTTATAAGTCGAGTCCAAATGCAAACTGCACAGACTCAGATCTGCGGTCGTATAATGCGCCAGAAGATCTGGATCTATGCAGTATGTAAGGAGTAATCAGTAGAACAAACAAAGTAGACTCTGATCTACCGGCACATTATGCGACGGCAGATTCTGGTCTATGTTGTTTGCAGTTGGATTAACTGAAAAAGTGACCAATATATTAGCTGACAAAATTACTAATATTTTAAGCTGAAAAGGTGACTGAAGAATTACTGCCGAAGCTATTATCTATAACTGAACCTACGATTATACATGAACCTAGAACTGTACCCGTACTGGAACCTATATCTAAGGTTGTGTCTCCTACTAAATAACCTGCAAAGTACAAAAAGGTTAAATGGACACATTGTGAAAAAGAAGTAATATCAACCAATATTAAGAAGACATGCAGTAATAGTAATATCAACCAATATTAAGAAGACATGCAGTAATAGTAATATCAACCAATATTAAGAAGACATGCAGTAATAGTAATATCAACCAATATTAAGAAGACATGCAGTAATAGTAATATCAACCAATATTAAGAAGACATGCAGTCTTAGTAATATAATAATAATAAGAGTAATGATAGTGGTAATAGCGGTAATTCTAATCCTGATTCTAATGATGATGACAATCCTGATTCTGATGGCTCAAACCCAGACTCTGATTGTGCTGACAATCCTGATTCTGATGGCTCACATCCAGACTCTGATTATGCTGACAATCCTGATTCTGGTGGATCAAATCCTGACTCTAATGATAATGACCATCCTGATTCCGACTGCACAAATCCAGACTCTAATGATGACGATACTATGGTAGTTTAAATGAACTACTACATTAAGAAAGAATAATGCACCAGGGTCAGCATAATCTGATGATAATATCTATCTATCTATCTATTTATCTATCTTAAGAATATATATATATATATATATATATATATATATATATATATATATATATATATATATATATAATCTAGTGACAAAGAATATTTAATTTAAAAACAGGAATGGCAAAGGTTTAAAATTAGATGACTTTCACAGTACATATGTTATGTTATTAGCTTCGGGTAAAAATAGGGCATTTTAAAAGCAATAAAACAATACTGCTACTATTGCATTGCTTTCCGTTTCCTCATCCTAGCTACATAATTTTCTTCCCGGTGCCAGCTCCAGTATTTAGATGACTGGTTTATGCACAGCGTCCTCAGAAATTACCTTCTGAAGGACTTGTCTGTTGGTCCACAGTGACCCGTCTCAGTCTTATCCCAAGCCTAGAGAAGTCGGATCTCATCCCTGCTCAGGTCTTCGTATATGTGGGATGAATTTCCCCACCAACCTCGGGAGCGTTAGTGTTCCTCTGGACAGGATCGACAAGATCCTGTCCCTCATAACAGCTTTCCTGGCCCAGACCTCATTGTTGGATCGTCTTTATCTCTCGCTCCTGGTTCCTATAGGAAGGCTTTGCATGCGCCCTCTCCAGTTTCTGCTTCTAGCAAATTTGTCTGTTGGTCCACAGTGACCCGTCTCAGTCTTATCCCAAAGGTCTCCAGTTTCTGCTTCTAGCAAACTGGAGACCGCACAAGGATCCTCTCTCTCTCTTTGGATCCTTCTGGGTTGGTGGGTAAATCGGGACCGGTTTCTGACCAGAGTCGCAATTCACACCCATAACCCCACTCATACTGTACACCTTCGCATCTGATTCGGGTTGGGGCGCTCACCTGGAGCCAGAGTGCATATTTCTGCAGGGATCTTGTTCCAGGGAAGAAGCGACCCTTCATATAAATAATTTGGAAATTAGGGCAGTGTTTCTAGTCCTACAGGGGTGTGTCAACCTCATAAGGTGTCACTGCGTGATGGTCGCCTCAGACAACACGTCAGTAGTAACGTACCTTAGGCGGCAAGGAGGTAAGCATACTCTTCTTTGCGTGGATGGTCGGAACTTCCTCCGATGGGTGGCCTTGGAGGAGATCACGCTCTGATTCTGCAAAATTCTGGGCAAGAGGAATTTTCTGGCTGACAGTCTGTCCGGAAGGGGACGTGTGGTCCTCACCGAATGGTCACGGCACCAGTCGGTAGCAGAGTCACTTTTCCAACTTCACGGGAGACCCTTGGTGGACTTGTTCGCGACGAGACTGAGCAACAAGCTCCTCTTTTATGTCTCCCCAGTCCCCGATCTGGGTAGTAGACGCCTTCAGTTTAAAGTGGAAACATCTGTTCGCGAATGCCTTTCCCCCTTTCAGAATGATTTCGCAAGTCAGGATCTTCTGGCATTTCCTCCCCCCCCCCCCCCTTCGTGGCCCCAATGATCGTGGTTCAGCGACGTACTTGATCTGTTAGTAAACAAGCCCAGGCGATTACCACAGAGGAGGGACCTGCTGTCGTAGCACAAGGGATCTCTGCTTTATAACAGCCCACAGATTCTCCACCTTCACGCTTGGATCATCTTAAGCAATCAATCCGCCAGGATCAGTTCTCGAGTAAGGGTGACAACTGCATCGTTCAGGATATGAGGCAGTACACGTGCAAGGTCTACGATGCAAAGTGGAGAATCTTCTGTGATTGATGCAATAGGAACTGCGTTGATCCTAACTGTCCCCCTTTGAGCACAGTTGCAGATTTTTTTCTCTTTCTATTCGAGGAGAGAGAATGTTCGGTGTTCACTATTAGGAGCTATAGGGCAGCCCTATCGAACACTCTCAAGTTCTCTAGGGGTTCCGCCATTGGGTTGGACTCTCATCTTTCTGATTTCATCAGGTATTTTGAGCCTCAAATACCAGTATCTCGCTCATCAATTCCTTGACGGAATCTCTCGTGCGTTCTTTGACCCACTTATGAACCGTTGAACGAAGCTTCCATCTAGAACGTTACCCTTAAGACTGTTGTGCTGCTCTCCATGGCATCTGCGAGGAGAAGGAGCGAACTTCATACCTTGTTTGTGGAAAACGGTTGTTTACGATTCAACGGTAATTATGAGTCGATTTCTCTTCTTTGCCAACTTGGGTTTTTGGTTAAGAATCAGCTACTTTCAGTAGCTCCACTTTTCTGTTGAGATCCCCAGTCTCAGTCGTATCTGTGCTGGGGATGATCAAGATAGACTCCTTTGCCCAGTTATGGCCTTAAGGTTTTAGTTGGTTTCCTCTAAAGGGAGAAGAAAAGATCGGAAGCGTCTCTTCCTACCTATTAAGGGTTCCTCGGATATTTCGGCGTCCACTATTTCCAGGTGGATTGACCTTACTGTCAAGAGAGTTTATCAGTCCCGCACTGAGAGAGACCTTTCTTTCATGAGAATAAAAACCGTGAAGTTAGGGCTATTGCTACTTCTTGGACCTATTTGAATCACTCATCTTTGGATGATATTATGAGAGCCGCTTTATTGAGATCTCACACTACCTTCTCCTCATTTTACCTTCGATCTTTGGTGCACCAGAGCGAAGGCATTTTTTCGATGGGTCCGATAGTAACGGCACAACTGGCTCAAACTTCTACCAGCTTACACTCCTACCGTAAGGGCAAGTACAGTAGTTTTCAACCAAATTTGTTGAAAGCCATCAGTATCCCTCCTTACTGGTAAATTCAGCAATGCAGTAATGGGAGGTATTGTATTACTGCTATTCAAGTGTATTACTGCTATTCAAATGGGTTTGTTTTTATTTTGTTAAATTTAAAAAAAAAAATTTATTATTATTTTTTTCTTGGGGGGGGGGGGGGGATAAAGCTAAGTTTAGTTATGTAATACTTTCCTGCTACTATTGCAAAGATTTCCTACTCCCATCCCGCTCTGATGTCCTGTACTCTAGATCTGATGTCCTGAACTCTAGGTCCAAGTCAAAGTGGATAGTATTCCGTATGTGGGCTGTGACGCAAGAGTTGGACTGGGATATTGTTCTTTTCAGTTCTAAAACATTCCATTACTAATTGGAGAAAGGAATCATGTAGTTTGGACGAGGGACTAGGAGTCCCTGAAAGGAAAGCAATGCAATAGTAGCAGGTAAGTGTTACATACTTATAATTAGTTCCCCTCCCCTCCCCCCACCCCAAAAATACAAAACATTATTTAAAAAAAATACATGTTATCACTGAGATAAGATGGTAGTTCCATATATGGATATTGATAAATCTATTTCATTGTCTCCATATTAATAAACATGAAGAATCAGATAATATACCTATATACTTTTCTGGATGCTTCATTAGAAGACAGGTTCCTTACGACAGCCCTTTGAAAACTAGTCCATAAAAAATAGCTCTCTTAAGACTAGTTCACCAATAATAAAATGGCATCACAAAAGCACTAAAATAAAGTAATATCACTATTAAAAAATATTAAAAATAAAAAAATAGAAATGGTGAATGGTCAGATCTTACAAAACTATTTCATTTGTCACATATTATTTGGATCCTTCTCTGATACTTCTAGATGCAGACAAGTATAGAAATAACCAAGAATGTATTTTGAAAAAAATAACTTGTCCAAATTAATACTTAATAAGGGATAATTATGATTCTTTATGAAACAAAACCAATAATCCTTATATCTAGTTCCTTAAGTAATCATAAACACTTTTAAACAATGTGTGAAATGATGGATGGTCACATCTTATCGAAAATATTTAATTTGCCAAATATTAATTTGGATACTTCCAGAATTAGAGAAGTGTAGAAGTAACCAAGGAATTATTTTGAAGACAAAAAATAATGTATCTAAATGGATACTACATTTAACAATTATCAACTTTTGGGGACGGACTTATGTATGTAAAATCTTGTTGACTTTCACTCTATCTAATGAGTATACCAATGTCTGTGTGTATTGTACATTTGTTACTGCGTGCATGTTTGTATTTATTAATTTTTCGTTGTCCTTTTCCCTCTTTTTTTTCATTTTTTTTTTCATGTGCTTTTGTAAGCTTGGGGTTGTAAATCGGATTGAAATTGTTTCTTGTGGGGAATACTTACAAATGGTTTTGGTTATACTATGGTTTCATAATATATAGAGAATTGGTTCCCTGTGTGATCTGAAAGCATTTTTTCCGTCCAAGAGGTATTTCCATGTTGGTGAAGGCAGGGGGGTGGGGGTGGGGTGAGCTTGCATCATGCGCACCTCGTCCCCTAATGGGAGAAACGTGACAGCCCCTCTCCCCCCCCCCCATGACGGTTATATTTTACTTCGCCTAAATAGTCAATTGAATTTAGGCTGAAAACATGTTACATTTTTTGATTTAGCTAAGTTACTTTTCTCGGCCATGAAATTTGATCTTGTATGATCTGAATAAAAAAAAGATAAGTGCTGATCTAAAAAAAGAAGAGATACATTTTTAGTCACACGTGGCTTACATTATTTAAATCTAAATTTTAATTCTTTAAGTTTTATTTAAAATCTTTGAGTTTATATTTAGGTTTTATTGAAAATATATTAAGTTTATGTTTACTTTGAAATTTTAAATATACTCTTTGAATTCTATTTATTCATGATTATTTTTGTATTTCCTCTTCCTCATTAATTTATTTACTGAAGTTTTAACAGTTGTTTTGTTTGGTGGTGTTTCTTTTGTTGCCATTTTCTCTTCCACATCGTCTGAGAAGTCCGAGTCCGAGTCTGTATCAAAGCATGAATGTGACTGCCCACATATGATGGTCTAGTCTTCCTTTCTTGGTTTTATTACAGTATCTGTTTGATTTGGGGTGTGTCAGGCCGTGTAGTGTCATTATATGTTATTTTCTTGCTTGTTGATGGTGGGGGAGTTAGCTGGTCTACTTATCTTGCTTTTCATTCTTCTGTTTGACTTACTTTTCTCCCTTGTATTATTTTCCATTGTTCTTCTCTTTAATTTCCCTCTTCCTTTTACATCTCATTTGGGGCTTTTGGATTTGTCTCCTCTGCTTTTATCTTGCTTTTCTTCTTGTAGTATTTTCCTTTCTTCCGCTTCCCGTTCTTTTCTTTCTCTTTCCTGTTATTCTGTTCTTTCTTTTATCTTCTCGCATTTTCCTTTGTTCTGCCTCTCGTGCTATTCTTTCTATTTCTTCGCTTGCTTTTCTTTCGTCTAGTATTTTTCTTTCTTCTTCTTTTTGGGCTTTTGCTTGTATCGTTTCCACCATTTCTACTGCTCTTCTTTCTTCTAATATTTTAATTTCATTTGTTCTGCTTCACATGCTATTCTTTTTCCTTCTCTTCTTCGTCTTTCCTCGCCTGTAAGATCTTTCAATGTTTTCTTTTTATTTTTCCATCTTTTCTTCCTTTTGCGCCTATTGTTGGGTTTTTGCTTTTAGTTGTTCCTTTGTTCCAGGACCTGAGTGGGACTGTATCTTCTTGGGGTCATATATTTGGTTTTCTTTCGGATAACGAGGGATGGGGTCTTTTCCTTTTCCTTTTTGTTCTTTTCTCCTTCAAGTATAACAGTTTCTTCGTTCTTGGGTGTGCATTGTTTGGGGTCGTGACCTTTAATTCCACAGTTGTAGCATTTTGTATTGAAAACGCATCCTTTGTACCATGTTTTAAGTCGAAATCCATGCATGTTGAAGAAAGTTGTTATATTTTTTGCATGCTCTTTCTCAGTGTCCAAAAATATGTGCTCTTGTTTGCACTTGCGAATATCCCCTTTATACTACCATCATGGAGGCGATTACTTTAATTCTAAACTTTTCTTGGAATCTCTTTATGGATACATCAAGCGGCATCTTAATCGCGATCCCTGTTATGTATACCTCAACACGCTTCTGTGCTATCTCTCGTGTGATCAATGGTATATCTATCACCTGTACCGTTAGATTCTTAATAGATATTGGGCCTTTGCTTAAAAGTGTTTTTTTTTCTCTTGGGGGTATATAATATAAATTCCCCCTCCATTGTATGTCATCTACCTTTATACCCCTTATTATGAGTGCTGCTAATATATCACCTGCACCGGGTTTTTCCTCGTTTGCAAGTGCAGATAGGTCAATTCCCTGTGCCCCAGCGCGGTGTTGGGCCACGAGAACCTTGCCTTTTTCAGTTTCCGTAGTAGATGTTTCGAAATATTGTTGTAGCACTAGCATTTTGCAGAAATTGGTTTGATAAGTAAAGAAATTAAATATGCTTAGTTTTCGTCCGACCTCTATTGTTCTGTCAGTTATTTTGATAATGAGTGCAGTTCATATGACTATACAAGAATTATAATTCAAATAAGTAATATGCAGCTACAACGCACTGAATGGAATTCTGGCAATTTACTGGTTGACTGAAAATTAGATAATCAGTAGGCGTAGTACGTCATATTCGGTCGACCAATGAGAGGGCCGTATTCCATTCGGCTCGCTGCACTTGCATATTAAGCGGGCGCGATCATGGCCATGTCGACCGGTAGCGTGGGAAAATGGTCTGGCATTCCTTAAAGGCGTGGTAGTAAGTCAAACTTCGTGTAGGCGTAAAAAGTCGAATGCCTGAGCTAAATATCAGTACCAAATTTATTACGCCACGCGATGTGTAGCTCGATATATCAGCATCGATTCTTAAATAGGTCGCGCCAGAAAGGAGAAAGTGTCCTCCCTTGTAGTATTATATAGTACATGTATGACTGATAGATAAGTTGTAAGCAACAATACGAGCCCCTGTGATTCTATTTGCTCCTCGATTCAGCAGTTTCCCGCTCTATTCAAAATGGCGTCTCAATAGTATGCCGATAGAATTGGCTAGAGAGTCACAGCGGTGTATTATGCGCTCAGATATTAACGATTCTAATTTTCCTATATAGTTTAACCGTTTATTTTCTTATATAATTTCACAGCTTATCTTCAAACTGATATGTAGTTCATTTAAATAAATATATGTTTTGTCATATATTTTAAAAAGCATACAAGCCCTTTTGAGATTATTTTAACAAAGGAAATACAGTAATATGCTTTATTTTTTTTATTTTTTCTTTCGTTTTATGAGAATTTTTGACCCCACCCCCACCCCCCACCCCAAAAAATAAAAAAAAAAAAACAAAAAAACAAAACAAACAAAAACAAACAAAAACCAAAAAAAAAACCTATGGTTCACTTCACTAGAACTGGAAGTAATAGTATAACCAACACACTCTTAGGTTCATCTTCCTTTGACCTTTATTTATGTGGTCTTGGAACTCGAGTATGTTGGTTGGATTTAGAAATTTACAAGTGTGCTCGTTACGTTGTCGTTGTTTCTTCGAAACAATAGTTGTTTCTTTGGAACATCCTCGTTGTGGCTTCCGCACAAGAGCTGTTGCTTAGCAATATCCAAATACCCCTGTAAGAGATGATAATATCAATTTTGGACAATACTACAAGGTGTGTTTGTTGTGATCTCGTACCCATACACGAGATGGTAATATAAATATTTGAAAATAGTACTGGGTGTGCTTACACTGTCACATGTATATCACTAAAGCGGATTGTTCTAAAGATGAGATTGTTTTAGAGAGAGAGAGAGAGAGAGAGAGAGAAGGGGGGGGGGGAAATTCAGGCGATATATTTAGAATTCCAATGCATCAAGGTGAACTCCTTATAAGATACGTTTATATATATTTGATAAGAAAAGGAGAAATATCAGTACCAATTTTACCATAAAATATGCACATCACCAATATTTACAGGTATGCTGTCGTTATGTTTCTTTTTAACCTGTGTAACTTATTTTGAAATGATGATATATTCTTTCTCAAAAGCACCCATCAATGTAGAATATTTAGTGACTAGGGAGTGTTACAATCGTTGTTCCACTTTCTCACTGCAATCAACCGTGAAATTTAGTTGTTTTGCGAAAACGTCCGATTACCACATGCCGTCATATGGATTTTTAGACTGACCATGCCATTTATTTTCGAATGTTTGAGACAATTTTACAAAAAATGAATTCATTTTGGTGAGTGGTGTGTGGTACTCCCATATGGCAAGCGTAATTGATATTTATTGGAAAAACTGAATGTCGATTAAATTATATATCTTCTAAACTTTATAAGATATCCCATCAATTTTATAAGATATCCTATATTATTAAAAAATTTGTTAGATAGCTTTTCATTGGATGGCACAACATCACATGCTATATAATATTTCTACATGTCGCACGGCTATTCCTGATATCGCATGCATATGACGTCACTGACGTTTAAGTGACGTCATAGCGTTAAGTGCTTAGTGCCATGCAGTTGAAACGGCATTTGTAAAATCTTGAAGAAAAATTAAATTGCAATTATTTTATTTTGTATACACGACATTAGGAGTGCAGTACCCCTCAGATAAAACTCGCTCATATTTTCCCATTCAAATGTAGAAACTTTCTTTTATTATATCATACTCATTTTTATATCAAGAAGTCATTCGAAAAAGAATCCATTTCGCGCCCCTATACTACCCATGAAGAAAAAGAGGAACTTATCTTTCACAACAGATGCCTCTTTATGAGACTTGCGCGTATCTCCAACAGTAATACTCACTATGACGTAATCATAGTACTAGTATCTCCAACAGTAATACTCACTATGACGTAACATTCCGACGTCATCACAGACGCGCTAGAGGCTTATTTAAAATGGCAACATTGAAAGCAAGAATTATTATTTATTATATACTCATTTTTTTCTCCATTAACTTTGCATTGTCAGAATCGTGCAGTATTTCTCCATACTGTACGGCTTCATACTGCACGACACGTGTGTCTAAAAATAGTATCGCGTGTTAGGAACTACTTTTTATTGTAAACAAACAATGTACGCAAATGTAGCAGACACCGGAGCTTTTGCTTTATTAGATTTGTTTGTGGATGAACTAAACAAGCTGTTTGAGAGTAGAGATGATAAAGCTGACGATGTGGATGAATTCATTGAGTCAAAAAAGAATCTTTCAACCAAGCAAGTGACTGAACGTGATATTCACAATGTACAGCGGTGGCTTTATGACAACAAACGTGAGGCATGCAGTATTGAAAATATCATTCTAATTATTTACACACTTATTTAGCCGATGGTTCAGATTACGAACCGTGCTCTCTAGAGTCTATAAAAAAAAAATAGCATAAAAAGGCATCTTATGACCAAATGATATTCCGTTTCTCTCAGAGACCGCCAATTTTGCAAGCCAGTCCAAGCACTAAATTCGAAAAAATACAACTAAAGAAGGCGGGTTTTGGTATAAAAGCAAGTGCCTCGGAGCCAAGAAGCCACGATAACGAAGAAGCCTTTTTTTCCGCTGACGAAATGGGCTCTCACACAACAAACGCTTTGCAATTTTTTTTTTATTTTTTTTTATTTGAGAAATTGTTTGGATTATTATGACAGTACATATAAATATGTTATCTATAGCTGGTAATAAGAATGGCAATAAATGTACTTACTTTTCTGCATCTTGAATTTCTTCAAAATGTACTTTTTGATCCACGGCGCGAAATTGCACTGCAATCTAGACTACATTTCCAACAGAAATCACAATCCAAAGGAGAATTTACTGCACTCCAAAACGAAATGAATTTGATATTCCCTAACAAAAAATATTTAATCCTGCATCTTCTTGAGAATTTCACTTAGAAGAATTTCATATTTTGTCTACCTTATGATTCCAAACTATCAATGGCAGGACAGTAACACATGTGTAAGCTAGCTTGCTGTCGATGCCAGTCCCTCTAGCTACATGTACATCGTACGTAATAGACCCAGCTAAAAACTAAAAGAGCAGAATTTAGTTGAATCGACAGAAAAACAAAATTCCTGCATTCCAGATCAACTGGGAAAGTTGTTCCAAGGCGCAGTCATTCACAATATGACTAAAAATTTCAATTTTAAGTAGACCAAAATGAGATTTCTTTTTGAAACAAAAAACATGAGCGCGCGGTACTCTACCAAGTTCAAAGTTCACTGGGGGGTGCCATGTGCGCATGAATACTGTTACTGTGTATTGGTTTAACTTCGGTTGTGTATTTACTTTAGAATATAGCAGAAATTCAGTTACTTTGTTTCTTGTAGTGTGTTCTTTTTATTATTCAGCCTTAGGTAGAAAAGCAAAATGAGTATATAATAAAAAGGTTACTGCATTTGTATGGGAAAATATGAACTCGTTTTTTCTGAGCTATACTGCACTCCTGACGTCGTGCAGTATAACTCAGAAAACTCGTTCATATTTTCCCATACAAATGCAGTAACCTATAAATACTCATTTTCTTTCTCTCCATTAACTTTGCATTGTCAGAATCGTGCAGTATTTCTCCATACTGCACGACATGTGCGTCTTAAAATAGTATCACGGTTAGGAACTACTTTTTATCGTAAACAAACAATATACGCTAATGTAGCAGACACCGGAGTTTTTGCTTTATTAGATTTGTCTGTGGATGAACTATGCAAGCTGTCTGAGCCATTTTAAAGTTGAGATGATAAAGCTGACGATATGGACGAGTTCGCCGAGTCACAAAAGAAACTTTCAACCAAGTAAGCGACTGAACGCGATATTCGCAATGTCCAGCGGTGGCTTTATGACAACAAACGTGAGACATTCAGTATTGAAAATATCATTCTGATCATTTAAACACTTATTTAGCTTATGGTTCAGACTATGAACCATGCTTTCTAGAATCTATAATAAAAAAAATAGTATAATAAGGTATCTTAAGGTCAAAGGATATTCCGTCTCTCTCAGAGACCGCCCATTTTACAAGTCAGTCCAAGCAATAATTTGGAAAAAAAAAAAAAAAAAAAAAAAAAAAATCCAACTAAAGAAGGCGGGTTTTTGTATAAAAGCAAGTGCCTCGGAGCCAATAAGCCAAGAAAATGAAGAAGCCTTATTTTCCGCTGGCGAAAGAAGGCGGGTTTTGGTATAAAAAAAAAAGAACCTGGAGCCAATAAGCTAAGATAACGAAGAAGCCTTATTTTCCGCTGGCGAAATGGGATCTCACACCCAAGCGGCTTTGTAATTTTCCCTGTTTTAATTTTTTGAGAATTTTTTTGAATTTATAGTACAATTTATATGGGTCATGTGACTGGGGTCCCTCCAACAAAGATCGTGCAAGTGACAGTACATACAAATATGTCATCTAAAGCTGGTAATAAGAATGGCAATAAATGTACTTACGTTTCTGCATCTTAAATTTCTTCAAAATGTACTTCTGATTCACGGCGCGAAATTGCACTGCAATCTAGAATACATTTCCAAGAGAAATCACATTCAAAGGAGAATTTACTGCATTCCAAAAAACGAAATGAATTTGATATTCCCTAACAAAAAAATATTTAATCCTGCGTCTTCTTGAGAATTTGAATTAAAAGAATTTCATATTTAGTCCACCTTATGATTCCAAACTATCAATCGCAGAACAGAAAAACATTTGTAGCTTGCTGTCGAGACCAGTCCCTCCAGTTTCATGTACATTATACGTAATCGAACCAGCTAAGAACTCCAGTCTACCAGAACTAAAACAGCAGAATTTGGTTGGATCGACAGAAAAACAAAATCCCTCCATTCAAGACCAGCTGGGAAAGTTGTTTCAAGGCGCAGTCATTCACAATATGACTCTAAATTTCAATTTTAAGTAGACCAAAATGAGATGTCTTTTTGAACGAGTGACTGAGCGCGCGGTACGCTACCAAGTTCAAAGATCGCTGGGCGGTGCCATGTGGGCATGAATACTGTTACTGTGTATTTTTTTAACTACGGTTGTGTATTTACTTTGGAATCTAACAGAAAATCAATTACTTTGTTTCTTGTAGTGTGTTCTTTTTGTTATTCAGCCTTAAGTAGAAAAGCAAAATGAGTATGTAATAAAAAGGTTACTACATTTGTATTGGAGAATATGAACTCGTTTTTTCTGAGCTATATTGCACTCCTAAAGTCGTGCAGTATAGCTCAGAAAAACTCGTTCATATTTTCCCATTCAAATGCAGTAACCAATAATTATTGTTAGACACGCGCATCACTCAGTAAGAAGCAGTGCAGTATTGAAAAATATTGGACCCGAGGTCATTTGTATGTCAACAGCATAGACCGATATAAACCATCACATATCCTGGCAGATCAGGGTCTACACTGTTTGACTGAGATCAAGAGTGGAATGAACAGCATAGATCCAAATCAACCATCATATAATGTGCAATAGATTAGGGTCTACACTGTTTGAGACTATGAGTATAATAAACAGCATAGATCCCGAGAGATCTGCCAGTACATTATGTCATGGCAGACCAGGGTCTACACTGTTTGCTTATGACAATGAGTAGAATGAACAGCATAGACCGGACAGATCAGCCAAGCACATTATGCCATGGCAGATCAGGGTCTATGCTGTTTGATTGAGATCATGAGTAGAATGAACAGAATAGACCCTGACAGATCTGCCAGTACATTATGCCATGGCAGATCAGGGTCTATACTGTTTAAGATCATGAGTAGAATGAATAGCATAGACCTAAAAGATCTGCCAGCACAGTATGCCACGGCAGATCAGGGTATATGCTGTTTGCTCAAGATCTTGAATAGAATGAACAACTAGGATCCTGATAGATCTGCCAAGCACATTATGCTACAGCAAATCAGGGTCTACACTGTTTGCTTAAGATAATGAGTAGAATGAACAGCATATATAGACCCTAAAATATATGCCAAGCACATTATGTCATGACAGATCAGAGAATATGGTGTTTGCTTATGATCATGAGTACATGTAGAATGAACAGCATAGACCCTGACATATCTGCTAAGCACAGTATGCCATAGCAGATCAGGGTCTACACTGTTTGCTTAAGATCATCAGTAGAATGAACAGCATATGCCCTGATAGATCTGCCAGCGCATTATGCCATGGCACATGAGGGTCTATGGTGTTTGAGATCACGAGTAGAATGAACAGCATAGACCCGATAGATCTGCCAGCACACTATTCCATGGCATATCAGGGTCTATGCTGTTTGATTGAGATCATGAGAAATATGAACAGCATAGACCCTGATAGATCTGCCAGTATATTATGCCATGGTAGATCAGGGTCTACACTGTTTGCTTAAGATCATGAGTTGAATGAACAGCATAGATCCTGACAGATTTGCCAAGCACAGTATGCTATGGCAGATCGGGGTCTATGCTGTTTGATCATCAGTAGAATGAACAGTATATACCCTGATAGATCTGCCAGCATATTATGCCATGGCAGATCAGGGTCTATGGTCTTTGCTTAAGATCATGAGTGGAATAAACAGCATAGACCCTGACAGATCTGTCAGCAGATTATGCCATGGCAGATCAGGGTCTATGCTGTTTGTTTAAAATCATGAGTAGAATGAACAGCAATGACCCTGATAGATCTGCCAGCACATTATGCTGTGGCAGACCAGAGTATACACTGTTTGCAGTTGGATGCTCCTTATATATGGGTAAATACTGTGTGTAGTTTATCTTTTAATATCAACGAACACTGTAAGGGAGATAACCTATATGAGAAGATTAAAATGAAAATACAGCTTCTGTATGCTTTAACAGTTTAACAATACCAATAAATTACACAAATGCACAGGTAAAAAACACACAGAATAACACAATGTACACAGTAAGTTTTGAAAGAAATTTATTTACATATACTTGATATCTCCAATAAACAGAGACAAGCAAAATGTGAACAATAGATGTACAATCATAATACTGAAGTATCCAAATTCGACATCCATACCTTCAAAGTCAAGGACAACTGAAAGTAAGCAAAACAAAATAAACCAAGGAATAAACATTTAAGAATACTACATTAATAAATCAAGAAATCTCTGTAAAAAATAGAAATACTTTAATAAACACTAAAAATGACATAATATTGGATCAGTTTGCACTATGAAGACAAACATCATAGCTTTCACCGGTGTGGTCTGCACCTAAGTCTATAACTGAGTTTTTAGTAAAAAGACACTCACAGATACCCTACTGCTGTAACACGAGTCAGCTATCTTCTAAGAAATGTAAAAAAAAAAAAAAAAAATTTAAAGTGTGTAGGTCATGGTACCATAATTCTGATTTTGTGCATGTTACATCTTCATTCCAAGATGTATCCAATGAAGGAAGTTTATTGGCAATGGAAGTTTATTTGGCAACTGGTTAAAAGATATTGAAATAGGACTGCAGCCACGAGTTTTAAGTAACGTTGAAGAAAACCTCACAAGTAGGTCATCATAACTCAGTTCTGTGCTTAACAAACCTTCATCCTAAAATATACCCTTTGCAAGTTTTGTGGAAATTTCAGAATACCATTAAATGAGTTATAAGCAACGTTAAAGAATAAACGCTGAATAGCAGGTCACAGCACCCAATTTTGGTGTGACACACCCTCATTCAAAAGATAGCATTTTAAAACAATTACAGGGTATCAGTCTAGAATTTACTATTTCTATCACAGCAAACAATTCTTTCTTGTATGAAAATTTATTCCACTATAAACCTTAGATGCATAGTTGCTACTTGTTCAATTTTTTTTCTGCAAGAAAATGGGTGGGTTCGTGTACACTTATTTTTGATCAATGTTTATTTTCAACTATGCGTCTATTATTCAGTTTTACAATATTTTACATTCAAGTGCAGAATACTGTTTTCCCTCAACAGCCATGATTCAATCATCTTTTATCAATTATGAACAATAAATAATGCAAAGAAGAGTACTGTCGACAGTGCATTATATGCCAACCACATGTTTGATAATCCTGTATGTAGGTACTAGTAGGGCAAGGTTGACTCCAGAGATTATTGACCAACAGGTCTCAATGAACTTATTCTAGAACAAAAGTTATTGTGGAAACCCATCTTTCTTTGAGTAAAAATGACCCTGACCTTTGACCCCCTGATCAATAAGCCTCTTCTTTATATTAAGTGTAAGCCCTCCAGCAACTTTGGTCAAGGTAAGTGGTCTAAAAATTTAAGTTATTATGCAACACCATCTTTATTTTTCAGTTACAATGACCTTGACCTTTGGATCCCAAAATCAATAGTTTTCTTTCTTACCCAATGTATAAGCCAAACTTTGGTGAAGGTCCATTATGGAGAACACATATCTTTGTGCAGAAGCCATTTTTCACTTTCCAGTCACAGTGACACTGACCTTTGACTGACTGACACGACACCAAAACCAATAGAAGCTTTTCTTGTCTCAAATGCAAGTCATCCATACAGTTGGTCATGGTTTGTGGCATAGGACTGGAGTTATTTTGTAGAAACTGTTTTCCTTCTTTGAGCTCCTCTGATCTTTACCTTTACCCCTTTTAATCCCAAAATCAATAGGTATCCATCTGTCTCATATGCAAACTATCTACAAAGTTTAGTCAAGTCGCGTAGTACAGAA
Organism: Margaritifera margaritifera; assembly: GCA_029931535.1. Classification (NCBI taxonomy): domain Eukaryota; kingdom Metazoa; phylum Mollusca; class Bivalvia; order Unionida; family Margaritiferidae; genus Margaritifera; species Margaritifera margaritifera. The sequence goes on along the minus strand of JAQPZY010001647.1, from coordinate 5,237,594 downwards.
CTTAAGTATTTCTGTGGAAATTGTTTTTCCTGTATTCAGTCCCTGTGCCCTTGACCTTTGACATTTCAAACGCAAAATAAATTGGTGTCTTCCTTGTCTAAATGTAAGCCATCTACAAAACTTGGCCAAGCAAATGATCAAATGATCAAGATATCATGCAGAAACCATGATTATTCTTAGTATCACTGCAATCTTGACCTTTGACCCCAAAATTAATAGGTGTCTTCTTATCTAAAATGCAAGTCAATTACAATCTTTGGTATCTGGTTTAGTTTTTGATTATAGTTTGGTGTTTTATGACACAGCAACACAATGAAGGTTATATTGTACTGAGGCAAGTAAAGTGCCTTGCCCAAGGACTCGCCACAGTAGCCGACCTGGATTGATCTGATGGTGGAAACTGAACCTGCACCCTTTCAGCAAGGCTGTTGTAAGCTGGGGAGGGGGGAAAGGGGCGTCATTTCACAGAGTTTGCAGTGTTTTTTGCAAAGTAGGGGGTGCCGAAGGCGACGCTCACCTGGGGCACCATTTCTTCCAGCAAAAACTTGTGATGGTTCTGCCTTTCAATAACTCCAATACCTTAACCAATAAGCAACGATATATCTGGTGTACAGGTCAAGTTACTGTGTGGAAATTGTTTTCCTTCTTTCAATCCCTGCGACTTTGACCTTTGACCATTTGAGTATGAATTGATGGGTTTCTTTCTTGCCCCAAATGGAAGCTACTTTCAAAGTTTGGAAATGGTAGATGGTGAAGAACTCAAGTTATTATGCAGAAATGAAATAGGGAACAGACAGGCGGGCAAAATCATCAAATGATACTCTCCGCCTTATGGCAGACGTATAAAAATAGACAAAAGATAGCATTTTAAAACAATTACAGGGTATCAGTCTAGAATTTACTATTTCTATCACAGCAAACAATTCTTTCTTGTATGAAAATTTATTCCACTATAAACCTTAGATGCATATCTATTTTACAAAAAGTTTTGTATATATCTAAACAATACTGTGAAGTATCTTTTTATTTTATTTTGTGCCTTTTTTCTGTATCACTTTCTCTGCCTGTGTACCATTCTCTGTAAAGCAAAATCAGTTGATCATCAACAAAAAAAGGCTCATTTAGACTTTTAGAAAAAGAAAAAGAGAATCTATTGTTCATAAAGCTGATGAAATCTGCAAATAAAAAACAAATTTGTACGCAAATAAACTACAAACTTCAACACAAATATTGATGAAAAAGACTTGACATTTATGTGCTTTTGTGGAAACAGAATTTGCTATATAAAGACCTGTATTTTTATTGTAAACATTTACATCTTGATGCAGGACCCTAACTACTCAAAACTGCAAAATTCTGAACACATCTTACAAAAATATTAGTTACTTTTTTGTATGCTCAGTTTTCCTTTTTCTTATGATTTCACTTTTTGTCATCATCCACATCAGATGTGTAGTATTTGATTTGAAAATGTATTCATCCTTAGAAAAAAATTTATAGGGAGCTTAATGGTAATATTTTATTCAGAAAAAGTCCACAGCCATACAAATCTAGTGTTAATTTAAATAAAGGAAATCTTCAATTATGGCACAGTTTGCGTTTTTTCTTTTTTTTATTGACATATTTTGACATTTAGTGGTTATTTGATACAGTTCACACACATAACACTAAGTTTTTCATTCCTTGGTGTATATTCCAGGACTTTTCATGGGTATGACAAAAACTGCCAAAATTTGAACAAATTTCACAAATTATGAAAAACTTGTTGTATGTGTATGTGGACAAAAGAATATATCTGAATGCTATTATTCATTCACTGATTTTCCATTTGTTAAAGTTTACATTATTAACATAAAGTTATTCATTCTGTACTGTACATTCAAAATCATATCCCAAAGTTGCAAAAATCTTATTACATTTTAGAAATTATGAGCTACATTTTGTAAGAACATATGTGGCAATTTTACATTTCCAAACTTCATGATGGGTATGTGCATGAGTGGGTGGTTTGTATCTTTTCCATGAAATGTAATATTTTTGTAAAAGAAATTTGAATGTAATTCTTTTTTAAGTTAATAATTAAGCATATTTCACCATGAAAATTTTGGAATGCTTCAAACATAAAAAGTTTTTACTAACATTCCAGTGCTTGTTACATATCCTGATTGGAATGGCATCTGGGAAAGTCTGCCATCTAATGATAATTCATGTTTGATCCTGCTACAATTTAATTTGATGGGTAAAGTTACCACTTAATCATACATCACGAAACCTCTCACATTCAAAAACTGTTTTCAACAAGTACTTATCTACATGTATAAACAGGTGATATGTCCATAATTTATATTAAATGCCATCCAAATAAACAGTAAATGGAATTTACAGATAAATATTTTCTCCAACAATATGGTGTAAACATGATTAATAGGTAGTTGCTAAAACATTGCAAATAGTGAAAAATCTGTAAAATCATGACATAATGAAAAACCTTTGTGAAAAAATGTAATCTCTGCACAATAATGATAATGCTATCACACAAAATCTTAATTATGTTGTACTCTAAGAAACTGAATCAATATAAAGCTTGAGAATGCAATGTGTTTTGGTATATTTCTAAAATTCTGTTGAGAGTAAGCTTTATCAACTTCTCAAAGCATATGTGAACAAGACGTTTAGAGCAAAGCTCCATTATCATTGTGCTTTTCTCACTTATCATTACTCCCCCTCACACACACACACATACATACAAGCAGAGGTGCTCCCACCCCTTGTTAGGCTTCTCATCCAGTGTATATATAAAAATTCCAGCACTGTCATGCACATCTTCAGACCACGCTCGATTATATCCCAAGGCATACAATTTCTATTTCAAATGCTGTAGAGGTTGTGCAACATTACTCAAGCATGCATACATGCACATCCAGATGGGCATGGGAAAGAAATTACCACCGTTCCGTATAAAAATTGAGGGGATAACAATTCATAATGACACAATCTCATAATTTTAAATGAATAATTAGGTTTAATTTATTATATCATAACATACAGGAATGTTTACTTTCCCTGTTTTGGGATGAGCATGTCCATATTTAAACTGGTTGATTGGTGTTCAGCAGCATATCAGGACATGAAAGACTTTTTAGTACTGAGGCACAGGGAGTAAAGTGTCTTGCCCAGAGATGCACCATGGCAACTGACCCAGGCCGTTCTTGGCAGAATTCAAATTCGTAACCCACTAATTGTGAATCTGTCATGCCAACAACTGAGTCACTGCATCTCCTGCACTATTTTGAAAGAGGCTGAAATGAGAATCTTTCACTGACTTTTCTAGCATTGTCTACAGTTGGCAGTTTGTCACTGTTGCTTTTCATTTAGTTCTGATTCTCATTAAAAATAACCATTGGAAGAGTTGATGATCCCCCCCGATTGCTAGTAGCTGCTACATACAATGCTTAACACCATTTTATGTTCAGTAACCTTGAACTGAAACCTTCTGACTTGGTAAGAAATTATACTTGCCCTTTGACCTATGATCCTTGATGAGAAAAAGTAGAAGAAAAGTAAGTTCTGGTGCAATAACTCTACCAAATTTCAAAATGATAAATTGCTTCAAGAAGTATGACTTGGTGAAAAATCACAATGTGAACACCAGTGATCTTGATTTTTGACCTTTTGACCCTAAAATCAATAGGATTCTGCATAGCATAGCATACCTGCCATATTCCCAGAAAGTGTTGGGGTGGGGGGTGGGGGTGGGGAGGTGGGGTGGGGTGGGGTGGGGGTTGAAGACTAAAAAAGTGTGTTTTGAGGTCCAAATGGAGGGTCAGTGCACATGACCCAAAAAAGCAATGTCATCCAATTGAGAATAAGTTATCTTTTCAAATAAGCTTAAAGAAAATTACTGGAAATTCAAATTTGATAAAAAAAGAAAGAAAATAATATATCTGTTTTCTTTGAAGCATTTAATACACTTACGAACAAAAAATAGTTGATAGATTTAGCATTGTCCAATACCATCATGGTACAACATTCACATTATCACAACCGGACAGACATTAAATAAATAAAAAATATACCAAGTTTCTGTCTTTAAAATCCATTGGACAGTGGAATATTTTCTTAATTAGATGCAGTCTTTGCTGCTCTCAATAGTTCAGATGAGGGGGGGGGGGGGGAAGGTAATGCAGGTGTCATTTGTGTTCATTTTTGCACTTGCTGAAGACTGGATGGTAATATTGTTCAAACTTTCCCTAAGATCTTGTTGAATATTTCTCGGCATAGAAAACAATCTTTCTGCATCTGCATTGTTGTGACGGAGTGTCAAATATGCTGGTTGGCATTGCTATGTCAACTGATGTCGTACACTTCAGAATGACTGACATCAATATGTTGTTTGCAGTCTGTGCCAAAAATAAAATGGAGTTCTGAAATTTAGTTTCTCTGACTCTGCCCACTTTGCAGAATCACACTTGTACACTATTCCAACTACCAAAATAATTGTGTTTTGTGTTTTATACATGGAGTGAAATCCAAGTTCAAAGAAATGTTGCCACTTATCATGAACTTGCCAATAATCTTTAATAAAGATGGCTTAAACATTCTCATTCAAAGCAATGATGTATAATAACTTGTTCTGCAACACACATCTCTTTGATTGTTCCAAACTTTAAAAAAATTGGGCTGTTCCACTTTACCTATGCAAATTAGCCTAATGGGCTCTCCCACAGCAGTCTTCAAGGATTTAACATGGCTTCACCCTAGCTATTTTCAGCCAATTAAGTAATCTGTGGAATGGTGGTTGCTTATATATGACCACCTTACCTTTTAATTGCCTCTGTGATAATCTTTTGTATAACCTGCCCTGAGGATAGTTTTACATGGGCTCTAAGCAGGATTGTTTATTGTTTATACAGACTACATGCTAGGGACATTATATAGTGGTGGTCACAAAATCTCTCTCTGTTTATTTTTTTATATCTTCTCAGAGTACTGAAAATTGTGTTTTTCTAAACAATACCATGTCGGGGGGTCTGGAAGTAAAAAATTGTGTTTTTCACTTGACACGTCGTGTTATGGCAGGCATGGCATACTAACAAGTCTGATGAAAAATGGCTACACCAAACTTCACTTGTGCCAAAATCAAATCACATTTTCAGCTGCAGTGACTCTGAACTAACTCTGTGCGAGCTACCTAGACTTAAGTGTAGTCCAGTGACTTTGAACTAACTCTGTGAGAGCTATCTAGACTTAAGTGTAGTCCAGTGACTTTGAACTAACTCTGTGAGAGCTATCTAGACTTAAGTGTAGTCCAGTGACTTTGAACTAACTCTGTTAGAGCTATCTAGACTTAAGTGTAGTCCAGTGACTTTGAACTAACTCTATGGGAGCTATCTAGACTTAAGTGTAGTCCAGTGACTTTGAACTAACTCTGTGGGAGCTATCTAGACTTAAGTGTAGTCCAGTGACTTTGAACTAACTCTGTGGGAGCTATCTAGACATAAGTGTAGTCCAGTGACTTTGAAACTAACTCTGTGGGAGCTATCTAGACTTAAGTGTAGTCCAGTGACTTTGAACTAACTCTGTGGGAGCTATCTAGACTTAAGTGTAGTCCAGTGACTTTGAACTAACTCTGTGGGAGCTACCTAGACTTAAGTGTAGTCCAGTGACTTTGAATTAACTCTGTGAGAGCTACCTAGACTATAATGTAGTCCATTTATAAAGTTTGATGAAAATAAGGTGCAAGAAACTTAATTGAGCATATGGAAGCCAATGTTGCAATATGGAATCTAGTGACCTAGACCTTTGACCTTTTGATCCAAAACAGGATTCTTCTGTCATCCAAGGTGAGTCCACCTATGAGACTAAAACAAAAAAATAAATAAAATAAAACAACCAAAGTTATTGTGCAAGAAACAACACCTTGTCTACAAACAGAAGGATGAATACAAGACATCATCATAACTATATTTCAGTTGTGAGGGGAGGGAGAGAGAGGTGGGGATAAAAAAAAAAAAAGGTTCTGTTGACAATAACCTCCTGTGAGGTAGTCTGTACAGTGAATTTTAATTCTGGTCCCTTAAATACTGGAGTATTATAAAACAGGATTATGTTGAGATAAAAAGTTCAGTTCAGAAGGCATGACTGGCTTGAATATTTTATCAAATTCAGAAATATAATTTAATTACAATGGTTAAATCACACTGTTATCAGTCAGATTAGAACTGACACAGCAGAAGCCTACAAGTTACTTTTAGTGATCTAAGAACTAAAAATGCCTAATGATACTGATCCAAATATGTACCCACCCTTTAGAGTTTGAGATAAGAGTTTAAAAAGTTCTAAACTATTGCAAGAATGAAACTGTAGGATATGTTCAGAAAAGTATCAAAAGAAGGTCAAAGAGACCTGTTTCTAATGAATTATGTGTTCAAGACTTACCGTATATACTCACGTATAACCCTAGTCAAAATGCAAATAACATAGACTCTGATCTGCCGTCGCATAATGTGCCGGCAGATCAGGGTCTATGTTGTTCTACTGATTAGTCCTTATAAACTGCATAGACCCAGATCTGCCATCACATAATGCACCGGCAGATCTGGGTCTATGCAGTTTGCAGTTGGTATAAGCTTATACACAAGTATATACGGTAATGCATCAGTATTGGCAATTCGGCAGCTACAAGATGAAACTACTGAAGTAGAGACAAGACTTTAAAACCATCTGTGCAACTGTAAATGATGATCACATTCACCCATCATCGGTACATGAAAATTCCAATCCCACAATGCACTAACATGTAAAGCTTGATGGCCAAGGTGACATTGTTTAAGATTTACTGCCTAAAAAAGATTCGTTCACATTTAAGTACATGAAGTAAATCCAATATATTCCCTCCATGTGGGGGGTCTAATTTTAATCCATTTAGGTCTAAAATTAATCGGCAAGTGTACGTTTTAGGCAGTTTTCATGGTGACCTTTGGTATATTATTTTATGCACAGCATGCAAATTTCCTACCAAATGCCTTCTTCAACAGATGGGCTAATTTAACAAATTGCAAATATTGAAGTGTCAAAATTTAAATGTCCCAAAATAAGTACACTCATAGTGTTTGGCAGCTGAAACATGCTGCTGCAGACTGAAAGAAAATAATTCTAAACTCGTATTGAAGAATCAATGTGTCTTTTTAAGATACATAAACATAACTGAAAGCACTGAACATACAATGAAGCACTAAAACTAATTTAAACATCATTACACATTACATCCAAATCCATTTTAACATGGTCTAATAGTTAAACCCTTCTAATCTTCTAAAAGAATACAGCTCTCCCTCATTATAATGCACTTCTCTATAATGCCATTCTGGATACAACGTGGTACCACCATAGACCTGCCATTCTGGATACAACATGGTACCACCATAGACCTGCCATTCTGGATACAACATGGTACCACCATAGACCTGCCATTCTGGATACAACGTGGTACCACCATAGACCTGCCATTCTGGATACAACGTGGTACCGCCATAGACCTGCCATTCTGGATACAACGTGGTACCGCCATAGACCTCATGACCAAAATTAAATCCTCTGAATTGGTTCATCAAATTTATGAAAATAACGGCTGAAGAAAAATAACATGATGCTTAGTATCACATCTTTATTTCCTGTCGGAAACATTATTATTTGACAAAATTCAATAATTCCCACTATAACATGGTTCAGTATATACATGGTTCTTGCTATACTGTGGCTCAGTTTATAATGCTGTTCTCACTACACCATAGTTTGTATGTGGTTAGTGGTTATGGATCCCAACTACCATGTTATAATGATGGAGAGCTGTACTTTACCAAATTAAACACAATAACTACAAACCTTGGCAACACTGAATGTCCATATCAGTTAGAAGTATAATATATAGCAGATGACTGTAGGCATGGAAATACCTTTACAAATCAGTCATTTTTGTAAGATATGGTTAGTTTTCTGCAAGGCAATGTGGGTAAAACTGGTACAATGTTAAACTTCCACTACTTCACCCCTGCCCCTATACCAATTAAACTTTTTGCAAAGAAGAACCTAATACCAATCACAACCATAATACTTTGCAGAACATTACCCACAATGACTTACAAAAGTGGCAGATTTGAACAGGAATTTTCTACTGTCATCTGCTATAAACTATACTACTATACCATCGACACAGACCCATCAAATAAGCTGTTTCTGGTCGTCAATCTGTAGATCTAAAAAATCCACTTGTTGGTGTTTTTGTTTATAACATTCACTATGATGACACAGCCTTGCTTGTACAGCTTGTACAGTATTAAGGTGGCCTCACCAATAAGGTGGTATGCTCATCTGGCTCCCATTAAACTATATTGGTTCTGCTCTACAGTTATCATGTACTTTTGGAAGAGGGACAGGTGTAAGATGAAGTTGTTTGCATTGGCAACATGCACAGTGGAGAGAATATTGGCATACCTCTATGCTACTTTCATGCACTATGACAGAAATTTCTTTATTTGTTGTAATTATGGAAACTATGCACTATCTAATGCAAACAGCTATAAAAATGACTGCTCCCATGCGCTCGAAAAATCAGCCTGAACTAGTCTAAAGCACACTAACTCGAGCAGTTTTTAATATAGGGAAATGAATTTTACCAGCTTATGAAAGTGCAATAAATTAATTATAAAATATATAAAAAGTTAAAAAGTTGTCAGCTTGTTTTTTCCAATTCACCTTTGATATCCAGGAAGTGAAAATGACCAAGTGGAGCTAGCAGTCTTTGAGACATGCACATCTGAAGTAAGGCCAAGATATATGCTATATAACCCAAATTACACCCATCAATACACCAAAAATAAAGGGAATTAAAAGTTATTTTAACAATATCCAAGATATACAAGGTCTTTTCTTAAATAACCAGGATAACCAGTGAGGAAAACCTGGGAAATTATTTTTCTTTAAAAATCAAACCCTATGAAAAGTGCAAAACTGTCAAGTGGAACCATTATAATTGGGAACTACATTATGGTGTACTATTAACTGTTACATATATATCAAAATGTAATACTTTTTTTTTTTCTTGGTACTACCGTATATACTTGCATACAAGTCTGATTCAATTGCAAATTGCAGAGACCCAGATCTACTCTCACATCTGGGTTTATGCAGTTTGTTAGTACTAATTATTAGAACAAACAACATAAACCCGGATCTGCTGGCGCATTATACTGCAGATCAGGGTATGTTGTTTGCAGTTGGACTGAACTTATACACGAGTATATACGGTAGTTATAAGAACTGCAAGGGTTATTATCAAGTAAATCACCTCTTCAAATAAAAGAAAAATGACATCTAATTGGCTAATAATGGTGTAAATTATATAATCACTGATATTCATGATGAACATTAATTTGCATCACAATTTAATTTGCAAACATAAGCTAAACAAGAGTCCCTCAAAGTGACTCATGCTCTACTGACTGAAAAGAATTTCCATGAATTCAAGACCATTTCTTCCTTTTAACTGCTGAGTGTTGAAACCATCTCTGATATTCTTCATCAATAACAATATTTTCAAATTAGCTGCTCTGGTTGACATTGGATGTCAGAATGGCACCATTTTCATTTAGGACCAACAAGACATCAAAAGAAGTCTTCTGGTGAAAACCCCTTGGCAATATTAATTTTTGATCAGGAGGAGTAGCAATAAAAAGATTTTCCTGATGGTCATTGTGGTGTCCATATTGGGCATCAGATCAGCACTATTTTCATTTGGGACCAAGTAGACATTATAAGAAGTCTTTAAGTGAAAACACCATGCTGATACGACCATCCATTCTGGAGGAGTAGCAATAACAAGATTTTCACGATGGTCACTGTAGCAGCCATATTGGATGACCAAGCAGCAACACTTTCATTAAGGGCCAACTAGACCACGGGATGAATGTGTGTAAAGTTTCATGGCAATCCTCCAAGTAGTTTAGGAGGAGTAGCGATAACAAACTTGTGTCCATGGATGGATGGAGAATGGACATTGGATGGCGAACAAGCTCTATGACCAGCAGAACTAAAAATTATAATATACTTGTCCACTGGACAAAAAAATGTAACTCCTCAATGAAAGTGACATAATCTTTCTGGTCATAAAGCAAAAGACTGGAAGAAATCTTCTAATGCCTGATCTAAACTTTCCCAATGTGAGACAGGAGTTACATCCCTCTGAATTAGGTCTAAGGTTATGATGGATAAAAATACAGAACATTAGTATTAAACTGGGTATTCATTCAAAACCTTAGAAAGATCATAAGCGCACAAAATATGCATTACACAACTTTTCATAATTATGGTCCGATTGCCAATTCACATAAAATAAAACTTTCCTGAACCAAGCACTGTTAAGTCTACAAATTATGGGCACTTTATAGAAGTATAAAGTTTAAGGTTGAATTAGTATTAGATTGGCTATATTGGGACCAATATATGAGGCAATGTGTAGGGAAAGCTGGTTTACAGACAGGCCAGTTCAGGGAAGTTTCACTGTATTCAGAACTTCATTTGGAATGGTACTGATTTGATCCCCATCCTACTTCTTTAACCGTTGACTATTGGCACCAAATTAACTATACCTACCATATATACTAGAGTACAACTGCAATCAACACAGACCTTGATCTGCCGGTACATTAAGTTATTTGTTCCATTGATTACTCCTAACAAACTGAACAGACCCAGATCTGCAGGCACATTATGTCATGGCAGATCTGGGTCTGTGCAGTTTGCAGTTGGACTTGACTTAAAAAAAAGTACATAGAGTACTCATTACTGTAAGGTTTTCTTTGGAAATATTACAATGATAGAGCTGTGTGTGTTGCTGTTCCAAGAAATCTGCAGAATTCTATGTCTCACTTGCTCCTCCGTTGCAAATCCACAAACCTTGCAAAATCACTAGAGCAAGAAAAGTAGGTTACTGTGATCTACTTTTGCCCATCATGAGAAAAATCTGTCAAGATAAATGCATCAATCAAGTTTCATAACTGTACATGCAACAGTGTCAATGAAAGTGAACTAGATGCAAAACTAAATATAATCACTGGAGTGTGGAAAGTAGGTCACTGTGACCTTTTGCCTGTGATGAGCAGTAGCCTCCAGGATGAATACACCAATCAAGTTACATGGCTGTGCATACAACAGTGTTGGAGAAATTAAGTTAATGCAAAAAATAAAATAACTGGAGTGCACAAAGTAGGTCACCAGGACCTACTTTTGCAAGTGAAGAGTAGTACCCTCCAAGCTCAATATATCCATAAATATTCATGACTATAGACACTATGGTGTCAGGGAAACTGAGTTAAATGCAAAAAGTTAATGGAATTGCTGGAGCGTGAAAAGTAGGTCATCATGACCTACTTTTGCCTATGGTGACTAGTACCCTCCAAGATGAATACACCCATCAAGTTTTGTGACTAAATATACAATGGTGTCAGATTAACAGAGCTAAATGCAAAAACTTAAAGCTGATGCCTACAACAAAAAGAACAATGCCGTCAGAAGTGGTCCCTATGTCTCACCTGTGCTTTGCAGACAAAAATTTGATTATAAGTAGTTGAGCTATAACAATTTGACTATATACCATATTCAATTTAATAGGTACACTGTGCACTTAAGAAATTATTATTTTGGTAAACTAATTGAGGTTTAAGATCATCATAGTAAGTGCACATGGATGATATCATGAACAATGTCCCGATCATGTGTATGTACATACTAGAAAGAATTAGTTCCACATGTCTGTATTAAAAGCTCTCCAGTTTGGAGGTGCATTGTGTATCAAAAAATGTTCGCAATGAATAAGGACTGCTTTAACTCATTAAGTTATGTGGTAATGTGACATCAGACATGCATTGTTGTAAGTTCCAAGAAAATCATGATGTTCTACCCAAGAGGCATGACAGGATCAAGAAATGTACACTCAGTAAAGGAAATTCTTACTGCAAGTTTTGACAAAAAAATGGATGTGTACTTATTAAGGTATGTGTAGATATTACGTCAAATATGGTATATTTTAATGTCAAGAAAGCAAAGGTGTCAGATCATGCTGGCCCAAAGTCAAACAAACTTAACCATCCTGGTACAGTTACATAACAATTCACACTTAGCAATGGTAAGATTGGTCACAGATGCGCTAGAAACTTTAATATGCAGTGAGTGACTGACAGCTGTCAGGTAGGTGGAGCATGGCAATTCATCAGTTTCTTTGACTGCATGGAACTTTTTGTGCCATAACTTGAACTTGTCAGCTCTTCTGGGATTCCACGAGGCAATTAGTTTAGAGAATTTTCACAGCAATCTCCAAAGGTGAAATACGTGCTCTGAAGGGGGAAATGCATCATTTCATTCAAATATGGGTAGTTTGGTTCTGAAAAGAGACATTAGAAATAAATTAAATTTCATGGAATTTGGGGGCTTTTGGATGAAGGAACTTCCAAGTTTCTATACAGAAACTGAATTTTAAATGCAAGAGAGTGATCATTTGATGTACTACACAGTGCATGTGTTTGTACAAAGACCTGGCAGAGAAGTGTTACTAAAATGTATACATTTTCAAACAAAGACTGGAGTGGGCCTAAGATCACTCAATGGCTGACATCTACCTAATAGCCAAATACAAGTGCAGCTGGCCAAAAAACCTGGGTCAGCAGCATACTTTATGTAGAAATTTCTTCCTAAGATGCATTTTGTTTTAGGGATTTTGTGTGTGTGTGTGCGTGGAACTAATTTTAATCATGTAATACTTAACCTGTCATTATTGTCTTGCTTACCTCTTCCAGGACACAAGCCCACTTGTCCAAGCTCATAATTCCAACCTCCCATTAGAAGGAAATTTCTAGAACACCTAGAGCAGAAAGAACACAGACCCAGTCTGACCTCCACATCACAGGCCCATGTGGGTTACTTCTCTTTGACTTGGACCTAGACTAAACTTAGGATATCAGAACAGGGTGGGCAAAGGGCAATTTGCAATAGTAACAAGTAAGTATTACATAATTAAAATCAGTTCCCCCCCAAACCAGCAACATATTAAAAGCAGTAATACAATACCCATCACTATTGCCTCACTGAATTTGCCAGTTCAGAAGGAGGTTGATGACCTCAAGAAACTGGTATGAACTGATGTACTTACCATTATGGCAGAGGTGTTCGTCCTGTAATCTGGCAAAAGGTTGGGCCACTTTTCTAGCCATGACTACTAGGCCCAATGAGAAAATGCCTTTGTACTCGTGCGGCAAAGATCAAAGGTAAAAAAAGGAGAAAGTAGTTTGTGACTGCCACAATGTGGTTCTCATAACATCCTCCAATGAAGAATGATTAAGATAGGCCCAGGAAGTAGTGATAGCCCAAACTTCATGAGCTTTAATTCTCATAAAGGAAAGGTTCCAGTCAATGGCGGTGTGATATGTTCTCTTGATAATGAGGACAATCCACCTTGAAATGGTGGATGCCAAAATATTAGCAGAGCCATCATTAGGTAGGAAGAGACGCTTCTGACCTTTTCTTCTCCCTTGTGAAGTGGCTAAATAGAACTGTAAAGCCCTAACTGGGTAGAGAAACCTATCCTGATCATCCCCGGCACAGAGACGACTTAGAATGGGGATCTCAATATGAAGTGGATCTACCAAGGGGAGCAGGTCCTTCACTAAGAACCCCAGTCTGCAAAGGAGAGAAACTGACTCATAATCACCACTGAACCGTAAACACCCTTTTTACTCAGGCATGAAGCTCACTCCTTCTCCCCACTGACGATAAGGAAAGCTGGAAAACAGTTTTAAGTGTAAGGTTCTCAAAGGAAGCTTCACTCAGTGGTTTATAAGGGGGTTTGACAAAGACCACAAAATGCACAAGAGATTCCATCTCTGCATCAGAGAGATACTGGTCTCTGTAGCTCAAAATACTTGATAAGATTGGAGAGATGAGGATCCGATCCAATAAACAAACCCTTAGAGAACTTGAACATGTTAGGCAGAGCTGCCTTATAGCCCTTTATGGTAGAGACCGAACATTCTCTCTTCTCAAAAAGGGAAAGAAAGTCTGCTGCTGTACTCAAAAGGGGGACAGCGCGGATCAACGCATTGCCGACTGCACCAAAGACAGAAGATTCTTCCATTCACATTATAAACCCTGGAAGTGGACCACCTCTTAGCCAGTGCGATGCAACTTGCAACTTTGGTCGAAAACTGGTCTTGGTGGAATCACTTGATATGAGCCAGGTGTGAAGGTGAAGAATCGGTAGGCTGCTGTGATGCAGAGACCCCCTGTACTGTGACAGCAGGTCCATCCTCAGAGGTAATCTCCTGGGCTTGTCTATCAACAGGTTGTGAAGATTGCTGAACCCCTGGGCTTGTCTATCAACAGGTTGTGAAGATTGCTGAACCCCTGGACTTGTCTATCAACAGGTTGTTAAGACTGCTGAACCCTGAGTGTTGGGGCCACAGAGAGGCTACCAGAATGAGCAGAGCAGTGGAGGTTCTGACTTTGTGGAGCACTTGTGGAATCATTTTTAAGTGTGGGAAGGCATAAGAGAACAGATGATCCCATTCTAAACTGAAGGCATCCACTGTCCAGGCCCTCTGATCTGGGACTGGGGAGATGTAAAGGGGAGCTTGTTCTTCAGTCTCATCTCAAGCAAGTCCACCCCACAGTTGGAAAAGTGACTCTGCTACCTCCTGGGACACACAACATTCCATAAGGACCACTTGGCCCTTCCTGGACAGACTGTCCTCTTGCTTGGAATATGGCAGACTCAGAGTGACCTCCTCAGAGACTGCCCAATGGAGGAGGTTCTAAATTTCCACACAAGGAGAAGGGGCATGTGTACTTCCTTATCCACTGAGGTATGCTAAAACCGACATGTTGTTGAAGGAGACCATGAGACATTAGATCCTTAGTTGGTTGACACACCCCTGCAGGAATAGAAAAACTGCTCGCATCTTTAAGTTGAAAATACCCCTTCTGGCTCCAGGTGAGCACCCCAACATGAATCTGTGCATTGGTGTACAGATAGAAGTGGGATTCAGGGGCATGAATAGGTAATCCCATCAGTAACAGGTTCTGATTGGACCACCAACTCAGGTGTTGATGAAAATTGGACCCCAGAGCGATCTGAGCAGACAGAGGGTCCTTGTGCATTCTCAAGTTTTTCCTAGGGGAACCATGTCTGCCATAGAGTTCAAGGTCCCCAGGAGTGAAAGGTATAGGTGACCAGCGAGAACCGGGCTTGGAGTGCCGATGAAAGAGACAGGATTCTGTCCATCTTTTCCAGAGGAATGTGAACTGACCCTAGGTTGGTGAGGAAGTTCATCCCCATAAAAACGAAATCCTAAGAAGCGATTAGATCCAATTTCTGTTGGTTTGGAATAAGTTCCAACTGGGCCACTGCACACCAACAGCAAGGCAGATCTTGCAGAAGGGACTCCCCAGAGACCTCAGATGGACTGCAACTACTCCAATCACCCTAGTAAAAGCTCTGGGGGCAGAATCTAGGCCAAAAGGACGAGCTTGAAATTGAAAGACCCAATGCTCCAGGGAAAACTGGAGGTATTTCCTGTGGAGGAGGAAAAATGGGGATGTGCAGGTATGCATCCTGTAGGCTGATGGAGACCACCAAGTTGTCGAGCTTAATGGCATTCCTGACTGACGTGATAGTCTCCATTTAGAATGGCTGTTCCTGCAGGAATGTGTTGAAGGCAGAAAGATTGATTATAAGCGTTAACTTTCTGCCTTTCTTGGACACCAGGAAAATCCGGGAGTAGAAAACCGGAAACTAGTCTTTTTCCATCCTCTATTGCACCCTACTGCAGAAAGGTGTGCATCCCTTCTCTTAACTGAACCAGCCTTGATTGGTGAAAGAGGATGGGGGTCTGTAAAGGAGAAGGATGTTCTCAGAAATGAAGCTGGTAGCCTTCCTTTAAGGTAGAAAGGACCCACACATGTTCCATGATGCCTGACCAGACCTCTGAAAAGAGGGCTAGCTGAGTGTCCAAGGGGAATGCAGAAATAGGAATGCTCGGCAGGAGACAGGCGAATCCCTAGGGTCTCCTCCTATTTCCTTGGGAAAGGGGGAGGAGCTCATTGGCTTCCTCCTTTGGCCTTTCCAGCCAACTTGTCTAGTGAGTGGAAGATGAGATGGCTGTTTGAATTGGAATTGCTTCTGGTACTGTTGGGGCTGTAACCTCTTTAAACACTTTTGGGAAGGATCCAAGATACAGTCTGGATGAGCGCACTTCTGGGCCTGCCTTGACGGACCAGAAGTGGCTGTGAGGGACTTGTGTTGCTGGTCCCTCAGATCCTGCGATGCTGCTGTATAAAATAAGACCTCCAAAAAGCAGCTCTCAGAAGGTTCTTACTGTGATCTAGCATGACCTTCGAAGTATCCAAAGCAACATCCCTACGGAGGTGGCGCAACTCTGCCAACAAAACAATGGCCATGGACAAGGCATGCCTCGACATCTTCACAACTGCCTTCAGTAGGTGCTGCAGCACCACTGGAGACAAGGTTTCCTCTTTCAGATGACTGAAGGAGTCTGCCAAAGTAAGATCGGCTCATGAAGCTATAGTTACAAGAGTATGAGCCTTCAGCTACAATGCCTCCAGTTTTGACTGGGAGGTGCATCCAAGTCCCTGCCAAAATCCCCACCTGAGACACACCAGCTTCCAAGGTAGGGGGTATATGGACTCAAGCAGGAGAGTGAACTCTATAGCTTGAAGCCGAGACCAAAGATTGCAGCATATAATGTGGGACAGACCACCTTTTTTTGTTGCCTGGCAAACTCCTGGTTTGCTAGAAAACCTTTGGGAAAGCTCCAACACCAATACAGAATGAGGGTGCAAAAACAAATCTGGGTGTGATGCTGCCCTGGAGAGTCTCTCCAAACTAGAGGTTTTCTTATCCTGTGAGCCCAAAGGCTTTGAACACAAGTCTGGGGGAGGAGGCAGTAAACATTATTTACCACCTTATTGATCATACAGATTTGTTCTTCCATCAATGTCTAAGCCAACAGGTGAGAAGAGGCAAGGGACCCGAAGGGAGGAGTGACCAACACAGCCGGTTCCCCATCAAATTCGTTAGCATTGGCCAACACAGAGAGGACATCAACATCCTCCACTCACTCTTTGGAGGTGGCAGGACTTCACATCTCAATGTATCTCTGCTGGGCTCCTTCCTTTGGAGAGAAAGATCTGAGAATAGGGGTATCCTCATCCAATAATTCCTCACGGGGAGTGATTGGACTGCCCTTGCAGTGGACCATTTAGGATCATGTCCTGCAAAGTCCAATCTCTTTTAGGCCAAAGAATGAGCATCCATGGCATCATGAAGGGGAAGGGAGATTCGCTTCCCCACATTATGTAGTGAGTGCAAGAGAACATACAAAAGGGGGAGATTCTGCTCCAATCTCCTTTCCTAGTCAGACGAATACAGGCCAAATCATTATCCCCAGAGTGGATTGATCGGTGGCATAGATATAGTGGGATATCTACCCGATCTTGTCCCCAGACTGATGATATAACTCCACTGACCAGTGAATGGTGCTGGAAGACTGGTGGCCAGTGCTGGAAGACCAGTGTCTGGTTACTGACCAAGGACTGATGGCAACGATGATCTGATTAACGAACTAAGATCAGATGATACAAAGTGAGATTGCTCCTTTCCCTTCTCAGGGAGGCATGATCTGCTCTCTGGGCTGCCAACCCTGATAGAGTACCGCAACTCTTCAGGGGCATTACATCTATCTACTTCTTTTGAGATAGATCCCATACCCTCCTGGGATCAAGGAGTAAAAGGTCCCATACTCCCCTGGGACTGATGAGTTATATTTCAAGTCCAGCAGTACACAGAATAAAATTGTCCCACTAAGGGAATCTCTTCTCTATGGAAGAGGAAGATCGCATACACTACTGGGATCGAGAAGATAAAGATCCCATACCCTCCTGGGACTAAGGAGCATGGGGGGAAGAAGGGTGTTTCTTCTTCCCTTTATAAGTGTGCTAACTCTCTGTGAGATCCCAAACATCGTTAGTCCATAGACAACAAAATGGACAACCATCCATTTGTATGTACTTGGTGCAAGATAAACATTTTGCGACATTCATGAAATGAAAATTATGTACTGCTTAAGCAAGTACTCTCTTTGAAAGGAAAAATATTATACAAGTATTTGATTTCAAAATGTACTGCTGAAGCAGTGCTACAAAATTATTTCAATGTAACAAGCAAGTACTTATTAACTATTCAACTTCCACAATTGATACACAGAAGAGAATTAACATTCTGGACCTACAATTACTTACCCTAGGCAAGAATATAATAGAGTACTCTTGAAGCAAGTACTAAAATAAAATTCCAGAACCACAACACAGGAATGATTACCTAACATAAAACCAGGTAAAGGAAAGGGGAAGAATTGAGAAGAGCACTGCTAGATTAACAGGGTGCAATAAAGTCCCCTAAACTAACAAAAGAGCTCAAATCACAATCAAAATTTGCAAGGACTAGGGCATAATCACTTGATAATTATGGAAAATCATATTAATTTGCCAAAAATGGCTTTAGATATGAAAACGAAGGCAATTTTCTGAGAGCAAACTGCACACGTCTAGTGCGAATAGCATCCTAGGAAAAAAGGAGTAACCTGCATGGGTCTATGATGTGGAAATCAGACTGAGTGTGTTCTTTCTGTTCTAGGTTGTTCTAGAACATTCCATTTAATGGTAGGTTGGAATTATGAGTTTGGATGAGAAGACTTGTGCTCCAGAAGAGGTAAGCCAGGTAACAATGACAGATATTGTATTACCGCTATTAATCTGTTGATTGCAGATGTTATGAAACAATTGTTTCAATGTTTCTAAATTTTTTAAGTGTCTTCACCTATATTTATCTGCATCAGTTGTGTAATATTGTAATGTCTGTATGCCAGGATGCTTTGAAGATCAAAATTTGTCAAATTCAGAGATGCTGCCAGAATTTAAATCTCCCCCCTTGTCACCAAAATAAGAGAGGGAGTAGACAAAAAAAAGGGGTGGGGGGAAACAGCTATAGTTCAACATTTACACTTAAGTATCCATCTCTCTTTCTTCCTGTTACACTTGGTTAGGGATCTACTGAAATCAAAATCCTCAAAAGGTGCCCCCTCCAGTTATATAAACAATGATTTGTTGACTGTTTCCAAGCTTAATCTGTTCCTTATCTGTGTATGAATATTGTTCTGTGCTGAGGACCACCTTTCACAGTCTGTCTGAGGGGGCATATGGATAGCTAGCTTAGCCAGCTTAAAGTGCTATATAGTTTTGTAGCACAAGATCCCTCATTGCTGAATTGTTTGAAAAAAGAAATAAAAATTGCACTCAACTTTTAAACTGCCTGTATTCAGGTATTTTAGTTAGACTTTATATTCTCCATTTCTACACTTAATTCTAAAATACCGCTGAATAGGGAGTTGACTGGCATGCTATCTGCTTCTGTCCATCCAGCATGTACATCAGACTCGTATTCAACATCATTTTCGGGTTTAAAATCACTCACTGGTATTGCAGTAAGTTTCCCAGCTCCAATAATCTGATATACTTCAAAGCTTTCAAAATCATTGTCACCATCACTATTATCAGCCAGTATTTACTTAATGAAATCACCATCTGAAGATGAACCATGTCTGGAGTCAGTCATTTTGGGTTTTTGCCTGTATTCTAAACAAGCATTTGTAAAACTTCCTTGATATTCCTTGATATATGCAAGGTTAAAACTATGACAAAATCCTTGTTCCAGGGTCCAATTTTACCACCAATTAAATTTAGTTTAACAGCCATTCATGTCAAGCTGAAGTACACATGTGTAAACAGTTACCTACCTGAAAAACGACACGTCATGACAAGCACTATGAGACCTCTACCAGAGGCACAACTTATGTCGCGACAAGCACTTTAAGGTTTAACAGATATATAAAAAATTTATAATGCGCAGAGTACATTTTTACCGTATATACTTGATTATAAGTTGACTTGACTATAGGCTGCAAGTAGCTAATTTCTCTGACCCTCCTATAAGTCAGGGTGTATTTTGCAAGTCAGATCCATCTGATGGGCTTACTTGTTGTCAGTGAGTCAGAGTTACACTTTGGAAAACTAAACAAGCCAAACTGGATGGATGGATGAATGGATAGATGGATGGATGGATGGATGGATGGATGAATGGATGGATCGATAGATAGAAAAATTAGAGACAAAACCAGTGTAAAATATAATTATTATATGGAGTGGAATATCTCACAAATAAATTGATAACTTTACATTTTGTCCATCTTCGTGTTATAAAATCCTTACAAGTCCATAATGCTTGACATTTTAAATCCATGAATTCTATTATAGGTCACATACAATTATAAAAATAGAAGCCCAGAATGATCTGATTCACAATATCCCATAATAAGCTAATTTCACATGTCTTACAAATAAACAATGAAAGTCAAGTCCACACTTTTGCGATTCACAGTATCCTATAAATGTCACTGTAAAATGTCATATGGTACGAAGCCCAAGAATTCATCCTCATCATCTGAGTGACCAAATAAAGTTCTGAAATACTCCATCATCATCTAGTCATCATAAATATTGTCCAACTGATTCCTCGTCTTTACTGTCAAATGCGGGTGGTTATGTGGAGATTGAGCCTGGGCTGTGTGAGTGACACTTTGATCATACAGTCTGTGAAACCAATTAAAGGATGCAACTGAACAGGCATCAATTGTATGGCAAGATCATTGGAAGTTCAAATAACCACCCCGTTACTTGGCACTGAACAAGTATCAAATTCGTGGCTTGATCAAAGTGTTGTCACATGAAAAAACAAAGAGGGTGCTGCCTTTACAAGTTAAGGGATTAAGGTCAAATGCACAAAGGGAGTTGTAGGACTCTACTTGACAATGAACAAGTATAAAATTTGTGGCTTGATGAAAAGGAATGTCAAGTTGAAAACAAAGTGAGTGCTGCCTTCACAAGCAAAGGCTTATTGGCCCACATGCACTGGCAGAAAACTTGGGAAACATCACTTGGGAATTAGATCAGGCTTATGGAAAGGGAAAATATAAATCAAATCAAAACTTTTACTGCATCAGTGTTTATACAGAAAAACACAAAATATAAACTTGCACAAAAATGGAAGCAATATACTTACCAGTAAACATCCATGGCAAACAACATTGACAGCTACTTCACTTTGTGGTGGGTAATATTTAATTTACCAGTAATATTTTCATATTATTAAAGTCCAAATAAATGTAGATACAAGTAATGTGTACTGAATACCATAATGAAACGGATAAACACAGTGCATTACGTATATGCATTTCTGAATGGGAATAGTGGGATGAAAACGTAAAAATATTTGAATTGACATTATTTGTATGTACTGCAAACATCTAGAGTTTCCAATATTACCACTAGATTTATCCATTTTTTTTATGTTGCGCTTACAAGACAACTCCTACTCTGCATGAATTGAATTTTCAGTAAAAAAACTTTGACTTATAAGCATGTATAGATGGTATATGCATGACTCTGAACTAATTTGTGAGAGTTCTTGTGCACCACTGCTTTTCAAATGCACGAACTCATACAAATTTTGCATGATTTGTGCACTCACAGCATCTCTGCAATTTAATGGTTTTATTATTTTTAGCAATGGTAGCCATATCTGATGGCAGGTCGGCACCATTTCTACAAAAACTTAAAACCCCTCATACAGGATGCTTTTTGTAAAATGTGGTCAAATTCTGTGAGGTTTTTGAGAAGTTGTTTCAAGGTTTTTCTATTTTTAGTAAAAATAGCCATATTTGATGAGGGATCGGCATCATTTGTAAAAATTTGAAAGCCCTTAATGCCAGCATATTCTGTATCAAATCTGGTCAAATTCTGTTGAGTAGTTTTTGAGAAGTTGTTTAAAGGTTTTTCTATTTTAAGTAACGGTGGTCATATTTGATGGCAACTAGACATCATTTGCTTAAAATGAAAGCCCTTCATGCTGGGAAGCTTTGTCAGGTTTGGTCAAATTCTGGGAAGCAGTTTTTGACAAGTTGTTTAAAGGTTTTACATTTTTAGTAACAGTGGCCACATTTAATGGCAGATATGCATAATTTTGACAGGTAGTGCACATGTGTGAAAATGTGGTTATTGTGCTTGATGCTCTAGAGATATTTTCAGTGTATATAAACGCTCAGTAAAGATGACTAAAAATTTGAGTTTACATTTTAATATGAAAGACCAGGGAAAATGTTGGTGAATGCCATTTCTTATATCCATGCCAGGCACTAGTGAAAAATGGCCTTGCAGTAAATGAGATAAAATTGGGGCAAGAGAATTTACAGAGAATGTTTGAGAGCAAACTTGACAAAATGTGCAATGAATTCATGTCTATATTTGATGAGAAAATAAAGGTCCTTTAATTGCACATTTACATTAAATTTGGTCATGAATAGGCTAAAACGAATTTGGTAGTGAAAAGGCTAAAATGAATTTGGTCATGAAAAGGCTAAAATGAATTTGGTCGTGAAAAGCCTAAAATGAATTTGGTTGTGAAAAGGCTTAAACGGATGAATTATCACAACGTGTTGAGCACTTGTCAGTTAGACTTACAACTGTAGATCAAACTGTTGGGAGCATTGGTGAGCGGGGTTCCGGTGTCGGGATTGATGGTGAAGAACACGAATCTAATGGTATCATAGGACATGGCTCTTTGGGTACCGGTCGAGATGTCTTCAACAATCCTGATGTTACCATTATTGCGATGAATTTGTGCCCTACTTTAACGGTGAGGACATCCTTCAGAAATCACAAGCAAAATTGCTGAAGCTGTTAAGCCAGAGATTTCAACAGGTGTTGTAATCACGAATGCAATAAGCCACACTACCATGAGAAGGGTGGTTTGGTGAACATCAGTTTCTGTATGACAAATGAAAAGATCATGGTGCTTAGGAACAAGAAATATCTGCAGCAAAATTTTAAAAGGTCTTCCTATTCAACAGCAAATCTCACAAATAAAGGCTGATTGAGCTGAATGTATGTACATTACTCAGTCAGCTCCCGCAAGGCAAATAATTCAGGATCACTGGAAGTGGTCGTATTGTTAAGAAATTTACCCACAATAACGATGCAAGATTTGACATGATTGAATCTAGCCAAGACTAGGAACCCCTCTGGTTTTATAGAAATATTATATTAAGATTGTCCAAATAAATGTTTGTGGATGGACAGACTCAAATCATTATTTGAGTGTTTCTTCTATAAATAATATAAATGCTGATATTGTGCCTGTGTATGAAGCTTATTTAAAAGACAACAAGGAAACTGAAGTAGAAGGATACAAATGGTTCGGATTCAATAGTCAACAAATACATGTTGGTGCTCCTAAATTTTCTGGTGGTGTCTGCATTCTCATGAAAGTATGGATTACTAATATCTGTGACATTGTGATCCTTGAAAAATCATGTGAAGAAATTCTTGGAGTACTTTTTTAGAAACAAATCGATGGTATAAGCTTTATTGTGTTTTCTTGCTTTTGCAACCGGAGCAATCTTCATGGGGAAGAGATGCCGTATCTTTTTATCCTCATCTCTTGACACTATGATAATGATACTTTCTTCACATGTGGTGACTGGAATTCACATATTGGGAACTTAAAAGACAGCCCAACAGCTTTTGACAACTCCCACCATGCAAAGTACTGGATATTGCAGTTAACCAGCACGGTCATACACTGAGTGAATTTATACAGATTTTGCACAATGAATGGTACATTAAACCTGGAAACAGATAATTAAACATACATTTCTGTTTGCAGGAATTGTGTTGTTGACTATATATGTATACCTCATAATAACTTTGATCAGTGTAATTCATTTTAGGTTTTTACGTGTCAGTCAATTGTTGAGAAAGCAAACCTGTTCCATTTGCTTGGCGAGCGAAGTAAAATCACAGACCATGCCTTCATCCTGTGTGAGTTCAGTAAGTGAGATGCCCTATGTAACATTATTCCATGCAGACCAGCCTGATAACCTTATCTCTCCACATACGAGTACTACCAGTAGCTATAACCTTCAATCTATTCCTGATAGGTTCTTAACTTCGGAAATTTCAAGACAGGCCCTCGCAAACATCACACAAAATATTTAAATAACAAGAAAAAAGCTGATGTTGTATGATGATCTCTGTAATTGAGGAAGAAATGAATGATAAACTTCTTGTGAATGTATCTAACAATTCCCAAAAACATTTCAAAAGCAGAAAACCTTATTAGAATGATGAACTTAAATCTTTATGGACAGATATGCATTGGAAGGAGAAACAGTTTCTTAGTTTCAAAGGATGTAACTCAGTACGTGCTATCTTAAGACACTTGTTCCAAGTTGGATAAGATTTGTTTGACAAATATCTTCTATATATTATGAGCGTTTATATCAGCGTTGGATAGTGCATGATACTGAATCAATGGTTACAGACAATCCTTGCCAATTTGGGAAAAAGCTTCTGCAACATACGACCAAGAAAAAATTCCAGTATTCCAATTCCAATAATTATGACAATTCTGGAAACCTTCATACTGACAAGAATGCAACTTTTAAAAAATGGAATGATTTTGGGAGTAACTCAACTGAAAGTGGTACATCTGATGACAATTGTTATAAACAGGCTAAGGCCCATAAACAAAGTCTCGAAGACAGACTTCTAGATCCATTGTACAAAAAAATTACCATCCAGAATCATAACATTGAATTCAAAGAGGTTGAAAGAATTGTAGTGAAATAAAAAAATAGAACATCGCTTGGAACAGACACAATTCCCAATGAAGTATTACAAAATCCAAATGTATTGTATATATTCGTGTATAAGCCGATACCAACTGCAAACTGCATTATGTGCCGGCAGATCTGGGTCTATGCAGTTTGTAAGGACTAATCAGTAGAACAAACAACATAGACCCTGATCTTGCCGACACATTATGCGATGGCAGATCAGGGTCTATGTTGTTTGCATTTGACCTTGCTTATACACGAGTATATATGGTAATTAAAGTGCTACAACACTTCATTTCATCAATGTGGAAAAGTGCCATTATATTCCCTATAATGAAGGATAAATCTACAGATCCAAAAATACCGTACTATTACAGAAGAGTGAATTTATTGTCCTGCATCTCAAAAATGTATAATACTTGTGTGAACAATAGACTGATTAAATACATGAAGGAAAATGAAGTTCTAGCAGATGAGCAGAATCGTTTTAGAAAGGACAGATGATGCGAAGATCAAATTTTTACTTTGCACTCGATTACAAAGAACAAACCAAATGTGTTTGGAAATTCAATGATTTACAAAAAGCTTTTGATTTTATTGACAGGGACATGTTACTTTACAAGGTTTTATTGTGTGGAATATATTGGTAAAGTGTATACCTCAATAATATCAATGTGCATAAATACATCAACATCTGTAAGGTTAAATGGACAGTTAACAGACTGGATGAGTGCAGAACAGATATTAGACCTGGAGATAACCTGTCACCATCCTTATTTTCAATTTTCATAAATGACTTGATCTCGAACATAAATGAACTTCATAAAGGCACTGACATCAATGGAGTCAAAATATCTAGTTTACTATACGTGGATAATATAGCTTTTCTAGCTGAAAATGAAGGAGACATGCTATTAATGCTGGATGTATTCCATGACTCGTGCAAAAAGTGGTGAGTACTCATAAACTTCAAGAAATCAATCTGTATTCACTTTTGTTGGAGTAGGATGCCTGCGAGCAAGTTTAAATTTACTGCAGATCAGAATGTTATGGAATATGCTGATAGTTATAAATACCTTGGCATTACATTCCATATGAATTCTAGTTTGTTGAAAGACATGGAAGTCCTTGCAAATTCTGCATGGAGAGCACTACAATCAGTTATTTCAAAACTACATAATCTTAGAAACACTGGGTTTAAAACTTCTGATACATTCTTTCACTCATCTGTTACACCAATTCTGGATTATGTCTCATCATTTTGGGAACATAAACCTTGAAAGGATATAGATGCAGTGCAAAATAGAGCTATATGGTGTGCAATGAATACAAACAAAACTTGGCCTGAGAAAGATACAAAATGTTCCAAAATTATGAACATATTGCAAATTTAAAGAGATATTTAGCACTGGAAATTATATTTCCCTTAATCTATCAAGACAGGAAAGATCAATCATGGCACAGTTTAAGAGTGGCATTTTATCTTTGAGAATAGAAACTGACAGATTTGTAAATAAAAAGGTGAGAGGAGAGAAGTAAGTTTTGTGATGCTTATGAAACTGAAGACAAAATTCATTTTCACTAAATTATAGCATGTATGGAGATATATGTAGCTCTCTCTCTTTGATATGATATATTAAAGCTTTCAAGACAAGAAATTTGTAAGCTTGGACCTGACTGAAAAATTGACAACAATTTCTTTTGAAATCTTTTATGGTTAGAAGAAACAAACTCTATAAACGATAACGAATAAAGCTTGTAAATATATATGAAACAAGCCACACATTATATTATTTATTGTATCCACAGTATATTTACCAAATCATGTGTTTGCTGATCATTACTTTAATTAGAATGTAAAGTAAATGCCTGCATCATTGACAAGGGAACAAAATGTTTCATCTAAAGATGTTTGACTCTTGTGTGCACATGTCACTATAATAAAAATCTTACATACTACTTTGTATAAATCTGAAAATCCTTCATTCCACGATGCTTTCCATCAAATTTGGCCAAATTCTCTCTTTTGAGTAGTTTTTGATAAGAAGTCATTTCAAGGTTTTTCTATTTTTAGTATTGGTGGCCATATTTGATGGCAGATTGGTATCATTTTGTAAAAATCTAAAGTCCTTCATGCTATGATGATTTCTGTCAAATTTGACCAAATTCTGTTCAGCAGTTTTTGTGAAGATGTTTTCCAGTTGCTTTTTTATGATATATACTTGGGCAAAGTTTCATGATATAAATCTCTCCAACCATTACAAAGCTATGGCCTTGACAAGCAAATGTTAACAGATGGACAAGGTTGTAATATAATACAATAATCTTACGTGAAATAATTGGCTAAGGTTTCATTACAATATCTTCAGTTATACAAAAGTTACACTATGGACAAGGATACAAGTCACAGAATTGCATTTTCCCCTGCCCTGACCCTGACCTTAAGGCAGGGGGCATGGTTATGGTACACAATATACTATCAAGTCATGATATATACATGTTTTCATGAAAAAAACCTCTCCAACCATTACCAAGTTATGGCCTGGACAATCAAATGTTAACAGATGGACAAGGCCACAACACAATATATTCATCTCAAGACAGGTGAATAAAAACTAGAATGGTGTCAGGACAACATAGATGCACCTGCGACTATGGTATATTCAATGGAATCGTCTTTCAATATACAAGGGCAAACTTCCCAGTCATACAAGGCTCACAACTACCATACATACTTGCATATAAGTTGGGTCAAATGCAAACAACATGGACCTTGATCTGCTGGCAGATCATGGTCTATGTTGTTTGTTTTACTGTTTAGCCCTAACAAACTGTACAGACCAAGACCTGTTGATGCATTATGTGACTGCAGATCTAGAACTGTGCAGTTTGTGGCTGGGTCCAACTTATATGCGAGTATATACAGTAAGCCAAATTATAAGGAGAAACACAGAAAATCAAGCTTCACCTAGATCTTCTTTACATTAATTTGTTACATGTTTTATTCAAAAGTTTGTTTCTACCAATTAAGTCCTTTAAAAGGTATTGAGTGGAGAAAGAAGTTGCAATGCATAAGAATGCCAAACCTTAACATCCTGGGATAAAATATTAGTAGCCATACAACCATCCAACCAAACAAAAAAAAAAGACACAAGTCTTACAGACATGTAGAGAGTGAGATATGTAGATATATGAGAGGTGTACTCTGTCATACTCATGCAGGATTGATAATATATATACATGGTTAAAAGTGAAATTAACTTTTAAAATTTGAGGTTTATTTTATATTTTTCCAAGGTTTTAAAAAAATTTCGAGGTTAAAGACACAAAGCAGTTACAAGATTATCTCCATGGTGAGCATAACATTTATTAAAAATTCGAGTATCCACATAAGGAGAAAAGGCACTCTGTTACAAAGCGATGAAGAGACCATTCTATGAAGACTGTTTTGCCCAAACTGGGCAGACTGTCCGCTAATATGTTCTTCTTCCCCAGAATGTGGCACTTTACTAATAATTTTGTCAACTCATTTTATCCACATAGTAAATATCACCTTGCTAGACAACTACTTCTGAGGTGATCATAGCATACATTTTGTCCTTTAAATAGGAACAGACACAGCTCCTTAAGTAGCACAATTGTTTTGTTTCAAATGCAATGTTTGACGTTGAAGTTAATCCTCTGTATAATCTATTAGAAATGAAAGAATCATCAATACCATTTAATCAGTTCACAAAGGGAACCAACACTAATGTTGGTAAAGTGCCTTTCATTAATTTAATTGGATTGATTCGCTTGATGAAAATCATAGGGTGAGTTGTTCGTGAGGATCTGGTTTAAGTAAACACAATTCAATGAAGCTGTTTAAACACTGATAATTAATCATACCACCTTTGTTTTGTCGTACGTGTTTTGATTGGCCAATAATGTAGTCGCTTAGCCCTATATGCAGTCAAGCGGTAATATAACGTGTGCATATGCAAGAGTTATCAATGGCCACCAGAAGGTGTGATACTGGATGTAAATGAATACATGGAGAGGGGTAGAATCAAGCATTCAGTACACCCTGAGGGTATGAATGACCAGATAACGGTAGATACAGTTATTATGGCATGAAAACAGGCACTTGCTGGACCTTTTTTAAAATAGGCAAAAAGCACTTGTCCTGGACTAGCGACTTGGAAAATTTTACTTGCCCGACTTCGAAACTGAATAGTCAGGAACATTGGGCTATAGGATTTGCTCAGCCCTGCTCCTTGATGTCAGAGATACGCTATGATGGACGTGTTGTCGTCAGAGACCAGGACACAACCGCCCCTTACTCTGTCGACACACCCTAATACACTTCTGGTAAAAGAATCTTAATCTGAACAAAGGTTGAAGCAAATGGACTTTCAACTGTGCAAAGATTGAAGCGAATGCAATGCTAATGCTGTTGATGATCCGACAATGATATGTCGTTATGGGTCTATCAAATGAATGATAGAATAAAATGACCGGGTGTCTTTAATTTGCATTATTTAAGCACTTTCTCGACCACTAGGCTAGCCTAATGAAAAACTGTGTGTAAAAAAGCATCTTTTGTGTGATAGGGGTAGAGCCATTCATCATTTTTTCAAATTTTTAGTTGTTTTTTATATATATATATATAGGTTTCCTTCAGTTTTTTTGGTGCTTTTTGGGGGTTTCTAAGGTAAAATGAAATTTTAAGGTTTTCAAGGTTTCTGAGGTCTGCTGCAAACCCTGTATATATATATATATATATATATATATATATATATATATATATATATATATATATATATATATATATATATATATATATATTGCACAATGCATTATATCAACTGCCTTGCAGTTGAGGAAATGTATAGGTTCAGCAAAGCAGTATGAACATGGATATAATAAAGTTACAGTGAGTACAATGCATACTGGATCAAACATAGTACATTATAATATGAAAATAAAGTAATACTAATGCAACAAAGTAGTGTTGGGGATTCTGGAAGTTCTTTATTAGTATGTATGATTCTACTTGAAATGCTACCTTTGTTTCAGGACAGTGTAAATGGGAAGAGTTTTAGTTCTTAAGTTGACCTTCAGATTCATACTCACCATTGTCAGGTGTCACTATACCATGTCGTATTAGAAAATCTAAGATTACCAGTGCACAGTTGGGCTTAAATTCGTCTGAAACAATCAGAGACTTTATCTGAAAAAAAAAGGACAATCTGAGGTGAGTGATGTTAGAGAGT
Source organism: Margaritifera margaritifera (assembly GCA_029931535.1). Classification (NCBI taxonomy): domain Eukaryota; kingdom Metazoa; phylum Mollusca; class Bivalvia; order Unionida; family Margaritiferidae; genus Margaritifera; species Margaritifera margaritifera. Next base: position 5,207,488 of record JAQPZY010001647.1, on the reverse strand, counting down.
AAATTTACAACCGAGGAATACTGTCAATTACTCCTTTCAAAATCTCAAAAGCCACAAAAACTAAAATGTTTCGTTCAGTAATAAAAAATTAAATTATCAATTAACAGTATTCCATCCCTCTCTCAGAATACATGACATATATCAGTTATCAATAAATACTATTCCATCCCTCTCTCAAAATACTAGTGACAAAATCAATTGTCAATAAATAGTATCCCATCCCTCTCTCAGAATACTAGTGACTAAAATTAATCATCAGAAACAGTATTCCATCCCTTAATCAGAACACTAGTGACAAAAAAATCAATTATCAATAAACAGTATTCCATCCCTCTCTCAGAATACTAGTGACTAAAATCAACTGTCAATAAAGAGTAGTCAATCCTTCTCTCAGAATACTAGTGACAAAAATCAATTATCAATAAATAGTATTCCATTCCTCTCTCAGAATACTAGTGACATTATAGATCAATTGTCAATAAAGAGTAATCCATCCCTCTCTGAGAATACTACTGACATTATAGATCAATTGTCAATAAAGAGTAATCCATCCCTCTCTCATATTACAACTGACATTATAGATCAATTGTCAAGAGTAATCCATCCCTCTCTCAGAATACTACTGACATTATAGATCAATTGTCAATAAAGAGTAATCCATCCCTCTCTCATATTACAACTGACATTATAGATCAATTGTCAATAAAGAGTAATCAATCCCTCTCTCAGAATACTAGTGACATAAATCAATATATTCTCAGAACAAGTAAACCCATATTGATCAAGAAATTTTAATTCATGAATAAAGCACAATTGTTATCCCCAGGCTTCTGAAGAAAAGCGAGGATTATAAGTGCTCCAAAAACTGCATCCCCTGTAGGCTTGGGAGGTAAACAGGCCCAATATGTCTTCCTCTATCTCATAAAAGATGACTAATTGAGACAGGAGCATGCCGGACTCATGATCGAAAGGGCATGGGTTTGATTCTACCATCTGACAGCCTGGGTTGGCTGGCATGGTGTGTCTTTTTTTTGGGCAAGGCACTGAACTATAATTGCCTCAACACTAAATAACCAACTTGCGTTGCTGTACTGTAAAACACCAAACCAACAAAACCAAAAACATCATAGCCCTATGCTGGGGCTTTTAAAAATATTACATGGTGATTTTCCAAAGGCCTCTTGCCCTGTGCCTGCAAATGAGAAACATTTCTGGTACCATGATCATGTTATCCTGCCTGTCCAGACATGTTTGCATGTGTATATGTAATGTCATGCAACTCATCCAACATAGTTTAAGACAAGAGTTTTCCAACTTTTGAATATAATTGGTGGTGGTCTGCAGACAAGCACAATGGTTTTGAAATCTGGATCCATTTCCTTGATGTGGAGCTAGGGGGAGGGGATGGAGACACTTATACATATATGTGTAATGGGGGGAGGGGGTGTCTTAGAAAGTCATGTAGATAATGTTGCTTTGCTCAGTGTTCCTACTACTTTCTTTGATTGTAATGATAACAATCTTATACTTTTGCTCATTTCAAATACATGCGATGCCTATGTCTTGCTATCTGCTAATAGCACCTACAATTGCTATCTGCTAGTGACACCTACATCTTGCTATCTGCTAATGACATCTGTATCTTACTACTGCTAATGACACAAACATCTTTCTATCTGCTAATGACACAAACATTTTTCTATGTGCTAATGACATCTGGGGCTTTTTATCTACTAATGACACTTACATCTTGCTAATTGCTAATGACACCTATGTCTTGTTATATGCTAATGACACCTATGTCTTGCTATCTGCTAATGACATGTACATCTTGGTATCTGCTAATGATGCTTATGTCTTGCTTACTGCTAATGCCACCTATATCTTAGCTGCTAATGACACCTGTGTCTTGATATTTGCTAACAAGCGGACCCAGTTGGCCTGGTACCACTTGGCTGTCTTACATAACATACCAGTTGACCATTTCACTAAGCAGATTTAATTAGTACTGTAAGAACACAACATATGTAAACTATCTCTCAAACTTGATATAATGCTGATTTTACCTATTTTACTACATCCTGATATAAAAGTTTTCTATAGATGAAGGTATAATTAATATGCATAGTCTCTTGCTCATATTCAAACTCATCCAAGATTTTGATATAAACCTATTTAACAAGTTTTATTAAAATATAATGAAAAAATATAGTCTTTAGATCTAAAAAGGTATCAAGCTCAGCCAATCAGATACAACACCGTCTCATTATAATGCCCAGATCTTGCTTATTATAGAACCTAAGACAATGATGATATAAAGTTTTTACCAAAGTTGGAGCAAAATCCAACTGAAATTTGGTCTCCAGAGTTGTAACAAGATAAGCCAATCAGCTACAAGTTTCTTTCATAAATGTGTCGATCTTACTCATAATCAAACTCATCCAACATCTTGGTGATAAATGACTATTTAGCGTTTGATCAAAATCTGATCAGAAATAAAGTTGCAAGAGCGCTGACAAACTCAGTCAATCAGATGGAAGATCACATAAATAAAATATTTGGTTCTTGCTCGCTCATGATTATACTCAACTGAGATCTTGATGATATAAGCCCATTTGCCAAGTGTGATCAAAATCCTATCAAAATGGGAATCTGAAGAGTGGTTAAAAAGAATCAGCCAATCAGATGCAAGATCACCTTATAAATGTGCAAAGGTCACATAACAAAAATGAGCCAACATCTTGACAATATTAATCTAATTACCAAGTCTGATTGAAATTGGGTCAAAAATACCATCTTTTGAATGGCATGAAGCTAAGCCATCAGATGTAAGATCACATCATTAATATGCATAGATCTTGCTCATTGTTGAAGCCATCAGAGTTGTTGATGATATAAGTGATATTCCAAGTTTGATAAAACTCAGATCAGAAATGTTGTACAAGGAGGTAACAAGCTCAGCCAATGAAATGCAAGATCACCTTATTAATATGTGTGAATCTCACTCATTATCGAACTTATCCGAGATCTTGATGATGTAAGCTTATATTCCAAGTTTGATCAAAACTGGAACAGAAATATGTTCTACAGAGTGGTAACAAGGTCAGCTCAGTGGATGCAAGATCCCCTCTCGAATATGCATGGATCACTCATTCTCGAACTTGTTCAAGATCTTTATAATATAAACCCATATTCGAAGTTTGATCAATATCAGGTCAGAAATATGGTCTCCATTGATAACAAGCAATTGTTGACAGACACATGACAGATGAAGCAGGACAGAAGTAGGGCCATACTATAAGCTCACTTGACCATATTGTCAGGAAGTACTGAACAAATATTTGAATATTTGAATATGAAAACTTCTTGGCAAATATCTGAATTCAAAATTGATATTTAAATATTTGTTGCTTCATTTATACATGAACATGTCCACTTTTAATGCGCCTTGTGAGTTACTCAAACTTTGAGATGGTCCCTTGCAACTTAGCAACCATACTATGTAAATATACACTAACTGTATTCCCACGAAGCTGGCGACCTCACAGCATGCCATGGACAAATTAAACAGTGCTGTATAGAAGCACTTTGAATTGTGTTCCCAGGACAGAAAAAAAGATTTTTTTTTTAGTAAATTATGTTTCTCCAAAAATATTTACCCAATCACATTAACATTAGGAAATTGGTCTCTGCTACCTCCGAATCCAGCACTCACTGAAAAACGAAAAATATATCTTTCCGTCTATATGTTATATATAAACAAAGGGAAGTAGCTCTTACAGATCAACTCCCCTTGTTTCCATTAGGTGGCCACTCGTATCCCAGATGTTACCACTTTAAACTTGAGCAAAACATATAACAGGATGTTCACATTTGCGGCGATGGGTGGGAGGCATTGATAGTAATGTGATTGGGTAAGAATTTTCGGAAAAATGTAAAGTACTTAAATACATTACCTGATCACATTAACATTAGGAGAATAGGTAATTGGAGGAGGAAATGCTTGACCATCCAACCTCTACCCATGTCACCCTGTAGGAGTATACTGATTGCTCCACTGAAAGGATGAACTTCTCCCCACATGAGATTAGCACAACCAAAGATTATGCATTTATACACGTGAGGGCGATCCCTGTGGGATCCAGCATCTGGCTATTGCCCTACATTCAAAATTTTCCCGGGCAAATCCAGTGAAAGTTGCAAGGTCATGCCTGGGGGTGAGGTTGTGCTGTCATGAAGTGGATATAGCAGCATCCAGTGTCCCAACAAAATTCAGCTCCATCCTGTGAAGGCATGTCAGGCAAATAGGAGCTGAAGAAAGTAGACTAAGTGTGCCAGCAAAGTGACTCCACTATGTCTCAAACTGAAACATTATGTTCAAAGGCCAGGCTCGTGGAAATCACTTGTATTTCATGCGTCAAAATCTTCATAAGTCGCACCTGATCCTGTGAAAATTCAGAGTACACAGATCTAATTTAGCGGTGCCCCTCTTAAACAGGCCCCCTGACCAGTGGCCACCCACTTTATATTGCCAGAATCCCATGGCACCGATGAGTCTGTGTTCAAAAGTACCCCTCAAGGATGGCCACCCCTCCAACGTGGCAGGCTGCCAGCAAATTAGTGCAAATACTGTCAAATTTACCCTTGCAAGCAGCCACATAATGGTTGTTTACAGATAGAAATCTTGCTAATATTTGTTGATTTTGAAACACATTGACAGTTGTTTGAACATGCCAATAAAATAACTTTAATCGATACAAAGAGGCAAGTAATCCCATCATCCTTACTGCTGTGTGTTCCTTAGATGTTAGGTTTTGTCACTTTCATAATTACTGGCTATTATTACCAATGATAATTATCAAGATGACAAAAGCTAACTGATGAGAAGCATAGTATCATTCAGCTCAAGTCAGCATGACAACCAGTCACCATATAGTAAAATGGTATGTTAGCTGTTGTTGCTTCTCTCTCACAGATTACAAAATGTACTTGAAGGGTAAAACAAAATTTAAAAAATCATGTGACAAGATAATTTCCTTTGTAAACATTAAACATCTCATGTAGTAACTACAAACTGCCAATGAAGGAATAAGTTGTTGCAAAAAGTACAAAATGTTGCCAGATATTCTCAGTTTAGAACAAAAAAGAAAGCAATTTGACTAAATGAAAGGAGGGAGAGTAATTTGATCCTTATCGAGAAATTTGATGTCAGAAAGATTCAAATAAACATTGTCAATATACATTCAACTGCAGTCAGTGGGATAACAGAATTGATGGACAGGGATAGTTACTGCCAGATGCACAGATGTGGCCAGGATTTTATCTAAAGGGGGGAGCTCCTCCTTTTTCACCAAAGTAAGGGGGGAAGTAGAAAAAAAGGGGTGGGGTTTTGGAGGAAACGGCCATAGTTAATTATTTACCCAACACTTAAATATCCATCTCTCTTTCTTCCTGCTATACTGTTAGAGCTCTATTGAAATCAAAATCCTCAAAAGATGTTTTCTCTAGCTGTATAACCATTACTCTGTTGATTGTCTCTGAGCCTAATCTGTTCCATATCTGTGTATGAATCTTGTTGTGTTGAGAACCCCCTTTTACAGTCTGCTGTCTGAAGGGGAATATGCCTAGCTAGCTTAGCCAGCTTGAACAAGTTGGGAAACTGTTCTTTATGGTCGTTATGTACAATTTTCCACAGCTCATAGGTATTGTCTCTTAGATATCTTAATTCCAAAATAGGATTTTTCACTAACATGACTACTATGCCAGATTTCTTATCTGTTCCATAATGCTGTATTAAAGTTTTAAGTCCATCAATGCCATAGTCTGCTTGTTCCATAATGCTGTATTCAAGTTTTAAGTCCATCAATGCCATAGTCTGCTTGTTCCATAATGCTGTATTCAAGTTTTAAGTCCATCAATGCCATAGTCTGCTTGTTCAGACAGAAATATTTTGATCAAATAAATATCCTTACTTTTACTTTCTTTTTAGATTCTTATTTATTCAAGTTATCTTAACCCTTGGAGTGCTATACAGTTTTGTAGCACAAGATCCCTCAGTGCTGAATTTGTTTGAGAAAGAAATGAAAATTGCACTCTACTTTAATTTTGAAATACCACTGAATAGGGGGTTGACCAGCATGCCATCTGCTTTTCTCCATCCAGCATGTACATTGGACTTGTATTCAACATAATTTTTGGGTTCAAAATCATTCGCTGATATTTCCAGTAAAACTTTCCAGTTCCAGTAATTTGATATACTTCAAAACTTTCAAAATCATTGTCATCATAACTATTATCAGCCAGTATTTGCCAAATGAAATCGTCATCTGAAGATAAACCATCTTGGGAGTCAGCCATTTGGGGTTTTCTAGGTACCCTGTATTTTAAACAAGCATATGTAAAAATTTCTTGATGAATGCAAGATTAAAACTATGACAGAATGTTTGTTCCAGTGCCCAATGTGTTAATCAAATTTAGTTTAACAACCATTTATGTCAAGCTCAAGTACCCAGATATGTAAAACAGTTGCCTACCTGAAAAAAGACATATGTCATGACAAGTGCTACGAAACTGGTGGTGCAACTTATGTTGTGACCAGCACTTTAAGGGTTAACAGTTAAATAAAAATTGTATACTGTGCAGAGTACATTTTTATATGCACAACTTTGAACTAATTTGTGGGAGTTCTTGCCCATTGCTGCTCTCCAAGTGTGCAAATTCATAAAAATTTTGCAGAATTAATGCCCTTGCATACCCTGCCAGCATCTATGCAGATGTTTATGCCCAGATTTTACATACAAGATTGTTTTGCATCATGATTTTTGCAATCTTTGACAATTGTGGTAAAATTCTGAAGGACGGATGTTCATCATCTTCATCAACATCCACCAAGGCCTTGACCTGGTATGTAGTACTGATTGCCAGTGGAGCAGGGCATTCTGAAAGAGGCAAAAATTCTGTACATCTCTTTGATTGCCGTCTTAAAACTGAAGTCTGTCCTTTCCATGGTTGGATCGGAATGTTCAGGCAAATCCATGTTGCCCCCCCCCCCTCATTGACTGGGAGGTTGTCCTCCTGTATGTTCTGCATCCTGAGGTATAGCGTTCTATAAGACAGTGATTACGTCAAATTGTTACTATATGTAAAAATGGTTCTACCTGTTGGATATGCCAGTAGGGTCAGCCAAGTCATGTCCAGCATGAAGTGTCATCCAGCCTGGGAATGCTGGTCTGGTGCAATTGGTTGGGCCGGGATGGACCGACAGCTCCACCTGTGATGCCGGTTTGCCATGTACTGGTATCAAGGATATGGTCGATCCAACCGGCCAGGGTGGTCTGCTGGGTGTAGGATGCCCTTGCTGTAGGAACTGTTGGGTGATATGCTGTTTGCCAGTCTGAGATGACAGATTCATGACCGCTGAAACCATACAATGATTGTTTGGACAGCTGGATTGGTTAGTCAGCAGCCAGGACAGCATACAGCAAATGATATATAACTTGCAGGCCATTCTGGCTGGCAAAGTTGGAAGGTAATCCTGCAATCCCAGCTTCAATATTCCTAAGTACATGAACAGGTGAGGATAGGCACTTATGCCCAGTTGGTTGCCAAACTGGGTAAAAAATTATCCTAGTTTTTTCCAATTCACTTGTCAACATTCTAGATGACAGAGCTTGCTGTAGTATTATATCATATGCAATTCCAATATAGTTTGAGTGGAATTGCTGGGCATGGTTTTGACTGGATCTGAAGTGATTGTTGCTATAGGTGCTGTTTTAGACATCTTTGTCAGAGGTGAGGGTGGCATCTCAATGTCCCCCATAAAACTGTTCAATGATTCAAAATTCAGATGAATGCTTAATCTTCATGTTCAGAAGATTCAGATATGTCCTTTCCTTGCAGACCTTTACTTGCCTTTTCAAGATGCTGGACCAAATGTCCTCTGCCCACATTGCACACATGCTACATGGGTGTGAATAAGAACATTTTGTGCAGGCAAGGCATGTCTTGTGGTTATCCTCCACAACTTTAAAGCATCTGTTCTTCCTGCACTTGATTTACACTTCTGTAATGAAAGAGAGAAGGAAAAAAAAAGAGAAAAAAAAACAAGTGCATACAACAAATATACAAATTTTTTAAACAGGCGAACTTGTATTACCAGGATGACTTAAGATGTGCATAATAAACTGAAATTAAACAGCGCAAAACAGTTTCAGCAGTGAAAACTTGAATGTTACCAATCAATATCACATGGACAATAACAACCGGTAAAAAAAAGAAGCATAAATATGAATAAATTCACCAGAAAAAATTAATATGTTGTACATACCAGGTATATCAACCTTTTGATTTACTATAAAACTGAAAATAAATGTTGCATGGTGAAAATTGATTATAAATTGCAATGGATTCTTTGGGGGTACTGTTCACAGTTGCAAGGCACTGTTCACAGTTGCAAGAAAAAGTTAAAATGGTAACATCCTGCCACCGTGCAGGAACAAGGGGAGTTAATCTGTAAGCACCACGTCCCTTTGTCTATATGCTATATAGACGGAAAGATGTTTTTTTTGTCTTTCAGGGAGAGCTGGATATGGAGGTAGCAGACAGTAATTTCCTAATGTTAATGTGATCAGGTAATGTATTTGACAGAGAAATGGCACACGTAAACTTTGCGATAGGGGCAATTGACATATTACCACCACTGCCAGTACTAACATCTTGGCAAGGAAACAATTTTGTTCGTTGTTGTAAACATTGAAAGTTAAAGTTGTTCTGTAACTTCAGTGCACAAAGAATTTACTGTTATGGTTTTGTTTCTTTTCTGTAATATTTCTTTAGCAATCATATGAAAATAAGTGGAAGTTATAAATGTTTTACTTTGTTTTGAAAAATAAATGCTGCATGTTCAGGCTAAGTCTTTTTGATGTATGCTACTGAGTTTTTTTTAGAATTACCATCATGAAGACTGTAGTATTTTAAAAATCTTCTTCAGACATTTAATATCCATTCTAAAAAAATCAAGATTACAATAGTTAAACATGCCTTCTGAATTTTAAGAGCAGTGCAGACTCTGAAAAGCTCACCTGTATCAGATGCAGCATTCATGAAACGTCTCAACCTTGAGTATATGTTGAACTTCATTTACGATCAGCCATCAGTTCAAAATTACAACAAAAATACTGCAAATAACCTTGTTTTCAAAACAATTGTCCATAAATCTGCTGGTCATAAAATTGTATGGCAACAGAAAAATTTGAGTCGAGGCCAGGCTTTGACTGGTTATATGTTTCACTCATGTAGGAAAATAGTTTTGGGAATACTCCTCAAATAGTTCTCCCAGGCAATCTCTGTTTTCATTGACTGTTGCTAAAATTATGCAGATACAACTATGGCAGTTTCCATTGGAATTAATGGATCTCTATTTCAGCAAAAGAAATCTCTTTTAAATGTTTTTTTTTTTTTTGTCATCCACTCTGTTTTTATTGTAGAAAGATTATGTAGCTTAGTAATTCAGCAACAGACAGAACAATACAAGTCTAAATACAAGTCAGACGGGTAACAATTTTTTACAGAATTTGTTTGAAATTCTGGCTTCGTGTTTTCTGATTTAACCCAAGTCAACAGTGATGGTGGTAGATATTACTTGTTGACATCACATTGACTATTTGAATATGAATCAAATACAGGCTACAAATATTCAAATTATAGTAAAATCAGATACCTGTTTCAGCACTATGGCCAGGTGAGCTAATGACACCTATGTTTTAGTATCTACAAGTGACACTACATCTTCCTATCTGCTAGTGGTAACTATGTCTTACTATCTGCTAATGATACTTATATCTTACTATGTACTAGTGACACCTATGTCTTGCACAGGGATCTGAAATTCTAATGGCTCTTGCCAGACATGTTGTCCTGAAAATTAACTTGACAGCCATATATGTGAAATTTAATATGAAAACATTAAAAGAAGGTATAACAAGTTGTAACAAAAAGAAAACATTGATATACCTAATTATTAAATATACAGGAAAACGTGTCATTTTCGGTTCTGGATTTGCTGCTGTTTTAGTGCAAGTATTATCCTTCCATGATTCACTGGTTTCCTCTCAAAATAATTACTTATACAAAAAAATTGTTTCTTTCAAAAAACTATACAATTAATGTGTAGCAGTTGTGATGCTGTGTTTCATGCAGCTGGAGTCGACTTAATCATTCAAACGCAAGGGCGGTAATTGGAGGAAAGTGTTTCCTCAAAAGAGTTGATTTACTTCCAGCAAAAGACATTGGGTCCTGAACACCTAAGTTTGCATGGGAGGAAATAAAATTAATTAAGTTCAAAATGCCTGGGCTCCTGTTTAAACAGAGATGTTGATCTCTACTGGCTGTAGAGTGTGTAATTGGTGTATCCAACAAGAAGACATATAGATGACATTTTTATTATCGGGACAGGATCAGAGTTGGAATTAAACAAATTCCATTTATACTGTAATAGTTAGCACAAAACCATTAAATTTACACTGGAATATTCTAAGGAAAAAAATCACATTCATTGATACTACAGTATTTCAGGAAAATAATAAAATATTTATTTGATTTATACTGTAAACCTACAAATAACATTGCTATCTACATTATGATTCCTACCACCCCTACCAATGCAAGAAATCAGGTCTGTACAGTCAATTATTACGAATTAAATGTATCTGTGCTAAAGAATCAGACTTTGAGAAACACGCTTCAAATCTCATCCAATTCTATAAAAGAAGAGGCCACCCGATTCAAACTTTAATAGAAGCTTTAGCTAAAGCAAGACTTAAAAACATTTCAGATCTACTTAATCTGACTCAGAAGGCTAATAAATCTTGTAGTGTGATACCAGCTATCTTTACATATGATATAGAGAATTATTTTCTCCAATGTGCAATAAGATCTCTTTGGCCTATTGTCAACCTGACTCTGCCAGAGATGTTCCAAATGGAACTTATTTTTGCACAGAGAACTGGTTCTAAACTAAGCAACCAATTAATAAGAGCTAAGTTTTCTAGTAAACACCCAGGTATTACAAGTAAAATGTTTGCCAACAAAGTACTAGATTGTGCAACCATAAATTACACATTTTGCATGAAAATGGATAAATCTAAAATATTTAGAAGCACATTTACAAACTTCAAATATACTTTAAAGTTAAGAGGTCACTATACTACATGTAATGTTATTTACTTACTCACCTGCCATCTCTGTGGCAAACAATATGTAGGTGTAACTAAAAGGGAATTCCAAGTGAGAATAAAAGAACACCTAAGGGATATCCGTAATAAAAAGGAAACCCCAGTGTCTAAACATTTTAACCAACCGTACCACAACATTAATTGTGTTCAGTATCAGATAATAGAAATCATCCAATCTGATCCATAGCTCTTTAGTAGCAAAATTAATTGGAAAGATAGAGAACTTTATTGGATACACAAATTACACACTCAACAGCTGGTAGGGATCAACATCTCTGTTTAAATGGGAGCACTGCCATTCCAAACCTACTGTATAGTCAGCAAACGGTCATTTGACAGTTTTGAGCTCATTTGTCAGAAATGTCTGGCAAATATGGTGATTTTAAGATCTCTGGTCTTGCCTTCTGTTATAATACCTATATCTTGCTAATGACATCTATGTCTTGCTATCTGCTAATGACATCTATGTCTTACTATCTGTCAATGACATCTATGTCTTACTATATGTCAATGACATCTATGTCTTGCCATCTGTTAATGACATCTATGTCTTACTATCTGTCAATGACATCTATGTCTTACTATATGTCAATGACATCTATGTCTTGCCATCTGTTAATGACATCTATGTCTTGCTATCTGTTAATGACATCTATGTCTTTCTATCTGTTAATGACATATATTTCTTACTATCTGTCAATGACATCTATGTCTTGCTATCTGTCAATGACATCTATGCCCTCCTATCTGTTAATGACATCTATGTCTTGCTATCTGTTAATGACATCTATGTCTTGCTATCTGTTAATGACATCTATGTCTTGCTATCTGTTAATGACATCTATGTCTTACTATCTGTCAATGCATGCTTAAGAATAAATGTTTTATTACCTCTTCTATTTTGTGCAATGAAAAGCTACCGACTTCTCCATCAGTATTGTAAGGTTCAAAGTCCTCAGATAGTTCCAGGTCAAAGACAAACTGGCACTCAGGATGGACTCCTCTGTTGTCTTCATAACAGTAGCTAAAAAAAGACAACCAGAATTTAAGCTGATAGCAAAAAATAACAAAAAAATATTTTAAGCTATATATTTACAGTTGTGATGCATGTCCGATGCATTTTTTTAAAACAATGAGTCCTTTGATGGGGCAGATGAAAAGTTCAAGGAAGTTATTAAATCCATTTCTTGGAATCTTTATTCTCCTGACTTTTGAAATCATTTGAAATATTATTAAGAAACCCCAACACACTAAATTTTGTCCAATTCCATTATTATGTTTGAGTTAACATGGTCAGAAGTTAAGTCTAGTAAAAAACTGAAGTCATGACCTTTAAACTTCAAACAGAGGTCAAGTGTCATCATTGAATTCATCTTGTACCAATATGCCAAGTGTTGTTAAGATCGGTGAATACTATTTATTGTAAATAATTACTGTGTTCATAGAATATTACAGTTAATAAAGTGGAAGTTATAACAACTGACCTTGAACACATGGTCACAAGATATTATTGCACTTATTCAAGGTATTCTTCAACTATATAACAACTAATCAGGTTTGACAAAATGCATCCATACTGGTTTGCATTATAGTGTTCACAGGCCATTACAGTGAAGTCATGACCTTTGACCTCTGAACAAATTTTAGATGGTTCTGCCTATTGATTTTGTCCGATATCTTGTTGAAATTCAACTACATACAAAGTCCGGTTAAGAGTCATTTGTATTTGCAAAAGTACTCTATATACTTGCTTATTATAAGTCAACATTTTATTTACTGAAAAGTCAATTCAACAAGAGTAAGGGTCATCTGATATATACAACATACAAAAAAAATTTGATAGGGGTAATGTTGGAAACTCTAAATGTTTGCAGGACATAAAAATACTGTCAATTCAAATATTTTTACGTTTTCATGGCACTCTTCCCATTCAGAAATGCATATATTGTATGCACTGTGTTGTTTATCCATTTCATGACAGTATTCATTACACAATACTTATTCAGATTTTCGTAATTGGAAAATATTATGGGTAAATTAAATACTACCTACCGCAAAGTGAAGTGTCCATCAATGCTGTTTACCATGGGTGTTTACTAGCAAGTATATTGCTTCCATTTTTGTGCATGTCTGAACAACCTGTATTTGTATTAATATTTCTGTTGTGCTGTATAAACAGTGCATTCAATGCAATAAAAGTTTAGATTTAATTTGTATTTTCCTTTTCCATAAGTCAAATTTAATTCCCATGTGATATTTCCCAAGTTATCTGCCAGTGCACATGGGTCAATAAGCCCTTGGCTTGTAAAGGCAGCACTGACTTTGTTTTCAGGTTGACAATCCTTTTGACTGAGCTGCAAATTTAATACTTGTTCAGTGCCAAGTCGAGTTCTACAACTTCCTGTGCATGTTTGACCAAAATCCCTTAGCTTGTAAAGGCACAACCCTCTTTGTTTTCTCATATGACAACCCTTTGATTGAGCTGTGAGTTTGATACTTGCTCAGTGCCAAGTAACAGAGGGTGGTTATTTGAACTCCCTCTGATCTTGCCACACAATTGACATGTTCAGTTGCATCCTTTAGTAGATTTCACAGACTTTATGATCAAAGTGTTACTTAAAGAGCCCAAGCTCAGTCTCTACATAAGCAGAGGAATTGGAGTTGGATGATATTTATGTTGAGTAAACAATGACGATTTACAATGACTACATGACAATGGAGGATTTCAGAACTTTATCAGACAATGAAGATGAATTCTTGGACTTTGTACCAGATGACATTTGATAGTGACATTCATAGGATACTGTGAATCACAAAAATGTGGACTTAACTTTCATTGTTTAATTGCAAGACATGTGGAATTAACATATTGTGGGATATTGTGAACTGGATTGTTCATAACTACTATTTTTATAATGGTATGTGACCTATAATTGAATTAATGTATTTATCATTTAAATAGATATAAAATGTCAAGCATTATGGATTTCAATGGATTTGATTACACGAAGATGGACAAATTGTAAATTGTCAATTTATTTGTAATATATTCCACTCAATAATATAATTGTATTTTACACTGGTTTTGTCTTATATTTTTTTTCATATCTATTTATCTATCTATCTATCCAGTTTGGTTTATTTATTTTTCCAAAGTGCAAGTCTGACTCACAGATGACAAGTCACCCCTTCAGATAGATCTGACTTGCAAAAGGAGGGTCAAAGAGAAATTGGCTTTTTGCAGCCCTAAAAAAAGGGGGGGGGGGGCGACTTATAATTGAGTATATCACAAGCTCATTGAAGTACACCAATCTATGAAGTTACCTATGACCTTGAGCCTAGGGTTATGGCAGGCTGGTTATCAAGTTCATTCAAGAAATCACTGACATAAACTTTTATACCCAGTTTGATCCAAACCCTTCCTATCTGAAATAATGGACTTCACAAGCAATTGCAGACTCAAAATTGCAGTCATGATCAATGACCTTGATATTAAGGTCACACAATGTACATGATCAAAGTTGACAAAACCTTCCAAAGATCACTCTGATATCAACTTTTGAAAGGATCCATTTATATTGTTCAAGTTATTATGTTAAGAAATTCACTGTAACTGTGAAATTGATCCTCAATCCTGAAGTTATAGAGGGCATCTGGAAGAAGTCTGATCAAAAGTCTATTAATAATCACTAAAGTTATAATGTTTACAAATATGTGGCAACATATGGACCACATATATCTCAAAAAGTTGAAGCCAGGCCTAAAGGCTTGGATTTTAATAAACAAAAGTTCCTTGAAGGGACTGACACTCTTAACAGACCGAAAAAGATTTTCCAGAAATCCAAGATAAGACTGTTTTCTTCTTTTTAGCTGCTGAGTACTAAAACATCTCTGATAATTTTGAGAAACTCAAAAATGGCCTTACTTTTCGGAGTTAACATGGTCCCCAAATACCTGTAAGTACAGGACAAAATCCTTTGTCATGGCCATTCACCTTGAAGTTGGTATCATGGATAAAACAAGAGTCCTTCAAAGGGACTGATGCTCTACTGGGTGAAAATAATTTCCAGGAATTCAAACAAAGACCATTTCTTCCTTTTAGCTGCCGAGTGTTGAAACCATCTCTAATATTCTTCAGCAATAACAAGATTTTCAAATTAGCTGCTGTGATGGACATACTGGAAGTTAGACTGGCACCATTTTAAGTTTGGACCAACTAGGTATCATAAGAAGTCTATTGGTGAAAACCCCATGTTGATATAACCGTCCATTTTGTTGGAGTAGAGACAACAATATTTTCAAGATGACCACCATGGGGCCATATTGAGGGTCAATTTGGATCATTTTCATTTAGGACCAACTAGACACCATAAGAACTCTTCTGGTGAAAACCCCATGTCAAAATGATTTTCCATTTAAGAGTAGAAACAACAATAAGATTTTCAAGATGGCCATAATGATGGAAATATTGGATGTCAGCTTAATACCATTTTAATTTAGGATCAACAAGACATTATAAGAAGTTTTCTGGTGAAAACCCTATGTTGATATGACTTTTCATTCTGAAGGAGTAACAAGAAGAAGATTTACAAGATGGCTGCCATATTGGATATCAGATGTGCACCATTTCCAATTAGGACTGACTAGACAGCATCAAAAGTCTTCTGGTGAAAGCACAATGCTGATATGACCAGCCGTCATGAAGTAGCAATAATAAGATTTTCCAGATGGCCATAGTGGTGGTCATATTGGAGGTCATATTGGCATCATTTTAATTTACAACCAACTTGACATCATAAGAAGTCTTTGAAAGCTTGTTTGAGTCTTTCTTTCTTTTGTTACATATTCAACCCCTAGTCGTAACAATCATAAGAAGTCCATTCAGGAGGAGTAGCATGATAACAAGATTCTCAAGATGGCAGCAAATGGTAACCATATTGGATGTGTGAGTGGCACCATTTTCACTGAGGACCAACAAGACATCACAAGAAGTCTTCTAGTGAAACCCAATGTCAATATGACTTTTGTTCAGGAATTTCAAGATGGCTGCTGTGGTGGCCATATTAGATATCAGGTCAGCACCATTTTCATTTAGGACCAACTAGACATCATAAGAAGTCTTCTAGTGAAAACCCCATGTTGATATGACCATCCATTTAGGAGAAGTAGCAATAACAAGATTTACAAGATGGCAACTCTGGTAGGCATATTATACATCATATTGGCAACATTTTCATTTAGGATCAACTAGACACCATAAGAAGTCTATAAGTAAGTACCCAGTGTCAATACGATCTTACCATCCACTCAGGTGTAGTGATAACAAGATTTTCAAGATGTCTGAGCGGCACCAATTTCATTTGGGACCAAACAGACTTTTGGATGAATGTGTGTGTGAAGTTTCAAAGTAATCTTCCAAGAAGTTTAGGAGAAATAGCAATAACAAACTTGTACTAATGGACAGATGACAGACGATGGATGATGGACAACAGATGGACAATGGACAACAGGCCATCCCATAAGCTCTTCTGGTCTATGACCAACAGAGCTAAAAAAGCTGGGAGTGCAAGATGAACTTGGGCTATAATTAGAGTAATCAAAGCAGTTTCAATGTTCGATGGCCCTTCAACACCTGTTTTGAATATGGATACAAATTCCTAAGTTGACATTCCAACTTGAATTTGTTTCCACTGGGTTAAAAAAACGTAATTGGTGTCCACAACTTTTATGCACTATTAAAAATTACAAAGTTTCAAAATATGGTGTCTGGAAAATTGTAGGCTTCAGGTATTTTAAATAATGAATTTACTTTACATTACCTGATATAGCAGTTTACATCATAATGCTGATGTTATACTGCACAGTAAACATTATGTTGACACCAGTTGACATACTTGGACTTAATTATATGATGCACATGGTTGTAATAAATGGCATTTTATATTATCTACATTAAGAATATGTAAACACTATGCTACCCAGTGCCAGTTTCACTAAACTTCTCAAAACCTTTCTCATAAAGTTAAGAATTTGCAGTATGTTGCTTATCATATCAGAGATCAAGATATGAAGAGTATTTGCATATTTTGCAAAATAAAATTTACTAAAACTTCATACAGAAATTTCTTAATGTGTTCAAATTATGCAAAACAATTTAATTTTGAGCATTCAGTCCAAACACTCTCACCATATTGTTCCTGCCATAAGCACAGTTCATGCTTTATGATGGCACATTCAATCAATATAAACTATGCTATTAGGACAAGTTGCAGATGTTTCATGCACGTCTGAAATGACAGTACTTGATGACTGTGAGAACACTCAAATAGAGCTACCGTATATACTCACATGTAGGTCGTTACCAACTGCAAACTGCATACACCCAGATCTGCCGTTGCATAATGCACTGGCAGATCTGGGTATATGCAGTTTGTAAGGACAAATCAGTAGAACAAGCAACATAGACCCTGATCTGCCTGCGCATTATGCAATAGAAGATCAGGGTCTATGTTGTCTGCATTTGGACCAAGCTTATACTTGAGTATATATGGTATATAATTGAATGCACCTGAATTAGTCTTGGTCACCAAGCTGTTTCATGCATTCTAAAAGGTATTATTAACATCCTGATTAAGACTCAGTTTGGGATCTTAAGTTTGTTTTTTTACAGTGTTCACAAAATACCCCATCGAGTTACAAAGAAGAGTTCTGTAAACATCACATTATAAGCTTGCCCCGTGTTTAACAGCCCTCTATGTAGGCACTAGCAGGGCATGGTTGACTCTAGAGACTACTGACCAAAATCTCTCTATAACCAGGGCCTTCGGTCAATGTAGGAGGTTCTGAACTAAAACTTGCTGTGCAGAAAGCATTATTTTCTTATTAGACTTACCATGACCGTGATCTTTAATCTTTCGAGTCCAGAATCTACAGGTTTCTTTATTACCCTCAGTGCAAGCCATGCACAAAGTTTTGTTGAGGAACCTATACTAGAAGAAAATTGATTCTGCAAATCCCATTTTTCTTTGAGCCTCAGTGACCCTGACCTTTGACCTTTAGAGACAAAAATCAATAGGCCTTTCCCATACCTTATGTGCAAACCCTCCACAAACTTCAGTCAAGATATGCAGTCTGAACTAATGTTATTATGCAAAAACCATTTTTCTTCTTTCAGTCACAGTAACCTTTGCCTTTGATTTTTTTACACCCAAATCAATACACATCTTTCTCATCCAACTTGTGAGTCATCCACAAACTTTAGTGAAGGTACATGGTTGAAAACTCAAATTTTTATGCAGACACCATTTTTCTTCTTTCAGTCAGAGTGATCATGACCTTTAACCTTTTGACCCCCAAAATCAATAAGCTTCATCCTTACCCCAAGTGCAAGCCATCCACAAAGTTTGGCAAATGCAGATGAACTTAAGTTATTGTGAGGAAATGAAACAAGTAATAAACAGATGGACAGACATCATAACACAATACACTCTGCCTTATGGTGGGCGTATAAAAATACAAGAAGTTCCAAGCCTGGGAGTAAAATACCAATTTCATTAAATTCTTATCTACAGCTCTGTGTAAATGACACTTCTAACAACAGGATTTTTGTCAGAGGTACTGATAGGAGAAACGATGAAAAATGGTTTTGAAATTGCACTTCTTGGCAACTTAATATTTGTACAAAACAAATTAATCAAATTTAATGAATTCAGATTTTCCTCCGAGATAAAACAAGATTCTTTACAGAAGAATTCAAGATACTATGACTGTATCTGCAGTAATGAAGCAAATATTTGAAAAAGAATACTTGTTGGAAAATATTTTGAATCAGAAATTTGTATTTAAATATTCATAGTATCATTCATATATGAACATGTCATTTTTAAAAGGACCTTATGAGTTACACAAACTCTGAGATGGCCCCCACAATAGGTAGTGTCAATTAGCGACCAAACTACATGTATGTACATATACTCTACCTGCAGTCCCATGAAACTGGTGACTCAACACCCATGGACAAACCACAAAGCACTGTATGGGAACAGTCTGAAGCGTGTTCCCTAGACAGAAAAAAAGACTCAATGCAAGCTTTGCAAATCCCAATTATCATACAGTGGTACGATATATAATCTCATCATTCACCTGAAGCACAAACACCCTGCCATTTTGTCAGATATAGAGCAATTACACATATCAAGAGTTTAAGTGATGAAAATGGACAGTGACAACATGTGTGAAACCTTTTTCCCCATTATTATAAAGCTGACAAAATAAATAGGTAGATAAATAAGTTAATAAAAGTCTCTTGGAGGGACTGATGCTCTAATGTCCTAAAAGAACTTCCAGAAATTCAAGATAAGACCATTTCTTCTTTTTAACTGCTGAGTGTTGAAACCATCTCTGATATTGTGGAGCAATAAGATTTTAAAATCAGCCATTGTGGCAGCCATACTGGATGTAAGATCAGCAGGATTTTTATTTAGGACAAACTAGACACTATTAGAAGACTTTGGTGAAACCCAATGTTGATATGACCATCCATTCAAGAGAATTAGGGACAAGATTTTCAATATGTTCATTGTGCAGCTATATTTGAGGTCTGATTTTAATTCAGGACCAACTAGATATCATAATTAGTCTTCTGGTAAAAAAAAAACCCCATGTCAATATGACTTTCCATTTAGGAGTAGCAATAAGAAGATTTTCAAGATGACTGTCATGATGGCCATACCAGATTGTCAGATCAGCACCATTTTCATTTAGTACCAACTATGACATCATAAGAAGTCTTCTGGTGAAAACCCAATGTTGATACAGCTTTCCTTCTAGGAAAAGTAGCAACAATATTTTCAAGATGGCCACCACAGTGCCCATATTCGAGATCATATCAGCACAATTTTTATTTAAAACCAACTAGACATCATAAGAAGTCTTTTAGTGAAAAACCCATGCTGATATGACTTTCCATTGAGGAGGAGTAGCAATAACAAGATTTTCAAGATGGCTGCTGTGGTGGCCATATTGGGTGTCAGATCGGCACCATATTCATTTAGGACCAACTAGACATCATAAAGCCTTTTAGTGAAAACCCCATGCTGATATAACCATCCATTCTGGTAGAGTAATGATAAGATTTTCAAGATGGCCACTGTTGTTGCCATATTAGCTGTCTGGTAGGTACTATTTTCATTTAGGACCAACTAGACTAAGAAGTCTTAAGGTGAAAACCCCATGTCAATATGACTTTCCATTCAGGCAAAGCTGTAACAAGATTTTCCAGATGGCTGCCATGGTAACCATACTGGATGTCAGATTGGCACCATTTTCATTTAGGACCAACTAAACATCATAAGAAGTCTTTTAGTGAAATGCCCATGTTGATATGACCATCCATTCAGGAGAAGTAGTGATAACAAGAGTTTCATAATTCCACTGTGGTGGCCATATTGGATGTCCAAGCAGAAACACTTTCATTTAGGACCAACCAGACATCATAAGAAGTTTTCTGGTGAAAACTCCATGCTGATATGACTTTCCATTCAGGAGGAGAAGGAAAACAAGATTTCCAAGATGGCTGCCATGGTGGCCATATTGGATGTTAGATCTGCACCATTTTCATCTAGCACCAACTGGACATCATAAGAAGTCTTTTAGTGAAAACCCCTTGTTGATATGACCATCCATTCAAGAGGAGTAGTGATAACAAAAGTTTCAAGATAGCTGCTGTGGTGGCCTTATTGGATGTCTGAGCAGCACCATTTTCATTTAGGACCAACTAGTACCATTTTCATTTAGGACCAACTAGACCTTGGGATAAATGTGTGTGTTAAGTTTCATGGCAATCCTCCAAGTAGTTTAGAAGGAGTAGTGATAAACTTGTGCTAACCTAACAACGAGCTTTGGACAACAGGTCATCCTATAAGCTCTTCTGGTATATGACCAGTAGATCTAATGAAACATATCTCTACTATAACCTCCATGTTTAAATTCCCATTAAACAGCATTTTATCCCATTTCATCATTATATTCATGTTTCAGTTTTGTATATTCTGGGTCCAAAAGTTAAACTGCCAACAAACAAAAAACGTTTTTTAACTGACTGACCCCTACATGACAGTTTTAAAACTTACAAGTGCATGAGTGTGTGTGTGTCACTGTGCATATGCATGTGCACACCCACGTGAAATTTTTTCTACAGTGGACTATTTAATATTTGGCCAGGAAAAACATCAGGCTAGCTGCCAGGTTGAAAATCTCCAGTAATTTATGTGTATATGTGAGTTTTTCACATAAATAGCCAAATAAGAAAAAAGAAAAATAAATTCAGAACTGATGAAGCTCAGTCTAGACCATATGTTACTTATTGCAGTCACTTACTGTTACTTTTTTTTTTTTACTGTAGATAGACTGGCATTTGGCAGTCCCACAAATGTCCCTAAGAAACAGGCTCAATAGCAGGTGCTAAGTAGCTCTGGAAAACGAAAAATGAGAGCTAACTATCAAGCAGTAACTAAAAGCCTTGTAGAGTTTTGTGGTCTAGACTTACGACCACTTAACAATATCAATGGGAAGGGGTTTAGAATTTTTTTTGAGATGCTTGATCCCTCTTACGTGGTTTCAACGCTTACAACCATGAAGGTATTATTATGATAGCTCTGAAAGAACAACTAATTGACATACTTAAGAAGCAGGTAGCTATTTGCTACACAAATGACACCCATACTTCCTGTGCTACAGAAGAATACCTCACCCTTACAGCACACTACCTTACCAATGATTGGAATCTGGGGCTTAATGTGCTGATGACAATTGATGCCAAGGACCATTACACTGCTAAGTGTTAAAGCTGGTCTGAGATTGCAGAAGATTACAGCAGCTGGATGATGCCTAGTTGAACATTTCAGAATGCCTTCCCTGGCAAGCAATGAGATGAAGGCTCACCAGAAACAGTTCAACCTACCTGAACATGTATTGATATAAGATGTTCCCATTCGGTGGAATTCCACCTTCTTCATGTTTGAGAAGCTTCTTGAATAACAACTAGCAGTGTTTGCTGTTATACACAATGCCTCTGTCACCAGTGCTTCAGATGCAAGAATACTGGAGCTCAGTGACCAAATCTGGGAGACCATTGAAGGTGTCACTACCATATTGAAGCCTTCACAAATCGCAACTACAGTGATCTGTTCAGAAGAGTATAAAACATTAGGTATGGTGGAGGGTCTGCTCCAGAATTATCTCACAGTGAAAGATGATGACAGTGAAACTGTTATTGTTTTTAACAAGGCCGTCTTGAAGGACTTGAAGTCAAGGTTTCCATATCACGACACTAATCTGTGCCAGCACCCAGCTTAAATTCCTCAATGAAGAACAGCAGTCTCTTGTCAGGTCCAGCTTGGTTCAGTTGTTGACAAGATCCAAAGGATTGTTCAACAATACTTACCAAGGAGTTTCAACAACCTAGTCAGTTGTAATCAAGTGAACCTGTGACCAAGATTAAGTGCAGTTAGATGCATTTGAGGCCATCAACAATGCTATGGAATTTTTGCTGGAAGACATGACAGACCTGACATCTGAGACTGCAAGAGTATGACAACTGAAGCCTCAGCAAACCTTGTCCTCCATCCATGAAACCCCTAGACTGGTGGAGGGGGAACAGTACAAAGTTTCTAAAGATAGCGCAACTTGCATGTACATTCCTGTGTATCCAAGGTACATCAGTACCTTCTGACCGGGTATTTTCAGACACTGGAAATCTGGTGGCAAAGAAATGGGCCAGCTTGGACCCTGATAATGTCAATCAGCTCATCTTCCTCAAGGGTATGTTCAAGCAGCAAGAGGCTTAATCTGCTTGCTTATAGCAGCATGGAAAGTGCTAATGACCATGCTACAGCTACTTGTACCACACACAGTTGTAACTCACTTTAAGTAGGAGTCATAAGAAACGACTGCAATGACAGCCACCATTTAAACATTATCGCTATTGCCAGAACTCACATTTTGGGAGTGAATCAGAATTTTGTTCATTGTTTGAAACTTTGAAAGTTTAAAGTTGTTCAGTAACTTCAGTTCACAAAGAATTACTGTGAGGGGTTTTTTTTCTTCATAATATTTCTTTAGTGATCACATGAAAATCATAGTGGCTAATGCAAGCTTAATGTTGAAAATAAATGCAACAGCCTGTAGAAACAACATTCATAATGAGTGATGTAAGTTCCTCAGATCAATGCTATGACCCACTTTGACCCTGGTCCCTAAATATAATACTATAAAAGAGTCTTTTTCTCAACATTCAGCTTACGTCAGCCACCGAAGATGAAAATAAGTTCTACATTTGTATTACTTGGGTTTGATAAATGAATGTTGCATATCCAAGTGGAGTCTTGATCTTGTTTGTTGTTTAGTTTTTTTGGAATGACCATGATGACTGTAGTAATTTAAAAACATTATTTAGACATTTATGACTATTTTTAATTACTACAGTATTGATATAAATTCTAACAAATCAAGACTGTAATGGTTAAACACACCTTCTGAATTTTAAGAGCAGTGCAGACTCAGAAATGCTCATCTGATCAGGCCCAGCTTTCACAAAACTTCTCAACCTTGAATATGTACTCGACTCAATTATGTTTTTTTATCAGCCTTTATTTGGAAAGTCCCCCCCTCCTGCTTCAACAATACTCTGAACAGAGTAGTTTTCAAAACAACTGTCCATGAATTTGCTGGTCATAACATTTTACAGCAATAGAAAAATTTGTGTCAAGTAGACAACTATGTACTCAAATTGAGATGCTCTGTGAAAGCAGTGCCAGGCTTAAAGTTTGTTTTGTTTTTTTTATATTATTTACTCTTTTTTTATTGTAGAAAAGTTACAAAGCTTAGTAATTCAGCAACCTGGATGACAAGACAAGTCTATATACAAGTTAGATGGGTTGTAATTCTTTACAGAATTTGTTTGATATTCTGGCTTCATGGCTTCTGATTCAACACAAGTCAGTCAGTGGTGATAACAGTAAATATTTCATGATGACATCACAAAGAATACGAATTGAATATTGGCTATCAACATTCGAATAGTAAAATCAGGTATTCATTTCAGCACTGTATTTTAATCCTTGATGCATGTGGAATACTCAGTGAAACAAACCCCCACTGTTGTCACAATTGCAATAAGGAAGACATTACATACTGTATGTACTCGCATATAAACCGGGTCCAAATGCAAATAACATAGACCATGATCTGCTGTCACATAATGTGCCGGCAGATCAGGGTCTATGTTGTTTGTTCTACTGATTAGTTCTTACAAACTGCATAGACTCAGATCTGCGAGCACATTATGCAATGGAAGATCGGGGGCTATGAAGTTTGCAGTTGGTATGAGCTTATACATGAGTACATACAGTACACGCATCGTGTTTTTATGATTCACCACGAAAATTGCGTGGGCGTGGAGAAAGGGCAGGGGATTAAGTGTCCACTATGAGTAGTTTAAGTCCACGCAGTCTGGCGGATTTTCACACTAATTTAGTGAAAATCCACTCAGTCTAGTGGAAGTGCGTGACGGATTTTATTGCAGTCGTCGTGAGTCGTAGTGGGTTTTATGGCACCCCTCGCTGATTCTATTGTATTCGCTCCGTGAGTCGAAACACTAAACAAACAGATGGGAGAAACTCCGACACCATAAACCGAACATGGCAGGTATCAATTTTATACCTTTACCTGTATCTTTACAGTGGTAACATTTCCTGTGTATTTATCAGTAGCCTGGCTGAGGATACATACAGACGAACGCACGTAACGTAGAACAAATGAGGTTTTATATTTCTTGGATATCTTTCCACCCCTGTCCATGACAAAGCGTACATAAGAAATAATTGCTTAGCTACAACGTACATCCCTGCTGATTTAATATATGTATATGTACCTGTTAGCATATACAGATGCGGAAATTGACATTGTTCTGCATCAAGCGGTAACTTCGAGGTTCTTTCTCAATAAATGATATTTCATAAAAGTGTGTTGTGTACTGGTTATTAATTTGTCAGTTTCCCTTTAATTTCCATATCATTTCCAAGACCCACCTTGAAGAAATCATTGAAAGCAGTAATACATATAGAACTCGAAAAGAGATTACAAACGATCGCCGTAATATTTATATCGAACATGTACGATCATGAAAACTGGCACATTATGACATGTATGTCATAATTCTTGCCAAAGTATTTTAAAATAAAAATGATACAGGAGCTATACTACGGAAAGGTTCTTCTGTACTGTTACCCTTAAACTTTTAAAATAACATTGTTTGTGAGACAGTACGGCAATTTTTAAATGCACGGACTTGTGTACACTGTATTGACTGTTGCGCTCTATCAGTGGCCATTCATGTCATAAACAAGTGAGTTCAATGAGAAAAAAAGTTATTTCCTGTCCACACTTTTTTCACGAATCTACATTGCATCACCAGGAACTGGCTGAGGAGTATCATTCTTACTTTGAAGCCAGCCGCTATGCCTGTTGCTGTAGCTTCCTGTCTCGAGTCAACAACAGTCCGTCATGACAGTTTCTACATGTCATCAGCTAATGTTCAATGTCTCGCTTCGATGTTTCAAAATGTACAGTACAATAACTGTTGAATGAAAATATCACAAAACCACACACCTTAAAACTAAAAAGATGTTAGTTTGTGAAAAACAAATTTGGACTGAGAAACGCATTTGATGTTAAGTTCTCATATTATCGTGTAAAACATTTAACTTAAATTTAGGGGGGGGGGGGAGTGTACTGGCCTTGATGCATGTCTAAACTATCTACAAATCAGAAGAAGTGTAGTTGTTTTAAGCTATATCCCATCTCCTCCGTCTCTCTTTCTCTCCCAGCCTACAACCTCCCCCCTCCCCACTCCGTTGCGTAATAAGCAAATAGAGCTGAAGTCTTAAATTACTTAAATTAGAACAATTCCTGGCAGCTACTGGTCAGTGTTGCGCTTCTATGTTTTAAAAAAAAAAAACACTGTTGAATAAAAATGTTTCTTGTTATTGCAAAATCAAACGCTTTAAAACTAAGAAGATGTTAGTTTGTGAAGAGCGAATTTAGACAGAGAAAGTCTCAGAAACACATAGCCGTTAAGTGTTGATATTATAGCGTAAAACTGGTTTCAAGCGGTATATAAAGCAAACTATATATAGTACTGTTATTTTCCCGATGAGGAAACAAGCATTTAAATGTAACAAGCTGCAATGGTCCTGAGTCACGTAAAATTATTAATATTTTATTTTCTAAAAATCACAACAAGTGTAATTTTGTTAAAGCTAAATCCTATCACACCAGCACTCCCAGTAGCACATAGAGTAGAAGTTAAATTACTTAAATCAGAATAAAAATATGTCATGGGAATATTGTTATGAAAACACCAAGGGTTTCTGTTTAATGAAGCCAATTCAGCTGGCATAACATCCTGTAATGCAAGCGCTAGAAAGACGTGAATGAAACAGCGTTATATAAACAAGTAGCGCGTCAACACTGCCTCTGGGCATAAGCGGGGCAACTTCAGTGTGTTTTCGCAATAAATGATATTTCATACAGAACTTCTTGTACTAGTTATTAATTTGTCATAGTTTTTCTTTAATGTCTACAGTTTCCAAAACCTTCTTTAAAGAAATTATTGAAAGC
The DNA here is from genome assembly GCA_029931535.1 of Margaritifera margaritifera. Lineage (NCBI taxonomy): Eukaryota > Metazoa > Mollusca > Bivalvia > Unionida > Margaritiferidae > Margaritifera > Margaritifera margaritifera. The sequence goes on along the minus strand of JAQPZY010001647.1, from coordinate 5,180,579 downwards.
AGGATACAAATACCTTTATCTGTAGACTTAGAAAAATGACTGATTATTTCAGAATATGATAATTTTTAAATGAGCCGAATTCGTCTACACGGTATTGAAGGTTGCTCTCTTTCAGTGGCTGTTCATGCCATAAACGAAGTGATTTCTTATGAAAAAGGTTACTTTCTTCGTCACTTTATTCGTGAATCTATCATCAAGTAGCAGCCGAGGAGTGACATTTTTACTTTGACGTTAGCCGCTACGCTTGTTAACCATGGCCATTCATGAAGTGTTGAGCTTCTATCTTATTTTTAGTAGCCCCAATGTTTCAAAAGAAGCATTAACTTCTGAATGAAACTATTTTTGTTGCGTGTGGAACAACGAATTTTGGACTTGTAATATGGAGTGAGAAACGCAATGTGGTCAAGTTGTGATATTTTTGCGTAAAACTGGTTTCTAGTGGTATATAAAATAAACCATATAAAATTTGTATTCTCCCAATTAATCTTGCAATGCAGCGCATATAATACAAATCTATCGCAGCAACACAAAGCTATTACATGTTTAAGAAAGCTGTATTACACTACAAGCTTTCTGTTGTTGTTTTTTTTTAAATGCATCTTTTTTGTAATAAAATGTGTTTATCACATGCAAACATGAGAGAGAGAGAGAGAGAGAGAGAGAGAGAGAGAGAGAGAGAGAGATTATGCACCATAACTTTCGATCGATGTTAGCCATAGCTTTTATCGCAAACTTGGAAACAGGATTTGCTAATTAGAGAGTATGCATTTTAGAAATGTGCTTCGTTCATCTTCATTTTGGAATTCGTCTACTGACAAAATTTAGAAATACAGTTTTGATTCCACTCTTTATATAAGTAAGTTAATATGTAAATCGCTGCTTGGCAATTCATTTTGTATTTAACAAGAATTTATATAATTGAGAGAACATTACTGCAATAATCAAGGTGGACCTGACAATATTCACGACCACCTTAGAATTAATATGAACGGTTCACAATGAACAGGAAATAATTGGGATTTACAACCTCTGAAGCCAAAACTTTTCCACCTCCAGGTCGGAGTAGTTAACGAAAAATAAGAAGCCACATGTTTACAGCAATGAGTGCAATAATAGAGATAGATTTTATAGTCTTGGCAAACACGTGGCGTCACAATTTCGGATGATGTACATGGCATTATTGATAGATATGATGTGTTCAGCTTGCGTGTAATACAGTACAAGTTAAACAAGGGGAGAAAGAAGTATTTCCAAAGCACAAAATAAATCTTACTGAATGATACATTAATTAAAACACCAGAAATTTTAAAAGTTTTGCCAACTGAAGCAAATTAATCGTGATTACACACTTTTTATCGCTTTCACCAGTCCATTTGGTAATATTAAACTCGTCAGATGACCAAACCAGCAATCTTAAGTATATTTTTTAAAGCTGTTGGTCATAGAATGCAGCATCACGTGCTTCGTAGAAATCGGAGTAAAAACAGTAGGTCTACGGTAAAAGTAAACACGTGTCTAGTTCCTGAGAAAATGTGTCGCATTGACATGTATATTGCATAGCGCCGTGTATATTTCATTGTGTGGGAACATTTTAAGCAGACCATTTAAAAGTGACTGGGGTAATTAAAAACAAAATCACAACATTTCTCGCATTCTTTTATTTTAATAACGGAATGAAACCTGCTAATACATGTATTTACGTGTGATTTCTTTTACCCTTTGTTTGTTTAAAACAGAATCCCCCCCCCCCTTATTAAAATTAAGATAATTAAACTTTGTATAATTTGTGAAGCATCATTCGTGACTCTTTTCTCGGCAATTTATCTTTCATCTCTTTCAATACACGTATGTGAATGCGTTTTAGCGAGCGAGTCTTTGAATATTAAATAGCATTGCGTACAAATTAAAAAGAGCATTCTGCACTGTGTGCTGTAGCTGAACCGATAGGTAAGTTCCACGCGTGGTAGTGGGCGTCCACTATTACATAATTATATTACTGCGACTTTCAAATGGGCAATAAAACTTAATCCGTCCACTACGAGCCACGACGTGGACAATCCACGACGACCATGATATCCTGTCCACGACGACACATCGTGAAAAGGATTAAGCTCCACGCCCACGACGTGTTTTTTCATAAAAACACGATGCGTGTACTGTACGGTATGTCAATTTGAGGAAAAAAATTTAAGATATTTAGTAAAACTGGGGCCAGGCCCCTAATAAGCACTAACATACCTAATACAGCCTACAGATTTCAGATTCTTCAGATATCTGTCCTCAACAGAAGCCTCCTCCTGACATTCCTTGATGGCACACTCCATAATCCCCAGGCCTGAGGCCAATCCACCGGCACACTGAAATTTACAACAAGGACAATGAAATTAACAAGAAGGGTTCCAAGGAACACTCTGGTAGGTTCCGTTCACAGTATAGAACATTAAAAACATCCCAGACAGCAATGGATTGATTAGGCACAGTGTCTGGGACTTGTTCCAAAGGTTCTCTTGAAGGAGGAGCCAGAAAATAATTGACATCATCAAAATGGTAGAGTCAGAAATAAAGCTGTATCAGTCACAGGTTATGTCAAGATGGATATCCCACTGGTTGCATTCAAGATCTGAAACTTTGTCGTCATCTACTCATCCTTGTGAAACATCATGCCAAATATGATCACTTTCTGTCAATCAGTGTAGACAGAATTCACGTTACAAGGAAAATATACAAATGGACAGAGGATGCATGCACAGATACAATTATGGATGGATATGACTGACCACAACATATCCACAAACTGCTGATATACAACCAGTACATTCAAGTCATTACCAGGTTGTCAAGCATGTCCGGGTATGTTGGCTTCGTCTTTGACCTCCGTCCTAGCCACATCATCAGCTGACCAGACTTGTCATAAAAGTAGCCATTGATGTGGACTCCATACTGTATCGTTCCAAACAGACCTGATAATAAAAAAGGAAAATTAAATCCATGCATTGTGCCCTATGCATCTACTTAAGACCCTATCCTTTCCGTTTTTCTAGTTTTCCTCAATCTAATGCACTAGCAATCAATTCTAAAAGCTGTTGGCAGAGTCTTTCATTCTAATGTAACGTTTATCAACATTCTGAGTTTCTATCTTTACAAATTGTAAAGCGGTATACTTTAGGGAGCATTTTCCCAATTTTTCAACAAATGTCCTCAACATGGCTTGCTGCTCTCCTATATGTCATTGTAAAGAGGTTTCAAAAATGTCAACAAAATACTAAATTTGATGCAAGAACATGAACAATCTACCCCAAAATTAAACACGCTAATTGGATTATTGCATACAACACAATGAATACATGTTGCCGAGGATGTCTTAGTGCTTAATGCCAACTTTTGTACTCTTGATTTGGTTGCCTGGCTTTAGCACTAAATTAAGTACAAAACGTAAGAGGATTTCCAAATCACTCCGATTCACATATAGAATTTTCCCAAAAATAACATACTACTTAGAAACAACAAATTTATGTTTTTTGAGCATTTCTTAGCACATCAGTAGTATGAAGATGTAATAATTCCTCTTTCTTTGTACTTGAACTGCTAAATAAACCCAGGAGTCAAACTTTGATTGCTCTGCCAAAGTCTTGCTGAGGTAATGGTATATGCTATTTTAAACGAAAATGAACTGCTTATGATACTCATGACAAACCAATTTTATTAAATGTAAAATGTGTACAAAATTCATTATTTATCCAAGTTTTGCTTCTTAGCACTTTTGTGAGGGATACATTTCTTGATTTCTTTTCCATGACTTTCCTAAAGCATGTGATGTTGCCATTATTTGCAAGCTCTTCACCTGTGAAAGCACTTCAAAGTGATAATTATCTGTACCTGTGGTGTTACAGTCCAATCTGATTCTGCAACAAAAGATGGCAGCTGGTTGAAAGTGACTCTAAATTTTGATAGTTGTTAGAAAGTTTGGATTTAATTTGGATATTATTTGATTTCATCAGAAAAAGTACATGTCTCAAAAGTATCTCCAAATATCTTAATAAAATGTCGAGTTTATGTAAGAAAGTGGTCGGCTATTGGACAAATCTGTTTTTCTTATAAAGTGTTCCTCCATAATCTGAATTCATTGTTCCTATCCACAAATCTGATATTCTTATAAAGTGTTCCTCCAGAATTTGAATTCATCATTCCTATCCACAAACCTGACATTCTTATAAAGTGTTCCTCCATAATTTGAATTCATCGTTCCTATCCACAAATCTGACATTCTTATAAAGCATTCCTCCATAATTTGAATTCATTGTTCCTATCCACAAATCTGACATTCTTATAAAGCATTCCTCCATAATTTGAATTCATCGTTCCTATCCACAAATCTGACATTCTTATAAAGCATTCCTCCATAATTTGAATTCATCGTTCCTATCCACAAATCTGACATTCTTATAAAGTGTTCCTCCATAATTTTAATTCATCATTCCAGGATAGGACTTTTTAGTCACCTGAGAAAATGCAGCAAAAACTAAAAAATTTCATCAATGACTACTGCACATCCACCATCTTATGCAGATGGATGGATGCCAACAATATTTACTATATAGTTTAACATTCTTGTTCTGTGTGATTTTTTTAAACAGTTCCACAATAAACTTTAAGATAACACTAAATCAGTAGACAAATGTATCAACGATAGACCAGATGCAACTTAGTAATGTCAAAACTAATTCCATCATGGCGACTTTCATAGTCCAGACTATCAACATGAATGTCTGAATTTATTTGGCCACATCTTTACAGCTGCTCAGTGGATTTTAATAAAATGCTGGTTATATACTTCCATTTACTTAGAATATTCATTCAAGGCACATATCTGTCAGTATTCAGCACTAAGCCATCCCCAGGTACTCACAGAAAGCTATGCCATGATCAAAGGTCAAATGGATGAATGGTGAGCTAAGCGATAAACCTCTGCAAGTAATTATAGATTGATAGTGTTTGTATTGTTGGATATTGTGGGCAAGACAAATACAATGGGGCAAGCTTGCAAGCTCCATGTACTTTAGGCAAAATCACAATATTTAACAGCACAGACAATATAATTTATTTATTTATATAATTCCTATTTCTTCTGATTGAATTGCATTAAAGTTGATTTTCACCAACATTAAAAAGGAATGAAACTATTCTTGAAAAGAAAAATTGTTTACATTAATTTTTATGATTAAATCATGCATAAATACATTGTATGGCATGACTGTTTATGTACTGTTGCATCATGGTAGAAGTACTGTAACATCATGTTATGTAGACGTAAGAAATGCGTAACAATATCCAGTAAAAGGGAAATATACTTGATCTTCCCAAGAATGCATTTGTGTTGGAAGTCATGTAATTAGTATATAATAACATTTGATGTGTGTTCCCTCCTGGTATGATTATCCTGCATCTGGCTATTCCTTATGAAAGATGTTTTGTCATACTGACATAATAATATACCAAATATTAACAGTTACATACTGTATTTGTTCATGTATATTGCACACCCAACTGCCAAAGTGTAGACCAATATCAGACTTTGCATACAGTGTTTCCCCAGGATCTAAAAAGGGCATGGTAATCTTCCTCCCAAAAGGGGCACTTTAAACACATATCCTCTGGTCAAGAGGACAACTTCTTTATTGCAAATTCTTTTTGTTGTTGTTGCTATTGCTCTTACAATAGAGACGGATAGAAAAGGGACACTAAAAGTAGTGACAAGGGTAGGACTAAAAGTAGTGACAACGGCTGGATGGCACTGAGGAAAAGCCTCAGAAAGAGCGTAGTAAGCTAGAAAAAGCCTACAAAGGGCATGGTGGACAAGCAAAACTGTCATGGTGCCACACCATGCTAAAAGTGGTTAGGGGAAACACTAGTATAATAAACAGATCAAAGTATATACTGTTCAATCTACTTAATCTGATTTCATATGAACAGTATAGACCCTCATTGGCTGGCACATTATATGACTGCATACCTGGGTCTAATACACCTTCCACAATTGGGTGCACATTTTTAAACATGTTAATACAGGATATTAGGGGGTCACAACTAATATATCTTAAGGACTATGCATGTCCAAATGACCATCCATCTAGGAAGAGTAACGATAACAAGATTTTTAAGATGGCCACTGTGGCAGCCATACTGGAAGTCAGATCGGCACCATGTTCATTTAGGTCCAACTAAACATCATAAGAAGTCTTCTGGTGAAAAGCCCATGTTGATTTGATTTTGTATTCAGGAGAAGTAGCAGCAAGATTTTTAAGTCGGCCTTATTTGGTGTCTCTATTGGACATCACATCGGCACAATTTTCATTTTCATATAGGATCAACCAGACATCATAAGAAGTCTTTTAGTGAAAATTCCTATGTTGATATGTCCATCCATTCAGGAGGAATAGCAGTAACAAGATTTTCAAGATGGCCACTATGGTGGTTACATTTGATGTCCAAGCGGTACCATTTTCATTTAGGAACTAGACATCATATGAAGTCCTCTGGTGAAAACCCCATTTCAATATGACTTTCGGGTCAGAAGTAGTAGCTAGAACATGATTTTCAAGATGGTGGTCATATTTGACCATGGAAGGAATGTGTGTGTAAAGTTTCATGGTAATCCTCCTAGTAGTTTAGGAGGAGTAGTGATAACAAACTGCTAACAGATGGATGGACAATGGATGAAGGACAACAGGCCATCCCATAAGCTCTTCTGGTCTGTGACCAGTAGACCTAATGAGAGTCCCTTGAAGGGACTGATGCTCTACTGTCCAAAAAGAATTTCCAGGAATTCAGTATAAGACTAATTTTCTTCTTTTTAACTGCTGAGTGCCGAAACTCAGATATTCTTGAGCGATACAATTTTCAAATTAGCTGCTGTGGCAGCCATATTGGATTTAAGATTAGCATAATTTTCATTTAGCTCAAAACTAGACACCATTTAAAGACTTTTGGTGAAAACCATGTGCAAATATGACCATCCATTCAGGAGAATTTGTACCAAGATTTTCAATAGCTTCATTGTAGCAGCCATATCATATGTCTGTGGGGAACCATTTTCATTTAAGACCAACTATACACCAAAAGAAGTCTTTTGCTGAAAACCCTATTTCCATATGACCATCAGTTCTAGAGGTGTGGCCATAACAAGATTTTCAAGATGCAACATGTGACAAAACCAGGATTTCAAACCAGTAGATTTACAAAATTTTGATTAGTAGATTGACTTCTAAACCAGCAGAATTGTTATCGGCATAAATTTTACATTTCAGGGGGATTGAAAAGAAAACAAGTGCATGTTTTTGCTATAATATGTATTCTCTTCATACTATAATGAAACAGCAAGATCTGAACATGAATCAGATATGGATTCTGATGGAAAATGTTAAAGTAATAATTAATTAATAGGAGCCAGTATATTGTCAATTAATGAAAAAGGAAGAGTTGTTTATCTTATAGTTCACTGCAAAGATTTTGTTTTTTTAATAAAATCCAATAGTATTTTTAGTTTCCTTCACAATATCACTGTCTGGTGACCACTGATGACATTCATTATGATTATTAAGCTTCACACTTGACAGGCTCTCAATAGTTCTCTGGTCCAGAATTCCCCTCGAAGCACTTTGTATTTTGTGAAGAATGGAGAATGTCCTCATTATATTAGCATAAAAATGTTGCAATGACAGGACAAACACACTTGGCCTGCAATGAAGTTCTAACTTCAGTTTTCCTGTCGCTGGGTTTGTAAGGTTGCTGACTGCTCTAAATTACTCCTCCCAGTTATGTTCACCCCAAGGAGGAAGTTCCTGGCTTGGACTTAAGATGTATTCCTGAGCATCATCCTCAAGGGCTTCTTCTCTTTATGGCTCAGATCCAAAAATCTGTTGGCAAGTTTCACCACTGTAAATAAAAAAAAAATTAAAAAAATGTCAACTTCAAATAAACAATGAAAAAGTATATGATGCATTTATGCTTTTATGAATAATTGATCACAACTTTAAAATTAATTATCTTGTAATATATTTTTAACATATATTTTAACTAGGGCTTGAACTTAATTTATGTGCATGAAAACTTCAAATAGTTTATGAAATACAAAAGATGCATACCTTTGAAACACACAATGTAAACCCCAAGACCTCTCTACTCGCCTGCAAAAACTCAAACTCTGATAACCAAGCACTGTTAAACTTGTTCTAATATTTCTTAGCCGGTGGTTTCTTAGCATTGGGAGAAAGCACACGTTTCTGCATTTTGACGTGAACTGAACAAAAAATGTAAGAGCTGTCCTTAAATATTCCTCTTTTAAAACATCTTGACAATACAGTAACAATTAAACAAGACAAAAAATCAAAATACTTACTGTAGTGTGTCTGCTGAAATAATTTGTTATAATTTATGGTTGGTGTTCACCATTTTATCTTCCTTTCGCCAAAGGTCGGCCGATTTCATCAAAGGCTCAGAAGACATCGTCGACCACCTTTTATCCCTTAACACCTCAAAAAACATCCCGCATATGGTATTAAACTCCCCAAATTCTAACAATAAGGTAATCAATTAACCGCTTGCTGTGTACACTTGTCAGCTGTTCTTTAACAATTCTAATTCTATTGCTCTGCAACGCATCATCGCACTGGTTGTTGTTCTGGGTGGCTCGATTCTGTCACAGACAAAGACTCCAGGGACTGAAAGTGTACTGCTCCCCACTTATGGGGAGGGGAGCATGACTCACTTTCAGCCGGTACTGAGCTGTGGGTGAGTAGAGGAAGCTGCTCCCCCCTGATTGGGGAGGGGGGACTCACTCTGCCCTTCTGGACGAAAGAGGGTACTCCTCCTCCCTGATGGGAGGGCACAACTTGCTTTCTGCCCTCAGAGAATGGGGAGGGTGCTGCTCCTCCCTAACAGGTGGATGCGACTCACTCCACCCGTTTACAACCTTACTTGGGAGGGGGCCCACAAACCCTAAGAGTCTCTGAAGACACTTGGGTAATCCTCTGAGACCCGAGGAACTGAGAGAACGATAACCCCGAAGATTCTGAAGAAGATGAGGAAGGAACCTTCTTCCTTGCTTTATAGCTCGTCTACGCACAGCAAGATCCCAGACCTCGTCTGACCATGGGCTGCAGAAGGGACAACCATCTGTCCTCTCACAGCCTGTACAACTAAAAGTAAACACAAAGTAATGCGCAGACTAAGTCAACGCTAAAATATGATAATTTCAGAAAGAAGTCACCTTACTTAGGAGTTTTCACAAAGTTTAAACACAAAAAGGAAGCAATGCTAAGCTTAGTACAGAAAAAGACAAGATAATCAAGCTAACCAGGCTTAAACAAAGCTTTGGACGACTAAATTATCAAAAAACCAGTAGATATGATTGCTAATAAATAAAAATGGTAAAAATCAAGCTTTCCAAAAATAATATTGAAAAGGAACCTGTGTTCGATAACCAAGCACACGATATGAAGGTAAAAAGTGGTCTGCGATCTGCTTTACTGAGTATAAAAATAGCACAATTTATAATATAGGTAATGCGAATTACAATGATTCGTAATGAACAATAATATGAATCAATAGACTACAATTTATGCAGGGACAGGGAAAATTTAACAAAATATCTACCCTAGCTGGAAAAATGCACAACCAAATTAGAATCACTAATACCCTGTGAAGGGGAAAAAAAGAATAAAATGCAAGCTGTACACAACATGTACGGGACAAATGCTAATAACTCTCAAGAGAGCTTAAATTAAAAGAGAAAAAACTCAATCAGGGCAGGGCTGAGCAAATGTTTATTTCATCCACTAGTCCCGGACTAGCGACTTGGAAAATTTTACTTGCCCGACTTCAAAAATGAATAGTCCGGGACGTCGGGCTATGGGATTTGCTCAGCACTGAAGATGATTAAGAAGAACCTGCAAGTCTTCCCTCCCATATTTCAACAGAGCTGCCCTCTCATGAGGAAAGTGCCTGTAGTCAAATGCTCTAAAGCATCTCAAAGGTTCTGCTTATGTCTCTTTGGAGAAATAGCTACCGCACATTCAGTAGCAGTCTTACGTTTTATCCCTCCACTTTCACAAAAAATTTCCTTCTCCGAATCACCCTTATTACCTTCCTTGCAAAAATAATTTAGCAAACTCATTTTATCCACAGAGTAACTATCAGCTTGCTTGACAACTACTTCTAAAGGGATCATAACATACATTTTCTCTTTTAAATACGAACAGAGACAGCTCATTAATTAGTGTAAATGTTTTGCTTCAAACGCAATATCGCACGTGGAAGTTTATCATCTGTATAATCAATAAAAAATTAAAGAATCATTACTGTCATTTAATCAGTTCATAAAGGAAACCAACACTGATGTTGGTAAAGTACCTTTCATTAATTTAATTACACTGACTCGCTGGATTAAAATCATAGTGAGCTGCTCGTGAGGATCTGGCTTGAGTAAACACAATACAACAAAGTCGCTTAAAATACTGATAATTGATCATACTGGCTTTCTTTTGTTTGATGTGTTTTGATTTGCCGATAATTTGGTCGCTTAGCTCAATATGCAGTCAAGCGGTAACAGAACGTGCGCATATGCGAAAATTATCACTGACCACATTTATGTGTTATACAGAATGTAAATGTATACATGAAGAGGGGTAGAATCAAGTATTCAGTATGCCTGGAGGGCATGATTGGCCAAATAAAGGTAGATATAGTGATTAAAGCATGAAAATAAGGACTTGCCCGACTTTTTTAAAAAGCACTTGTCCTGGACTAGCGACTTGGAAAATTTTACTTGCCCGACTTCAAAAATGAATAGTCCGGGACGTCGGGCTATGGGATTTGCTCAGCCCTGCAGGGGTATAATCCAAATGTTTACAAACACGAGATATAATAATTTTGCTTGTTAACCCACAAAGCGAAGGCAAATCTTCATCGACATAAACAAAGTAGACATTACAGCCATGTGATTGGAAAAGAATGAATTGCAATATTCATGGGTGGTATGTCAGGGTCAAGCCAGTGTTCTGGAATCTTCTGGTTCACTATAATGGGAGGACGAATTCTTGCCATATGGATGGGGTATTTTCCACCTGGAAAAGTACCAGCTATGCAATAGCAACAGGTATGGTAATATTGATATTAAATTATTGTTTTCTCATGGTGCACAAAACATACTAAGATCAGCAATTATATTTTTTGCTGATTTAATTTGTAGGATGGATTAAAGTGAGCATATACAGTAATCTTGTGCGGAACATAACTTTGGGGGCGAATATAAACATTTACTTTATAATTTTGTTCAGTAGTGCACTAAACTAAATCTGTTGATATAATAATAATAATAATAATAATAATAATAATAATAATAATAATAATAATAAAAAGAGCCTCTTGAAGGGACTGACTCTCTACTGTATGAAAAAATTTCCAGAAATAAGACTATTATTTCTTTTTAACTGCTAAGTGTTGAAACCATCCAATATTCATGAGTGATAAGATTCTCAAATTAGCCAATGTGGTTGCCATACTGAATAGAAGATCGGCACCATTTTCGTTTAGGAAAAAATATACACCTTTAGAAGAATTTAGGTGAAAACCTCATGCCAATATGGCCATCCATTCAGGAGAACTAGTGACAAGATTTTCAATATGTTCATTGTAGCAGACATATTGGATGTCTGCAAGCTACCATTTTCATTTAGGACCAACTAGATATCATAAGAAGTCTGTTGGTGAAAACCCTATTTCGATATGATCATCATTTCTAGTTCAGTTGTAATAACAAGATTTTCAAAATGGCCATCATGGTGGCCATACTGGATGTCAGATTGGTATCATTTTCATTCAGGACCAACTATACTTCTAGGAACAAGAGCCCCTTCAATGGGACTGATGCTTTAATGGACAAAAAGAATTCCCAGCAATTCAAGATATGACAATTCCTTCTTTTTAACTGTGGCATGCTGAAACCATCTCCGATATTTGTGTGCAATAACAAAAGTTTCAAAGTAGCCGATGTGGCAGCCATACTGGATGTAAGATTGGCACCATTTTCATTTAGAACAAACTAGACATCATCCGAGATCTTTTGGTGAAAACCACTGGTAAATATGATCATTTGTTCAGGAGAAGTAGCAATAACAAGATTTTCAAGATGGCTGCCGTGGTGGCCATACTGGATGTTTATCTATGTTATTAATGTATACAGTACAGTGTAATGCCAGGTGCTATTCATGTGAGTTCCTTAACCAATGACACTTTGTACTTGCCGACAGAAGTCACTGTGTCAGATCTTGAACCAATGTAACAACTATATTTTATAATGAGCAAAGATCACAGCAAATGCCATGTAACTAAAGGAAGTGTACATGCACTTACTGATAAAGGGTAATCTTCTTTGGTGGGAATGTAGACATCATTTTACTTACAGAGAAAACAACAGCATTCTAAATGATCATTTTTGGGATTTAAACTAAATGGAGTTTATATGGATATAAATATTGTGAATATTTAAATATATATCATATATCTTTGAAATGGAAGGAGTAAAGCATGTATTGTGTACAATTTCCAATTACTATATTATTAATGTTTTCTCTTTGACAAAAACTTCAGTACACTGTGCTTAATGGCATGAATAAGGGCTGAAATCTCTCTCTCTCTCTTGATCATATCAGGACATATTTTATTTGGATCATGAGGTGTAAAAATAAAAATGTGATGATGGTACACCTATGTCCGTGTTATACTTAACCGTTTTTGAACTTATCTATTCCAATACCCATGCATGTTAGCAAATTCAAGCAACATATTGTACAAGTGCATGCTTTTACACAATTACATCCAATGCATGTGATTTAATATTGATGACAATGTAGATATCTTGGAGACCTAAATGTTGGGTCCTTTATTTTTTTGTACACGATCTCTTCCTCAAAATGATAATTAATTTTTTTACACATTCTTTTTGTACTTGGAAGACAATATTTATTTTTCATTTAAAAAAATTACAAGAAATTTGGTAGACATCATAAGAAGTCTTTAGTGAAAACCCCATGTCAATGTGACTTTCTGTTCAGGAGGATTAGCGATAAGATTTTCAAGATGCCTGTTGTGGTGGCATTTTTATCTATGACCAACTAGACATCATAAGAAGTCTTTTAGTGAAAACCCCATGCTGATATGACAATCCATTCAGGAGGAATAGCAATAACCAGATTTTCAAGATGGTGCTGTGGTGGACATACTGGATGTCCGAGTGGTACCATTTTAATTTAGGACCAAGATATCGTAAGTAGTCTTCTGATGAAAACCCCATGATGATATGACTTTTGCTCAGGAGGACTAGCAATAACACTTTCAAAATGACTGCCATGGTGGCCATATTGGATGTCAGATTGGCACCATTTTAGTTTAAAGCAACTAGACATTATAAGAAGTCTTCTGGTTAAAACCCTATGTCAATATGACTTTCCATTGAGGAGGAACCACAATAACAAGATTTTCAAAATGGCTGCAATGGCACTCATACTGGAAGTCAGATCTGCACTATTTTCATTTAGGACCAACTAGACATCACAAGTCCGCACTATTTTCATTTAGGACCAAGTAGACATCATAAGAAGGTGTTTAGTGAAAACCCCATGTTGATATGACCATCCATTCATGCAGTGGTACTCCAACTCTGTGGCTGATACTATGTAACAGCAACAGAACTCATATTCTAGGCATTAAAATTTGTCAATATTTTAGCTTTTAGTCACCATCTCAATCTTGAGCCATGATGATATTTGGAACACAAGTTTGCCCATAACAGATACACAACCTTTCAAAATTTCTTCATGGAGAAAGCCTGTGTTCATATTTAATTTAAAGTTTGAGTTGCTGAACTGAGCATATATTCTGCAAATTCCAATATACCAATTCTTGTTCAATGGCCATTTATTGTATGAAATGGAAATCTATTAAAAAAAAAAAATGACTGTAAAACAATTTGGTTTGTATACTGAATGACACATTAACAAATTTATCAGAATTTAATTTTTCATAAAAATGGTGGTTGAAAAGGGCCTTTATCACCTCTGGTTCTTTGACCTTAACTCCCTTCTCTCTGTTTTCCGATCGTTCTAACCTACTTAGACTGGAAGAAAAAGTCACTTTGCCTAAAATTTTGAGTCCAGCGTGACCCCTGCTGAAGAGACTAACATTAAAAATATGTTTTTATGTTCTTGTGCACAGAGCAGCTTTCAAATTTTGGGTGCACAACACGTTATTTCTATTCATACTCAGATTAATTTTTAGACGTACAGGTCCAAATAAGGGAGCACTGTGACTCATATGCATGCATTTTGCACCATGCTTAACTGCTTAACGAGTTAACATTTACATGTTTGTGATTACATAAAAAGTTCCAAACACATAATCTCTTAATATTGCTGAGGAATGGAGGCAATATTTTGGCCTTTATAACTATCATATCTGTGCATAAACCTTGAATCTGTTAGATTTTAATTACAGTAGGATAAACATGCATGACAAAAGATTTTTTTGCTCTCTATATTTAAGAAAATTGAATGCTTTATATTGACTTACAGCATCCAGATCTCTCCATTTTCATCATCATAGGATCCGACATTTTGCATTTGACATCATATGTCTACAACATGAGATAGAATATTAAAAGTAATAATTAATATGCATATTACTCTATCTGATGGAAGATGCAGTAGCTCATTTGATAAAAGTCAAATTCATAAAGTTGTCGGTTTGATGCCCACCCAGGGCAGCCTCAGTCAGCTTCCTCAGAGTGTCCTGGGAAAGACACTTAGCTCCCATTACCTCAGCATGATATAGCCAACAATGTGTTAAGAAGAGTCCTTCCAAGGGACTGAAGCTCTACTGGGTGAAAAGAATTTCTAGGAATTAAATATAAGACCATTTCATCCTTTTAACTGTCTAGTGCTGAAACCATCTCTGATATTCTTCAGCAATAAAAAATATTTCAAATTAGCTGCTATGGTACACATATTGGATGTCAGCTTGGCACCATTTTCATTTAGGACAAAGTAGACATTAGAAGTCTTTTGGTGAAAACTTTATGACATAATGATCATCCATTCAGACAGAATAGTGACAACAAGATTTTTAAGATATTCGTTGTGGCAGTTATATTGGTGGTAAAACTGGCACCATTTTAATTTAGGACCAACTAGGTATCATAAGAAGTCTACTTGTGAAAACCCCATGTTGATATAGCCATCCATTTGGAGAGGAGTAGAGATAACAATATTTTCAAGATATGACTTCCCATTCAGGAGTAACAATAACAAGATTTTCAAGATGGCTGCTGTAGTGGCTGTACTGGACATCAGATTGGCAACATTTCCATTTAGGACCAAATGGACATCATAAAAAGTCTTCTGGAGAAAACCCCACATAAATATGACTTTCTGTTCAAGCAGAATTGTGATAACAAGATTTTTCAGATGACTGCCATGGTGGCCATACTGGATGTCAGATTGGCATCATTTTTATTTAGGACCAGCTAGACATCATAAGAAGTATTTTAGTGAAAACCCCATGTTGATATGACCATCCATTCAGGAGTAGCAATAACAAGATTTTTTAAAAGGCTGCTGTGGTGGCCATATTGGACGTCAGATTGGCATCATTTTCATTTAGGATCGACTAGACATCATGAGAAGTCTTTTAGTGAAAACCCCATGTTGATATGACCATCTATTCAAGAGGAGTAGTGGTAACAAGATTTGCAAGATGGCAACTGTGGTGGCCATATTGGACATCAGATAGGCACCATTTTCATTTAGGACCAACTAGACATCATAAGAAGTCTTTTAGTGAAAACCCTGTGTTGATATGACCATCCATTCAGGAGGAGTTGCAATAACAAGATTTTCAAGAAGGCCACTGTGGTGGCCATATTAGATGCCAGATTGGCACCATTTTCATTTACGACCAACTAGACCATGGGATGAATGTGTGTGTAAAGTTTCAAGGCAATCCTCCAAGCAGTTTAGGAGAAGTTGCAATAACAAACTTGTGCTAATGACAGACGGATGTCGAACAACGGACAACAGACCATCCCATATGCTCTTCTGATCTATGACCAGTAGAGCTAAAAATGGTATTAAAACAAAAAAACACAAAAAAGAAGAAAAAAAACCCGTATCTAATGTAATACCTACAATGCATACTTAAGAAACTATTGCTTGGATAAATGTCAGGAGGTTGAAGCTTGTCATAATAAGTGCAGATCACCCAAAGTCATAAACAGTGTCCCCATAAGGTGTATGTATATAGCTGAAGAGTTAGCTCCCTTTGTCTATGTTGAGCGCTCTCAACTTTGGCAATTCATTCTTTCTCCCCAGTATGGTTATGCCCAATAAAACACATGTAAGATCCTGTATTGAGACTGATTTAACCCACAAAGTTAACTGGTAATGAGACAATAGGTATGCAAATATTATACTGCAAGAAGACCATGAAGTTTAAGGCATATTTTAGGAGCCACTTTATTCCCATAAGGCATGCCAGGATTGATATGTATGTATGTAGAAACATTTAACAGCACCTCAGCACAATAGTGGCTATATGGTGCCAACTAAAGGTAAAGTCTGAAAAGTGTAAATGTGAAAATGCACAAAAACTTTAGGAAGATAAGCCCTTCCAAATAAATGTAAACACGAAGTACAAGATAAAATATAAAATGCCAAGATATTAAAATGCTGTAAAATCTACATAAAATAAAAGAAAAAAGTAACACATGCAAAATCCTTAAAGCATATGGTTCCAGGATTGATACATGTGTGCTAAAAAACGGGTGTCTGGTTATTAAGGCATGTGCTGGTATTGCAATGAATATGGTATCTGTAAATTGCTTGTAACATAGTCTTACCATGAATTCACTTTTATTCGTGGGTGCCAATATTCACTGATTTTGTTTGGTTCCTCAAAACCATGAAATCAAAGACTCGATAAATAATGATCCATCTTTGAAGACAAAAGGACCCTTTTTCCCATCATCAACACATTCCACAAATATAAGAACATAAGTAATGGCCATTTTGTGATAAAAAACAAAACCATAAACCACATAGGATCAATGTGTGGAGCAAGAATGCCAGAAGGCGGCTTGCATGACATCATCCAAAGAGGAATGCTTCTAAAAGGCCCAAGTTGCAGCAATAGTTCTGACCTCATGGGTTTTGATTTTCATGAAAGAGAGATCTCTCTCAGTGGGAGATTGATACCGGTAATCCCTTTTAATAGTTTGAACAATCCACCTCAAGCAAGATTACCAGAAGGTGGCTTTCGTCCAAAGGAGTGATCCTAAAAGACCCAAGATGCAGCAATGAATCTGACCTTACGAGCTTTGATTTTCATGACAGAGAGAGCTCTCTCAGTGAAAGATTCATAAGCTCTTTTAATAGTCCAAACAATCCACCTTGGGTGGCAGGTTAGATTTTTCAAGAAAAAGAATTATGGAGGTTTTCCTCACTGGTTGTCCTGGCTATTTAAAAAAGGCCTTGTATATCTTAGGTATTGTTAAAAGAACTTTGAATTCCCTTTATTTTGGTGTATGATTGATACAATTTGGGTTATAGAGTATACAGCTTGGTCTTACTTAAGATGTGCACCTCTCAAAAAACTGCTAGCTCTGCTTGGTCATTTTCACTTCCTGGACTTCAAAGGTAAATAAAAAAAGAAAGAGCTGATAACTTTTTTTACTTTTTATATATTTTGTAATTCATTCATAGTACTTTCAGAGGCTGGTATTGTCTGTTCTGGCAAAATTTGTTTCCCTATTTTAATAACTGCTGAAAATAGTGCACTTTTGACTAATTCAGGTTGATTTTTCGAGTACTTTGGAGCGGCCATTTCTGTCTGCTGATTGCTTAGATCATGTCCAGTTTCCACAAGTACAATATGTAAAGAAATTTCAGCCACAGTAGATGAAAGTAGCATAGCGGTATGCCAACATTCTCTCCATTGTGCATGTTGCACATGCAAACAACTTCATCTTATACCTGTCACTGTCTCAGAAGCACGTATTATCTGTAGAGTGCCTCCTTGAGATGGTGACTGCCAAAATATCAAAAGTACCTTTTAAAAGGAGATAAACACGGTTACAACCCTTTCATTTTCCTCTTGATTCAGCTAGATAGAACCATAAAGCTCTAACTGGGCAAAGGAGTCTATCTTGATCATCCCAAGAATTGATACAAATGAGGCTGGGGATTTCAATAGGAACAGGAGCTACTGAAAGTAGCTGATTCTTGGCCAGAAACCCCGGTTGGCAAAGAAGAGAGACTTAATCATAGTTACCATTGAAATGTAAATAACCCTTGTTCACTGACAAAGCATGAATTTCACTCCTTTTGCTTGCCAATGCTAGTGAGAGGAAGAAGACTGTTTTAAGGGTAGAATTCTCCAAGGAAGTTTCACTCAAAGGTTCATAAGGAGGTTTAGATAATGACCAACACAAGAGAGGTTCCAGCTTGGCATTAATGATTAAGACTGTTCTCTGGAGTTCAAAGTACCTGAGCAGTTCTGAAAGATGTAGGTCCAACACTATTGTGGAACCATAGAGAACTTAAGAGTGTTAGAGAGGGATGCTCTATACCCCTTAAATGGTGGATACTGAGCAATCTTTATCTTCAAAGAGAAAAAGAAGAAAATATGCAACTGCAGTTAAAGAAGGATAGATAGAATCAATGCATTTCCTACTGCACCAATTACAGAAAATTCTCCACTTGGCATTGTAAGCCCTGGAGGTTGATTGCCTTCTAGGGTGAGTGATGCATTTGGCAACTGTCCTCAAAAACTGGTTCTTGCAGATAGATTGTTTAATATGAACCAGGTGTGAATGTGGAAGATTTGAGAGTGCTGTGCAAAACAGACCATCTGTGCTGTGACAGCAGATTCCTCCTCAGCAGTAATTTAATGGGATTGTTGACAGACAGCTTGAGGAGATCGCTGAACCAAATGTTTCGAAACTTCCAAGCACAGAGAAGGGGAATGAGTGACCCCTTGGAATCTGAGGTATACTTTGACCGATGTGTTGTCTGTAGTGACTATGATGCCGTGTGCTGTTGATACACCCTTGATAAACCTTTTTTTGAAACTAGGAAGATCCAGGAATAAAAATCTTGGACTTTGGATGTTTGCCACCCTCTTTACTGTGCCCTTCCTAAGAAGGGTGTACACTTCTTCCCATAGGGATACAAGTTGGGACTTCACAACTCCATCTTCCACGCATCATCTGTGAGGCCTGACTAAGGCTGTCACAATTACATGTCTAAACGAGATCATTTCATGTCAGCCCGGTAAATAAAACCTGCCTTCCTTTTAAACAATAAATGAAGCCCATGACAAAATGCAACTTTGTATCCCAGTCTTATTCAAAATGACTGAAAGTATTCAAGGCTAATGATCTCCAGTTTCACAATTCCAGCAGGAAACAGAAAGCTAAATATAACCTGTGCTCTAAAAGTTTTCTAGGCTGAGGGTAGCACCGGTGCAATGGCCAACACTTGAAACATACACACAGGTCTCTTAAATGTGAGCATGTGATCTCTGGCAAAAGAATAATCACTCAACAGCCAATTACCACATTTAAGTCATTAGTGTTATGCCTACAGTGAAATGGCAGCGATGTATTGAAAAACCTAGCCATCATGAATGTGCGTGTTTTCTGACCACTCAGTATAGTTCATGTGGAGGGATTCAAAAGTTCTGAGCTGAATTAAACCTCTTGTACAAAGTGCCAGGAAACACAACAGTTTCCAAATATGTTCCTGTCTGCTATAGAATTATATCTTGAGTAGTGTTTGAGATGATCCCACTGTCAGGCATGACAGCCAAACAGCTTATTATACTAGTGTGGAAAAAAGTTGTGCTACGTGTATTTTTGCATAGGTGTTAATGCAAACTGACATGCATATATTGTAACCATTCAAGAAATACTGAAAGAAAAAAGAAAAAAAAATATCTGTAGTTGTTCACACAAAAATTCCAAATGACTGAATTTGCATGTTTCTGCATTCTGTCTATGAGGTTCCAGGTAATATTGCAGACAGCTTAACTTTTTAAAACAGTGTAGTCACTGAAATACATTTTGTAACTTTTGGTCTATATGTATAACTGATACTGAAGGAAATTTACATACCAGGACAGATTCAACTTGGCTGAATATAGAAGTTGAAGTTTGATTCTTGTTTTAATCTTGATAATATTATTATAATTTATGGAATCTTTAGAGCATTATAGCAATGTGTCAGTCTGTATTCTGGAATACACCACGTCTTGCTGAAGTTTCTTGATACAATTCGAGTAGAAGCTTGTGTAAACAGCTAAATAGTCTTATCAAGTAATCTGATTTATTGTGGAAAATAATTATCAGACTTAATTAAGGCAACTTTACTTTTCCTATCAATATCCTTAATGAAAACAGGGCAGAAGAGAGCTTTAAACTGAGCATGATGGTTCTGCTGGGGCCCATTATTAAAACATTCAGGAGAGGGACCTATTAACCTATCAGTATGAGAACGTTTCTTCGCCAATTTATTCTGGCCCTGATACTGTGGCCAGGGACCAGTGTTGCTGATACCTCTAATCTTGTGAGACCACTTTAGGGATTAGCCCTCTGAATAACATCTCTGCAACAAAAGGGACGGCCCTCAAAAAGGCTTTTGCAGTACTCCAGCAAAACCTTTTATGTCTCCAAGGCAGCATCCCTATGGAGATGGAGAAACTTGAGAGAGCACCATGTACATCAAGAGTACATGTCCTGATGTCTTGGCTACGACTTCAAACAATCTTTGCCAAGTGGCAGGAGGTACAATTCCTCTCTCTGTGGTCCTGTAAGACCTATGAAGAGTCCAGGGCAACATCCCACTCCCGCTACTGGGTGCAGGTG
The DNA here is from genome assembly GCA_029931535.1 of Margaritifera margaritifera. Taxonomy (NCBI): domain Eukaryota; kingdom Metazoa; phylum Mollusca; class Bivalvia; order Unionida; family Margaritiferidae; genus Margaritifera; species Margaritifera margaritifera. The sequence continues at coordinate 5,159,611 of JAQPZY010001647.1, read as the reverse complement.
GAGCAGAGGATGTAGGGGAAGACCTTCCAAACCAGTGCCTCTATGACATGGGGGAGATGTTGAAGTAGGGGTAATTTCTGCCCCCGCTATAAGGCTTTTTAGGAGGATGGGGAATGTTTCTTGCTCCTCCTCTAGGGGTATCATGGTCCCTCAACTGCACATGGGGAGTGGAGGGACTGCCACTACTTCAGGCCTTTCAGTCTTTTTGTCCCTCTTAGATTGTATAGAGGGAGAGGACCAGCCCCCTATCTTTTTGTTTGGCTCCACAAGAGCAGAAGATGTAGGTCCATGTCCTGTCACATTTGAACTGCTGAGACCAAGGCATTGGCATCCATGGCACCATGTATGAGAAGAACGGTTCGCTTTCTAGGAATGGGTGTCCCCACATCCCATCAAGATTGAAAGTGAACATGGGGTGAGGGGGGTGCTGATACAATCCCCTTCCCTAGACAGATGCATATATGCCAACTTCCTTAACCCAACTGGATTGATTCATAGAGTGGAGTGGAGACAGGACAGGTATTGACCCGATCCCTGTCCCAGTGTCTGCTCATGAGACTCTGCTGACCAGTGCTTGGTAACCGGTGAATGGACAATGACCGGTCAGATGACTCTGATCTGATGGAGGAGCCAATCTCAGAACTCGATATGCGTGTCTGGTTCACTGAGCTAGTGCTTTGAGAGGGTGCTGCTTCTCCCTCAAGGGGGAGTGGGGCATCTCACTCTCAACCCTATTATTTCCTCCCGTGGGAGGGACCCCAGAGAGAAACCTTGCCGGCACTGACTGAGTCATAGGACCTTATAATTCTCCAAAGAGAAAGATCCCGTACCCTCCTGGGATCTAGGAGTGCTCTTCCCTAACAAAGAGATCTTCTTCTTCTGAGTCCCTAAGTGGTCAGAGAAGGATCCAATACTCTCCCAAGGTTGAGGAGTCTTCTTCTTCCAAGTTCTGAGAGACTCATGAGAAAAATCCCATAATTTCCTGGGACTTGGGAGTGTATTTTACTTACCAGCAGCAGTAGAATTAGATTCAGTGGAGCAATTAAGGAATACTGCCTTTGTACTGCCTATTATAGTACTAACAACACGTATATGCATAAATTATTTAATGCAGAAATTTTAAAACAGTGCTGCCTAGCAATTAGACATTCGAAAATATACTGATGAGGCAGTACAATAAAATTATTTCAATGTGAGAATAAGTGTACTGTCTAAGCATGTACCTACTAATTGGCCATTCCCAATTATGAACAAAGGAATTCAATTCTAGAGCCACAATTGGATAGGAGAACTCACCCAATGATGGAAAGAATATAAGAGGGTACTACCAAAGCAAGAACTAATATAGACCGCAGTGTTGCACATAGGATCCCATGGGCAGGGGACACTGTGTCCACCTTCCTCCAGATTTGGGGGACAACATTTTAGAGGGACAAAATGAAAATAAAGGTACATAATGCACTAACAGTGCTATAAAAATGAGATAACTTCATTTGCTTTGACAGTTTTGCCACCTTAACTTTGTGGTCTGCACTGTACTATCATATTTTCCTAGACACTTTACAATGAAAGTTTTATCATGTGTTCAAGTAACTCATGAGAACATTAACGTGTTTGATTATCTGTTTAACCTGAAACGAGCTGCACCATGGAATAATCCATTCTGGGTCTTGCTCTCATTGAATTTTAGTGTACACTCATTATCTACCAGCATTTATTATAATATATACCTATGTTTTCTGAATTACTTTTCTTTCCAAACTAACAAATCATTAATTTAAAATTTTGTATTTGCGTAAATTTAGTCTCTTTTGTCATTAATTCAACCTAAAAATAAATTGAATCTTCCTCGCCGTAGGGGTGACTTTAATATCAAAAATATGTTACACTAATTGCCGTCAACACTTTACATTACAACTTGGCCGACTACCACAAACTTTTAATGTTTTCATTGCCAGATAGATTGTTTAAAAATAAATATTCATTGGGATCTTACAGTTTTATCAACTTTTGTGACTTTGGCCATTGTTAGGGCCAACAGAGACATGGGTGAACATCCGCTAATGAAAAGTTGTAGTCTTATTTTTTTATAACGAAAAAGCATGCCCAGGATATCTGTATCTTTCATCATGTGACTTGTTTTTCATCACATGACCTTCTACTGCGAGCATAGTGCACACAAATTGGCAAAAATTAGCAGATTTCCATCATTACTGGAGCATTCTTCCACAATAATCAAGATAAATACTAACTGAAACATAAGTATGTACTAATATGAGCAGTAGTTGAAGTTAGTGTCCTGCAAACAGGTCATTTTGCGCTGATTGACCTAGCTACATGTACAGCTTCTGAAGTCCAATTTGTAATTGTTATTTTTTTAAAATTCATATTCTTATCATTATTTATGAAGGGTAAATCAATTCTTCATTAAAGCTGAATCAAGGACTATCTTTATTTTTTGGTCTATCGTGATTAATCTTATGGATAAGAGTGGACTTTATTTTTTGACCTGTTCACAATTGTATCATTGCACAAGCTATTTGCTATAAACAATTTGTATGCTGTGTATTTCTATTACCTTGGCAGAATCAGTCACTGTTCTATGAACACTGATGTGCATTTAAATGTCATTTAAAGTTTACACTGAATTTTTCAGTGTAAACCAAACCTTTTACACTCTATCTTAAGGAGAGGAAATGTTCAGTGAGTGTTTTGCTGTTTGAAAGTTACATCAGTATTCACAATACTCCATTTTGAATTCAATCCTCCTTTTACATTCAGGAATGTGAAACAAATAATCCTTCATTATGCACTGGTGTTGGATAGGAAAATTCCACCCTCAGAATCAGAATTTTGAGTCTGATGCTCGGTGAAGCATTGTGTCTGTCTCTGATGCAAAATTCTCACCCCTGGATGGAACTTTCAAATCCTACACTGATGCATAATGAAGGATTCTTTCGCAAGGACAAACTGAGGCAGCAGACCCGGGTTGACCTGAGCAGATATTAAACCTGTGACCCTTGGATTATGAGTTAAGCACTCTACCAACTGAACTACCATGGCTACCTCTATCCTTGAAATAGTAAAAACTAATTTTCACAGTGTACGCATTACTATTTTCTGGATGTGCACTTATGAAATTTTAAAATATCAAGAAAGAAAAATGTTTATAGCTCATTTTTGTTTATAATTTACCTCTCAAGTTTAGAAAGTGAAAATAGAAATGGTCGCTATCATGAATCACAACAACAACATGTATGGCAAAGTGATATGACTGCAAATGCTTTGCATGCGAGACAAAAATCTGTACTGGGAAAAATCTCACTTTTCATTACCTCATTTCTCCAGCCACGCAGACTGACCAAGCCATTTTTCCTCCTGAGGTCTTCAAGAACATGTTTCATCACCTCATTCCTGTCCTCTACTGTCTGGTATTTCTCAAGAAGGTAAATGCCAGGTCTTATGCAGCCATTGTCCTGTCCGTGATTTGTATTTTGGATCTCAAAGACATCAGTGTATGGTCTCAAATGCTCCAATACATCCCCCCGTACCAGACCGACCTGATGGCCACATACTATAAATGGCAGACAAGAATCCTTTGAGGATCCTGAAACAAAGATATTAAAAAATATCATCTGCTTGTCTTATTACCTGGTAGTTTCATATACCATCTATGTTAGATTCATATACCATCTATGTTAGATTCATATACCATCTATGTTAGATTCATATATACCATCTATGTTAGATTCATATACCATCTATGTTAGATTCATATACCATCTATGTTAGACAGCAAGTGTATGCTACTGTATATATTTTTGAACAATGGCTTAAATAACTATTCAAACATCTATGAACGTAAAGTACTATGTAATAGGAAAACATGGATTGCAAGAACAAAATCTACAATAAACACTTTGAAATGATCATTCTTTCATGACATCAAGATGCTTTGTACAAAGTGGACCCATACAAACTGTCCATTTTGGGGTATTTTCTCAAAAACAAATTTTAAACTGTGTTAGAATAGATCTCCTATTTGAGTATTCCCGGCCTTTAATGTTAGTTTACTGCTGGAAATACATGTACCTTATACACTCACTTATAAGTCAGATCCAACTGCAAACAACAGAGACAATGATCTGCCATCACATAATGCGCCAGCAGATCAAGGTCTATGTTGCTGGTTCTACTGATTAGATCTAACAAACTGAATAGACCCAGATTTGCTGGCGCATTATGCGACAGCAGATCTGGATCTGTGCAGTTTGCAGTTGGATCTGATTTATATGCTAGTATACAGTATATGGTAAAAAAAAAATTTGTTTTATGGGGTGGGGGGGGGAGAAACTAATTTCAATTATGCAATACTTACCCATTGTTATTGCGCAGCTTTCAACTTTTTCATGTCGAAAAAATCTTGTCCATTCGATGTGAATACATCCTGCCACAGAGTGGAGAACTGTCAATAAGACTGGGTCCACTCGTGCACTTCGCTCTGCCTGCACAGAAATAGTCATCTTTTTCATAGACGACATTATGCCAAGACATCAGAGCTATGGGCCCCCGAGAAATAAAATGCCTGCACCTTGTTGTGTTAATGAGTGGGGGTAGGAGGAGAAGGTAGTATGGGATCACCAAAATGCTGCCTTTATGACGTCCTCCAAGGAAGAGTGATTTAGACAGGCCCATGAGACAGTGACGGTTCAAACCTCATGGGCTTTTAGTTTCATAAAAGAAAGGTCTCTATCAGTAAGGAATTGATAAGCTCTTTTGATTGTGGTGACAATCCACCATGAGATAGTGGAGGCCGAGATATAAACAGAGCCCTTAAGAGGAAGGAAAACACGTTTCCTACCCTCTTTTTGTCCCTTCCGAGGCATTTAGATAGTGCCCTAACTGGGCATAAAAACCTATCTTGATCATCTCCAGCACAGATTCAACTCTATAGGTGATGGAGCTACTGAAGGTAACTGATTTTTGGCTAAAAATCCCAGTGGACAAAGGAGAAACAAAATCGTAATTGCCATTAAACTGGAGACAGCCAGTGTCAACAGACAATGAATTAATCTCGCTGCGTCTTCTTGCCAAAGCAAGTAAAAACAGAGTCTTGAGTGTGAGGTCCTGAAAGGAAGCCTCACTCAGTGGTCCATAGGGGGTTTTGGTTAAGGACCATAAAACACAAGAGAGATTCCATCTGGGCACAAAAGAGCGGGAGACAGGCCTGTGCAGCTCAAAGTACTTAATGAGATCAGCATGGTGTGAATCTGAACTGACTGCTGAGCCCTGTGAGAATTTAAATGTGTTGGAAATCGCAGCTCTATAGCCCTTGATAGTTGATACTGAACATCTTTTGTTCTCAAAAAGGAACAAAAGGAAACAGAAGTTACAGCGGGACAGCTAGGATCAAGATGTTTCCTGGTAACCCGGCCCAAAAACTTGTTCTGACAGATCACTTGAGATGAGCAAAGTGTGAAGGTGGAGAATGTGTGGGCTGTTGTGTAGGAGGGAGCCCTTGTGTTGCGAAAGATTCCTCCTGTGAGGAAGAGACCCAGGTAGATCTATCAACAGGTCTAGAAGATTGTTGAACCACAATTGCTGGGGCTATGAGAATGATATGAGCAGAGGAAGTTTTGATGTTTTGCAGAACTTGAGGTAGCAATTGGAAGGGTGGAAAGGAATACGCGAACAGACGATCCCACTGGAAGCTGAATGCGTCCACTGCCCATGCTCTCTGGTCCGGGACTGGAGAGATGTAAAAGGAAAGTCTGTTGTTGAGCCTGGTTGCAAACAAGTCCACCTGAGGCTTTCCCCATAATGAGAAAAAGGACTCTGTTACAGAGCAGTGAAGAGTCCATTCCTTGAGGACTGTTTCGCCTGACCTGCACAGAATGTGGCAAACTCGGAGGGTAATGTACTCCGAGGTGGCCCAGCAGGGGAGGTTCCAGACCTTCACGCAAAGAGAAGGGGCATGTGTGCCTCATTAACATTGGAGATACACTATGATGGACTTATTGTCGGAGGAGACCATGATACATCGACCCCTTACTCTGTTGATGCACCCTTGCAACACTAGAAATACGTCTTTCATTTCTAAATTGTTGATGTGGAGGGATGATTCAATGACCCTGGAGAATTACGCTCTCTGGCTCTAGATTAGCACCCCAACAGGAATCTAATACGTTGGCTAACATATAGGAGTGGGGGTCAGGTGCATGCATGGGGACCCCAGTCAGGAATCTGTCCTGATTCATCCACTAGTACAAATGGCAATGAAAGTCTGGTCCTAGAGGAAATCAGAGCTGATAGAGAATCTCTGTGTGGTTTCCACCTTGTGAGAAGGAGAAACTGTAAAGGGTGCATATGGAGACACCTAGAAGTGCCAGGATTCAATCTATCTGGTCCAGTGTAACCCGGACTAAGTTCTGGTTCATGAGGAAGTTCATCCCCATATAAACGAAGTCCTGAGATGGAATGAGTTCTGACTTCAAGATGTTGGGTAAAAGACCCAACCGAGTTACTGTGGACCAACAATAGTACAGATTCTGATGTAGGGACTGAACCTGAACGTTGAGGACCAGCCAGTCATCGAAGTACTTGAAAATTGGGGTTCCCAGTAATCGGAGATAGGACGCTATTACTCCCATAACTCAGGTGAAGACTCTGGGTGCAGAAGCAATTCAGAACAGCAGAACATGCAACAAGCAATTTTTCTCTCGTTACGTTATGAACGACAGAACCATTAACATGGCGCCCTTGAAAAAATGACTATTTCTGCACAGGCACAGCAAAGTGCACAAGTGGACTGTGTCTTATTGACAATTCTCCACTCTGTGGGAGGATGTATTCACATCAAATGGACAAGATTTATTGACACAAAAAAATAGAAAGCTGCGCAATAGCTAAGATACTGACTGGGTAAAACTCAATTTGTGACAGTAAAACTACCACGAATGTCATCCTATTTGCCAATACCGGAAAAACATCAATAATGTGTACTGAACACTCAAATCATGGAATCACTGGTTGGCAACCAACAAGTTTTGCAATCAGATGTACCCTCCTGCATGTTGCAAAAGGCAACTGTTTTGCCCTGAGATGAGTCCTGTGATGATGTTCCAATTGAGGTCTTGAACATTTTAAAAGAGTGCAGTTTAAATAAAAAATGCGACTTTGTATTTTAAGGATTTTACCCTTTTTTGGGATACCTTAACTTACTTTGCACTATATAGCCAGAATTCTGCTGTCGTGTGGTCAAATCCCATGCATACATTGTAACTGACATACATACATACATACATACATACATAGATACATAACCTGGGAGCTCGGGACATATCATTCCAAGTCTATGGGCTAAGTAAATACTAGTAGTCAGATGTTTGAAAGTAAATTCAAAGGTATACACATTTCAATGTCTCTTTAATATAGGCAGAAAATGAAACACACAGACAGACACACACCTAGTCCTTTGTTCAATGAATTTAGTGATGACATTAGTAAATTAGGTCTTTATTACTCAGATAACTGGTCTCAATTGAAACAAAGCCCAAACCAATTCAAAATGTTCCCACATGCTACTTTAACCCGTTTGACAGATTAAATTTCTCATACACTAAAACTAGCATGATGCTGTTTGACAGATTAAATTTCTCATACACTAAAACTAGCTTATACAATGTTCTCATACTCTCTTACATATAATATACAACCACATGTCAACACACACAAGGAAATACATACATTAGAATTTATTTCCTGCCTGATATTAAGCATTTTGAGACAATGGATAGCAACTATCTGAATTATTTCCTGTGCTTCATTATAAAATAAAGAACTGATAAAATCATTTATTTCTAGGTTCTAACACATGTACGAGTACTTACATGTCAGAATATTCAAATGACATACTGTAAATCAGTACAGTTGTAAAAACTGAACTCCAGGCCATCGTTCTCTAAAACAAGAGTCTCTTGAAGATAAGACCGTTTCTTTGTTTTAACTGCTGAGTGTTGAAACCATCTGGCAGCCATTTAGGATGTAAGATTGGCACTGTTTTCATTTAGGACCAACTAGACATCATAAGAAGTCATTTGGTGAAAACCCCATGTGGATATGACCATCTATTCAGGAAGAATACAGTATTTACCGCATATCTTGGGACAAGATAAAATAAATGATTTTTTTCCTGTCCCATAACTTATGGTTAAACTTTTTTCCAACTAGATCATATGTCCCAGAACTTAAGAACCGAAACAAATTGTGTTTAATTTGCTGCCCCCCCCCCCAGCACTTCATGTTACAATAAGGTAGGTAAATTTAACGTTTATTTGATAATAAACTGAAAGAAACTAACCTTGTACTGTTCTTATTTATTCCTCTTTTTTGTTCTTCATAAGCAATTTATGTATAAAAGACACAAACGTATCCACTATCACTAACGTATCCACTAACACGACATGGTCTGGTAATGTAGAGTACCGGTCGTGTGTATAGATTATGTCCGGTAACAACATTGACACATTATTTTATTGACGTGAATATAGATAAACAAATCATGTTTGGCTGTCCTAAGAAGTTTGAATACCGGTATATTATCAAACTGAAAATTGGATCCAGCAAAATCACAAACAATAGAAAGAGAGAGAGACCGAGAAATAACCGATTGCTTGAAGGCATCAGCAATTCACGCATGATCCGGTGTATGGTGCAAAATAACCAAGAGTGTATTATATCCAGGTTAACAATGTAATAATATTTCGCAAATAAAAATCATTATTAGTAAATACATTAACTGTGAGTGAAAATGACAACATTTTTGCTAGCATGGGTTACCCTTGTACAAAAAAAATATTCTTAAAGACAATTAATGCTGTGTATGATGTTGCACCCATGTATTTACCCTGCAAACATCAATTATAATGACAGGTGGCAAACAATAGATGCTTGGGTGGTGAATAAACACACCTGGTAGAGACTTCGGCTATCAAATACAAAGATTATTTTATTACAAAGCAAGCCGACCCCGGAAGCCGACTTTGGATTCTTTCAAGTATGCAGATTTTTTATATACAGAGTAGGCCGACCTAGGGAAGCCGACTCTGGTTTCTTTTTACCGGTATTCACAGCAATTTCGAAAATAAATTGAAACAATGGAACAGTTTGAATGGAAAACTTATCACACATTGTTACAATAAAAGTGACTCCTCACATTCATTGTTACCGTACTATTTTAGCATATATAAAGGGGAATACAAATAAAACAAAATAAACCACATTATACATCTCAGCCGTGATGGATAAGTTTGTAGTAAGATACTCAAGTAGCGAAGATGCTTTGCCTCTTGCATGGAAAGAAAATCCTTTGCCTAAAAATTCACCTACGAGGCCCATAGGTCGACCAAGAAAGCGTGCTAGAGAGGAGGAGTGTGATGTCAAGGAAAATGAACCAGCTGCAAAAAAACACGAAACTGTGGATCCCACCCAAGAGAGAGATGATGCTTGTGAAAATGATGCTGTCAGGCGAGGGCATTGCAAGCGTTTCACCCTAAAGCAAAAACAGGAAGTAGTTAATTTCTCAACTTTTCATGGGATTAGAGTAACAGCAAGACATTTCAAAATCCCTAAATCAACAATCGGCAATTGGTCGAAAAAAGATTTCTCCCAACAACTGAATGAATGGAGACATATACCAAGGAGTGGGAGACCAGTATCCTATGGCGATGATTTAGATGGAAAAATAGCAAAGTGGGTTCTCATCCAACGAGATCTGCAGATCCCCGTCAGCGTGGACACTATCTGTGCTTATGCCAAAGAATTGGTGTCAGCTGAACGTCCACACATTGACTTTCAAGCCAGTAGGAACTGGGCGACCGGATTTTTAAAGCGGCATAATTTAGTGCTTCGGGCACGGACATCGATGGCCCAGCGTCTCCCAGAAGATTTGGAGGAGAAAATAAAATCATTCCATGAATTTGTGAAGGCCAAAAGAGAAGAAGATGATTTCGAAGACAATATGATCATTAACATGGATGAAACTCCAATGTACTTTGATCTCGTTCCTGGACGGACTGTTGATAAGAAGGGGGTTAAAAGTGTGAGAATTCGCACGACTGGTGCAGATAAAAAGCATTTAACTTTAGTCCTTGCAGTTTCTGCAGCAGGGGATGTGTTGCATCCAATGATAATTTTTCGCGGCGTGAGGGAGCTAAAGGATATTAAGGTACCGAAAGGATGGATCGTACGCGTGCAGGAGAAGGGTTGGGTTGATGAAGAAGTGATGCTGCAGTGGATTAAAGAGATCTATCTTAAGTACACCGGAAAGGAACGATCTCTTTTGGTGATGGATTCATTTCGGGCGCATATTACGGATGATGCAAAGAAGGCTTTGAGAAGGGGTAACGCGGTGCCTGCAGTTATTCCGGGTGGATGCACCTCCAAGCTGCAGCCACTAGACATCAGTATTAACAAGCCAGTAAAGTCCGACATGAGGAAAAGCTGGTCAAACTTTATTCGAAAAGCAGCAGAGGGTCTTTCAAAGCAAAATGACAACACTTCTCGTATTAAGAGTGCAAACAAACAAACAGTTGTGGATTGGATTGTGAAAGCAGTCGAATTGCTTCAGGACAAGCCAGATCTGATAAGAAAATCGTTTAAAGTGTGCGGTATTAACAATAACTTGAATGGTTGTGAGGACAATGTGATAAGAAATACTGAATGTGTTGAAACTGTCAGCGACAGTGAAAATGACGAGTTTGATGGGTTTGAGCCTGAGGAGGTCGAGTGGGCAATTAAGAATTTGGACAGCTTGAAGGATTTTAATTAAATATAGTACCGGTATGCATGTCTGTTCAGCGGTTTTTGGATTATGTTCAGTGATCATTGTTGTATAAATAAAAAGGTTTTGGGTTTCGGAATTAGCATGTTTATCTTTCATTTTGTACCTTCACTATCTAGCTCAGAAGCTTTCATCCGTAAATCTCTCTCTCTCTCTCCACATATTTTACTTAAGTTATACTTTCTCCTGTGTTCATTAGAAGTCATATGGCCTATTTTATTACAAAGCAAGCAGACCCTGGAAGCCGACTTTGGATTCTTTTAAGTGTGCAGATTTTTTATATACAAAGTCGGCCGAGCAAGGGAAGCCGGCTTTGATTTCTTTTTAGCAGTATTCACTGAACCGGCGTCAATTGTGCGGCATGATCACAGGAAGTTCAAATAAATTCTGTCAGCTTAATATAGGACTCTACTTGGCACTGAACAATGAACAAGTATCAACTTTGCGGCTCGATCAAAGGGTTACGAAAACAAAGTGAGCTCGATCAAAGGGTTGGGAAAACAAAGTGAGGCTGCCTTTACAAGCTAAAGGGTTTGCACTGGCAGATAACTGAGGAAATATTACTTGGGAATTAGATCTGGCTTATGAAAAAGGCAAATATAAATCAACTCAAAACTTTTACTGCATCAAACAGTGTTTATACAGTAAAACAAATTATAATACAAGTACAGGTTGCTCCGACTTGCACGTATTTTGTACGTAGTGCAAACATCTATTCTCCTATATTGCCCATAGATTTATCAAAATTTGTTCTTCAAAAGTTTGCAGTTAAGAAGAAAAGTGTAAACAAACAACACTGACAGCGGTTTTTATTTTATTTATGTAATAAAATATAAGTTTGAGTGCATTTTTTTTACTAGCTAAGCTATCGATATTATGATTCAAAAGGTGTCCCACAACTTACGACTCGAAAAAAACGATCTGTCCCAGAACTTACAGTGCACAAAAAAATTACTTTAAAAATAAATTTATGGTGTCCCAAGATATACGGTGTCCCAAGATATACGGTAAATACGGTAGTAATGACAAGATTTTCAAGATGGCCATTGTGGTGGCCATAATTGATGTAGGATCAGCACTATTTCTTTTTAGGACCAACTAGATTTTCATAAAAAGTCTTTTGGTGAAAACCCCATTTAGATATGAGCATCCATTCAGGAGAAGTAGCAATAACAAGATTTTCAAGATGGTCAACATGGAGGCCATATTGCATATTGGATGTTGGATTGGCATCATTTTTATTTAGGACCAACCAGACAGCATAAGAAGTCTTCTGCTGAAAATCCCATATTGATATGAATTTCTGTTTAGGAACAGTAGCAATAACAAGATTTTCAAGATGGCTGCAGTGGTGGCTATACTGGATGTCAGATCAGCATCATTTTCATTTATGACCAACTAGACATCATAAGAAATCTTTAATTGAAAACCACCTGTTGATATGGCCATCCGTTTAGGAGTAATTATGATAACAAGATTTCAAAATGGCTCCCACGATGGCCATACGGGATGTCCTAGGGCACCATTTTTATTTAAGACCACCTACACCATAAAGTTTCATGGCAATCATCCAAGTACTTTAGGAGGAGAATAGGAGCAGTATTAGAGGACTGCCATGAAACTTTACATGGATATCTGAGCAGCACCATTTTTGTTTGGGACCAACAAGACCTTGGGATGAATGTGTAAAGTTTCAAGGAAATCCTTCAAGTAATTCAGGAGGAGTATAGGAGTAGCAGTGATAATCATCTGTCTTCATTCATCCATCAGTTAGCACAATATTGTTATCATAACTACTCCTAAATTACTGGAAGGATTGCCATGAAACTTTTCCCTCAAGCCATTTCCACTGAACAAGTTAACTTTATTATCCTTTTACCAGCCATGTTCCTTTTGAAAATGAATTTGTAGTCTCCTTCAACGAGACTCTTGTGGCCAATATATAAAAAAACGGCTTACTAAAAATGTGGTAAATTCAGATTGGTGGACTAACTACTCTCATTATGGTATATATTAGAGCTTAGTTCACATGAAAAAGAGATATACTGTGGTTTCATTTATTTTAATGGGTCTCAATTTTCGTGGTTTTGTAAAAAAAAAAGACGAGTACTTAAATTCATGAATTTGCCTATCAAAGTGTGCATATTTGTAGGTATTTAATTTTGTAGACTAACCTCTACAAATACATATAATAAACAAAACAAAAGAACAAAACTATGCAGACAACAAACAAGTCGCTTGATTTGTACGAGCACAAATCAAACACCTGTCAAGATCAATCACTAACACCCCATCTTCATCCAAGTGCTCAACAAAAAAGGGAGCTGATGCATCCAACAACTCCAAGCAATCGGTTATTAAAGCACGTATGTATGACATTTTACTTAAAACACAGTTCATAAAGTTGCACCATCAGTACTTGATAACCAGCATGGCGTTAACCCAGTGGCTTTAGAGTGGTAAAATTAAACTTGGATCCCCCTTGGTTTGGATAATGTCATCATTCCATATGTGAATCAAACACGTGACCAGCTGCCACTTGCTAGATGCAATTAGCCAGCAGTATCAATATTTGATGTATTCAGAGTCCATCAAAGTGCGAAGATGCTAACTAAACTCAAAGACAATGGAATCACATCTTTGTTTTGTGCCTGCCTCATGTACAGAACAACTTAAACCACTTGACATGACAATAAAGACTACAAACAAGAATTAAATCATGTTTCCACAACTGGTATGCTGAACAGGTCATGAAGACCATCAGGGAAAAGGAAGATGTCACTGGTAATTCAATTTACTATATTAGTAGACCATAAAATCTTGTCAATCAAACCAATTCATCCTGAATGGACAACTGCAGCTCACGCAAAAATGTGTGAAAGAGTGAACCTAATTATCGTTGGCCTTGAGAAAGCTGGACTGGTTTATTTCAAAAATGTTTAGGATTATTTACCTTACAAACATTTGTGTGTATCAGGAGACTTAATTAACATGTTGATTCATTGTTTTTGTCCGAAAATCAGTGAAGTGTGAGCTTCAATACTCTGCTATAATTAATGTATGTACATAATGTTTCATTAATAATTGTGCTTCGAGCAATAGTTCTAGTATTTGAACAGTCTTGTTGTTCATTTGGATTAAACATGCATGGATAAAATGAGAATTGTTTCTAGGAGGATTTAAATTTTTCGACAACAGTTTCACCTGAAAGAAAGATCGATCTGAATAAGTTTCAAATCTAATTTTCAAATTCTAGTATCATTTATTATTCTTTCCTTCATTTCCAGTAATACTAGTGTTTGAATACCTTATGCTTTTTCTCATTCTCACTATCCTTACTGATCTCACAACATATCGATTTAAGGCAGTCTGTGGAAATTACAGCTACCAGATACTGTGCAAATACATGTGCATTGAAACAATATAACATGGTTTATAATTCTTTTTTTAAAGAGTTAAAATAAAACAAACACATGCAAAAGCCAGTATTTTATTACCAAATAATAGTAATTAAATTAATTTATCAAACAGCCTTGTTGATTGTTAGGAATGTTTCAATAAGAAAACGGGTGTGAAGCTTTTGCATCTCATGTGGCTAATTTTTTGTTCGGTCTTTAAATATGTGGTTGCAGTCAACAACGAAATCCACAAAAATTAGTATCCCATGAAAATTAGTGAAACAGCTCTTTGCACCAGCTAACATGATGTATGTGCAGCAATACTGACTTTTCAAGTAGCCACTAATGAATATTCCACCGACAATAGGTCACTCTTCTGGAGCATAAATATTCACAATGTTTTAATTTCTGTTTGTATTCTGGATTCAAACTAACACAATAATTATAGTTCTATCCCTCTATTGGCTGGTTTAGGGAACTGCAGTGTGTACTTACCAGGCAATTCAAAATTGTTGCACTTGGCCACTAACTTCAGTACACCATCAGACCAGGACTTCATGGTAACAACCAATCTGAAAATAAATATACATTTGCTCTAATCTTGTAAACAATCAAAAAGTCAATTATCATCATTCAAATAAGCTTTTAATTGCACAAAAAATTCCATGGAATGTTACATATTTCTCCTGCTATGCATGTGCACTACACATCTTACACTGTAGCACAACAAAAGTTTAGTAAATGGTACATTATATGCCCACTCCACGTTTAATAGCCCTCTATGTACATGTAGGCACTAGTAGGACTTGAATGACTTGATTATTGATCAATGGGTCTCAATGACCTGGACCTTTGATGTTGAACTAAACTTACTATGCAGAAACCATTATTTTCTTCTTAGACTTACCTTGACCTTGGACCTTTAGACCCCAAAATCTATAGCTTTCTTAGACTTACCTTGACCTTGTACCTTTAGACCCCAAAATCTATAGCTTTCTTAGACTTACCTTGACCTTGTACCTTTAGACCCCAAAATCTATAGCTTTCTTAATTACCTTAAGGGCAAGCCATTCCAAGTTTGGTTAAGAAGTCTGAAACAAAACTTATTGTGCAAAAAACCTGTTTTTCTTTTAAACCACCAATGACTTTCACCTTTAACATTTTGACCACCAAATCAATAGGCCTTTTCCTTATCTTTAGTGCAAGCCCTACACAAACTTTGGTCGATGTATATGGTCTAGAACTCAAGTTATAAAGCAACGTAAGCCCGAAGTGAGCCTGATATCGCTCACCTATCTTACATACCTTAACAGTTGACCATTTCGTTAAGCAGGCTTATGTTGTAGTGTAAGAACACATTCTATGTCAACTATCTCCCAAACTTTATATCATGTTGATTTTACCTATTTTACTATATCTTGATAAAAATTCTTTCTAAAGATGAAGGTATAGTATGCACAGTCTCTTGATCATAATTGAAATCATCCAATATCTTGATGATAATAAACCCAACAGATCAAAACTATGGCTTCAAGACAGGTAAGAAGCAAGATCACCTCATTAATAATCATCGATCTTGCTCATTAGAGAAACAGTCCAAGATCCTGATGACAGAAGCATATATTCCAAGTTTGATCAAAATCTGATTACAAATATGGCTTCTAGAGTGGTAACAAGCTCTGCCAATCAGATGCAAGATTATATCAATATGTGTGGCTCTCACTCATTATGAAACCCATCCAGAATCTTGACAATATAAGCAAATATTTTCCATTTGATCAAAACTGTATCAGAAATATGGCTTCCAGAGTGGCAACAACCTCAACCAATCAGATGCAAAATCAATTTATTAATATGCATATATCTCACTCGTTATCAAATTTGTACAGGATCTTGATGATATAAGCATATATTCCAAATTGGATCAAAAATATGGTCTCCCAAGTGGTAACAAGCTCAGCCAATCAAATGCCAGACCACCTAATTAATATGCATGGATCTCACTAATTACTGAAACCATCTGAGATCTTGATGATATAGGCATATATTCCAATTCTGATCTAAATCAAATCAGAAATCTTGCCTCCTGTGTGGTAACAATGTCAGCCAATCAGATGCAAGATTATCTCATTAATATTTGTGGATTTTGCTCATAATCAAATCCATCCAAGATCTTGATGATATAAACCCATATTGCAAGTCTGAACAAAACTGGATCAGAAATATAGCTTCAAGTGGGGGTAATAAACTCAGCCAATCATATACAACATCATATCATTAGTATGCCTGCATCTCACTCATTATTGAACTTGTCTGAGATATTAATTATATAAGCATATACTCCAAGTTTGATCAAAATCAGGTCAGAAACCTGTCCAAAATTTTGATGATATAAACTAATTTTCTAAGTTTGATTAAAATTGGATCAGAAATATGGACAGAGTGCACAGTAATGGTTGGAGGCATGCAGATTCTAGACCATACCATACGTTTCCTTGGTCTTATGGCCAGATGAGCTAAAAACTTTGATGAAAACACAAGAAGTGAAATTTTTTGCAGAAAGCATTTTCATTTTTGAGCCAGTGATCTTTGATATTCTGACCCAAAATCAAAAGGATTGTGCCATACTTCAAGTGCAAGCCACCAACAAAGTTTAGTCTAGGTCTGTGATGTGGAACTAAAGTTATTCTATGTAAACCATTTGTCTTCAGTCTGTCATCCTGCAGATTTTGTTATCTATTCCTTACCCCAAGTCCAAGCCATCAACAAAGTTTGGTGCAGGTCTGTGATGCACAACTAATGTCATTGTGCAGAAACCATCTTTCTTACTTTAACCAGTGACCCTAACCTTTGACCCCAAAATCTATAGGCATACTCCTTACCACAAATTGGCATATAAAAAGTACATCATAATGACCTATTTTCTTTGAATGTGAATATTAGTCCCAGAATAAATACATCTTACTTGACTGTGCATATGTCAAAGACAGAAAAAGATGGTTTAAGATGCATAAACTTAACAAAATCACTTCCATGTGAAACATCAGTAACTGTGACTTACTTCTGCTAGTGGAGTGTAGCGCTTAACAAGATGAATGTATTCATGAAGTTTCATTAATGCATGCATCAGTTTCTGATATACTGAGACAAAAGCAAACAAAGCTACCTCAGTGGGTTGTCTGACCAATCCCCATGCTTGTTATTACATGGTCCCCTCAATCCCAACTCCCACCCCTTCCTGAACATAGATTGTGTCTCTCTACAAATGTACATTTCTCCAAGTACCTATCAAACTTTGATAACCTTAGGGTGACCAACTTGAAAATTTTATTGGCCATTTCAAATTTTTGGCTGCAAAGCCCAAAGGTCTCCTTAGACATTATGAGTTGAAATCAGTTGACTGGGGAAATAATGGTAGAAGATGAACAAAAATGGAAGATTTTAGTGAAATGCTTATCAAAACACTATGCAACTGAAGCATGTCAATATGACACGAGCAAGTTGCCTAGTTAGGGCAGTCAGGTTCTGAGATATTGCATTACTTTCACTCACTTTTACATGCCAAGTGGAGCTATGATGCATGCAACACCAGTAATTCACAGTGAAGAGAAGGCAAACGTGTACTGCTGATCTTTATGACCCTAAGCTGGCATGATCTTGAAATTAGCCTGTGGATGATAATACTGGAAACACAGCAGATTCCAAACAGACCCGTGACATCAACCAGTTAGTGATTAATTGAATGTCAGTCAAAATCTTGAGAGAAAAATTCCAACATGAATAATTAACAAAACCCACATGGCTGCACAATTATTACTCACAAGCAAGGACATACTTAAAAAGTATTCAAAACAAATAACCGTGATGACTTTGTAATATTGAGCCTATTGACAAGTCTGACAAATTCATTTTCTATGTACAAAATACTACTGTATTCTGCTATTTAGAGAAAAAAAATAACATTTTAAGCAGATATTTGGGGTACATTTATATCTAATCTTCATGTAACCACAAGCCATATCATGAAGAAAAAGTAGTGGCCCATGTCAAATTCTTATTGGCACCCTTTGAAAATCTTGATGGACCAGTGGTTCCATCAGGCGGAATCCTAGTTTGATTACTGGTAGCTCAACTGTCAATAATTTGACATATTTGTCTTCATGTCCACATTTTTTGGACCCGTACCATTAACTAAGGTTGAATGCACAGGTCATACTTTGGACTGGTCACTCAGAGGCTGTAATCCAGACTAGTCATATGTAAAGATTAATGAAGGAACAGTCTCACAACTGAAAAGGGATTATGTTGTGAATTCAATTACATCTGCATTATGTTTTTAGTGTAAAATGTGGTATAATTGAAATTAAAAAGTGTTGATACAATTTTCTAGTTCCTATATTAGATGGTGACCAGTTTACAATTCTCACTTGCAAATTCTGAAATTTGTAGTCGGAAATGCGACCATTTTAGTCACAACTTGAAGTGCTGATGCATGTAAAATATTTTGTAAAGTAAAAATATTCAAAGAAGGTCACTGTACTTGCAATTTTTGTATATATGACTTTTGAACCCCTCCCCAGGACCCCAGGGCAGGGATGGTTGCTACATGGACAACCTACGTACATTTACAAAGTTTGATGAATTGACATGAAGCAGTTTAGAAGATGTGATTACAGACATACATAAGGACAAACTGACAGAGGTATCACCAAAATATACTCTCAATGAAGCATGGGGATAAAGAAGAATCCATTGATGGGACTGATACTTTACTGGCTGAAAAAATGTCCAAGAATCGAAGACAAGTCAGTTTCTTCTTTTTCAGTGCTGAGTGTGAAAACCCCATGTCACTACAACTATCCATTCAGGAGAAGTACTTGTGAAAACCCGATGTCACTACAACTATCCATTCAGGAGAAGTACTTGTGAAAACCCCATGTCACTACAACTATCCATTCAGGAGAAGTACTTGTGAAAACCCCATGTCACTACAACTATCCATTCAGGAGAAGTACTTGTGAAAACCCCATGTCACTACAACTATCCATTCAGGAGAAGTACTTGTGAAAACCCCATGTCACTACAACTATCCATTCAGGAGAAGTACTTGTGAAAACCCCATGTCATTATAACTATTCATTCAGGAGAAGTACTTGTGAAAACCCCATGTCACTACAACTATCCATTCAGGAGAAGTACTTGTGAAAACCCCATGTCACTACAACTATTCATTCAGGAGAAGTACTTGTGAAAACCCCATGTCACTACAACTATTCATTCAGGAGAAGTACTTGTGAAAACCCCATGTCACTACAACTATTCATTCAGGAGAAGTACTTGTGAAAACCCCATGTCACTACAACTATCCATTCAGGAGAAGTACTTGTGAAAACCCCATGTCATTATAACTATTCATTCAGAAGAAGTACTTGTGAAAACCCGATGTCATTACAACTATTCATTCAGGAGAAGTACTTGTGAAAATCCCATGTCACTACATCTATCCATTCAGGAGAAGTACTTGTGAAAACCCCATGTCACTACAACTGGCCACTATAGCGATCATACTGGATGTCAGATTGGCACCTTTTTCATTCAGGACCAACTAAAATTTAGCTATGATTTTCAAGCTGGCAGACATGCCAGCCATGTTGTATGTCCCGCAGGTATCATTTTCATTTGGGACCAACCAGATATGATTAGCCACCTTTTGGTTAAAACCCCATGTAGCTATGGCCACCCATTTACAAAAATTAGTGATAACAAGATTTGGTACCATTTGTATTACGTACCTAGCAGACATCATAAGTCTTAATGAAAATTCAAGTAGATATGACCATCTATTCAGGAATAGTAGTAAGATTTTCACTTATATCTAGCTAGTAGATTGGCACCATTTTCAGTTAGGACTGACTAGATATCATAAGAAGTTTTTTAGTGAAACCCCATGTTAATATGACTATTCATTCAGTAGCAATAACAAGATAACAAACAGTAAAACTTGTGCTAAAGGATGCCAGATACATGTAGATGATGGACAAAAGATCAACACACAAGCTCTTCTGGTCTATAACCAGCTGAGCTAAAAATTAACATCTACCAACAACAACAAATGATGAAAAAGGATGGAAATTTCACAGAAAAAGTGATACCCATGTCTCACCAATACTTTACATACGAGACAGCTGGTATAATGTCAGACTTGTAATCCACGGATCACAGGTTTGATACCCACCCAGATCAGTTGCCTTGATGTGTCCTTGAGAAAGGCACTTAGCTCACATTTCCTCTGCATGATATAGCCAATAATGTGTTAAAAGTGCTGTCAAAACCAACAAAATAAACCAACCTTCTGTTGCTGCACTTCTTACTGTTGTCCGATGAGAACATATTAAATTTGCTGTGTGTGGAACTTAATTAAATATAAGCTTGTCAATTGGAATATTTAAGCAGGCTATCCAAAAGCAATCTTTTCCAACTTCACTTCCATACCATGTGCCAAATATTACAGAAATCTGCATCTCATGATAAGTTGTTTAAGCACTGCTTGTAGTAAGCTATGTATATGAAAGCAACTATATCCAGTACCAGCTAAAAGCGAATTGTATTATTGATTATTCAAGCCTTTCTACAGCTATACAGTTCATGCTTAAACTAGGTGACCATTCTTTACACCTGACACAGGCTTTTTGAATTTTTATGTCTTGAGATGGGGCAACACTGTGCGACTGAAGCAGTATGGACACAGTGCAACACTTATATCTTCTTGTTACCTCTTTGTACAATCCTTTACATTTACATTGGTATAACTTTACTTTTAATTGGAAACCCTCTGTGAAAAACTAGAAATAGGGTAAAATAACGATATTTATCAAGAAAAATAGTATGAAATTTATGTAAATTACTGGTCTTTTTCATATACTAGCCTTTTTAGTCCTGGCTACCTCTGTGTTCTTACTTATTTAAAGTACATTATTTAAAGTAAATCACACCAACATGTAAAATGCATTAAGCACCCAGTTCCACTTCACAAAAACCATATCTGAATTCAATGTCTGGTCGTGCAGTGTGTGATTGATTTACAACATAAAATTGAAAAAAGTAGAGACAGTAGGGACATTTTGGAAAAAGCAGGGAAATATAGGGAGTGTGGCAAAAAAGTAGGAAAAACTAGGGTCACTGAAAAGACTGTCAGCATCATACAGCTGCAGTATTGTACTAACATGCCCTTAAATCCTAATACATATTTACATAAGAAAACCAAAGCATGTATGTCTAGCCCACACTTGCATGAAACATTTTCACCAAAATATAAACACAAATGTTGAAGCAGTGGTTTCAACAGAGGCCAGTAGCCTGCAATCCTTTGATGTATATTTGAACAGGAATCGCCACCCACATTTCCCGAATTTTGAAATTGTTCATTTTTTTTATATAATTCATTACCATATTCTGTGGGAAACAGTTCATTCAATTAAGATTAGCATCATCTTCCATTCACCTAGAAGATGTATGTTTTTTCCTATTCAGCATCACTAAAAGCATTTTCCTTTCACACAATTCAAATATGTCAAAGAAAACCCAAATGTCCTGTCTCTCTTCTTTCACATTAAATCAATTGTGAGTGGTGATCACATGCTAATGAATAAGGAAGGTAGGCACATACTTGATATGTGGCTAAAAAAAAAATCAAAAAGCAGTATGTAAAACATTATTACAGAGTTCTATAATGCAGTACAGAGGAAACGGCATTAAAAAGAGATGTAATAGGATAAGCTAGCAGATACTGATACAATATACAAACAATACAAGTGATGATCAGTATGTTGAACATTTTGCTGATGGTTTGACCCAAATACCCCAGATAAAAGCACATGATGAACATAAAATACAATATGAATACAACACAAACGTTGTTACATATTTTTTAATATTTACTGATAGTGAGTCTATTTCCTTCAAAATTCTTTAGAAATGAATCTGTAATTTATTTATAATATGGAATATTTACAGGAGCCATGGTAGCTCAGTTTGAAGAGTGTCAGACTCATAATCCAATGGATAGTGGGTTCACTACCCGCCCAGGCCAGCCTGGGTCAGAGCTGCCTCAGTATCCTTCGGAAAGGCACTTAGTTCCCATTTCCTTGGCTAGACATAGCCAATAATGTATTAAAAGTGCAGCTAAAACCAACAAAAACAAGAGTCCCTTGAAGGCACTGATGCTTTACTGTCTGAAAAGAATTTCCAAAAATTCAAGACTAATTCTTTTTAACTCCAGAGTGTTAAAACCATCTTTGATATTCTTGAGCAATAAGATTTTCAAAGTAACCACTGTGACAGCCATAATAGATGTAAGAGCAGCACCATTTTCATTTGAGAGCTGCAGTGGTTAGCGTGCCAGACTCACGACTGAAAGTGGGCGGGTTCGAATCATACCACTAGACCAGCCTGGGTCACCTACGGTGGTGTATCCTTGGGCAAGGCACTTTACTCCAATTGCCTTGTCACTAAATAACCTATTTGTGTTGCTGTGCCATAAAGCACCACACCATACCAAACCATTTTCATTTAGAACAAACTATAAACCACTGGAAGAATTCTGGTGGAAACACCATGTTGATATGGCCATCCATTCAGAATTAATGACAACATTTTCAATATGTTCATTGTGGCAGATTGGCAACAATTGCATTCAGGACTAGCTAGATATCATAATTGTTCTGGTGAAAACTCTATATTGATATGATCTTCTATTTAGGTATAGTAGTAATAATAACATTTTCAAGATGGTGGCCATACTGGATGTCAAATCAACACCATTTTCATTTAGTTCCAACTAGACATCATAAGTCTTCTTGTGAAAACTTAAAAGTTGATATGACTTTCCATCTAGGAGGAGTCACAATAAGATTTTACATATGGCCACTGTGGTAGCCATATTGGATATCAGCTCAGTACAATTTTTATTTTAAGAACAATTAGATACCATAAGAAGTCTTTAAGTGAAAACCCAGTGTTGATATGACCACCACACATAACAATAACAATATTTTCAATATGGCTGATAAGCCCCCTTAAGCTCTTCTAGCCTATGACCAGTAGAGCTATACATCAGCACATATACAGTATTATAAAGCAGACCTACAGTATCTTCAGCGCTGGCTTTGCCCACACACCACAATACATCCTCTTCTTAAGTTGATTATTTTCATTGCTGATTTTAGTTTGTGAATTATTATATAACCTCAATTTGCTTATTTTCCTTAATATTCTATCACCTGGCAACTTGTATTTTCCCATGCTTCTTTTTAAAACTTTTTTTAAAATTGGATTTTGTATCAGCTAAGCAATTGAGAAGTATCAAAGAATTATGAAAATAATGCAGTTGTTCAATATCAATATCAATAAACCGAATGATTCTGCATGATAAATATTTTCCTTATTAACAGGATGGAACCCATATGATCATCAGAGGAAAAAACCCTGAAACATGAATTATCAATATGAATCTCATACAAAATTCTATAATACAAAAAGAAATATTTTTGAAACAAATTTCACATTTTTCCATCAAGATTGATTCTATATCAGCTTAGGGGGGAAGTGGAGTGGAGGGGGGTGAGATAGCCCCACACCCAGATTCTTCCTACCAGGGATAATGCCCCCTGGATAGCAGGGAAGTTTTGTCCCCCCTCTCCCCACTGCTACTTTTCCAACATCTGCTACTTTATTTCTTACTGAAACCCTTGGATGAAGATGCGAATCTTGATGCCAGAAAAGTTATCAATGCAGTATGTCTGGTTTTTCCACCAATTTGGCCTTTACATTATTACCTTTTTAAAACTTCCAAGAAACTACTACATTATTTTCACACAAATATACTGTACTAGACAAATTTTTCCACTTGTGCAACTCTCGTGGTTTGCATTCACAAATCCCCATGCTTCTGATTATATATTGCCTATTCTGAAATAGCATAATTTTCTTCCCTCTACACACCCTACCCTGATCAGTTACCCAGGAGTTATGCTGGTAACATAAAATCATTTACATAAATGATGTATATTTCATTATGACTGCATAAATAAAAGTTCTGTCAAAAAATATCTGAAAAATTTCACTATTTGAAATTTGACCTTTGACCCACTCCAAGGTGCCTCATAGGAGAGAGACTTGAATAATACTGTCTATACTCACTTATAAGTCTGGTAAAACTGCAAACAACATAGACCCTGATCTGACATCGCATAATGCGCCAGCAGATCAGGGTCTAAGTTGTTTGTTCTACTGATTACTCCTCACAAACTGCATGGACTTCCATCTGGATCTATGCAGTCAGCAGTTGGGCCTGATTTATAAGTGAGTATATAAGGTACCTATCTTATAATATTGATTACCATATAGAAAGTTTGCTGAATTTCCATTCAGAAGTTTATGATAACTGACAGGTGGACATATGAAGAGTATTATCATATCCTGAATTTAATTTGTGTGAATAATAACACACCACTGTGTATGATAATCACATCAAAAGTAGTTACAATATTATATCCAATGTAAATGTATCACAAGATGCATCTACAAGTCAATATGTGAAAAAAGTAACGACACTGCTCTAACAATGACTTGTGAACAATGGGGTCCATAAACATCGACTGCAGCTTAAGACAGGGTGCGAGATTGTTAGGGAAACACATTCTGGTTAACACTGACAAGCGGGGTGGGATGGAGTGGTGGTGCTAGCGACTTTCACTAATACTTGATAGTTATAATCTCCTTTGTCCTATGCAACTATTTGTATAATAAATTTTAATATTAATGGATGCTAATCAAATAAAATTAATAAACTGATAACAGACTTTTAATATAAATCCAGTTGACATGCAGTACTCACAAATTTGTGCATTAGTAGAGTTCTGAGTTTGCCTCCCTCTCAGTATTAAACCACATGTATCCATCATACACAAACACGTATGAACTAAAACCTCTTACTCACAAAGCGCCTATATGGTTGTAATAATTAAATTCCTCAAGATAGTGAGTTTAAATGTCACTACTTGTTCATTTATAGCATATGGAGATAACTAAATACAGGGCTGAGCAAAATTTATTTTCATGCACTTGTCCAGGACAAGTGGTTTCAGAAAATGCACTTGTCCCACCTACCTTGTAATTTATCCCAAAATTTTAATTAAGATTTGATGACATGTATACAGTTTAATCCTATAGAAAGAAGAAACTAAATAATGTACAACATATTTATTTCTTAAAAGAATTCAATTTTTCAAAAACATAGGAACTGATATTATACATTTTGTTACATCAGAGGTTTTCAGTTTTCCACTGTCCATATATCTTATATGCATTATTTGTTGCTCTGATATGGTAGCATCAGTACATGTACTTCCATCAGCAAGAATGGAATGAATTTACTGGAATTCAGACTTTCCCCAACTTCTTCTCTCACGACTTGATCGATTGATAGAACTAAGTCTCTTGCCCAGAATATGTTGTTTTAATTAGCACCCAGTTCAACAGCGTTCTTCTCCTGAATTGCACACAGCATTTTCATATCAGAAAATGGTTTTCCATAATGGGCTAGATTGTAAGTTGTGTTGAAGAGAGCTCTCATTTTTTTTTCATTTCAGTCTCATTTAGTTCTGAAATGGCCTTTCCTAGTGTAGTGTCAGCAACTATATCCTCTGGGATTTTCTGCACATGCTGGCAAGTGTCATGCATATACTGCGCTGCACAGGCCTTGTGAGGTCCAGAATTGTCATGAGACTTGATTGGTTCTATCCTGAATTGGTCAGTTCCATTGACAAATACAATGGTTAAATTTCCAACCTGTGCCAGTTTGGAATATTGTTTGCTATAACTGCAAAAAAATGTTCCTTCTGAGTCAATGAATTCAAGCCAGCGATAATTATCAACCTAATGCAGCTGAAAATTTCTCAATCTCTTAGTAGTGTCGTATTTTAAATATTTTGTTTCCACAGAGTCTGGCTTATGTCTCTTTGGAGAAATAGTTACCTCACACTCAGTGGCAGTCTTACGTTTTACCCCTCCACTTTCACATGAATTTTCGTTCTTTGAATCTTCCTTATTAACTTCCTTGCAAAAATAATTTAGTAAACCCATTTTATCCACATAGTAAATATCACCTTGCTTGACAACTACTTCTAAAGCGATCATAACATACATTTTTGTCCTTTAAATATAAAGAGAGACAGTTCCTTAATTAAAATAATTGTTTCGCTTCAAACGCAATATTGGATGTGGAAGTTAATCCTCTGTATAATAAATTAAAAATTAAATAATCATCACTGCCATTTAATCAGTTCATAAAAGAAACTAACACTAATGTTGGTAAAGTTCCTTTCATTAATTGGATTGACTTGTGGATTGAAATCAAAGGGCGAATTGTTCGTGAGGATCTAGTTTATACAATCCAAGGAAGCCGTTTAAAACACTGCTCATTAATCATAGCGGCTTTGTTTTGTTTCACGTGTTTTGATTGGCCAATAATTTTGGTAGCTTAGCCCAATATGCAGTCAAGCAGTAACAGGATGTGCGCACATGCAACAAGTTATAAATGGCCACTGGTAGATATGATACAGGATGTAAACAAATACATGGAGAGGAGTGGAATCAAGCATTCAGGACACCCGCATGGCATGAATGGCCAGATAAAGGTAGATAAAGTGATTATGGCATGAAATTAAGCACCTGCCCGACTTTTTTAAAATAGGAAAAAAGCACTTGTCCCGGACTAGCAATTTGGAAAATTGCACTTGCCCAACTTCAAAAATGAATAGTCCGGGGCCTCGGACTATGGGATTTGCTCAGCCCTGGAATACAACCTCATGTTGTTTGTACTAATAAGCACACATGGCATGTTCCACTGTCAGAGAATACAACATCCAGATTAAAAAAGAAGGTATCAAAAAGAAAGAGAAAACTCAGATACATGTACGTTTTATTAGAACTTACAAGTTATTTTTTAATGTATCACTGCAAAGTTAAAAGATCAATCCACAGATTAACCAATGGCAGAAACTTGTCAATAGTATGTGATTTTAACAAGAAATAATGATGATCAGCATGCGAGTGTTACTGTGGTGTTGGAACCTGTAATATACCCGTACTGTAATCGGCTGAAGACAGCTAATCTGTTAATTAGCTTGTCATTGTGTCAAAGGACTATTATGTTCTCAACAGTTGTCAAAATATAGCCAACAAGAAGGCACTTAATTAAGTTCTCACTGAAATGCTTGCACACATTGATGTTACAGTTGATCTACTCTTTTCATGTTTTGAATAGATGAAGGCACACCACATTTATGATGACTACAAACGCATTTAAAAGTTATAATTAAAACACGAATTTCAATTAGAAAGACTTTTTTAATTGGTATTTATTTCATAGTGTTGCCACCAGTAGACATTCACCAACATTTTCACTGATCAATGTGTCACATATGGTGCTATTTATTAAGCAAATATTTTGGTTCAAGAAAATATATGTGATTTCTCATTCAAATTGTCAAATTTCATGATGATTCCGAATTTCCACATACTGACTGCCATTTTCAATGACAAAACATGCAAGTATATTGCTCTTCATTGACCAATATTGATCTTGATATTTTTAAAATCTGAAACAAATAAAAGCCTATTTGTCGTCTTTTCTATTAAAAAAAAAATGGGATCCACATTTGCTTCACGTTATAAGAGGATTTGTGGGTTACCTGGAGGTACTTATTTGTGGGCATGGTGTATGTGAAAAAGTGTTTCAGCTATTTCCAAAACCATGACTTCTAACCATTTGTTCTAAAAAAGCCTGAGATTTTGTTATGATTCAATAGTGTAATGTAGATGCAATTCCACTATTTAAGCACATAAAAACCTTGAAATCAAGCCCAAACATAAACTGAAAGGCACAGTTAAACAATCACAGAAAAGTGGGAGACAGGAATTAGGGACAACTCAGACCAAAGACAGCTTTGCCCAAGACAAGAAGGACACCTTGGACCCAACCCAGGTTCAACTTGGCTCTGTGTACTTTGTTAAAGGACAACTCTGATCAATTGCTAAGACAAGTCAAACCAATCTTTTAAGATAACTCGGACCAAAAATAGTGACAACAGACACCTCTTTACTGATCCCAGTATTTATCTATGCCATAACATTATTTGACTCAAATCAGATGACACTAAATCAAGCAAAGCACAAACAAAGTCAACCCAAGCTGACTTTCAGTCCATATAAAATAATTTCTTCAAATACTGTTCTAATTTGGGGATATCCACTAAATAATAAGATTTAAGGTTCCTTTTTGATGATAATAAACAACTGGCCTGACTTGTCTGTAATAATTTGTCCACATTGACCTTTATCAAAGTGCTGAATCAGGGTTGGGTCAGAGTTGTCCAAAATCGTGGCTGGTCTTGGGACAGTTGCAGTAATCCAAGTTCACACACACATACTAAAAGGTATTGAAATATTACGTGAAAGGTAGTCACTAGTCATATATCAGCACTCAAGAAAGACAGAAATAAAGGGTAGCTCCCCCTAGTGCCTTTCCGTCTGCTCTTCTAGCCCCTCCTTTCTGCCTCTCTCCATATATCTTAAACTCCTTCAAACTGTGTCATTTTCTATATATTTCACTTATTTTTCTGTTATTTAATATAGGATAAATATATGTATTTACTTTTTTTTGTTTTTCTTCCAAAACGATGACATTGTAAATCTTAACATCAGCATAAACAAAATTCCCCTTCCTTAAACAAAAGTGCTGCTATTGCTAAAGATGTCCCTCTTCAGATCCCCTCTGTAAAAAATTCCTAGCTGGAGCACTACATATGATAGAGAAAATATACCCAATATAAAACCATAAGCAGAGGTACAACTAAAGTACTATATTTAAAAAAAAATTCACAAAGCATATAATTTTGCAAATTTAGTGAGAATAGTGAATTTGTGAAACTATTATTCACAGTAATGACCTGATGTAATAAAGCATACATTTCATCCACATATCCTAAAAATATACATACTACATTCATGATTCATGCAAACTTAGTGATGCAAAAATAATTCCAGCATTAAATGTACGTTAGTTATAGTGACATTTTTCCTGCTGCTGTTGAATTTTGAGTATATGCATCTGTGACAATATTATGGGGATCGTGCTCAATTGTTGCCAAGTTATGACACAGGGACCAAAGTTGATTGCATGTTCTTTACACTTGGCCCAGGTCACATATATTTTCAAGACTGTGCAGCTTATCAATACACTGTCATGCCAAAGCAAAGACACTTGCAGATATTTCTATAAGAATATATCTACTTTTCCAAAAAACATATTTGCTAACTTACATATGAAAGAAAAATTCCAAGAGTCACAGCAGATTTTGATATGAAGTAATCCATTATACTAAAGAGCTACTCAAAGGTGCCTATCAATGACTGCTCATTATCCAAAACAACTGGAAGATTACTACATCATGATCCTAATTAAATGCACAGGGGCTCGTATTGTTGCAACAATACGAGCCCCTGTGGTTAAATGTTGACTAATAAGCTGTTGTGTCAACATTATGTGCTTTATAAATGGATTACCATGACATGTATCATGAGAAAGTTGATGGAAATATGTGGCGACACTTACAATAATTCTTCCAATTGTAACTTAGCAACATTTTTCTTGTGAAAAGTAATTACACACTTATAGAAATATCACCTGCCATGTTTGCTTTGGCGTGACAATGTATTAATAAAGCTGCACATTTTTATTAAATACAAGTTACCTGGTCCAAGTGAAATGCTGTCCGAACAGATGAAAAATCACAAAATGTTGATATTCTCTTGCACTTAACTTTTCAATGGTCTAACTCATAAAAAATATTTTTATAGATCGTTAAAAAGGAACATTTCTTCAAATTAAAATGACACCTACATAACTGAAAAATGTCTCTGTGAATGCAAATACCATTAAGAAATCGAGGGTTAGATGTGAAACTGTAATTTCTTGACATACAAACCTTGTCTCTTATTATATATTTATCTATGGGGACATGTATTAGATGGGTTTTCCTGTGTGCGCCACGTACCCGTGTTCCGAATTACAATACATCAGAGTATAGGCTCATCCAAACGCATAGTTTTTGGGTTGTTTTTTTTTAATAAATACGCAAAATATGCAGTATTTGGTCACATTTTAAAGTAAACTGAAACTTTTGCAAAAGAGACATACAATTGGGTTTAGTTTAAAATGAATTTGCTGAAATCGCTTCTTAACAGAGATCGTTTCTTCCTTAGTGACCCCTTGACCTATCACAAAGGTACATAACTCTTGAGTCTCTCCTCGGGGAATGTGATTGGTCTTTCAAAAGAGGTTTGAAAGGGAACAATGTTTTTGCTTTTTCGGTGGATAGGGCTGCGGATACGGATCGCGATTTAACTTAACTGCTTCCAATATTAAAATTTTTGTTGCACTTACACCACCATTAGGTGTAATGCTTCCTCAATGCGCAACGGTAATTAATACTGGCATTGTCTGCAAATAGCCATGCATCCTCGAAAACACGTTACAATGCAATATTCGTACTTTTCCAGTTCCTGTCGGGTTTTCTGGCGGTGGATTGTTGTCAGGTCCTCCTATTGTGAATGTATCATAACGCTTTGTATCTACATGCAAGTTATATACAAGAGAAGAAAGGTCCATATAACTGCTGATATATTTCAACTACAAAGACCTGCTGCTAACTAACTCACCTAATTAGCATACCATGTATACGCAGTTCCGGAATTAACCAGTGTCTGCCGGTTTCCCGGTCGATATGTCTGATTCCAGGTTTTATAGCATTTGGTAGCATTATTTAAAATCGTAACCCATAAGTCGAATTTTAGCCTAAATCAACCACAGTCAGACAGGTTTTCACAAGAATATTTCATGAACTACTCATTCAATTCACCTTAATGCTTTTATATTTTTCCATGGAATGGTAAAATGTCAGGGTAACTGTACACAAAATCTTGTCATTATTATACTAAAATCTGCGTATCCATATATCGTGTTCGCGTCGTTTGTATATACACCTATGTGTTATTTCCAACTTGTATCCACATCTCTCTCTCTCTCTCTCTCTCTCTCTCTCTCTCTCTCTCTCTCTCTCTCTCTCTCTCTCTCTCTCTCCGTTTCAATCACATTCATAAGCCCACGTGACACTAAACAAATGTGCCTGGAAGGAGAATGTTCAACCCCCCAAAATTCCTATAGACACCAAACATGCTAGATGATGCATGAAATTAATAATAGGCGTGTCATTCTCGCATTTAAGCTCACTTCATCACGGAAATAGAGTACATAACTATTTTCGACAAAGTCTTTCTAAAGTTTCATCGTATTTTCCAATTAACAGAGAGTGCAAAAAAATCAACAGTCTTTCACTTGAGTTTTTGCTAGGAGTCTCGGATTCCAGTTCTTGCGATTTGTAATGGGGGGGGGGGGGGGCTGGAAATTAAAAAGTACGTGTAATTAGGTTCATGTTGATAGCATATTCATCTATTTGTGAATAAGTCCAGAGATATACGTTTGCGAAAATATGCCTTCGTGAAATGTGTGTGGGTGAGACACAAACACACACACACAGACGGATATTGGAATTTACAGTAACCTCAGGTCCTTGCTGTTAACACAAACCGTGTGTTTGTGAAAATAATTATGTGAATATATCTGTTATTTCTTACCGGCGTTTTTAAACCCAGAAGATGATCTTGTTGGTACACTGCAAGTCATAGAAATACGTTAAGTGTCTGAGTAATTTAAAAATCGCAACGCACTACATTAAGTTCAATTTAATGGAAATACTGGACAAGCGATCAATCTGATTAAAATAGCACAAATAAATGTAATATTTTGACTATCTGATATATTTGGCTAAGGTCATTCAGTAAGTCATAAATGTTTTTCAAAGTATCTGATATATGTGGCTACGGTCATTCAGTAGGCCATATACATGTAAGTTGTTCAAAGTATCTGATATATGTGGCTACGGTCATTCAGTAGGCCATATACATGTAAGTTTTTCAAAGTATCTGATATATTTGGCTAAGATCATTCAGTAAGCCATATAAGTTGTTCAAAGTATCTGCTATATTTGGCTAAGGTCATTCAGTAAGCCATATAAGTTATTCAAAGTATCTGATATATGTGGCTAAGGTCATTCAGTAAGCCATATAAGTTATTCAAAGTATCTGATATATGTGGCTACGTTCATTCAGTAATCCATATAAGTTGTTCAAAGTATCTGATATATGTGGTTACGGTCATTCAGTAGGCCATATACATGTAAGTTGTTCAAAGTATCTAATATATTTGGCTAAGGTCATTCAGTAGGCCATATAAGTTGTTCAAAGTATCTGATATATGTGTCTACGGTCATTCAGTAGGCCATATAAGTTGTTCAAAGTATCTGATATATGTGGTTACGGTCATTCAGTAGGCCATATACATGTAAGTTGTTCAAAGTATCTAATATATTTGGCTAAGGTCATTCAGTAGGCCATATAAGTTGTTCAAGTATCTGATATATGTGTCTACGGTCATTCAGTAGGCCATATAAGTTGTTCAAAGTATCCTATGCACGTGGCTACTGTCATTCAGGTGGCCATATAAGTTGTGGCTGAAAAGGAGGAGTACTATTGTAATGTCTTAAATTTTTACCCCTGTAATTTTTCATCTAATGTCAATCCCTAAATCTAAATATTTAAGTACTTTAGTGTTTCGTACAGAAAACTTTGTATTCTTATCGAAAGTAGTAAATTTTCGTACTTAAGAATCTTAACCGAAAAATATAATTGACACTATTTCATGCACTCAAAAACAATTTTAGTGTACTAATAATTACAGATAATATCGGATTGCAAGTGTAGACTAACCAGTTTTCTATCTTCCTGTACAAAGTGTTGAGTGAAAAACGTGTTTTGCTTCTTTATATTTCATCTCCAATTGACAAAAATTGCTACTAATTGTCTTTTTGAAACCTGTTCAAGGGGGTGGGGGTGGCTATAGCCTTTCAAAAAGGTGAAGGTTTAGGTAACATTACAATCTACGTGTAAGTAGTAATGGGGGGGGGGGGCTAACATGGCGACAAATGTGACTGTCTGGCGACAAGGGGGATGGTGTGTGAATGGCGACAAGGGGGATGGTGTGTGAATGGCGACAAGGGGGATGGTGTGTGAATAACGTCTATAGGTTGAATAGGATGAGGTAGTTTGATGGACAAGGGAAAGAACTGTGAAAAACACCGACACCGATCGACTAAAACACTATCTTGATTACCATCACTCACGTCTACTGATCAATACACCGTCATACTAAACAGCATCCAACTTAATGACCAAACCCACACCTCCTGACCATCACCCCAATGGGAACTAAACGTTGAGGGACACTAAAGCCTTCTATAGATATTCAACAGGATGGAGAGAAGAACACACACATAATGACAGGTATTAACATACTTTTACACTCCAAGATTAAATTTGATTTCAGATCAAGTTTCATATGGGACTCTATTCCAATTCTGCAATGCACTGTTGGTGAAAGAGAGAGCAAGACATTGCTACACTGTCAAGCAAGATCAAAATTTGGCGTCAGATAAGGTTTTTGTGTACTTTAAGGTTGTTACAACATATATTGTTCTGATACTTGCCTGATTTATCGAGAGAGCAAATGGTGAAAAGAGAGCAAGACATTGCTACATTGTCGAACAAGGCTAGAATATGGTGTAAGATAAGGCTTTCGTGTGCTTTAACAGAGTTACATTTTCCGAATTTCTTTTTGAAAACAGCAAACAACATACACTGTACTGCTGCTTCACTTATTTATCGAGAGATCAAAACATTTGGGTTTTTCACTTTCTTACTGGTGTACTGGAGTGTTTGTACTTGTCAAGAATGAAATGATCGTATCTTTACTGTGAAAAAGAAAAGCAGAAGGAACGGTTCATATCGCCCACACAATCACTTCTCTTTTTTTTTTACAGTAGTTTTTCAAACTTAGAGCGGAAAGAATTATAGATGAGTAAATGAATGCATGAAATAAACAAATTATCTGAAACAGAGCTCTTGATGAAAATCGATCTTGCACTGCCGACGTTTTGAACACAGGCTATGAATGGTCACGTGATCATGTAAAGCTGGGTAACATCTCTATAATAATAGAAAAGTCCAAAAATGTGTTTAAAGAAATAAAATGTATGTATTTAAAAATACAACCTGGTCTGGTTCGGCTCAGTAGTTCTTTTGAGATATCTTGATTGCAAGAAAGTATGGAAAGAAGGACGGACAGACAACACAAAACCAGTATGTCGCCCATTTATGGAGCAGGGTGAGGAGACATAATCACTTCCCCATGATATACAATTGTGTGACACATCTCAGACCCCCACCCCCGTCCTAAGGGAGGAGACAAAAAGTTAAAAGGTCAAATGCACAAAAAGTTCAAACATGTAACTGCCACAATATTTTTAAATGATTTTGTAAATGCAATTGACAACCAGGACACAATTTTCAAGACATGAAGAACAAATTCAAACATGCAATTTTAGAACCGTTTGACATAATACCAACTAAGTAACATCAGTACGCATGACGGGACATTATTTTGCGCAATTTACGCACCACGTTTCACAGAGATTTATATTGGCTTTTTATTTTTAATATCTTCTCCCCTTTTTGTAATGTCTTAAAATTATTGGCCGTTTACCAACATATGAAATTTATGCATTTATTACAAGGTACCACAGGTGAAAATAAACTTAGCTTAAAATATTCCATCTTTGTAACATCATTCGTTAATTATACAAACAACTTTTTAGTAGCTTATTGGTTTAAACCTATTTTATTGCTCACAGTATGATACAATGGGATTTGGCACAGTATGATACAATGGGATTTGGCACAGTATGATACAATGGGATTTGGCACAAGTTCTAACAACCCAATTAGCATTCTCCCTACATGATACTAGCATTTCAACATGATAACAGTGTAGCAGAAACTAATATTGAAAAATAATTGGGGGGGGGGGACAATGACAGCATTCATGATTTGAGTTAGTTATTGAAATCGTCCGGTATCAGTTATATATTTGCATACATGTTGTAGAATTGTATGCTTTTCATTTGCATCGCCCTTTCCCCGAAGCAGTAAATCTAAGCTTACGGTTGGGTTTGGCACTGACGGTAATTTTATCCCCAACTCATATCGTTGCTGACTATACTTGGGACAGAACATGAAGACATATAGGGTGATTACTATCCCAACGCAATAACAAAAGGGGTATCAACTAGTTGAACACGATAAAGATCAGCTTTTAATGTGCTTACATTATGACACAGCCTAGTATGGATAATATCTAAAGCTCAATGACTAGAACTAGGCATTTCACTGGATTCGATACTTGGACATAAACTCTTTTTCAAGGCACTGTAAGACATACTACATTGGGTATCCTTTTCAAGATTGTTCAACAAGATCACTGTTGAGGGTATAAAAGACTATCAAGTGTTACGGCATTATGTATTATCTTTAAATTATAATAGTTTTCATTTAGGTTTATAATCATTGTATTATAATTCCTTAGTTCAGTAGCCTACGATATTTGTAAAGTACAATGTACTTCAACATGTTTACTTAAGTCATGCTATGTCCTGGGAAAATCAATAATTAAGTCGGTCACCTTAACCCACAATGAAGAAATTACGTTGTAGCGCGTGCAGATTTTATGACCTGAATCCTATGTCAATATCTTGTTGATTTGTAATAAGGTATTTTAATTGTAGTGCAAAGGCACTACAAGCAGTAACATGCGCGACCTAGTTTCTGATTGGTTAAAGAAGGTTGTTGACATAACTCATTCTAAGTCGCAGTATTAGAAGTTTAAATTCTCTTTTACGCGTTAGAGTCTATATAATGCCAATACAACAACTGAATGGGCATTCTTTACAGTTCTCCAGAATCATAAGGTTATTGAGGAAGGTTATTATTGTTTGTAAAATCAGCTGGTGAAAATTTATTATCTACATAGTACATTTTGGATTTAAGTACTATTCTTCAAGGAACTTAACAATATTCTACATTCACATAAGTTTACCTGGGATTAATAACATTTGGATTTAAAACTGTGTTTCTTGTGGCACATCAACACATTAGTGACTTCATTCGGAATACTTTGGATTAACTTCCGGATTA
This sequence comes from Margaritifera margaritifera, assembly GCA_029931535.1. NCBI lineage: Eukaryota > Metazoa > Mollusca > Bivalvia > Unionida > Margaritiferidae > Margaritifera > Margaritifera margaritifera. The sequence goes on along the minus strand of JAQPZY010001647.1, from coordinate 5,123,110 downwards.
TCAAAATTCAATAGGACATTTAGGATTATTTAGGAATTTCTAAACTGTAAATTATTTTTAATTCTTTCACTTTGTTTGTTTGAAATATTTAATAATTTAGGAAATTAAATTTATATTTTAGAAACTGTGAAAGCTTGTTTGAGTCGTTCTTTCTTTTGTACAAATATCTAACCCCTAGACGTAACACAAGTAGAATTTAGCTTGAAATTGCAAGTGACTATATTATTTGAACCAAGAAGGTTATAATTTGTTTGTTTGGACACAGGGGGAGGGAGTAATTTAATAAAATAGTATGGAATTTGTCTCATTTTCATATTATAGAGTGTTAATAATTTGTGCGTCTTTCGTCTAAAGCGTAGACTTTCCCACCCAGTTTCGAAATAAAGAGATTGCCCACTCATGTATCTGGGAAGTCCTGTAACTATTCTTGGCGCTTCTAGCTGAAGTTTTTCAAGTTTTTCTAAATCTGTAAACGAATATCCATCCAGACAACACAGGCATATTCCAAAGTGGATCTGATATAAGTTTTTATTTTAGTTTTCGAAGATTGGTTGTTCGAAATGATGCTGTTTTTGGAATGCTATCAATAGGACAAGTCCATTTGATATTTGATGAAAATGGTGTTCCAAGATGACGACGAGAATCCACATACTTAAGATCAGTATTTTCAAAAACAGGTTCAGGAATATTTGTTATTTTCTTCTTCGTAAAAAAACAAAGACAATGTTTTGTTCTGGATTAAACTTTAAGAGCCATTGCTTGGACCATTTATGCAGATTTATTAGATCTTTATTCGTGAGCAGTTCTTTTTCAGCACGATAAGGGAATGAATAATTAAGAGATAAATCATCTGCAAAAAGACGAGTGAGAGAGCTCAAACCATCGCCAATATTGTTTACGTAGATTAGAAACATGAGAGCCCCAGGAAAGGCTCCTTGTGGTACACCAGCATTTACATTAGTTTCTCGTAAAAAGTATGTTGCAAAAAGACCATTTGTTTTCTATTACTTAAATAGTTTTCAAACCATTTCAACATATTACCTGAAACACCAAATCCGTTCAGTTTAAATATTAAGCCTCTGTGCCAAACCCGATAAAAGCTTTTGATAGATCACACTATGCAATGCAAGAATGTTCAGATTGTTCCAGTGACTTGCATAGATTATGATGTAGTTCAGTGGAGTGACCTGGAAGGAATGCTGATTGATACTTGTAAAAAAAAACATTTGTTTATGAAAATAATTATACACATATTTTAAATGCATCTTTCAAAAAAGTTTGCGACACAGCTAAGTCGAGATATAGGTCTATATTAGAAACGTCATGTAAGTCACCTTTTTTTAGAAATGGGAAGAATATACGCCAGTTTCCATATAGCTGGAAATTTCATCTCCTTCAACGGCAGATTAAAATTAACTTTTAGTGGTGCTTCTATCGTATGGCTGACACATTTAAGCATTCTGTGATTTACGCCATCAGGCCACGTAGCTTTATTCACAGGAATCGATTTAATAATATCTGTAATTTCTTTTTCAGAGAATATAATTTCATTCAGGGTATCAATGCATCTTTTTTGAATATTTGGAAGGAAAACATTACTATCATCAATAGTTGAAATCGAAGTAAAATACTCATTTAATAAGTTAGCCTTTCCTTTTTTTATTATAAATGCAAAAATAAACGTTATTACTTGTAACTTTTATTTATTTTATTTTTATTTTTATTTTATATTTTTTTTTGGGGGGGGGGGGGGGACATAATTTGAAGGATTTGTGTCTTTCAAAAGTGATTTTGGAACTTTCCAGAATATTTTTTATCTTTTTTCTCAGAATCTGAAACATACGCACGAAGCTTATCTATACATTGCTCTTTAGCATACTTTTTCATGTTATTTACTTTGCTCCTGATTTGTTTCTATTTGTTCCAATTGTTTGGCCTGCCATACCTGAGGGCAACTTTGCGTGTTTTGTCCCTTTTCCTAATCGTTATTTTAAATTGAGGATCAAAACACGGTTTATCAAATGGGCGAATTGTTTAAGTTTTAGAAGGAATACACAAAGTTGAGAATTCTAATAATTTTGGGGTGAATATATAATTTGCAGCATGAATATCACCTTGGGTTAGCAATAGATCTGTCCAGTTAGTTCCTACGGCGCTATCAGAGCGTTAAATTTAAATGTGTTTAACTAAAAGCACAATCTTCAGCTATACTTTCCAAATAATGAAGTTTTTCTCGGATGCTCCTAATATTTAAATGAAGTAAAGAAATTTCATTATCCTCGTTAGTTCTGGGGTTTGTTTCAATATCACCACACAAAGTCAATAAGAGCGAAATCAATAAGTCGAATTTAATATTTTTGATGAGTGACAATACAGCAACTGCATACAATTGCTTTATAAACATATTTTGAGACGTATTTATGACATTCATTTTCATGCATTTACCAGTAAAAAGCAAGGAACAATTGTTGAATATCCCGATGGAGATTTTGTACTGCATTATGAAGTTATCCATAAACATTAAGAATTTTATTCTGTTGAAGCTGTTTTAGTTTATTTCTTTATTAGCATTTGCGAAAAGCGCAAACAAAAAAGAAATTTCTTTCTTAATACTGCATGATGTTATATTTCTACGACCGCCGAAAAATATTCCACTTTTTGCAACCTTGGTAAATATTCAGTATTTGGAATTTCAGAGACCACCTCAAATATTCTTAATTATGATCATTTCAGAAATTTTTTATATGTAGAAGATTCCATTTTGCTGGAATGGTCACAATGACTTACCTTTCTAAACTTACATTAATGGATGTTTTTGACAGGTTTATCCCAAAGTAAAAGTTTCTCCTGGCAAATCTTTAACCATAGCCTGTTTAAAAACCGTTGGCCGACCAGATCGTGTAATTCATTTAAGGTTTTATAGACTTCATTTTAGATTACAATTGACATCTAAAACTGAACATTTCTTTCGGGTTTTAGAGGATATGGGGTTTCGGTTTGCTGAGTTAAAGTTTATTGAAGAAAAAAAAAATGGTGACCAGAAACATAATTCGATTTCAGTGGGGTGTCGATTTGCTGAGTTCACGTTTATTGAAATAAATTGGTGACCAGAAACATAATTCGATTTCAGTGGGATTTCGGTTTGCTGAGTTAAAGTTTATTGAAATAAATTGGTGACCAGAAACATAATTCGATTTCAGTGGGATTTCGGTTTGCTGAGTTAAAGTTTATTGAAATAAATTGGTGACCAGAAACATAATTCGATTTCAGTAGGATTTCGATTTGCTGAGGCTTCGGTCTTAAGAGCTTCACTGCATATTTCCAGAGAGAGAGACAGAGAGACAGACAGAGAGACAGAGAGAGAGAGACAGACAGACAGACAGACACAGAGAGAATAAAACCACACGCATTTAAAATTTGAATTTAAATACAGATTTTTTTTTAAATTTTATAAAAACAACAAACAAAACTATTAACTAATACTTATAAGGAATGATAATTGTGTGGCTACTGTCAATGTAATTATTTATTTATGAATGACTAACTATTTGTATGTAAGTTAGTAAGTAGTAAAGAAGGGCATATGCTTTGAGATGTACATCCTTGTTAAATAACCTTTTGATTATTAGGAAAAGTATTCATCAGATGCTCAATAACTGTATCAGAGTTACAAGATATAACATTCTCGACCATTTAATAAAAGAGATATAACATTATCGACCATTTAATAAAAAAGATATAACATTCTTGACCATTTAATAAAAAAGATATAACATTCTCGACCATTTAATGACAAATACAGATGCTGACGTTTCCATTACTTTGATTTCTTTTACCGGAAATTAAAACAAAATATCATTGATAAGGTACCACTTCTGAGTTTTCATTGGGTTAGAATTTAAAGAAAAATGTATACTCCTGATTTTTCCCACTGGTAATCTTTGTTGTAACAAAAGAAATGTGTATATCCTATTTAAAAAAACCTATAATTTTCTTTATTTTGATATTATAATGATAGGAATTGATTTGGGTTTGAGAATACACAGATAGGCCTTACTTACGACATGCATCTAATAATAGATTGATAGCTCTGCGTGAATATTTTCACCTCCTTTTTATTTTGTTTAATTTAAAAATGTCATTAGTGCAATTTCAGAAAATAATATTGCCTACACTGTGAAAATTTGTTTCTGCATTTCAAGGATAGACCAAGTTAGTGTACTTCATGCTTTTTCAAGTATATTTCACCAGCACACATAATCAGTAATTTTCATCAGCTGTCTGCTTCAAACAAAACATATTTTTCCACAAAGCGATAAAACTAGATATCAATCTAAGTACGTGAAAAACATGCGAGTATATGTTAACTTTCTCTATAACGTGAGAGTTGTCGAGCAAGCAACGTGGCCCTATATCGTCCACACTTTCAACAGTGCTCCAAAACTCCGGAGTGGAATGTGTGCTTTTTTGTGTGGGTTTTAACGGCACTTAAACACATTATTGGCTCTATCGTGCTGAGGAACTGGGAGTTAAGTGTTTCCGAAGAACACACCGAGGCAGACGACTTCGATTGTACTGGGCGGGTATCGAACCCGCGACCCTTGGATTACAAGTCCGACGCTCTGCCAACTGGGCTACTGCGTTTTCTTGAAATGTATGAATAAGATTTATATGACACAATAAATTGAATTCATTGTGTTCAAATGAAATATGAAAAGATCACAAAGTAAAAATGTACTTTGAGAAATACGCTGGGGAAAAACTGACATTGAAACTGCATGCTCCTATCAAATAAAACAAGACTTCGAACACATGTACACTTCATGAGAAAGGTTCAAACCATATAAATCAAGTATAGACCTATTGTCCTACACAAACGAACATATTTATTTATTTAAATACATGTACCTATATTAGTTATATTTCTTCAGATCTGCGTTTGGTATTGAACAGTTTTGATTAATTGATAAAGATAACCCACAGTTTCTATTTTATTTTCAGACAATCATTAATACACTCAATATTTACGTCTTAAATGTAAACAATCATAACATGAGCTTTATATTTATCTCTAACAAACAGGCATATTATTTTATTTCAGAGGGGCCCCCGGGTTGCCGAGTGGTCAAAGGCGCTCGCCTTTACAGATCACTCACACATCTCACCTCTCTCCGCGTGAGTTCGAGTCTCGGCTCGACTAAAGTGGGTATGTCATAAAGCTTGCGAGTAGCTTCCCATGGGTCGGTGGTTCTTCCTGGGGTCTTCCCGGGATCTTCCTACACCAAATATACTGGCCGCCATGTAAAGCATATCATGTGCTGAAAAATGGCGTTAAACCCCACTAAACTAAACCATTATTTTAGAAGAACAATTAAGGGAGCGTTTTGAAATAAAGTGGAGTGTTTTGAAACTGTTAAAATGCCAGTTTCAATAGGCTTTAGAGTATTTTGAAACTGGTTTCATTGCACTCTATAATGTATTGAGCGATATAAAAAGGGGTGTATTGAAACTGCTACAACGAAATCAAATATGAAAAATTATTTGTTGCCAAAGTGAATACTTGCGTAGTAATGATGTGGCTGAGCAAAGTGACATGGAAGGCAATACTGAAGTAAATGACGAAGAGTCTTATGAAATGCACGTTTGGAAAAATGACGCAGCCAATTTGCGATAGACCAAAATAGGAGAGGTAATTATATACAAAGATAATGATAAAATACTAATCAAATAAAAATAAAAACTACAATCATAGACTAATTTAAAATAACTAGGCAATATATCTCAAAGTAATTATCAAGAAGACAAGGACAGGGAAATATGGTGGGGATGGCGATCTATGGTATCAAGGTGCCACGCGAGGAAGACATATTCCCACGCAGAAATCACAGAAAACATGGACATAACCATATCACAACAGATTACAAGGTGGTAAAACAATATCATATACTAACAATTATGCTTGTAGAATACACAGCGCATACAGACATATAGTAGATAAAAAACGGTACCTTTTTTAATTAATAATTTTCTTCTTCTTTTTCCTATTTTAACTTTCGGTAACCAAATCATAATAGATTTGGAAAGGAAAGGCCAGTCTCTAACAAATATGCATTAAGGGGTAAAATACACGCAACAATTGCAGAACAAAATATGCACACACCAATATATATATATATATATATATATATATATATATATATATATATATATATATATATATATATATATATATATAACTCTGGCAAAAATCGCTACTTATTAAGTAAAAGGAAATGATAAATGTATTTATCTTTAGTAGTGAAACGCTATTCTCATTTAGAAAAAGAGAAAAATGTTGAGGAGAGAGAGAGAGAGAGAGAGAGAGAGAGAGAGAGAGAGAGAGAGAGAGAGAGAGAGAGAGAGATTTATGTAAAATTACTTAACGAAAAGGACAGTCTGAGATTCTCCAATGGCCTGGGCATACTTTTAACTGAAATTTCTTCAATAATTCGTTTTCCACGACGGAAGTATCAATTTAATTATTACTCCGTGCGTTCATTTTTTTCTTCTGATATTTTTTTCTCCTGAATAATTATAACTTAGACTGTCATTAATGAGCTAATTAGTTCAATTTGCAATTTCAGCAGTCATTCATTAAAGTAATGTGAATTTTAACCAAAAGGATGTACAAATAAAAGAACGAACAAAAACAGACGTAATAGCAGAGTGACATAGCAAGCATAAGAACGGATGAATGAACGAATAAATAAATGCATGTACAAGAAATGAGAGAAATAGGAGAACTGCAAACTATATGAATACATAAACAAATGAAAATAAACAAGAGGATAGAGAAAGGAACTTTACATGAGTGTAAGATTATAAGATCAAATAGAAAACTTACTCATTTTCAGCCACAAAGTGACATTTCTTCTCGCACGAGAACATTTTAAGTAATGTGAAACCAGGAAGTGAAATAATTGTTATGTGTAAATTACATAACAGAATAAGCGAACCGAACCGAATCGAACAAAACGAAATTTTATTGAAAAAATCATACCCAGACCATACATATATGGCATATGAGTCAAGAACAAAGTTCTGCTAGAGTAGTGAAGTCATCAGGGTGTAATATAAGAGAGAGAGAGAGAGAGAGAGAGAGAGAGAGAGAGAGAGAGAGAGAGAGAGAGAGAGAGAGAGAGAGAGAGAGAGAGAGAGAGAAATACACGGAAAAACAGAAAAGGGGAACATGAAGTATCTAAACATTAAAAGTTCAAGGAGTATCTAAAGAAATGTGAACTTCACCTTTCAAATGCTCCATGTGATTTCTGTACAAAACTAATATACAAAATTTAAAAGAAAACCCTTTGAACATATTTCGCTCAATATATAAAAGGTACGCGATAGATTGAAATGTGAAAAAAGCATACGTAGATGTCTAGACCTATATTGAGTTTCTAATTCGTTCATAACTTTTCTAACAAATATGCTTAAGTCTTTAACTATTATTTTATTTGTATTTGTTATTAAATTGTTGATATATAGAAATATTTGGACGTATGTAATAGTATTTCTTATTAAAATTCCGCCTAATCGCATTAAAAAAATTCACACTCGAAGAGGTAATGGAATTCGTCACCCAAAACATTATGCTGACATTTTATATATTTTGTATTTTCATTTAGAATTTATCTCATCGACCAGTTTCAACAGGTAATTTATAATCTGACGTCCTGAATTTAAAGACATGTAAGTATATTTTTTGAGGAAATATTACTAAATGTTCTTTCAATTGAATACCTGTTTGATAAATTTGAAAATGTTGTCCTTTCGATGATTTTTCTTAAACAGATAACCCTTGTTTATATTGATCTAAGAGGACGCTTTTAATATAATTCCTTATGGCACCAGTATCATCAGTTCTGTAATTTAGTCATATGTGGACTGGAGTACATCTTCGTAAATATGATATTTTCCTAAGAAATTCAGTATGGAATTATTATATTAGATCCAGATTTTCATATCCCCAGATTTCACTCGCATAATTAGCTATTGATATCATGGCAATGGCAAGTATTTTTAACTGCAGATCTAAAGGCAAATCGAAGTTCATTATTTTCTTAAACATTGGGTTAAGAACCTTGCGGGCTTGATCAATGACATGATGGATCACAAGAAAGCTGGTTAATGAACGTTTAAATGCAGTACTTTATTCTTTCTTCTCTTTTTAAATACATTTTTTTTTCTAGAGGCCTGTATATTATGTCAATGTTTGTTTGTTTGTTTTTTTCTTTCCCTGTTGGGTTTGCTTATCATAAAACTTGTGCCAATTTAAACTGTAAAATGAAATAACACTATATTAATGAACGATTTGATACAATTTTGGAATAAACTAGAAAGAAAGTTTTGAATACAGCGAATCATGTGATTCTTTTAATCTATGGCAGTTACTACAAAAGAACCAACTAACAATCTGGAGAAGACACACAAATATGAAGGAAAGAATGCCAACAATGACAATAAAAATAAATATTGAGTTACACAAGGAGTGTGTTGAAAGATAGAGTGAAAGAGCTGGGATAGTTGAGTATTAAATAAAAGGCAACAGAAAAAATAGTACTCAACCTTTTCATTATCATAACCACATGCCCACATGGGAGAGTTAATTAAATTCACCCTGTAAAGGTCGGGTTTGAGGGGACTACATTATCAGTAGCAGTAAAAGCAATGCACGTAAAATATATAAATATCATCGTATGTAGTTGGCTGGTTGAGAAAGTGTACTTGTTATTAAATGTTTAACACATTCATTGAAAGATTATGGTGTAGACGTCAATACTTCATGGTGAAGTTAAAAAGATCTGCAAATAAAATTGCTTACATTTTGTATAATCGTCTGATTCCTATTTGAAAGTAGATAAATACATTTGGCCATGTTTGAATGCCTCTTATAATATATAGGCATATATGTAACACTGACATTCTAATACAAATGAAATTCGTCCTCTATCTCGTTTCAAAAACGACAGCTTCTATTTTCATGACGATGTCGCTTGTGACAACATTGAGTTCATGAGATGATGTTCGCGATTTAGTTAGTACTATTAAATAATTCTTAATAGTAATAAAAGAAGAATATTCTTTCTTTGAAACACTATTTGCAAAATGAATATATAGCTTAACTCTGCTAGATGATTCAAACCTAGAAATCCATTTTTGAACAAAATTATCCTTCAGGCGATGCTTTCCTACTTGTAGGAAGACATCAACATTACATACACATTGTTGCAACCATACGTGCCCAAATCCAAGTGTTTCTTAAGTTCTTTAATTCTTACTACACATGAAATTTTATCTGGGTTTACTATAAATAATTTTTGACCAGTGTTTAATATTTTTAAAGAGTCCAAGTATTCCAAGAGATCTCTTCTCAATTCACTATATACAATGAAATTTTGTGTTGACTGTTTAACACCTAAAATATTTTTACAAAAACGCAAATGAACTCTTTTGACAACATTACCATGTCTAAATATCCACACTTCTGTACCATATGATAGAACTGAAGCAATAAGAATATAAAATAAATTGCATAAAATTTTTGGAAATATATGAGAAAATGTATGCAAGTACTTATTCAATGTAAACAAAGATTTCATTGAAGGGGGGGGGGGGGGGGCTTCTGCAAATGATCCACCCATCGTAAAAATAATTCCTAAATATGCAAATTTACTAACAATTCAATTGCAATTCCATCATAATAAAATCTTTCGTTATTCACGACTCGACCACCTTTCTGAAACATTATGACCTTAGCCTTAGATGTATTTATTATTAGTTTCCATTTCAAACAATAGTCTTTCAGTACATCTAATCCTTTTTGAAGATCATCACTACTTTTTAATAAATTACAGCATCATCAGCATACGAGATTTGTCGTTTGTCCTTCGAGGTCGAATATGACTATGACATCACTAACTGGTTTGGTTTCTGTGAGCACGTGATTCTCTGCTGAGGCCAATTTGTGGTCTGAACTGTCTGTTGGACAGAAGATGCTACTTGGGGCTGCTTGATCAACACAGGACTTGCTGCAATTCTGTGTTTTACGCTGCTCGCGCTTCTGCACTGCCTCTGCAATTCTCCACAATTCATAGTTTTAGCTCCAGTATGGATGAGACTGTGCCAGATGGAACGATCCTGTGCGAAATCTTACCAAGTGTCAAGGTCAATGTTGAAGTATCTCAAGGATGACTTAAGAGAGTCTTTGAAGCATTTCTTCTGACCTCCATTAGATAGCTTTCCCTCCTTCAGCTCGCCATAGAACATATTCTTTCGTAGTTGCTCATCTGACATCCTGGTGACGTGGCTTGCCCATCTCAACTGTGATTTCATCAGCAGAGTGTGGATGCTTGGAATGCCTGCCCATGTGAGAACCTCAGTGTCTGGGACCTTGTACTGTCATCTTATTCTCATCAGTTTCCTCAGGCAGCCCATGTGAAAATGATTGAGATTCTTGGCATGGTCGGCGACACAATGGTTTTTAGACCTATAGTTTTTTTTGTAGACTGATGCCTCTGCGCTGCCACACATTTGCGCGTAGTCTTCCAAAAGTCACACTTGTTTTGGCAATTTTGGCGATGGTTTCGTCATCGACGTGGACCGCATGCGAAAGTGTACTGCCGAGGTAGGCGAATTTGTCCACTGTATGGTTTGGCCATTCACTATGATGGTAGGTTCTACTTAAAGCTTTTCTGGTGCAGGTTGGTTCATCACCCCTGTCTTCTTGATACTGATTGTGAGACCTAAATTGTCACAAGCTGAAGAGAAATGGTCCGCACTCTTGTGCGAGCCAGACTCAGATTTGGCATTCAGGGAACAGTCGTCAGCAAATAGGAGATTACGAACAGTCACTTCTTGTAACTTCGTCTTCGCTCTTAGAGTCCTAAGATTGAAGAGTTTGCAATCAGTCCGGTATCTGATGTCGATCCCAGTGTCATAGTCACGGAAGGCATATGTAAACATGGCCGAGAATATAATACTAAAGAGGGTTGGGGCCAACACGCAGCCTTGCTTGACTCCAATGGTGACTGTGAATGGTTCAGATGACTCACCGTCGTCCTCGACGCGAGCGAGCATGCCATCATGGAATTGCCAAACCATTACGATGACTCGTTTTGGGCAATCATATTTTGCCATGATCTTCCAGAGACCCCCCACGACTGACTGTGCCAAAGGCTTCTGTCAGGTCGACGAATGTCATGTACATGTTATTAAATGTTCATGGAATTGCCAAACCATAACGATGAATTGTTTTGGGCAATCATATTTTGCCATGCTCTTCCAGAGACACCCCCCCCCCACGACTGACGGTGCCAAAGGCTTCTGTCAGGTCGACGAATGTCGTGTACTGGTTATTACATGTTCATGGCATTTCTCCTGGAGTTGGCAAGCTGCAAACACTGTGTTTGTGGTCCCTCGTCCTGTACTGAAGCTACACCAACTATCAGGCATTAGCCCTTCATTGATGTGATGCACAAGGCGATTCATCAGAATTCTGGTGATGATTTTGCCGCTAATGACAGCAAGGAGATGCCCCGATGGTTGTTGCAGGATTGTTTGTTGTCTTTCAGTTTGTACAAGTGGACGATGGATGCATCCTTGTACTCTTGGGATATAGTTTCTTGAGACTGGAATAGTTTAGTCAGTTTCTTTGCCATATGGGAGCCTATTGCTTTGTAGACTTCTGCTGGTATAGCATCTGCTTCGGGTGCTGTGCAATTTCGCAGCAGGTTAATTGCCTTCTCAGTTTCAGTGAGCGTTGGAGGATCAGCAAGAGATACTTTGATTTCCACTTGGGTCAGTCGACGAATTGCCTCCTCACTAATAGATGATTGTTAATTGAGGATGTTGTTGAAGTGTTCAGCACATCTTTGTTGTATATTTTCTATGTCAGTGAGTAGCGTGGTGCCGTAAGCATTCAGTATTGGAAATGTTCCTGATGACTGTGACCCGCAGATTGTCTTCAAAGCATCATGGAAGTTCTTCATATCATTTCTGTCTATGTATAACTGAATCTCGTCTGCCTTGTTGCTCAGCCATGGATCTTGCAATTCTCTGAGTTTTCATTGGACAGTCGTCTTGATGTTGACGAAGGCTGCCTTCTTAGATGATGAATTGATGTTTTTTAAACAGGCTTTTGGAGCCGATGTTTCTCGTTCAGTAGCCGCCATATGGCAGCATCATTCTTATCAAACTAATCTTGATGTTTACGTGTGGTGGGGCCGAGAGTTTTAGATGCAGCCGAGGACACAGAGTCTCTGAAGGATGCCCAGTTTTCCTCGACGTTCTCAGAGTTCGCATCAATTGTTTCTTGTAGGCTGCACAGTTCTTTAATAAACACCTGTTTCACATTCTCCCGTTTCAATTTGGAGATTTTGAGCTTTTTGGGCACTTTTTACCTTGTGGTCGTTTACTAGGCTGAATTCGGTTATTGAGCTTGGAGACTATGAGCCTGTGGTCAGTCCTGCAGTCTAACTTCTCACGGCTTTCGTCACTCGGACATCTTGTCTGTCTCTTCTCCTGAGGATGACATAGTCAATGAGATGCCATTGCTTGGAGTGCTGGTACATCCAAGACATTTTGTTGCGGTTTGGCAGGCGGAAGACTGTATTGGTGATTATGAGGTCGTGTTCAACGCATTTGCTCAGTAGGAGGAGTCCATTTTTGTTGCATTTGCCAAAGCCATTTTTTTGCCGATGATGTCTGGTGATCTGAGCCAACTCTAGCATTGAAGTTACCAAGAATGATGAGCTTGTCTACTTTCGGTACTCCAGGACTGCATAACATGTGTCCTTGATCTTATCTTGGTTGATCATGGCGGGTGCATAAGCGCTGATAATAATTGCATGTCTTTTTCGAGACAGTGTAAGTGTCATTTGCATTAGCATGTCATTCACGTCCATTGGGAGGTTTGTGAGCTTGCTGACTAGTTGTGATTTGATAGCAATCCCAACGCCAGTTTCACTTCGCTCTTCTTTACTTAGGCCACTCCAGAAGAAGGCGTGGCGGGCTCTTACTTCGGTGAGTTGTCCTTCTTTAGCTAGGCGAGTTTCACTTATGGCCGCTATCTGGATGTTGAATCTGGCAGTTCTCTATTAACTGGAGCTGTTCTTCTCTCTGGTCTATTTTCTGATGTACTGTCCATTAGTGTGCGCACATTCCAGACACAGATGGTGAGTGGTGTCACCTTTTCTTGTTAGATTTTCGACCGCTAAGGTGGGATCGCCATCAGCCGCGGTATTTCTAACCAGGTTTAAGGTGAAGCAGGCAATGTGTAGGGCACATTGTCTAGCCCCTTCATCATACTACGTAGGAGAACAGCGAACAGTATGATGCTAAATAGGGCTGCTCATTCGCCCAGGAGGGCTGCCGAGTTCCACTGCTGCTTCGGTCGAGTGAAAAGCGACCTTATGCCCTGAGCTGCCAGTGTACAGCTCCCAGTGTATCCATACATGCTGCTCACCATCGCCACAGAACTCGAAGGTATCTGGTGAGAGGAAGGGGGGTGATGTTGTGTCTTGCGCGTGAGTTGAATTTAAGTGAGGGAAAGTTGCGCAGTCACACTCACTCTCTCTCGTCCAGACTTGTCTGAATCCAGTGGCACAACTCTTGCAATCTGTCTGCACAGCCGAGGGGGGATGGGAATATATGCTTGGCCACCTGATCCACCAGAGTGCACTTTCCAGAGGAAGCCATGTGCAGCTGTCCACTCTGGGTCAACAGTCGCAGGTAGTACAGTCCACTGTTACTTATGGTAACAGGCGTAGACTGACCTGATATTACGATATTAAGAACAACTTTATCATACCAATTGCAATACCATTAATAACCTTTTAAATAAAACTTTTCCTGCATCACTAATAAAAATAGTGCTAAAATTTCCCCTTTTCGTACACTAGTTTTTCAATATAATACATATAAAAGATCATTATTTTACCTAACTTTGCTACCCACAGTAGTGTACACCCATTTCTTTATACTCGATATTCTACCTCTAATCCAATCAATAAATTACTCCCATTTTAATTGGTTGTGCTTTATTTTATGATGGTTGTATGTGTTGGATGATTTTATAGATGTACCTAAGTCATACATAAATAATATATTGTCTAAAAGGAATGAGAATTTTATGTTTTATTCACCGTATTTGATTGGTACAAAAGTAGCAGATAATTTAAATACCCCCATAACCAAACTAACATTCTTTATGTGTATTTTATTTCCATTTATTTTGTTCAGTATCTCGTACACCAATTTAAAGATTTTTATTTCATAATTATCTTGTAAAATGTTAGAAATGTAATCCAAGTTCAATTTTGTGATATTACCCATTTTCAATGCATCTATAATCTAATCAATTGTTTCATAAGTCCATAACTTGGTTTGTAACCGTCTCTGTACCTTTATAAAGTGAATTAATTTGTTGTTGACTAGTACTGTTGTCTTTTATTTTTGTTTATTTCTATTTGTAAACCACATAATTAATTTGACGATTCTAATTACATATGTTACATTTTTCAAACATCATCCTTTGTCGTTATCCATTTATTAAATATGTAATTTTAAAAAAAAATATATGCTTTATTTAGTTGTTCTGAATATTTACCTGAGGATAGGGCACATACTTTTTTTTAATATGCATTTTTTAAGCATCTATGTTTTCTTTTCTGTTGATGTGCATTCTTGTTCAACATTAGCTAATTTCTGGCCTGTTCCATACAATTTATAATCTATGTGTACATCTTATACGAAAAAAAAATTAGAATGCTACTTGATATATAGATACTGACAGAACCTTGTCCATTGTATCCTGTTGTTCTTCTTCAAGATTTTAGATTTTACAACTACGGTAGAAAACATCTAAAGTTATAGAAGATACAAATCAAGAGGATGAGCTGGAGAATATTTGTCTCCAGTACGATACAATTACTTCTGATAGAACTGCTAATTCTGTTAACGAGATGTACAGGAATGGAATTGCTTTCTTTATTGATTATATCACGAAGAGAGATAAATATTGACGTGGCAGCTAATACGACCTTAAGAAATGTCATGCTTGATGCACGAAGAATGATTTTAAAAGGAGTATTGATACTATGTAGATAAGACAGGGAAAATGATTCCGAAAAGTAGTTCAACTCAGAAATTGAAAAAAGATAATGATTATTGTGGAAGGATTACCAAACATGTTTTATTCACATGAATATAAAATGAATCAACAGTTTACACAAACAAAAAACTATTTCTTAAACGAGAAACAAAAACATACGGAAATTAGCAATATTAGTGTTAATACTTTGTATACAGATCACCATTATTTATGGTTTGATTTAAGAAGCACACATTATAATAGATTACATAGAACAGAACATAAATCAGCTAATGTTTCAACAAATAATACACATGCAGATAAAAAGAAAGGAAAAAGCAGTTGAGCACAAAATGTATATTTATTTTGTATCTGATAGTACAGGTAAATATTCAGAACAACGAAATTAAATATAAGAATTAAATAAAAGAATTAATAAATGGACGGCACAGCCTACTTACATGATGAGTTTGAGATTTCAGATGACTGATGGGTGTCGGGTATGATGTTTGGAAAGTGTACTGTTATGTACACAGTACACTCATTACAACACTTCTTAGACTCGTACTAGAACACCACTGGCACCCAATGCAAGGCTCATACTAGAAGGGTTTTTAACCTACCGTCTTCACTTTAAACATAATATTTTTATGATTTGAACCTGTTTAAATATCAAATTTGCATTGGGTTCCTGTGTAAAAAGCAAAGTGTGCTTCCTTTGCAACATTTTCTAAACTGACAACTAGGCAAAATACGCAAAAAGTAATCGATAATTAATGTATGCTAGATGTTAAACAATGTTGAGCTTAAGGGCTTGTTCAGGGTAGAAAATGCACACATATATTCTCAAGGTGTGAATCTGCATCTACTCGGCCCAGGGACAAATAAGTAGTCAAGTTTTCCTTGGCACAGCCAATTATTATGCGGTCAGGTTGAGAGGGCAGGTGGTTTTCATGAGGCCCTGCCTAGGTCTGGTTGGTGCCCTAACATCTACTTTCAATGTAATCCGACAATGGACTGTATATTTAATGCAGTCATTGCCAAGACCACCCAGAACATGGGATTCTGCATTCAAAATTATCCCAACAATTGGTATATTTCTATGTATTTAGCAAGGTCTGCAATAAAATTGACCGCAAAAGGCATGTTGGGGTTGTTGAAGATTACCATTGGCAATAATGCTCCCAGAGAAAACCACCAAATAATAAGCAAAGATTTATCACAATACATTTTCATTCAATTTACGTAACAAAAGGGGAACTGCGGAAGATAAGCTTTATTTTTTTTCTATAACATTTACCAAGATCAAATGTCACTAACAACTTTTTGGTACAGTGTGATGCTAGACTGATCTGCTTCTCTTCCACATAAGAAATTGTACTGATATCGAGCGGACTAAAGGGTACCTAGTCTACTTGACCTATCCGATCCCCTGAGCGCTTGGATTGACTATACAAATAGGATGAGCTCTAGAGATAGTATGTACTTCTGAGAGAGTGATAGGTGTAAGATGAAGTTGTTTGAATTTGCAACATGCATAATGAAGAGAATATTGGCATACCTCTATGCCATTTTTATGTACTGTGCCTGAAATTTCTTTACATATTGTACTTGTGGAAATTTGTACATGATCTTAGCGCACAGCTGACTAGAATGGCCGCTCCCATGTGCTCGAAAAATCAGCCTGAATTAGTCCAAAGTACACGGTTTTTAGCAGTTGCTAAAATAGGCAGACAAATTTTGCCAGAGTAGGCAATACCACCTTCTGAAAGTACCATGAAAGATTTACAAAATATATAAAAGTAAAAAAGTTTATCGGTTCTTTTGTTTACAATTTACCTTTGAAGTCCAGGAAGTGAAAATGACCAAGCGAAGCTAGCAGTTTTTTTTATAGGTGCACATTTGAAGTAAGGTAAAGCTGTGTACTCTATAACCCAAATTGCACCCATCAATCATACACCAAAATAAAGAAAATTAAAAGTTCTTTTAATAATACCTAAGATATACAAGGTCTTTTTTAAATAGTCAGGACAACCAGTGAGGAAAACCTGGGTAATTATTTTTCTTTAAAAATCTAAACCTATGCAAATTACGAAACTGGAAAGCGCTAACTTAAAACAAATATGAAAATTTGTGCAATTGCTTTTCTCTTTCTAATATCATCGTGCATGCTTTTCTCAGCAAAATGGTATATTAACATTGATGTTATGTATGAAAATAAGTTAATTATGCCTGTTTTGCTCTTGCTTACACAATATGCGTTGTGGCAGCACTTTGTGTGCAATGACTTTATTATGGGGAAATTAGAACTCTTAAAACACAGAAGTAAAGTCAACTTAAATTTAAAACTGTTGTATTAAGTGAAAGAAAAATATAGCAAAACTGTTTATTTTCATTCATTTGTAACAAAATTAAGGAAAAAATGATGATAAAGCAGATTCGCTTTCTTCCATATACTAGTGTTAGAAGAATTAGCAGACTTTTTACCCTTTGACCTCTGTGAACCTGATCTCTTCCATCCTTGTTCAAAATGTAGTTTTTTTGGAGGGGTAAAACTAATTTTAGTTATATAATACTCACTTGTTGCTATTGTGTAGCTAATCTATGTCCGTGACAGAAAATACCTGACTGTATGATGAGAATTCATCCTCCCATAGGGTTGACTTGAAAGTTCTACTGAATTTTCCCTGTGTAAACCCCACAGTATTGCACACGTGTAACCCACAATTCCTCATTCTTTTTCAGGACGTAGCCTTACTAGTGGGACATCAGTGCGGGGAGGGAGTTGGGAATCTAGCAATAGCAACAGGTAAATTATTACATCATTAAAATTAGTTTTACCCCCCACCAAAAAAAAAAAAAAAAAAAAAAGTAAAATAAACTACATTTTGATATCAGCTTGCTCTGTTGCTATTGCGTAGCTGAATTTGCCAGTTAGATGTAAGGCTGATGATCAAACAACTGGTTAAGGAATAATCACCCATACTGTAGAAGTGTTGGCTACTGCTGGATGGTATCCACATGGCCCACATTTTGAGCTACGACTAATAGACCCAAAGAAAATATGCCTTTGCTTTGGCGAGCCAACGTGCGAGGTAAAATGAGGAGTAGGTCGTGTGAGATCGCCAAAACGCGGCTTTCATCACATTCTCTAGAGACGAATGAGTTAAATAGGCCCATGAGGTAGCAATGTCTCGAACTTCATAAGCTTTAATTTTCATGAAAGAAAGATCCCTCTCGGTAAGGGACTGGTAAGCTCTCTTGATAGATTTTGTAATCCACCTCTTAATAGAGGAAGCTGAAATATTAGCTGAACCCTTAAGGCGGAGGAAAAGACTCTTCCTACTCCCTTTCGAATCTGCTAAATAAAAACGTAAAGCTCTAACTGGACATAAAAGTCTATCCCGATTATCCCCAGCACAAGTCTGAGATTGGGGATCTCAATCAAGTGGAGCGACCAACGGAAGCTGTTTTTTTTTTGCTAACAAATAAATGGTTGGCAAAGGAGAGAAACCGACTCATAATTCCCATTGATTCTCAAACAGTCTTGCTCTATGGATTGAGCATGAACCTCGCTCCTTCGTCTCGCAGACGCTACGGAGAGCAAGAAAACAGTCTTGATGGTAAGGTTCTCGAAAGAAGCCTCACTTACAGGTTCATAGGGGGATTTATTAAGAGACCACAAGACACATGAGAGATTACACCTAGGCATCAGAGAGCGAGACACTGGCCTTTGCAGTTCGAAATACCTGATCAGGTCTGCTAAGTGAGAGTCTCCACCAATAGCCGGGCCCTTCGAAAATTTCAGTGTTAGATAGGGCTGCCCTATAGCTCTTGATAGTAGAAACCGAGCAGTCTCTCTTCAAACAGGAAGAGAAGAAAATCAGCTACTGTGCTCAAAGAGGGACAGCTAGGATTGATACGTTTCCTACTGTACGTGTATATGATATCATTTATTCGTATTTAAATATTCTGTTAATGTTATCAAGCATTCTCCTGTAGAATCCAGGGATAACACTTTCTACTCTGTTTGGTGTATATTTGTAATTCTCTATAATAACTTCTATATACCTTGATTTATGTTGTAGGAATCCAGATGGACTGTGTACTTAGATGAGAATTAATTACTGGGTCGACATTGTGGTATGTCTGCTCCACACAAATGTCTATACCAACTTTGTAGCATCATTTTTTGGTGATGTGTGCATGGTCGAGATGGTATAGAGGTTGGTGTTTACAGGCAAGGCGATGGGTGCCGTAACCCGCGGATCCGGGTTCGAATCTCCAAAGAGTATGAATTAAAATTCTCTAACCTCTATGATGATATTATTTATTCGTATTTTAAAATTCTGTTAGTGTTATCAAGCATTCTCCCGTAAAATCCAGGGATAGCACTTTCCACTCTGTTTGGCGTATATTTGTAATTCTCTCTCTCTCTCTCTCTCTCTCTCTCTCTCTATCTATCTATCTATCTATCTATATATATATATATTTATATATATTTTTATATATTTATTGCTTGGTCATTTTCACTTGCTGATTTTAAAAGGTAAATTTAAAAAAAAAAGAGCCTATAACTTTTTTTTACTTTTTATATATTTTGTATTTCATTCATTGCACTTTCAAAGGCTGGTACTGCCTACTCTGGTAAAATTCGTTTCCCTATTTTAATAACTGCTGAAAATAGTGTACTTTTGACTAATTCAGGTTGATTTTTCGAGTACTTTGGAGCGGCCATGTCTGTCTGCTGTGTGCTTAGATCATGTCCAATTTCCTCAAGTACAATATGTAAAGAAATTTCAGCTACAGTAAATGAAAATAGCATAGAGGTATGCCAACATTCTCTCCATTATGAATGTTGCAAATGCAAACAACTTCATCTTAGACCTGTCACTCTCTCAGAAGCACGTAATATATGTAGAGCGCCGCCATAGTCAGTATATTTTCAGTTTAGTCAGCGTTCAATGGTACTTGTTTACCCTTTAACCATGTCTAGCGACCCTGGTTACGATTTAAAAGGCTTTGATTATCTGGCGGACAAGAGATAATACAAAATGTTTATATATTTGCTACTGATTGAATGTAAACGGAGAGGTAATGCTAATTAAACTGTATGATAACCCTGAATTTGTGTCACTGGTTACAGAGTATCTGTTCGGCACAACCGACCTTTTCGACGAGCCGGACAAGCAATGATTGCTCAGAATTAAGTCACGTGACTATATTTCGAACATTATAAATAGAAGCGAAATTCGAAGGTTGGCAGATAGCTGTCAAAAGTCATAGCGTCGTTAGTTACAGATCGCCACCAACTAAAAATATTACTGTCTTGAGGTAGTTATAATTAAAAATTTACTAAATCACATTAGGAAGCCACTAGATAGTTATGAAAATAAGACAAGTCAATGAAAATGTGTTTCTTTATTATAAAAATAGACTGAAATTACGCCTTTAAATACAATAATCTGAATGAATTCATTAAAATTCTATTTGTTGTTATTGATTCCGGCTTAATGCACAAATAATATTGTGCCATACTAGATATAAGCAGCTGTCTCCCACCAATGCAAAAATAATATTGTGCCATACTAGATATAAGCAGCTGTCTCCCACCACACTAAGAACTGAAAGTTTATTTACAAAATAGTTGCGCTGTAGGCCATCCAGTTTTTGCTGAATGATTAGATTGGGCCTATGAATGCCAGCATATAGGGAGCGCTCTACATATAATACATGCTTCTGAGAGAGTGACAGGTGTAAGATGAAGTATTCTGCATTTGCAACATGCACAATGGAGATAATTTTGGCATACCTCTATGTTACTTTCATGTACTGTGGCTGAAATTTCTTTACATAATTGTACTCGTGGAAACTGGACATTATCTATGCACACAGCAGACAAAATGGCCGCTCCAAAGTACTCGAAAAATCAGTCTGAAGTAGTCAAAAGTTCACTATTTTCAGCAGTTATTAAAATAGGGAAACGAATTTGCCAGAGCAGACAATACCAGCCTCTGAAAGTACTATGAATGAATTACAAAATATATAAAAAGTAAAAAAAGTTATAGCTCTTTTTTTTAATTATTTACCTTTGAAGTCCAGCAAGTGAAAATGACCAAGCAGAGCTAGCAGTTTTTTGAGAGGTGCACATTTTATGTAAGACCAAGCTGTATACTCTATAAGCCAAATTTCACCCATCAATCATACACCAAAATAAAGGGAATTCAAAGTTCTTTTAACAATACCTAAGATATATAAGGTCTTTTTTAAATAGCCAGGACAGCTAGTGAGGAAAACCTGGGTAATTCTTTTTCTTTCAAAATCTAACCCTATGCAAAGTACGAAACTATAAATCCTATTATATAGTCTCTTACTACGCAGAATCGAAATCAAACCCATACTACGTATTTGATAAACAACTAGGTATTTCGAAATAATTTCCTTCTAAATTACAACCCGCTCAAAACCAATCAGAAACTAGGTTATGCGTGACATCGCCAAAGTACTTGTACCCTGACGTTATTAACAGTCAATAAAGTATTGACTCTAAAATAAATCATAGAATCTAGGTCAGAAGTTCATACCATCACGCGCTGAATCACGTGACATGACTAATGCTTCAGTGAAATATTGATCCAATTTACCGTATGTGTACTCACGGCAAGACGACAGCTGTTAGACTAAGAACAGAGAGCATAAACTAATAAACTATACCATTATTAAAAGAATAATGATATATAATTCCGTAACACTTTCTATGCTGGCAAGTCATTTGCTAATTTGGACAAATTATAAGTGATTTTATTATAAAATAAAATGCTCATTTGTGTAAATGGCTCGTCTTTTGATAGGAAGCTTTAATTTTTCTCCGTAACTGCCTACAGTTTTGTTTAAAAAATGTTTTGATTTTTGTTTCCTCACAGTCGTGCACTAGTTTGTGTCCTTGCCTTATTATGTCTTTTTTATGACAGAATGCAGATTTAATAGAAACTCATTTGCTGAAAAGTAATACTGGAAGTAATTGTGAAATTAATTTAATACAACCAATGTTTAATTTGAGTGTGCATTTGTAACATTTTCTGTTTTAGTACCCCATTTTAGAACAAGAATAATCAATATAAAGTAAAATTGTTTTGATTTATTTTTTAAAATTAAATATGAAAAATGCCTTTATGGTTTAAAAATCGTTTATCCAATGAAACCTATTTTGGGACCCTTATTCAAGTATGTTCCGATTTTTTTTAAACATTAGTATTGGACAAATTAACCTCTATTCGTATATATTCAGGCTAATTACATCTTTGGACCAATGAACCTTCTTCCAAATATTTTCGGACTAATGACCCTTCAGACCAATAAAAATATATTCGAAATATTGAATGTTCGAACCAATTAACCCATTTTCAAATAGCTTGGGACTAAAGAACCTCGGGCTTGTGAACCCTTTTCCAAATATTTGCGGACTAACGAACCTTCGGACCAATGAATCTCTTGTTGTCAAAAACCTTAGGACTAAGGAACTTTCCGACTTGTGAACCTTTCAAACTTTTCCTTCGAAGTTATTAACACTCGGATCAATGATCCTTCTTTCTATTGACCCCTATATTCTTCGAACTTGCGAACCTTCGAACAATGGTCCTTTGGGCTAAAATGATGGAAAATAGAGCTCTTGTTCAAAAATAGCTCGGACTTATGAACCTTCGGACAAATGAACCTTCGGAACATCGAGCAGTTACATTTATGTATATGTTGGTCTACCTTTTATTTCCACATGGAGAGAGAGAGAGAGAGAGAGAGAGAGAGAGAGAGAGAGAGAGAGAGAGAGAGAGAGAGAGAGAGAGAGAGAGAAGTCTGTGTGTGTGTGGGAAACATCATAGTAAACGGACGTATACAAAAATTATTTACTGCAAGGCGAAGTCATTTGAGTTTCTAAGGACTCCAGTTTATCGCTGCTATCCAAGAACTGTACCTACATTATGTGTACACGTCTATTAAATATAAACATGCTTTCTCATTCATCGGGCGAACCACTCAATACCCAAATTTTCATGATAGTAAAAATAAGCTGAATAATACTATAACTTGACTAGGGGACTCACAAACGGCCAGGGACCAACCATTTATTTGGTATGAGGTTGGAGGGGGGGGGGGGGGGGAGTGGGGGAGAGCCCGAGATTTTCCTTTAAACCAGGATAATTTGTTTTTCTTTTATATCAAGATAATTTTATTTTTTTTAAACAAATCTGAGCAAGAGTTTATTTATTTATTTTTTTATTTAAATTTTGTTTAAAGCTATTTGCGGGGATGAATTTTGTTTCAAAAGAATGCCAGGCCTACAATCCTAACGAAATGAAATTGTCGGTCCCTTATGTTGTGTCTCTCTCAATATAGCTACATAATGTACATGTATGTTTTTGCTGTTATCACGTGATCTGCACAGTCGAACATTTCATATATTATGCCAGTTTTCTCGCGAATAACAGAATGCTAGACAAATATTGTTGAACATTCAATTAGAATTTAATTCAGATTCGATTGATACAATTACAGAACGCTGTGTAGTTTTTCCGTTTACACATGTTAGATGATAGCAATTTAACCATCAACCATGTGTATTTGTTTACATCTCACAGCTGATGACCTAATTATTTGACCTTGTGTAACCCATAACCCTTGACCCTTTTTTCATTCTTACGGGAAGTCCGCCCTAATTACACTGCAACATATGAGCAAACTTACGTTTTTGCGATTTTTTTTGGCACTAAAATTGTTATAAAAATCTTTTTAAAGCTTTTGTGCATTTAACTAGCAAATTCTGATTTTGGAAGAGGCGTGGCTATCGTTACCATCTGACCATATACGTCACCAGTGTTCAGTTCGCAGTCGCCATATTTGTTGTCATTCTGGACAAGTCTTTGCAGTAAAATTCCTGGTTTCTCAGCACCAAATACGCACAAGAAATGTCCTCCCCTAGTCCTGGGAAGCGACGCATGGACACAGACGTTGTGAAGCTGTATCCTTTTTACAATTTTGTTTCATTCCTTTGGATTTATGTCGAATTTCTAGAAAATTCGTTCCCACAGCTGATCGCCTTTGCTCATGGAAGTTGTTTGCCAGCGCACAATCGTATACTTATCAATAGTCTTTGTAAAACGCAGTAAATTCATTGTAGTGTTATCTTAATCCACTTAAATACCATCAGTCTACTTGTTCTAAAATAATTTATTTGATTTGTAGGATTTCACAGTACAGGTGTCTCTGCCCTTTAGATGGATCGCAATAATCAACATGTAGCAAATACAAAAAGAATTATTTTTTTTTACAACAAACTTGTTCACTGTGTTACACGGTGTTCTTTGAGAAAAAACGGTTACCTATTTTTTAATTTCAGCATTAGATCTCTGTTTATATGGAAGAACAGCCCACTTTATTTTCTTTCAACCGTTTGTATTTGTCAGTTGCTATTTTTAGTTCCGTCCCAGACCATGTTACTATGCTGTAGCTAATTATGTACATGGACTCTACACGGTGAATGACTGCTTTGACCCTGTTTCAAGGTTTGATAGATTTGTCAACTAAGAGGATATTAAATAGCGAGTCATTGGATCATCAACATAGATAATCCATGTGAATTGGCCAAATTAATACAAAGTTAACTTTCAGTGGCAAGTCTTTAAAATTCCCATGTTAAAAACATATTGCCAAGTATTTGAAACAGTTTCATCTTGTCAACAATATAATGTTTTTTTTTGTTGTTGAAAAAATACAGCTCTAGATTAGTATAGATTGACTATAAATGCTTACAAGAATGTTTAAAATGCAATTAAAGTACTCAAAACAGTTTAATTTTAAGCTTGTAGTTGTTTGCATATTTCTCCTGCTCTAAACAGAGTAAATGTTTTATTATGGTGCATTCGATCAAGATAATCTGTACAATCAGAACAAGTTCCTGATGTAATCTATGCAACTGGGACAAGTTCTGAAAGTTGGGTGCACGTTTTCAGTGATGGTAGTGGATCATGGTCAGATCACTCATTAAACAGAGCTATATAATCAAGCACACATCGAGTTAGTCCTGTGCTCCAGACCATCATCGCTAAGTAAGCATTTCTGCTATCAGATGATTTACTATCCAATTTTGGAGATTATCCCTCTGCTAACCAGCTGGGTGAACATGTATGCATGTAAAGATTAAAATAGAATAGTTCCAAACACTTGGCCCATTTACTTTGTTTGTTGTGATGGCTTACCAAGGTAGTCTAATATATATCTTGATTGTATTTTGAACTACCATAAGTAAAATTATTCATAAAAATGTGTTAACATGTGTTTTTGCAAAATGAAAATTTTATCATGCTCATTAGAACACTTCCATTGTCAAATCTTCACTCTCGAATGGCTGTAGTTTTGTACATTTTCAAGCTCTTCAGTGTCATATGTAAGTAAATTTTCTATGTAATCCACAATCCCATAATGCCTAAATATAAATGATCGGTTTTTAAAAACACAGGAACTTATAAAGTTTGGTTAGTTCTGGTTTCTAAATCATTGGATGCGTTGTCTAAAGGCATGCTCAGCTTCTTGGCAATGAAGAGTAAGTCTGATATCACAAGTTGTGATGAGCAGTGTGCTCAAAATATTAAAATTGTTGTAACATATCACTGTGTTAAGACTCTGTCTTCATATTCATACCTGGTTTTACTGGGATTCAATGGGTTCAATATATATATGCAGTGAAATCCCGCTATAACATGCTTCATTGTAACACAAGTTTAGACATAACATGGTCGTGGCATGGCTCCCGAAATTTTACAATAATTTCACAGATTTCTTGAAGTACTGCAAAGTTTCGCGCCAAAATAAACAAGAGTTTGATTTTATAATTTGGCAAGATGTGTTGTATTCTTGAAGAAAAAAGTGTCTTACCATTGCATCTTTCTTTATATAAATAAAGATATGAAACATTTCTGTTTGTGAATGTTTATTTTGGTTGCGTCGAAAGTCAGTCACTGTACTTTGATCTTAGTTTATTTTTGAAAGATGTCATGTCATTAAAAAACTGATATGTGTTAATCTTATTATTATTGACCAATGAACAATAAAGCCATTAAGTCTTCTTTGTGTTTGTCTTCAGTACATTCCTTGTACAATCGATGTTCAAACAATAGCTGAAAAATTTTGCTCGTTCAGCTGGCATACACAACCAAGCATCAAACAATGCAGTGGTTGATAAAAGATTCTCACATGAATTTATAAATCAATTAATTTAAGTAACTGCTAATCATCAAAGTCAATCTCACAGCTAAAGGTTGTTCATATTATGCAGCAGTGATTTATAAAAACCTAAAGAAAATTAAAGCCGCTAACACATGCATATGGCTTGGCGGTGTTGTCAGACAGGTATCATACAATCATTTGACCAGTGATTAATGTTGTCCATTCCCTATAATAATGACCCAATTGTTCATTAACATTATTCTTGCTATAGTTGTTCAAACAATGGGTGTCAGAGTGTTAATTAGTGGATATTTACAATAGATAACGGTACACTGAGACGTAAAGCTTTTACTGTTAAAGATGAGCTTGATGCCATGGACAGGATTAAGTCCAGTGTTAAACACAATTAGGTTGAGATTTAGGTGTTCATGAGTCGACCATCCGGTCAAACATGACAGTAGCAGGAAGCAGCTGAAAATCAATCAGTTTTTCAACAACAAAAATTGCATTGAATTCAGACACATAATGATCTATGACAAAATAGTTCAATATTATACTTCTGTGTGCATATTTTCAATGGAATTATTATGGATTCACTCTTAGAATGCAATGAGATCAGTCGGTGAATACACATTGATACTTTAACTATTCATGCTATATGTTAGACATGTACATATATATATATATATACCAATGTATGGTTCTCTGAATAAAGTGTTACGACTCTATGGTCTAAAAAAAATGTAACAGAAAGAAAGTGAAACCAACAAATCAAGTAAAAATAATCAAGCAATTTATTACTAGATAATTAAAATGAAAAATCAAAAAGTCACTTACAGTAATGTGTTTTGAAATCCTAATAATCCAATAAGAATGATTGTTCTAATCACAAGTCCTAAATATAGAATGTTCCGAATTCACGGCTGTGTCCTTGAATGTTAAGATGTGCCAATGGTCTCCAAAGTCCTGATGTACTAGTAATCTTGATGTGCTGATGTCAAAATGAAGTATTCCAAAATCTCTGAATAAGTTCACATAAATTCCAAAATTGTCAATTAAAAATCCAAAATCCAAAAGTTTATGAGCACTGTTATAATCCAATGAATATTTAAAAATAATTCCTCTCTTAGAATTTGGAATGAATTTTCACAACTGTAATAGCTCTTTACAAGACTGATGGCAATGTCGAACTGAAAAAATGTCTACCAAACATGGTATATATAAAGATTGGTCACATGACAGAATGTTCTAGATTGGTCACATGACAGAATGTTCTAGAATGTGTGTCATCTTAATGGAATTTTTACTTGTAAACAAAAATCAACCTTGACCTTCAAATTGAGAAAACATATTGATCAAAACAACCTAATTCAAGGACACTAGTTATACATGTCTTTCTTAATAAACATAAAGATTTAAGCAAATATTAAAGTGAAGAAACATTTATAATTTCCTAAAATATTTATAATATTATATAAACATCATACATAACAAAAGTAAAATATTGTATATGCAGTCTCTCTGTTTTCACTACATGTGTATTTCTCGTTTAATATGGATTGATTTAAGATGGTAACTGTGCCAATAAAGCATGTAGTTTTGTGCCCACTTCTGTCACCCCCACCCCCAGGTATCTGACTTGGTTGGCTATAGCATGATACGGTGCATAGCACAGTGACATTTTGTGGACCACCCAACCATCATGCTATTGCTGGGTTTAAAGTATGTATGTGTGTGTATATATGTATATATATATGTCCAATCACAATTAAAATTACAAGTTGTTTGAAAGCTCTTCTACCAGGAATATATATATATATATATATAAGACAAACAGTAACCTTTGCAATACACCACAGGGGTAGAAAATCTATCACTTGGAAAATCTGGGACAGCCAGAAATTGATGCCAGGGAACCAATTTTCCCAATGTGAAAGCCCGGTCGGGATATTAAAAAATATATTTTAAAAAAAATGATAATGTTAAAAATTATAATGGAATTTTATATTGTTTCCAGCGACTAACATTTAATCGTTAAATGGTCCCTCTGGGTACGTATAGCAGGATGTCTGAATTATCTCCATATAATTCCGTAGTTGAGTCTTGTGTGATTTCTGTCAGTAATAAACCACATTAATCCAAGTGTCAGCTACTCATTACAGGCCTAGAAGTTTACATTAATTTCTTTGAAGCCAGAAGGACTAGTATATTCAGAAATTTACTAATCCTGCTGTAACTTCTAATGTTTTGCATAAAATAATGTTGGCAACAAATGCAACTTTACGAGCCATCAGACTATTGAAAATATGAAAACTACCAGTCTGACATGAAATTTACTAGTTTTGGGCTATCAGACTACCGCCAATTTTGAGCCCTGCATTATCTAATTATGTAATAACAGTGCATACTACTACTCGGAGTGAACCTCTAAAGAAACAAGGCTAGTGAATACTCGTCATTTGGTCAACACACCAACATATGGTAGCGATATCTTTCATCTTTGATATGCCACTGCATTCGCAACTTCGACGTTAATCCTACGGATCATATCTTGAATGTATGTCTATAGCTGCCATTTGGACCAATTCAGCTATTTACGAAACAAGGATTGACCAAGAAGGTACAAATGATCAAACTGTTTGTTTTATTTGTAACCTCTCTGTCAATCCAGTAGTAGAAAAAGCCAAGGTAGTCCGAGAAGATTTGGTTTATTTTTTTGCAGATAAATTTCTGGCAAACAAAATGTATGATTTTTCTGTAAATTACTGCACCAACATACATCCAAGGCATATTTTTGTCTTGCAGAAATAGCCAAGGAGATTCCGAATGTTGCCACTGAATGCCTATGATCTAGTAGTATGCTTTCCGATTGGTCAGTGGAAGAAATAAGCACTTGCTGTTGAACATGTGATAGTTGTTGCTGTTGGCTAACTTTAGCTAATGGAATATGGCAAGTATAAAGAATCAAGCCAATCACATTTGCTGTTGCATACTATATTGGCTTGTAGGGTAGTGATTAAAAAAAAATTCCATGTGTCAAGTTTTTTCATTGAATTGACAGTTTAGTCAAAGGAATAATATTATTGGATTAATGATAACGTGAACCATAATGATGTAAACTCAGATAAACATAAAATTCAGAAAAGTTTCTGTTCAGGGGTGGCCAACTGCTAGAAAGCTGACAGACAACAAGTCACCAAGATTGGTTGCCCATTAGTACCATTATAGGTTTGGGGGCTGATTTATCAGGCTACAATACACCATCAGGAAAAGGAAAATGTTCCATTATCTTTTATTTGCCGATCTCAAACAGATTAAATAATAAGTTTTCAGATTCAAACTTTGCGTGCTGTAGATGTAATTGTATTGCATATATATATATATATATATATATATAATATATATATATATATATATATATATATATATATATATATATATATATATATAATATATATATCAGGGATTCATTTTTTTTTATAAAAGTTGGCTTGCCCTGGGTAAGCTGACTGGAAAATTGGACTTGCCCTTGGGAAACTTGAGCTTGCCCCTAACATAATATCCCAACATGAGTAAAATGAATAAGATAAAATATGGGATATTTTAAGGAAGTCACATTATATTAATTTTAACTTCTGTTTTCTTTTTTTATTTGTTGGCGCCTTAAAACCATATGCCTATAATTAAAGCCATAAAAAAAATATATATGTAAATAATACATGTAGATATATAGGTGAGAAAGGGTTAGAAGGCAGATATAGTTAGAAGAGCAAAAGCAGACATGTACATGTATATAGACTGTTAATTGGTGACATGCATCAAAATATTTGACAAGCAGACTTTTGAGAATGATTTGAGAACACTTCTTTTTATCCATTTAATTGTTTGCCAAGCAGTAAGTATGTATCGGTCACCTGTAATTATCATGTAAACACCAGATCATAAACACCGCTTGTGGGTGCTACATTTTCGGTACATTGATCACGTTTTAAAAGAAATTCTCCTGGTGGTTGTTCATTGGAAACGAGTGCCTCTTATTTCCAAACACACCTGGCAGAAAAATCTTGCATGTTATATTATTAATTAACACCTACTCACTTTAAAATCGGTGACATGCATCAAAACTATCTTTGATAAGCGGATTGTTTAGAATCGGCTAGCTGACAAACGGTCCGAATCTAGCTTAGGACCTGAAAGTCGGTGAATATCCCAGATATATACCAGTATTACAATTAAAATGTAACTAAGTCAGATTGTAAATATTTATTCCTTATTTGTCAAAACTTGCTTTAAACAGTAAATATTCACATTATCACGTCTGTGCAAGAAAATGAGAGATTGACGTTGACCTTAAGATGAAAATTACATACACTAGATGAAAGAAACTGTGGCCAGTTATGTAATAGAAGAATGCGGTGCATAAAGGTGCTGATATATATAATGTGGCGAGATTGTAGGGTATAAAACTTATAGAACATAAAGCATTACAATCTGAATATGACCCCTTTCTCCCTCTCTCATAATTTTTTGGACTTTGCTGTGGACAAGTGCCTTGCAAACTTGAGCTTGCCCGAGCCGAATTTGAGCGTGTCCCAGGAGTCGGGCAAGTGGATTTGTAAAATCCCTGTGTGTGTATATATATATATATATATATGTATATATATATATATATATATATATATATATATATATATATATATATATATATATATATATATATATATATATATATATATATGTATATATATATATATATATGTATATATATATATATATGTATATATATATATATATATATATATATATATATATATATATATATATATATATATATATATATATATATATATATATATATATATATAAATAAAGAGATCCTTAAATTTTCCCAAGTGCAACCAGACATTTTGATTGACTTCATAGATGAATCTGCTGTTTGTAATATATATGCATTAAAAAAAAAAATTTGTTGACCACACAGTAGGTCCTATCGGGTGATAGCAGCAAACCATAACTTTATCCCAACAATTTGCTATGGATTTCCCCACAAGTTTTTTTTCTTTTAACAAAACATATTTACACAGAATCCGCATCACCAATCATGACATTGTCACATTTGCACTATGGTAAATCCATTCCAAGTTCATCAGTTTAGCAAAAGCATTGTCTTTGTTTTGTTGATACATATGTCTGTTTTAATTTCTCTTTCTCTTCCTGACTGCTGGCATTTTATCAGTCTTTGATATCAACACCAACAAGATTTATTTCATTAGTTCGTCAAGAAAAATGTCAACACCGAGCCTGCACCACTGCTTTGTTTTGATCAAATTCTGGTTGAACAGTCTGCACTCACACTCCATGCTTGAATCTGGAAGTACCTGTAAAATTTTTATCAAACAAATCACATTTGGGTACTGACCTTTCATTGAAACTAGTTTTGTCTTTAATTCAGCTGCTGACACTCCTCTGTGATTGTTATACACAATGTACAGGGTATTTGAAAATTCCCCCACTTCTTTACTTCATCAGCTCTGATAACTGCATCACTGTTCTATCTTGGTTGACAATAATGAGTAATCAGTGTTCATGTGATCATTACCAAACTGTGAAAAGTGTTAGGACCAAACACATTGAATGCATTAACATCTCATGGTCTGGGAATCTATCCCATACTTTTGCATGAATAATCCATACACACTGTACTGCTTTGGCTGGCAAGTCATTGTCACATGACAAACACTTCAGTTCTATCCCTTTGAAGAGACTGCTGTCACATGTCCCTTTAATAGATTCATTGCAGAGGAGCCCAAAATGGGGGGTGTCTCTGAGGTACTCAGCTTCCAGTGATCACAAAAATCTATCAACATATTACTTCACGGTATTGTATGGCAAATCTCTTGTCTGCAAACACCGGCTAAGGGTTATAGTTTTCATCATTATTATACTTATGCTTTGACATGGTGAGCAGTGCTCTCTCTCCAGCAGTAAAACTAGGACTGATTATTATTATCATCTCATTTAAGCATATATACGCCTTCCAATTAAAAAAACCCAACTTTTTAACGACAAACAAATTTTCTTCCAGAAAAGCTGATCGTTGAAATTTACTGCACTGTTGTTCACTGAAAGATTAAGTTGCCCTTCTCTACCTCTATTTAACCAGCTAACTGAGCAGTGTAATTTAACCAGCTAACTGAGCAGTGTAATTTAACCAGCTAACTGAGCAGTGTAGCCTTCAGGAAGTTGAGCTGTAACAAGCTTAGTTGGCAACACCTCTTTTGCTTTTCTGACAAAGAAACTGTGTAAACTAGGCCTAGTCATCTTTGAATTAAGTTTAGTTGGCAACAGCTTTATTGATTGTCTGACAAAAAACAATCTGTACACTAGACATAGTGACCTTGAATTTTACTTCGTTAAGGTTTTTATCTGACAGTTTCTTGAATAAATAAATCGAAGACAATTTGATATATTGATATTTTGGAATATCCTATAACCAGTGTCTGGTTGTTCAGAGCATATGCTGGTCAAAACCTCAGAAATGCTGCACATGTCCAGCAAATACAGGGATTTAAGGAAGCACACTAATGTACCGGTAGCTCTTCTACCTGGACCAACATAATTATTCATGCAAACAATAAAATATGATGTAATGTAATTTTGAAAATGTCGAAATGTATTGAATCTCCAGCGTTATCATGCAACCCTTATGAGATTCATGAAGCTCCTTTTCCCAAGGATGTTTGTTGAGTCTGCACCAATCTGGAGGATGATTTAGTCAGATTCCTGTTAGCTGCTCTTTGCAAACACACTCACAGTTAAACCTAAGGGGTTTCATCCTGGAGCTACCATGATTCCTTGCCTTATCCAGACACATATCTCTCTGTAAGGAAGCCACTGAAAATAAACATAGAACATCCCAGAGCTACCGTGATCCATGCAGTATGCAAGCAATCACAACACTGCAGAGAAACCATCAATGTCACACAATGATAATGTTCATTGTGCACTAGCGTTAGCCTTGTTCAGGCAACCCTCTAGTATTTTATGCTAAACCAGCTATAGCATTGCTTCTGTCATGATATTACTTCCTCTACAGTCAATGTTTGAATGAATAAAATATCAGAATCATATACTGGTATACCCAGCTGCTCAAATTCTGTTGGCTGAATAATCAGCCTTTGACTGGCAAGCCTCCCTGATATCTTGTTGATCAGCAGTGAAGAACAGTTTCAATTCCTTTCTGACCATCAGCTCAACATGAACTGGATTGAGTTTTGAAACTTTATTTAAATTGGCATCTATGTGACCAAAATCATTACATTGTGAAAAACCCAATTTCAAACCAAGGAGTAAAAGACTCAATTTATTTCAATATTATAAATAGTTCTGTGACATTAACCACATACCTCTCAGGCTTCTGGTCCTGGATTCTGTTTTCACAGGGATTTCCTTTGACCTGATGGTCTGGGTCCCTGACAGAGCAATCAGTTGCCTGGATGCTTAGACCCCCCACATGTCCCTGGGATGCAGCATGTTTTGATAGGGTTCCTTGTCCTTTTTTTGAGTATCTAATGAAAATATACTACATTAAAAGCTTTGTCCACACATTGACACCTTTTCAAGCAATGATCAGTCAAATGCCCTCAGTACACATGCAGATGTCGAAACAGGTGTCTAATAATACCCTAATCACATTACATAATTCCTCAGCAGTGTGACACCAAATTGCATGGCAGGGGATTCTCAAGGACTGTTGCAAGTTATATGGCTTCCTATTGATCAAATAAAAAAAGATATACCGCTATCTTAATTGACGTCTTTTTTTTTACCACTATCATTATTTAAGTTTTTGCTGTCTGTTTGGTAGAGGGAGTTTTAAATTTGCCTTTGATTTAATAAAATGGGTTTTGTTTTGATCATAAAAATTAAACTTGTTGACATTAGGCCTAAATGAATTGAGTGCTAATCAACCAGTAATCATCAATTAAGTTCACGTAAACAATGGTATATATTCCTGATTATATTTAGATATTTTCAATATTTTATGCATAAAATGTGGTCATAAGTCTGCTTTCTTTGCAAAGTTGGATTCATCTTCAGAACAAAGCTGATACGGTAAATGATGGTCAGAGATCATTTCTCCTTTCTACAGGATTTTTGAAGGATGTTGTTACAGTCCTACAGAAATTAGCTGTGATTTCTCAGGATGATGATCGTTATGTGTCTTGTTAATTCCATGGTGGTAAGCACTATTGAGAGACTGGAGATGTTAAAGACAGAGAATGAGAATGCCTTGCAGAATGCATATAAAGTTAAAGACAGTGCAAAATACAAAGGTCTAAATATTAATAACAAACAACAATTCAGAATGCTCTTTTAGACCAGTGCTCAGGACTACTTAGAAAATCTGACAGACAATCTCAAGAACAGATTTGAGAAAATTTAAATGGAGAATCTACAGCTGCTCAACAATATTTTTAATCCAGAAATGATCCAAAGGGATGCATCCATGATGAAACACAATGGAGAGGATGAATTGGACACAGTCTGTGGTTTCTATAGAAACATTGAGGATGGAAAATCTCTTGTGGACATAGATGGAATGATGTAGGACTTCCCTCGATTTAAAATGGTGATGAGAGGGCTATGATACTCTGAAATGTCTTTGAAGGCTGCATGCATGTATGTTTCAATAAACCACCAGGATACATTTCAGAACTTTGCTTGCCTTGCAAAGCTAACTTGAACTACTCCAATAACATATGTAGCTTGTGAGAAGGGCTTTTCATCACAGAATCATGTAAAAAGTTAAATAATAGTTAAATCTCTGGACAGGCTTGGACAAGAGACTATCACTAAATTAGTCGTGTAATGGAGGAGGGACCAGTATTGAAACAGTTTGACCCAAACCCAGCACTTTCAAAGTTGATAAAAATGAAACAAGGGAAAAAGGGACTGTGTTGACAGGTTTGATAGAATAATACAGATATACAGATGTTGAAATGATATATAGAAAATATATATGATATCATGGTAATAATAAATGTAATGAACTTAAACAAATAAAAAATTTAATGTATGTTGCCTTCCATATTTGAAACAGAAAATTTCAACCATTTTTCTGTCATATCAGTCTCTTTTTATCTTTGTAATAAATATCTATTAAATGAATTGTCATACATATCATGAAGCTTTGACAGTCTCTGTCTGCCCCTCTCCAATTTTTTTTCTCTGCACAGCATACATACACATTTAATCAAACCAACAATATTTTGCAGTAAAATGGTTCTGTTCACAAATACAGATCAGTTTTCTTTGATCCTTTCTCCACTGCTCCAATGCTGATAACAGAAAATCTCTTGCTCTGTGCAGTACAACATTAAAAATGTGTCTTGTTTTTATTTTGTACTAAAAATGTAAACATTGTGTTAAATTGTTGTATTGCATAAAGTATAGCTTGGAACATATTTAATTCTTACACTGGGGTTGGGACTCCATGACTTGGTTGGGGTCTCCCAGGATTCTCTTTGGGACTCATCATTTTTTTAGTCCGGAGTCCTTGACTCTCAATTTTCAAAATCAATGTAAATCCATAGTTTTCAGTATTATTTCTAGTTTTCTAAGTACTGGACTCACAGTTATTAGCTCTACTGGTCAGAGACCAGATGAGCTTTTGGGATGGCCTGCTGTCAGTTGTCCATCCATTTAGCAGAAATTGGTTATCACTACTCCTAAAATACTTTAAGGATTGCCATGAAACATTACACATACGTTCATCCAATGGTCTAGTTGGTCCTAAATGAAATGATGCCACATGAACATCCAAAATGGATGGTCATATCATAATGGGGTTTTCACTGAAAGACTTCTTGTGATGTCAAGTTGGTCCGAAATGAAAATGGTGCTGATCTGACATCCAATAAGGCCACCACAGCAGACATCTTGAAAATCTTGTCATAATTTCTTCCCTGAATAGAATATCATATTGACATGGGGTTTTCACTAAAAGACTTATTATGGTCCTAAAGGAAAATGGTTCCAATATGACATCCATCACAGTGGCCATCTTGAAAACCTGTTAACACTATTCCTCCTGAATGGAAAGTTGTATCGACATGGGATTTCCACTCAGAGACTTCTTTTGATGGCAAGTTGGTCCTGAATGAAAATGGTGCTGATCTGACATCCAATATGGCCTCTATGGCAGCCATCTTGAAAATCCTGTTATCGCTACTTCTCCTGAACAACAAATCATATCAACATGGGATTTTCACCAGAAGACTTCTTATAATGTCTGGTTGGTTCTAAATGAAAATGGTGCCTATCTGATATGCAATATTATCACTATGGTGGCCATCTTGAAAATCTTGTTATTGGTACTGCTCAAGAATTTATGGCCATATTGAAATAGGATTTTCACCAAGTCTTATGATAACTAATTGGTCCTATATAATCTTATACAATATGGCTGCCATGATGGCCCATCTTGAAAATCTTATCACTACTCCTCCAGAATGGATGGTCATAAAAGTCTTCTAATAATGTCTGGTTTCTCCAACATGAAAATGGTGCCGATCTTTTGTCCAATATGGCCACCACAGTAGCTAATTTGAAAGAATATCAAATGTGGTTGCAGCACTCAGCTGTTCAAAAAAAGATATGGTATTGATTTCCTGGAAATTCTTATCTTGACAGTAGATCATCAGTCCCTTTGAGGAACACATTTTAATTTTGTTTGAGAAATGTGCTTGTGCGTGACTTCCATGTTAAAAATGCTGTTAAGAGCAGTGGAGCATTCCAGACATGGCCACACCTTCCTAAGCAAGCAGGTAAAATATTTCCAGCTGCGAATGGTTTTAAATCCATATACATAAATTGGGTTGTGCTTTCACTGTTTGGGAGATTTGGGTATACTGACCTAATTTCTGACAGGAACTACTTTACAGGGTTTGACCACCTCCCCAGCATCAAAACTTGAGCTCCCATGTTCTTGGAACAAAGATTTGACCTGTAGAAATGGTGTCTTCTAACAATGGTGGAAAACTCTGAACCATTCCCACAGCCCTCCTCCCCCCACCCCCAACCCCCCAACCCCCCAAAAAAAAAACACGGAGGAAAAATCTGACCTTGACCCAAGTTTTTTTTTCAAAGGTTTTTGAGATATGTTTTGCATCCATGTATTATGAATGTATGTACAAAGTTTGTTAAAAATATTTTTCAAAAATGTCAGTGAATTGCAACTTTGGTATATTTGACTCCCTTCCAGAGACCCCATGGGATGCCGCTCTCCCCCTCCCCCAGTCATACTCCTCTCAGATATGGTCACCACGTGGGCAACCAATGCACCAAGTTTGGTGAATTTCCACCCAGCAGTTTTAAGAGGCCTGGTGGTTATGGACAGATGGAGAGTATCACAATATCCCTGCACTAATATCACTTGAGTTTTTAATGGATCATTTCTTGACTCATCATGTAACTTTGGTCCAAATGTTATTGTCATCATATGTAATTTAGCATGAGGGAGATAAATATGCTTCACTAGCAAATGTCATTGTATCACATTAAATTAAATAGATCTTATAGGCCCTGAAAGAGTTACATTGCAAACTGTAGGTGTGAGAGAATATATCTGTATTGAATGCTTGTCAGAGGTGAGACAAGATATACATGTACAAGTTTATGTCCTTCATAGAAAAGTGCACACTGGTGATGTTGTTGTTTTGTATTTGGATCAGGTCTATTGCATTGCTTTAGGGAGAACAGTTTTGGAGTTCAACAATAAATTAATGCAAATCATCTGACAGAAACACACAAAAATGGCAAGATCATTTAGCCCATACTTTTCTTGGACACATCAAATTTATGGACTGTTTAAATCCATTGCCTGTGCATTGATATTTGAAAGTACTGTAGTTGTAAACTACAAACAGTGCAAATTATCATACATGTAATTTGATAGACATCCAGGCAGTGGTTGCAACAGAAAAGATTTCCACACAGAAGGATATATCCCCACTCTGGCATTTTCTTAAGTGGGTATTTTTAATTTTTAAGTGAAACAGTTTTTTATTAGAGAACAGTATTAGCATATTGCTATGTTTCAACAAATGTGTGATAAATAACTAATAACTAAAGATGATATTTCCAACTTTTTATCTCCATAGTCACTACAGCATCAGCAATCAAGTGTAATGACAATTGCACTGTCACACAAATTAGAACTACATGTAATCACACAGATATAATTAGCAAATACTGAAAACTAGATTTCTTCCAATTACAACCATGTAAAGTATAATTGGTAAAATGCTTTTAAATAATAGAATATCAATGAATACAATTGCTGAAATGTAAAATATCATTAGCAAAAGCCTTTGATTTTGGTAACTGCTCTAGCAGTCAGGTGCTTAACTGATCACAATTAGCTATGAATATCTTGTAATTTTAGAAGAAACATCAGTTGCACTTGGGGTGGTTAAATGGTTAAAAGTCAAGGGCACAGATAACCAGTGTTATGAGCAGGATTTATGCATGTTAAATCTTGCCTGAGCCTACCACTTGAGAGACTGTATTTCTGACCTGATTTTAATCAGACCTGGTCAATTGGCTAATATTGTCAAAAGATATTGGATGATTTTTGTTATGAGTGAAACTTGTGCATATGTATCTTGCAGCTGATTGGCTAAGATTTTTTGTACCATTCTAGAGACTAATTTTGATATTATTTGTATCAAACTTGGGAAATAGGCTTAGGTCATCAAGATCTTGTTTGAATATGATTATGAGTGAAATTCATGGACATTAATGACATGACCTTGCACCTGATTGGCTGAGCTTTTCCACATTTTTAACAACTATATTTCTGATAAGACTTTGATTAGACTTGGGGAAATAGTCTTATATTATTAAGATATTGGATGAGTTTGATTATGAATAAGATTTATGCATATACTAAGGTAATTTTGTATCTGATTGGCTAAGCTTGTTACCACTCTGGAGACCAAATTCCATTTGATTTTGCTCTACCTTGGTTAAAAAAATGCTTATATTATTGTTGTCGTATACAGGTTTTGTAATAAGTGAGATCTGCCAATGTTAATGCAGTGGCGTACTGGGGGGGGGGGGGCGAAGGGGGGGGGGGTTGCCCCGAGTGGCACTTTCTAGGGGGTGGCAATTTGGTAAGAGTACCGTATATATCATAAATAATACGAATGGAGTGGGGGGGGCGTAATTTTGGTAGTTGGCCCTGGGCGGTACTTTGCCTCGCTACACCACTGTGTTAACGAGATACATGTACTTTGCATACTTTGCATCTGATTCGCTGAGCTTGTTACCCACAAGATCTAGAGGCTAGCTTTCTGATCCAGTTTCTATCAAACTTGGTAAATTGGGTTTATGTCATCAAGATGACTTCGATAATGAACAAAAGACCATCGATATTAATTATGCTTTTATATTTAGAAAGAATTTTTTTATCAGGATAAAAAAATCAGCATAATATAAAGTTTGGGAAATAGTTTACGTAAGTTGTGTTCGTAAAATACTACCTGAGTCTGCTTAGTGCAGTGGTCAACTGTTATGTAAGCCAGTATGTGTATATATGGTTGTAGGGTGTAGCTCTCAGTATTTTCAATGCTAGTACCAGTAGTCAGGAAAACCACTTGTCCTCTCGTTCTGGATGGGTAAAAAGTGGCTGTGCCAAGTAAAAGTTTACTACTTGCTCATCCCTGGGTCAACAGATGCAGTTTTGCATCTTGAGAATAAATCTCTGTGCATTTTCTACCTTTAACATGCACTGTAGTTAACCATGCCTAGATTGCTGAAAAGCATCAGTGAACCACAAGGGAGTGGTCTTGGGTCCCCGATTCCTTATAGAGTGCTTTCCAGTTCCATCAGCTGTGTGAATCAGTGCATGTAGCATTATGTAATTACACATGAATTACCATATATACTCGCTTAAAATTGAAGTCCAACTGCAAACAACAGACTCTGATCTGCCGTCACATAAAGCACTGGCAGATCAGGGTATATGTTGCTTGTTCTACTGATTACTCATAACAAACTGTATAGATCCAGATCTGCTGGCACATTATGTGATGACAGATCTGGGTCAGTGCAGTTTGCAGTAATATAAGCAGGTACATACAGTACCAAATCTTAAAACCTTGGGGAGCAAGGTTGCATCTTGATGCATAAAAAGTTATTTTATGCATGTGTCCTTTATATGAAGGTTTCCAATAAGACTGGTTTCACTAAACCCAAATTTATCTTCAAATTATTTGGTAATATTTCAAAAGAAAAAATTTGATTTTACAGGAAATTTGGTGCAATTAGTAGGCGGGGTTTATCTTGACTCTGATCATTTATCTTTGCCCCAGTTTTACTAACAGAATTCTTACAGTTAAGTTTAGCAGTGCTTTTGACATTTGATTGGTCAGTTTTAAGCAAAGCTTAAGTTTCAATCAATCAGATTACAGGATTGTAAACTTTAGTTTAAATCAGACTCGAGTTCTTTTGGTGAACTCCAGAGACCTGTAGCTGTTATGCTACTAGATCATGCTGATTTGTAGGGCCAGCAGTTGGCTGGACAAAGAATAAACACATGCCACCACTACTCAAATTGGAGTGACCTGCATATTTAACAGAGGCCAGGCCATTGAACTCATTATCCAAGCTTGGATTACTCACTAGGGTTGAAGACGCCATTTCCAGTGTTAAATACTGCAGTGCCAGTGTTGGGTCCAATGGTGATTTCCTTATGTCTATCATTTGAAATTGTAGTTTTTATAATAGGTTTGGTTATAGTTCAGTAGTGCATGATGGCCTGTTGGATGCAGCTTTATTTAAGAATTCTGTATTTCATTGTTTTCTTTATTGATGTGTTTGATGCTTTTGTTACACATGACCTTTCATGGGTGTGTACATTTGTTAATGTACATGCCTGCATTATAAGGGTGTCTGTTTCCTATAATGACAGTACACCTTTAATTTTATCTTGAAATTCATGGTCTAAAGTAACCACCAAATCCATAAAAATTGGTTCACCACAAAATCCATGAAAATTGGTTCATCACCAAAAAAAGTTAATTGACAGTAAAACACAGAGCCAGAAAGAGATTAGAGGTTGAAATATTTGCAATAAAACATGGCTTATATAAATATTGATAGAATGAATTTACTGTTTGTGTAAAGTAAATTTGCATATAAGTTGATGCTTAATATACCATTTTTAACTAGAAACAGTTGTACTTAGATGTCTGCACCTTGAACATAAAAACCTCATTTTATGGGTTCATAATGGTATGATGCATTTTAAAACAATACAAGAAACATTATAGAGCCAGGTAAAGTACCACTCGTGCAATTTTGGTTTCTCCATGCGTTACAGTGGCACACAGTTGGTATCACGGTACCAATTGTTTTTCCTTAGACCTTAATGTTAATGTTTGGTGAAATAAATATACCTTCTCTTCTACTTTAGCATGCATGTCACACACTGTCATAGAGAGCAATATTAGATTGTCAATTTGACAGTGATAGAACCAGGTACTCCATTGCATTTAAGAGAGATAACTCTG
This sequence comes from Margaritifera margaritifera, assembly GCA_029931535.1. Classification (NCBI taxonomy): domain Eukaryota; kingdom Metazoa; phylum Mollusca; class Bivalvia; order Unionida; family Margaritiferidae; genus Margaritifera; species Margaritifera margaritifera. Next base: position 5,081,188 of record JAQPZY010001647.1, on the reverse strand, counting down.
CTGGAACTAGACAGGGGTAAGAGCTATCCAGTCACAACAGACACATTTTCAGTGATGTGTATCACATTTTTTAAAAATCATAAAAAAATACAAAAATTGATCTACAAATGAATTAACATAATCTCACATGTTGCTAAGAGACTCAACTTTTTTTTTAAGCCAGACCGAAACTACAACTCTTACATAATACACCAATCACAGCAAGTTTTGTTGTTTATATCTGAATACAATGTTCCCTACACCTTAAGTTCCACCCTTTTGGCTTGTGCAATTGGTACCGTGATATCAGTTAATCTCCACCACGCCCACTCCATGTTGAAGCTCTCTGGTGGATGGATAATACTCAGACTTGGTCTAGAATTCACACGTTGCTGAGTCCCGAGAAATTGCCTATGGTTCTGATAATGTAGGATTTAAAAAAAAAAAAAACTACAAATTTGATGCTTGACTCAATATACAATATTAATAAAATTAATGCATCATTGCATTACGCTGATGTTGTCTAAAATTTAACTTGAAAGAATAATAACAAAAATGTGTCCATTAATTTATATGGGTAACTGAAAATACCATTTACCGAATCCTGACATTTCTTTATATTGCAATGATGTTGATAACTCAGTGCCCTGCCATGCTCTCTCTCTCTCTCTCTCTCTCTCTCTCTCTCTCTCTCTCTCTCTCTCTCTCTCTCTCTCTCTCTCTCTCTCTCTCAGTGAAACTCTGTAGTACATGTTTGCTGGGGTCATAAACAGGTAATCATGCACAGTTCATCAGCACCACATCTACTCAATGGTGATCGTCGAATACGACTCCTCAAGAAGCATGGTGTGCAGAGTTGTTCTCCGGAAAAAAACCATGGCAACTCCATCAGGACACACAGAGATGGTGGAGGGACTTTTTCTTTTATTCTCTCCACCTCCAGACAGTGGGGCACATTCTTGTCGAGTGTGTCGATTTCCACCGGGACAGAATTATTTTGATGTGAACTGCTCAAATAAACTGTATGAAGCTGTAACACCTGAGAAAATCTTGGAATTTTGAAGGGAATGCGGTTTATACAAGAAATTTCAATCATGTGTTAAGGATTATACATGTGTTACCTTTATCTATTTTTGTATATACATTTTACAGAATGTTTACATCTTTACATTTTGTAATTAATCATGTTGTACTTAATTAAAAAAAATTTTGAAAGGCTTTTCTTCCTATTTTTTGTGCAAAATTAATTTTACATTTTTGGAACATAAAGGTGCTGTAGAGAACTACATACACATGCACACATTTTCCACTTCCACCATAATGCATGGAGAAATGAAAATTCATGTGAGCTTAGATTTTGTAGATTTAAAAAGTTTCCAAGTTATGACCCAGGAGCAAAGTCACTGAGGGGATGGACCCCAAGGTCAATATCAGTTGTATGTGTAGATTTGCCTTTTTTAGCCAAGTAAGTGTATATTTGGTTATAGGGTGGGGATCTCGGTAGATTCCCATTTATGATCCAGGGGGCTAAGTACATAGGGTTAGGGATGGATACCAAAGTCAATCTTAGTTGCATGTCTAAATATGTCTCTTCATACCTAGTAAGTGTATGTATAGTTATAGGGTGGGGATCTCAAATGTTTCTAAGCCATGACCCTTGGGATAAGTTTCAGTGGGTAGGGATGAGCCCTAAGGGCTATATCAGTTGCATGCATAAATCTGTCTTTTCATGTCTAGTATGTGTATATATGGTTGTAGGTTGGGGCTGTCAATAGTTTCTATGCTTTTACCATTAGTCCAGAAAACCACTCGTCTTCTCATCCTGATCGGGTAAAAAGTGGTTGTGCCAAGTAAAACTTGATCACTTCACTCGCACCTGGGTCATGTAGATGCATTTTTGCATCTTGAGAATAAATCTGTGTGCTTTTTCTACCCGTAACAAACACTGAAGTTCAGCCATGCCAAGATTACTGAAAAGCATCACTGTAAACACAGATACCAAGAAGAAATAAAGAGCTAGTGGAGAAACTGCAATTTCTCGAGTTACAAACTTAGTCTCTTGTTATATATTTACATAAGCTGCTATGTATACAAAGGGTTTTAAACCCAGTCTTCACTAAAAACAACACATTTTCATGATATTGACCCACAGAAGCATCAGGCTTGCATACCTATGGGTTTTTTTTAAGAGCACAAATAGTATAGCGAAGAAGTGTGTGCTAAGTAAAATGATGACAGGGATGAGTAACTGTTACAACTCACTCATCCCATGGACAATTGATTGGAAGAAATTTCTTGAGCCCTGTATTACCCAGGGGCAAAGTTGTTGATGGTTGGAAAAGACACTGGAGTATCAACCAAGGTTCCCAGTCTGGCATATATTGACACTTGGGTCATTGATTACAAAATTTCTGTATGTTTTTGGACTGAAGAAGAAAAAATATTATATTTTGTTGCTGTCCGAAATCATATTGCTGCAAGTTATTTTACATTATTTGGTGTTTGAAAATAAACAGGAGGAAAAATATTGCCCTAGCAACAAAATTAGCACCTGCATTAATATATCCTACCTGTGAAGAAAAAAAGGTACAGTTTTCAATCTTTACATGTAGATTATTGAATAAAAACGGACAATTCTTGCCCAGTTCTTGTATTTAATATATATGTCCATCCACCAAATAATGCAGCCACAAATGTATTTGAGTTTCAGCTTTGTGTGCTTTCCAAGAGAACCGCCATGTTAGTAATCTCTAACTACCCTCTGCCATATAATTTGTGATCATGAAAATCTGCACTACAAATGCACTCAAGCTTCATCACTGTGTAAAAAAGAAATGAAAGTATAGACCACACTATTGTGATTCACAGTATCCTGTAAATGTTACTGTTGAGTGTCATTTGGTTCAAAGCCCATGAATTCATCTTCATTGTAACCACTTTTTTTCCATATTTGCAAAACTATTGAAGATGATGAGTTCTCAAAAGCACAACATCCAAGTGACAGATAAATGAAAATGGTGCTGCATGGACATACAATGTGGCTGCCAGAGTGGACATCTTGAAAATGTTGTTATTGCTACTCCTTCTTAATGGAAAGTCCTATCAACATGGGCTTTGGTTGGTCCTAAATGAAAATATCCAATATGGCCACCATGACAGCCCATTTGAAAATCTTGTTATTACAGCTCCTTGTGAACAGATTGTAATATTGACATGGATTTTCACCAGAAGACTTATTATGATGTCTATATGGTCCTAAATGAAAATGATGCCGATCTGATACTCATTATAGCCACTGTAGTGTCCAGCTTGAAAATTGTGCTATTGCTCCTCCTCCTGAATGGAGTGTCATATTGATATAGGGTTTTCACCAAAAGACTTCTTATAATATCTAGTTGGTCCTTAATGAAAATGGTGCTTATCTTACATCCAGTATGGCCATCATGGCAGCCATCTTGTAAATTGTGTTATAATCACTCAGAAATCAGAGAGATGGTTTCAACATTTGGTTGTTAGAAAGAACTAATGGTCTTGCATTGGATTCCTGGACATTCTTTTTGCCATGTAGAGAGTCAGTCCCTTCAAGAGACTCATGTTTTGTGTTTGTTTAATCAAGACCCTTTTGAATTTACTAATCCATACCGACTCATTGATGTACTGTTTAGTGAGATTGAATAAGTGGATCATGGCTGCTAATTACAAGACAAGATATTTCAGGTTGTCTTGAATCAAAACCATGACTGTCACAACTGTTTAACAGCACATTAACGTGGACTTATATAACAATGTCTAAACTGAGAACCAATCATATTTTTGTTAATTGAATCAAGCTATTAAACAAAGAAATTAAAAAATTATCATCCAGTAAATTTTAATTTAAAAAAATTGAACATGATAACATATCTTGAGAAATCTTCCTGACAGCGATGTACACATATATTATCCCCATGCTGGGCTATACTTTAAGACAAAGACACTGACATGGCAGCCTGCACAAAATGGCAGCCATAACAAAAAGACAACAGAGTGACTTTTTCACGACAAGTTGCACGATGGATTTTAAATTATTTTAGTTATCAGTAAGTTCGTGATCACATTGAATATTTCTTGCTAAATAAATACAAGCATTGTTTGCGATAAGCAGGTACCTCTTCATGACTGTAACTTCATCTGCTTAATTGCTGGCCAAATTTTATTACATACAAATACACTGAGACTTTTACTTTAAAATGAGACACCAGGTCTCCTTATAGTGTATCAGAAAACAAAAAAAAGTTCAGGAAAAAGTTATTGTAAAACATTGTCTGAAAAGTATAAGGCATTACAAAATTAGTTTTGGCAAAAAAATGTACAGTCCAAAACCAAACAGGGTCTAAAACATACAGAAAATTGGTATTGATTCAAAGTCTTGTGATCGATACAACTCTTGAGTAATTCCCACAGGGGTGTTCAAAATGTTGAAAGTGTTGGGGCACAATCTACACCCATAGAACTATCATTGACTTAAGTTTCATTTATCTAATGGTGTAGGAGGAGTTCAAGGACATACAGATGGACAGACAATATCCTGCGCTTCTTCAAAAGCATGGAAATAATAAGGATATTAAATAAATTATGGATTGAATGAAGTAATTAAGAGGTCTAAAGAGGTTGCTGTAAATGAGTTTGACTGTATATGCATTTAGACCGGGGGGGGGGGGGGGAGAAAGGAACCAAGTTGATCCTGATTTTTTTGAGTTCATTAGGTCCCACATCAAGATGCATAAACCATATAGTAATCACCTTTTCTGTTCATCTATCTGTCAGGTTCAATACCCACCTAGGCCAGCCTGGGTTGGCTGCCTTGGTGTGTCCGTGGGAAGGGCACTTTGCACCTATTTCCTTGTCATGCATGATATAACCAATCAAGTGCTGAAAACACTCTTAAAAACCAACCAGCCATCTGTCCGTTTACACTTGTAATGACCATAGCTTTGCAACTCTTACACATAATTGGATGCCATTTGGTGGGTGCATTGCCTGTTACATTTGGATGTGCGTTTTAAAGGTTTCTGGTTTTAGGTCCAATTTTGAAGGAGTTATTGCTCTTTTTCAATCAATTTTAAATCATCCCCTGGAGCAGATTCTTGTAACCAGGAGTTCAGGAACCATTCAACATACTTTGATACCATTTGGTGTACATATAGTCACCTGTTTGACCTAGATATGCCTTTATGGGTTTTGTCTCATTAACTCCTTTTTGGATAGAGTTTTTACTCTAGACAAATAACATCTTCACATGGGATGTTGCTTGTAACAGGCATAACTTGAGACCCATTCAGCATATTCTGATGCAATTTAGTATGAACATTGTCTCAACCTGGCATGTGCCTTTTATGGGTTTAGGCTTGTTTACTCAATTTTTGGACATTTATGGCCCTTGTCAAGCAAATTCTGTTCACGTGGAAACTTGGAATGTTGCTGGCAGTCAGCATAGCTTAAGAACCGTTCAGCATATACTGATGAAATTTTTAGATTGTCACTTAGTTTAGATGAGCCATTTATGAGGTTTGTCTCATCTATTCCATTTTGGACAGAGTTATGGCCCATGTTGATCAACCTCATATCTTTACAGTGGGATGTTACTTCCAGTGAGCATAGCTCAAGAACCATTCAGCATATTCTGATGCACTTTGATGTGAACATTGCTTCATAGACCTAGATGTGCCTTTTGTGGATTTTTTTCTCATCTGTTTCATAGACCTAGATGTGCCTTTTATAGATTTTGTCTCATCTGTTTCATTGACCTAGATGTGCCTTTTATGGACTTAGTCCCAACTGTTTCATTGACCTAGATGTGCCTTTTATGGACTGTGTCTCAACTGTTTCATTGACCTAGATGTGCCTTTTATGGACTGTGTCTCAACTGTTTCATTGACCTAGATGTGCCTTTTATAGATTTTGTCTCATCTGTTTCATTGACCTAGATGTGTCTTTTATGGACTTTGTCTCAACTGTTTCATTGACCTAGATGTGCCTTTTATGGATTTTGTCTCATCTACTCCATTTTGGACAGAGTTATGGCCCATGTTGATCAACTTCATATCTTTGGTTCTGCCCTACAAGAAAAAAAGAATTTCCCAGGTTTTCCTCACTGGTTATCCTGGTTATTTAAAAAATATCTTGTATATCTTAGGTCTTGTTAAAATAACTTTTAATTCCATTTATTTTGGTGTATGATTGATGGGTGTAATGTGGGTTATAGAGCATACAGATTGGCCTTACTTCAGGAGTGCACCTCTTAAAAGACTGCTATCTCCGCTAGGTCATTTTCGCTTCCTGGACTTTATAGGTAAATAGAAAAAAAACAAGCTGATAACTTATTTTACTTTGTATATATTTTATAATTTATTTATTGTACTTTCAGAAGCTGGTATTGTCATCTCTGGCAAATTCATTTTTCCTATTTTCACAACTGCTGAAGTTAGTGTACATTACTTTCAACTAGTTCAGGCTCTTTTTTTGAGCACATGGGAGCAGCCATTTTGATAGTTGTCTGCTTTAGATAGTGCATAGTTTTCATAAATTACCACATATAAAGAAATTTCAGGCAAAGTACATGAAAGTAGCATAGAGGTATGCCAACATTCTCTCCATTGTGCATATTGCCAAAGGAAATGACTTCACCTTATACTGGTCCCTCTCTCAGAAGTACATAATAACTGTAGAGCAGAACCTTCACATGGGATGTTGCTTGCATTGATGACACCTTGAAGGATTTGGATTTCAGGCATTTCATGTCATCGTTTAGAAGAGTCATACACTGTAGCCGCTGATTGGCCATCTCCAAACTTTGGTTTCCCAACTCAAATTCATCAGTTTAAGCCCTATGGAGCAACCTGTAGTGGGCAGTGCCCTATATATGTGATCCCATAACTAATATTTCTAGTTGATCTTTGTTGTGCAGAAATGTAACAGGAATTTATGTTCCTTTGGTAAAGATTTATACAGAGTTGAAGCTAATGATTCTGAAACATATACATTTCTTTGCGTATAATTTGGTCAGCGATCTTCAACCTGTGCAAATTTAATAAAATTTGTAATACTCATTTGGCCAGTGTTCATTCCAGAAATGGAAAAAGTGAGACCCATTGGCCCCTACAAGTCAAAAAGTAGGGTCATTTCGAAAAAAATGGGGGTCACAAATACCCTTACCTCCATCTAGTTTATAAAAGAAATTCAAACATATATCATAATCACAGGCACTAGTGTCTTGGATTTATCAATTTTGGCAATAAATGTTCACTTTTCCAGCATTATGATGCTTTGAATCAGTCGTAAAGTTGGACTACAGCATGGTTTTATACCAGTTTCTTGTCTACTAATATAACCATGTCCACTGTTCAGAGCACGGTTATTTTAGTTGTCAAGAAAATATCAGTGAACCATGCTTTGGTCTGACTCAGCAGCAACTGATTCAAAGCATAATAATGCTGGAAAATGTAATACTTATTGCAGAAATTAATAAATCCATGACCCAGGTGCCTGTGATCATTATCAACCATTCCTACCGTGAGCCTTTAATACTGGGAATACTGTAGAATTTATTTTTGACCATCTGAGTCCTCATTTTTTCCTCCTTGTACACTACTTCAGAACTGACGGCTAAAACACGGTATTGGTGCTGAGAGTAGTCTCACTCACTTAAAAAATTGAAATGTTTGATAGAACATTTCAATGAAGCTCATTATATACCCTAGGGTGTCCCCTAGTCAGATCAAGTTAGATTTAGCTTGAACATGCATGCGATTTTGTTTAACCATTATTTCAATTCATTGGTATAACAACAGTTACAGACACTACACTTGGTGTATAACATGCAAGAAAAACAGCATGAAAACTTTAAAACTTTATTTTTTTTCACAGTAACATCAGTAACAGGATATCAACATTTAAAGTAAACAACATAACTGGAAGTGGTAAACAACTTAATAACAAAATCAAAACATCTATGACAAAGGTATCACTAAGAAAAAAAACCTAACCATGAAACTTTTGCATAACAAACATAAAAGACATAGAATAATCTTATTTAGGCATTTATCTAACACCAAGAAGAATATTTAAACAAACAAAATCATTAATACTGGCCAAAAGTATTGCAAACTTCCATAAGAGTCAGAAGTACATTGTCCATAAAATTGGTTACAGACACTACAAAACTATAGCATTTCAATACAGCTGCAGAACCATACATATCTCCATAAAATTCACTTCAAAAATAATTCAACATGAACACATTGACTAGAATTATTCATTAAATGAATGTTGATTAGTTAATAAAATGATAAAACCACATTGTAACAGGTATATGTCCAATACTTGTGTTAAAATTATGAACTGGTAAATAGCACTTGAAAGTTTAATACTAAATAGTTTTTGTAAGAGTAAAATATTGAAGTATAATGAATGTTCAATAAATCATAGTCACTAAAGTATTGTTCAACCCAAGGTGCTGACTCAAACACAGACCCATATGTGATTGATCTTAAGGTTACAGACACTACACATTAAACCTTGACTTTATATTGTCATTTCAAATAGAAGTGCTTATGATTTTTTTCCAGATTTGACTTGAGCTTAGACAATTCAGCTGCATTAAACTTGAAATGACCCCTTTCATTGACTATTTGTGGAGCTTTTACCCTGTACAAGATAGCATCTAGAGCCTCTTGTGAATAATCATCTTTTTCAGGCCAAACATACATGTTGCCAGACTTTCTCATGTATTTAAGTCTAACTTCGTTATGAAGAATGTCTATTACTTCTGCTAAGTATACATCTAGAGGTCCCTTCTTTGGCTTAAGTCCTACAGCAACAAATTCTCCAGGGTGGTATTTCTCTATTGGTTTCTCTGTGTTGGTTGGTGCTTTTTTGTCAACTTTGATCTTCTTTGTCACAATGTTTTGTCTTTCTGTTGACTTCCGTTTCTTATTAGGCTTTTCGCTTGTTGCTGAGTTATGATCTTTCTGGTTACTTCCTTGTTTTCTTTTCTTGTCATTATTTTCTATTGTTGATGGATTCTTGTCTTTAAGTTGTTTTCCTTTCTGACTTAAATTATCTTTATTGAGTACTAACTTTCTCATTTCCCAGGCATTAACATTTTCGCTGAAGTTGCATCTCCCGTCAACCTTCATGCATTGCTCACAATAACAGCTCAGATTTCTTATGCTCAGTTCATAATCATTGCTTCCTGACTTTACAGCATGTAATTTTCTTGTACCTTGCAGTGTTTGCACATCAGTTTCTTCTCTATTTCTCTCAACATCTTTAACAAGGATGAACTCCCTTCTCGAAACTGTTTTAGCTTCATTATCTGTATTTTCCATTTTCAGTTTCTCTGTACAGAAATGATATACATCTTCTGCACAACCTATCACCTTTCTATTGCTGATTACAGCTCTGTAGCAAGCATTCTTGACTGTCGCACCGAGACCATCGCAAACACTCTTTCCATGTGATGTTTCGAAATAATTTCGTGTTACAGATGGCTTTTTCCTCAGACTTATGTCAGCAAAGGCTTTCTTCCCCTTATACTGGGCAGCACAGCCATCTGTCCACTCATGGATCTCCTCTACTTTCACACCTTTCTTCTTCAGAATTTCTATAGCTTTGTTCTCAAAAGTGATAGCTAAGTCTGCATCATGTTTGGTTTCTTCACTGATGCCAATAATGGCATGCTTTATCTTGAATTCTTTTTCTCCCTGTTTTTCTGTATAGTAACACATGATTGGATGTATTGTAACTTGGTTCCTGTCGAAGAATCCAGATTGTACTTCACTTTGAAAAACACACCCATAGTTCTCACTAAAGTCCATGACCATAGCAATAGAACCCTCACCAATTCTATCAACACAAATTCCCATCTGTTGCTGTTGCCATTTGGCCCTGAAAACGTGCTCTGGATACTCTTGCATGTCAGTTTCTAAGCATGTAATTAATGTTTTTATGTCTGTTTCTTTAGGCACACAGGAGACGCAACGCTTTACTTTATCATCTTTTGCTATTTCTATACTTTCCCATTGATGCCATGATATCTGCCTGTCACTATACTTTTCAACAAATGGTTTAAGGTAACTCTGCAAACATTTCACACCGCATTGTTTGCATTCTCTTCTTAAACATTTAATAGCTGGATTGGTGTCGTATTTACAAAAAGTAGCATCACTTAAGCTTTTCTTATCTACTGAAATTTCATCCAAATCTCCATTTTCTTTCACTGCTTTTTTTACATTTGTTAGTGCCTCACTTTTTAGGGCCACGTTACAGCACTTTTGGCATAAGCATGATCTTCTGCTTGTTTCAGACACCTTTTTAACATTCACTGGTTTCAATTTAGAAAATGAAGTTAATCCTATTTTGTGACTATGGTTCCTTAACTTGTAGTCTTTGTAGGCTTCTTCTAATGTCATAGTCATCACATGTTTTTGAAGTATTTCTTTTTGACCACCTTTTCTTACTTTCACAGTTTCACGTTTATTAGGCACTTCCCTACTGATTTCTGGACTTAGAAAAAAATCTTTCACAGATTTCTTTAATGGAGAGTTAAGTGCATCCCTTCTTCTTTTTCTTTGTTTCGTCTCCCACCATGTAGAACTAGGTTTTTGCCCTTTCACTGATACTTTGAAATACTTTTTTAGTCTGTGTCTTTTATATTTCTTCAGTAATGCGTCACAAATGATGTTGTATGCATGTTTCTTTGCACCCCCTTTCCTTGTTTTCACTTCTGAAATGCTCTCTGACACAGATTGTATAACAGTATCTGTCAATTCAAGTTTTTTTCTGCAATCCGGTGTCATTATCATTATATTCCTATTTAGAAACTTTGATGTTGATGGAGATTCAATTAATTTACTTATGATGACTGCTTTTCTCTTTGGGGTATTTGGTAATACTTCCTTTACCTTTTTTAATTGTCTGTACAGAGTTGCTTTAGGTAACACTTTATTCATTGGTGAATCTCTGGCTGACCCAGTATTTCCTATTTCACAATCAGTCTGAATACACTCTTGCTGTATACTTTCATTCAGTTTGATACGCATTCTCCATGCTTGGGTTCTTTTCACAGCTTCTTTCTTCTTTCTACTTAATTCAGCAGTTTTCGGACTTCTTAAATCAACACTCTTATTAACCGATATTGCCAGGGCTGCTTTTTCTTTCTTTTTCTGGCGATACCTTTTCATTTCTTCACGTTTTTTCCTTCTTAATTCTTGTTGAAGATTTGAATCGGAAAGTGATTGCTGTTTTTTTAGTAGTCTTGCATCTTTTCTTCTTTCTCTATCAACCCTTTTTAGCTCCTCATGTTTCGCCTTATTTTCCCTCTGTTTTTTTCTCCAGGCTTGTACCTTTAGCCTCGTCTTCTCCCTTCTAGCTTTAATCTTCTGTTCATCTTCTTCTGGCTTATCTTTGCTTCCTAAAAGCAAACAACTTCATTCTCATTTTTGTTCCTCTATGTATACGGATGAAATTTAGACTTTACAAAACATACTTGTAATGAGTACGCAATATGCTTTCATACATAAGCAAACTGGAATAACCTGTAGATTCTTAAAGAAAAGTATCTGATTGAAAAAGAAATAGCATAAAACCTGATGATTATTCAATGTTCTAGCATTTACAATGATTGCACACTTTCCTTAATAATGTAAACAACAGTCGGGTCAATTCACATGTCTAGTAGTGTCTGTAACCATTTGACAATATCAGCAATGTATCCAATACTAAGTCTGAGCTCATTGAATTCTCATAATATTTCTGTTTGAATTTACTAGTCTAATGATATGGAATGCAAAAATACTCAGTTTCAATTGCACATTGTAAGAAATCACTGAAAATGTTGCCTGTTATCAGAAATCTAGATGAAAGAAACTATAAATATACCAAAATATTACAAATTGCAGACAGACAATATGTCAAAATTTAGCCTTACACATCAATACTGTAATAGGAAACATAATTTGGCTTCATTTTTAAAAAAAAAAACAGGGATAAAGTCATAGACAGTATAAAAAGGGGATATTGGTTACAGACACTACAATTTAAGAGTGTGGTTTACCATTCAATACAAACTTACCAGAGTTGTTCCCAGAGGTTTGCTTTTGTCGTCTTCCCATGTCTTAGGGATGTACCATGGTAAAGAACAGAAAAAGTAATTAGGCAGCTTCTTCTAGGATAAGAAATTCAGGTTACATTGTCTTGTAGTAAATTACTCAAACAGACAGTGCTGCAAGAATGATGCAATATTCAATCAAGAGAGTTATTGCATCACTTTTTTGCTCTTGGCTGCAGAGGTAAATAGATGATGCAACATTACATCACATAAGATGGAACTTTCTATTGAGAAAAACAATGTTTTAATGACAAGTAGAACAATACTTTTATCTTTCATTTTTATACCTGTTTGTGTAGTGTCTGTAACTTTTTTTATTGAGTTGCTGTTTTTTAATGGTACAATACAGCACCACCAATTTTGGCCAACTTGGACATCACATGGATACACATGAGCCTTTGTAGGATTTATACTTTTCCATAATGAAACAACAAAATTATTGCCATATAAACTTGTAAAGGTTACAGACACTACAAAATTTAGAACTGGAAAGTTTGACAAAGAACAAGCTCTCAATCGAATATCTTGGCTAGCCATGTGATTTAAATGGTTTTACTACTTATTATAATATAAAGTCGAGTTCTAGATGTCAATAAAAGTTATAATGAATGTTATTTTGTACAAAATGTTGGCATATAACAACAGATTAGTGTTTGAATTTCAGTGTTGAAACAAAACTTCTACTGACGGTATTTTGCTTATAAAATCCATAATATTTTACCGATTTCTTTAATTCAAGAAGCAATATTTGCAGGATAGAATTCCGCATAAAACCAGACCAATAAATGCATAATTTCAGTATGATATTTAGAGAATTCTCTATTTTATATTCAAGCTTTTTTCGAGTGAGACTACATAACGCTCAAAAATGGCCATTTTTAGAGCTTGTTTCCATGCATATCTCAACAATGGGTTACACTAACCTCTTGAAATTTTCAGGAAAGTAAGAGAGGTATATGCCAGGCTTACCAATCTTTAAAATTGGTTCATATCTTGTTTAATTTTTCTATTTCATGCATATAACATGAAAATTCCTTTATCAGCACCAATACCGTGTTTTAGCCGTGAAGACATCAATTTTCAGTGAAGATTTAATCTTTTCTTACACATTTCATGTACTGAAGCTAATCAAAATTGGTAAGACATTTTTGTCAATCCACAAAATTGTTTTTCTTGCGCTTCTTTAGCAGTGAGTGCACTCTATTCAGTAAGCTTGGGATGCGCTCATTTGAACGGTCAGTCTAAAATCAACCATAATGGTCTTTTATCTTTATTTTCTTGTGTGTACCCTGTGGGTACCACTAAGGGAACTTTCTTGTGCCAAAGATGGAAAAAAAGGGTCATGGTGCAAGAGTGCAGCCTAAAATGAACTATGTTCAGCTATTATTTTATTGACAATTAGTGCCAGTACATTTTCTTGTACTTTTCCATGTAGGGACCTTTACATGGGGATATATATAGACCAAAGTGTAGCACAAGAAATGATCACCAGCCTATACATTTGCAAGTGATTTTGGATTGCTTGGAAAAAATATCAGTTTTTAAAAAAATAAAGTTGATACAAATTTTGCAGCAGTCATCCTTAAGGTGTGTGTATGTGAGCAGTCATTTGATACAGTGTTTCAAACAGTTCATCCATGAGTAATTAATTGTATACATATAGCTAGACCCTTGTTGTATATGTCTTTCCCATTTCAGTGAGTTTTGAATTTACATGTTTGATTTGAAGTGTTGCCAGACGAGGGTCCCACTTACCGTGAAACTGTATTAATCATTACAGTTTTTTTTCTCACCTCTTTCATACGGGTAAAGTAGGAATTAGGTATAACTAACAAATCCTTTGAAGAATAAGATCAGAAATCTGTTTCAGAAATCATTGTTTGGATGCCAATACACAGTGGCGTAGCAAGGGGAGGGGCGATGGGGGCGGTGGCCCCGGGCGGCACTTTCTAGGGGGTGGCAATTTGGTAAGAGTACCGTATATATCATAAATAATATGAATGGAGTGGGGGCGTAATTTTGGTAGTTGGCCCTGGGCTGCACTTTGCCTCGCTACACCACTGCCAATACATCTAAATTAACCATCCAGATAAATAAGTCTTCAGTCTATTTTGTTATAATTAAGTGATACATGTTCATATACTCATTAGAAAATGAAGGAATGAATGAGATCAGATTGTACATTTTTATGTATAGCCAAATTATGCTGAGATTTCATTATAATAGAGATTCTCTTACATAGAAATGTACAGCTTTGGTATACATCATTTTTATGTCTTCATGTCTATTAATTTTCATTTTTGCTGTTAATAGTCTATGAATATTATGTTTATTTGCATTTCCTTAACTTCTGTTCAGTATTGAGAGTAAACATGAGGTGACAATCCTTGGTGGTTTGAATGAATTCATTGTGAAGTTCTATGGACCTGCAAATAGTAAGTGTTGTTGAAAGTCACACATTTCATGGTTGTTGGTAAACTTGCATTATATAGACAATGATGCATTTTGCAAAACATAAATGCTGTTCTATTTTAAGCAAGCTTGGCTTGACCAGCATGATGTGATTCTTTGCCAGTTCAAATTAAAATTTTAGCCATTAAATTTGTTTTGACATAAATTGATAATCTAAAGAGAGATCAAGTACACCATATTTTGGTGTGTATAATGTGCACTTTTTACCCAGGTCAATCTGATGCAAGGATCACTAAAGTTGCCTATATACAGTCATGTCACATTCACTTCTTGTGAAATATTAAATCCATCGCATTGTAACTAAATTGTTTAATAGCCTTATTAAAAGAATTGAAGAATGCTTGCAAACCTCGATAGTCTTGCTCTTTGATTGGTTATGTTAATACACTCTTTTCATTTGACATCACTGTGTAGCTTTTTGCTCTGTGACTCGACAGAAAATACATGTACCCACAACTGGTAACTTGTTGTTCTGCTTTGTGATGCTTACATTAAAGCTGTATAACGTACCATGTTGCAGTGGAACAAATTTAATTACCTTACCAATAATTGTTAAATATTTGATTACAGTTGATCTAATAAATGTTGTCTTCATTTATTAATTATTTATTCATGGTTAATTGAATTATAATATTTAGAATTCAAGCAGTGTTAAATGTCCTCATCAGAGGCACTTTTAAGGGATATCTTTTAGTGACTACGGTTTGTCTGTTACAGTAACATTGATACATATCATGAAACAAAAGAAGTTAATGTATGAAATTGGCAACAACTTTTTTTCTTGGAAAATAAACTTGGTTCTTAGTTTTATTTTTGATCTTAAATCACAGTATTTTATATTTCTTCATGACATACAGTAATCACAGTTTCATTGACTAACTGTGGCCTTTTCAAGGTAATCAGTGACGGCTGAAGCTTTGATGCGCCACACATAATTATGATGCACTGTCTTGCTAAACTCTAGCTTGAACGCTGAGATATATTTCAGAGGTGTCATGATAGTCCAAATAAGTATAAATACTGGTTCTGAACTTTCACATAACATCTTGTGTTCGATCTTGAATCAGAACGAATATAGTTAAAGTATCTACATGGGCTGTGTAAGAAACTTGTTCACTGCAAGGGACAAGCTAACCATCATTGCCTATACAGAAGCACATGGTAACAGTCATATGCAAGATGGAGTTCTGTGTAGGAGAGTCTTCTGTTAGGGATTGGAGAAGAATCACAATTGGGGACATATAGTGACTTTTCAAAGGTGATGAAGATGAAGAGGAATTTGGGGGATTTTATGCAACAGATTGAACTCCATCAACAAGGCAAACCTTAAACAACCCAAAAAATTCAAAAGATGTATTTTCAATATTGACACATTTTTTGTTCTTTCTTTTATGATATCTTTACAAACTTATTGGTCATGATTGGGTGCCGTGTACTGACAGAAAAGACCAGAAAAAGAGTCAAGCACTGGTTTAATGTAAACATTTAAAATGTAGTGTAACAAATGATGATCAGTGCACTATCCAAATTCGCAGACTATTGTCGCACTATGAAAACAGCAAAATTATCAAGATTTTATAACCTGTTATATCACATGCATGTTATTTGGCAGAACTAACTTTTTTAACTATCTGGTTTGAAAATTGGGGTGCACGTTATACATCCTTGTGTGTTGCACACACCAAAATACGGTACTTAGAGTCATCTAATCTCATTGAAATTTGGCATGTACAGTGTGTACAGATAGAAACAATTAGATCTTCCTAACATTATTTTGATTCTTACCTCTCTTGGAGCAAAGTTGTGTACTTGTAAAATCAAAAGCTTGGAAATTTGAGCGCAAGTTCAACTTTTGTGCGCAGACAGTTTCATGACTCTGGGGCTAGGTTTTTAATGTTGTTTTACAAGTGAACTGAAATAAAATGTAGATCTACATTGGGTTTTTAATATATCATCAATTGGGCTCTTCACAGACCTAAAAGTCTTTAGGGCATGGCTGGTTTAAAACGCTAGGCAAACTAGGCGGTCGCCTAGGGCGGAAAAATTTGTGGGGTAGCAAAAAACTGAATGAATAAAAAAGAAAGAGAAATAGCATAAAATAGAACATAATAAGTGTCTAAAAATAGAAAGAGAAAAACATATACAGAATTTGTATTCATACTAATGCACAATATTCATTTTCGAAAGTTAATTGTGGGGGAGGG
Source organism: Margaritifera margaritifera (assembly GCA_029931535.1). Classification (NCBI taxonomy): domain Eukaryota; kingdom Metazoa; phylum Mollusca; class Bivalvia; order Unionida; family Margaritiferidae; genus Margaritifera; species Margaritifera margaritifera. Next base: position 5,064,385 of record JAQPZY010001647.1, on the reverse strand, counting down.
CATGGGCGCAAGGCTGAAGGTTCGCCTAGGGTGCCAAATACCCTTGCGCCAACCCTGCTTTAGGGCAAACTAAAAATAATGATTGCCAGAGCAACTTTCAACTTGTTTATAATGCATTCTTTAATTTGAAATAAAAAACGACTGAGAGGACAAAGTAGCTACTGTATTTGATTCTGTACCAGCAGTTCTGGGTCTATGCTTTTTTTTCTATTTGCTATTTTTATTAAGCAGCATAGATATTGATTAGTTTGTATTGGACAACTGGGCGAACCCAGTACGCCCGTTACATATCTATGTAACCGTTGCTCTGATTGGATGTATGCAGAAATGTTTTCATTCGTGCCATATGTTATAATGTTTACCTATATGTTATACACAAAGCTTAAAATAGGTAGGGAAAAGCCTAGCAATGGTCAACAGCATAGCAGCAGTGGCCGACTTTAAATTTAATTTGAAAGGAAATAAATTAAATTACTAAATGCAAAGTCTAATATAATGAAAAAACATAATTTCTTGACAGTAATAACAAATTTTGACAGCAGTCTGTTTTTAAATAAGAAATTGTTTCTCTCTTATAAGAAGAGTACCCAAGGGGAGTAAATCTTGCTGGAATAAATTTATGAGGAATACCTTATAAAAACCAGTATGACAGAAGGTTTATAGTACTCTCGTTCCATCTGCAAGAATAAGATATGGATAGTCTATATCCTGATCTGCCAGCACATTATGCTACTGGGTCTTTGCTGTATAAAGTTGGGTGTATGTTAGTGGTGTTATCATTCATCGCCGTCATGATGTATTGTTGTTTGATTACATCAGCACAGGCATTCAGCCAATCAGAAACACTAGCTCGTTTGAGTAGATGATTGACTCATTTGTTATCTATTTAGGCCTTTGACTTTCATAGTGAACAAAATCCTTTTGCCTGCCATTTTTTGTTTTTGAACTAAATATTGATTGCTAGTAACATGTTGACATTTATTCCCAAGATTTTCCAAGATTAATTTTGAGAAATTCTATGATCATGGAATTTTAGAATTTTATGGCAAGATAAAGGGTGAACCAAATGTTTTCACCAACTGCCAACAGAAAAATGGTTATAGGCCAGTGTAGCCATTTGAATAGTGTTGTCTTCCTGAGTATTCCTTATTAACAAACTAATTTACGAACTATCTCACTTTGTCAAACTTAATTATTCAACATCCATCAGTTTGTGTGAATGTAAGAACTTTTGTATATTATTTACGCAAAGACGGAGAAAACATTCCTGTTTGGTTAAAGTTGTTCAAATAAGTCCTGTTAGTTCCCTTTCAGTGCCATATAATGCTTTATATTACAAACTTGTGAAAGAATTTTTGTAGTTCCCTAATTGTAGTTAGGTCCCTCATATGTCCGCTTTGGTCAATTCTTTTTCAAGAAGAAGTAAGGAAGTCCCTTTTTAGTCCCATTGCTCAAATTGTCAAGATAATGCAGTCTTATTCAAGTATAGGGGACTGCAGATGAAGTTGATTGATAACACTGTTAGAAGTTTTTATGTAGAATACAGTCTCAATAAAGTGCCTTTACAGTCTCCATGCAGCAGAGACTCGAAGACAGTCAGGGACTGATTGTCTGTAAGGTAGACATGATCTTTAACAAGCAAGGTCTACTCATATTATTGATGTAATCTTGCGTCTGATTGGCCAAGTTTATTACTTTTCTAGAAATTATATTTCTCATCTGATTTTGATAAAACTTGGTTCAAGTGTCAAGTTAAGCTAGGTCAGCCCACTAGGGCCACTTATTGGCAATGCTTACACTATTTTGTGCATTATATCCCAGCTTGAATATCAATTTTTTCAGGGCATGTGAGTATCCAGGGATTATTCCATAGAATATTACATTGGGACTTTAAGTCCATTATCATTACATGTAATTCCCAATAACTGGTTCAACATTGATTGAAAAGCATTGATTGCTGTTGTTATTGTATTTTATTATTTTTATTAATATTATTATTATTATTAGAACTGTTGCCTTCTGGAATTTTGTACAAGCTGCTCCAGAGTTTATTCATTCAGGTTAAAATGTCTTCCTAGAAGAGAAGTTTCATACATTAATTTTTGTTATAAATTTAATTTCTTTATCACTGGAGATGAGCAGTGTTTTTTAAAATTATTAATATTATATGGGTCTGTGTATAGTGTAAATACAAATTAGTTGTATAATTTTGTTGTTGTTTTGCAGACAAGTTGCTTTGTTTGTATTAGTGGTAGTAGTAGTAGTTGTTGTGTTCTTTGGTATAAAAAATTTTTTTTTTTAGCACAAGTACTTAATATGAAACTGAGTGCTGCCAACAAATTTATCTGTTTAATCATCCAACATAATATAAATATTGGCTGCATTATAATTTATAATTGTTTGCTACTTATGGGTGTTATTGGAATTAAAGTGCTCCCATATGGTACCTTTAGTTACTTTCTCATCAAATTACAGTTATTTTCTAAAAGATTGTAATCTTGTGCACCTTATTTACCTAGTCCTGTGAGTAAAACTTCACATTGCTGAACCCCCCATCAGTATAAACAGCTGTGCAAAGTCTTATTTTTATAGGACAACGGATTTAACAAGCAGACACAAGTAAGCAAACTAGAATATTGAATACTATATTCCCTAATCAATAAAAATGCTTGAAATAGAATGCCATAAAAAAAAAACCCATGGTTGGTTCATTACAAGCAGAGTTGTGAAAAAGTAATTTAGCGTGAAACACTAGACAGTGACTCCAGATGTACATTTACCTTGGCAGACAAATCTCAGGCCCTGTATTCAATTAAAGTAATTCAGACCACATGATCTTATTGGTCTATACCAGTATGTATTGTCAAATAGCCAAACAACTATTTAAAAAAAATTGATCCAGTTAGGAAAGAAATACATGCCTGTTTCTACCAAAATGGAAAACCTGTCTGCTCTTTGATGATGCATTTATTTTGAAGAATCCAAATAATATTAAGCAATTCCAAGCTTTTTTTTATGACTTCTGGCAAGGATATAAAGGTATAATTATGATTCCAATCAGGTAACATTTGTTAGGAATATGAATGGAAGGAGGGACAAACACCAGCAGGCAACTTTTACTTAAACTTTTAATTGGGATATTTTAAAATAAAAATGTCGGGGCCACCAGTGGAAATTGGGGCTGCCATGTAGCCCTAATTAATATAGTGTCTTTGGATGGTAAGAGGCTACACTCAAGAATTTGTAAAGCCCTGCTTCAGTGTGGGTGGTTTATAGGATTCGCTTTGTGTGCCCATCCGTACATCTGTGTTTTCATCAACTAGCCATCCTTCTCTGGGCTATAACTCCTATACTACATGTACATGTACTTCACCTATGGACGTCAGAAACCTTGGATGAAAATGTTTCCTGCACCAGCTTGGGATTTATTCAAAATTTATTAAATATCATGCCCGGGCCATAATTCTAATACCTCTTAACCTACTGCCACCAAACTTTTACTGTGTGTGCATCTTAAGAAAGACATTTGTCATGGACAAAAACAGGGTTGCTGCGATCTACTTTCCAGAATTTATTCAAAAGTGCTAAAAATATTTTCATGCATCCTTTCTGTTTGGGCTGTAACCCCTATAATACTACATCTATTAATGTCAAACTGGCACTGTGGGTGAATTTTAAATAGAGATGATGGTGATGGTGGTGTCACACACCAAAACTGGGTCACTGTGACCCACTTACCAGGATTAATTAAAAATTGGTTAAATTCCAATACCTGTTTTTACCTATTGTCACCATGCTTGCACTGGGGGTACATCTTAGGATGGATGTGTGTTGCACACCAAAACTGGATCTTTATGACCTATTTTCCAGGAATTATCTAAAATTGCTTACAAATTGTGTTCATCCTCCATGTACAGGCTTTAACATTTTATACTACCACAGGTGTCTACATCTGTTGACATCAGACTTGCACTGTATGTGTGTGCATCTTGGAATGAGCATGTGTTATGCACCAAAACTAGGTTGCAGTGACCTACTTTTCAGGATTTATTAACAGTTGTTACACCTGTGTCAGGTCTTTAATTCCAACAACTTCTTACCTACTGTCACCAAACTGACAATGATGGTGCATCTTATGATGAACACATTTCATGCATCAAAACTTGGTTGTTGTGAAATATTATTTAAAGATTGTCTCAGTGCTCCAATTTCCACACCATTTAATCTATTGTCACCAAAACATGCATTGTAGACACATCTTGGGAATAAGATGTATTACACACTAAATTAAGTTGCAGTGCTATTTTCTGACTGTTTTTATATTAACTTACATTGCATAAGCTGGGGTATCTTGTGACGAGTTACTCACTAACAACTCTACGTTTCATTTAATATTACACTGCATATAGATTGCTTTCTCAGTGGCAACCATACAACCATTTCATGGCATCAATTTAAACTTTTCTCTAAATACATGTAGTATTGTTGTGAATTATAATTTTCTCTTAAAGCACCATATGAAGGAGGAATATGGAAGGTGAAAGTAGATCTTCCTGAGAAGTATCCTTTCAAGTCACCGTCCATAGGTAAGTAGTAGTTGTAGTAATAATTATAATAATCAAAATAGTATGGTACCATTTCAAATACATTTCATAATCAATGAGGGAGAACACTTGTGAGCTGAATAATACTGTGCTTCTTAGCTGTTAGCTTTTGTCATCTTGATAAATATTGCTGGTAATAATAGCTGATATATATCAAAGTGACAAAGCCTGACATCTAAGGAACATACCCTTTTGTATGGACTAAAGTTAGGTACTTTATCTGGATGTTGGAACAAATGTTTTTGTTGAATTTAGAAACAAAAAAATATTCACAAGATTTACTATTTCCATCTGTAAATCCCATTATGTATCTTCTTGTGGCGGGTAAATTTGACATTATTGGCATTAATATGATGGCCACACTCTGCTTTAGAGGGGTTACCATCTATCAGGGGTACTTTTGAACACAAACTTGTTGGTACCAAGGAATTTTTCTGGCCTTGATAACAGATGGCTGCTGGTCAGGGGAGCCATTCAGGAAGGGGACGATTATATATATGTACCAGAACTGATTGTCAGCCTGTGTAAACAGATTGATCTTGGTAATTTACTAGTTTTTTTTCTGCTTAAATTTTGCTGCTCCACTCTTTTCTGTCCTTTTTGAATAGTAACATTTAAAAACAATCAAGAAAGAAAAAATGATTATTGCCAACTTGCCTTGTCATGGTCAACAACTCAGCTCTCTAGATATTGCATAAAAATTTTCATCAGATCTTTCCTATTGTATTAATCTCACCAGGGCCATAAGTGATCTTTTTAGAAAGAAAAGTACATGTAGATCTACGGCAATGTGTCTAATAAAGAAAGCTGCATGTAACTGTAATACAGGAGAACTTAGATGATCCCTTTATATTTAAAGAGCTGAAAATGCATGAACAGGATCTTGACAGTTTCATGACATAATTTACACACATTTCTATTTCAGGATTCATGAACAGAATCTTCCATCCAAATATTGATGAAGTGTAAGCATAATTTCAACTCTTTATGCTGAGTGTCAGTGTAAGGACACAAATAACTTTTAAAGACTTATAAATGTCCAATATAATTAACTTTTAGCGATTGCTGTTGCCAGTCTAGTTTGACAATCCTCAGATTGTGGTAGCTGAGTTTGTTGACAGTAGTTTTAGCTCACCTGGCTGTGAAATGAAAATAGGTTTAGGTTCAAGCCAATTATTGCATACAATTTATCCATGCATAGGTGGCATCTGGAAATAACTACCCTAAATTTTTCTGGTAATCATAATCAGCCAGTCATTGACCTGCATTCTTTTAAATATGGCATTGAATATTCCAGCACACATAGGCTGATTTCATAGCTTGTAAAATAATTAGTTGTCTGACCTAAAATCAAATTTTCTTTCATAATAATTATTTGTCACCAACATCATTTTCCCTCTGAACCTCCTGCAAAATCATACCTGCCTCACAGTTCCTGCTTTGGAGATACAGAGGAATTTGTTTAAATTTGGGAGCCCATTAAAATGATAAATTGATAACAATTTTCCACAAAATAATACAATTTCCACTTGAAACTTCTTGATACATACAGAAAGAAGTATTTGGTTCCCATGTGGGTATGTAGTGTATATCCTAAGCTAAATGAACTACCATGCATATTTCAACAGGATTTTAACCCTTTACCTCATAGCGTCAGTTACTGTGTAGGCTTTCGATATACATGTGCCAAAGCCACACAGTGCAGTGTGCTATAAATAGGAAACCTGTTACCGAAATGACTCCATGTGAATTGGCCTGCCTGTAAAATTTATAGCAGTGTAGTATATGATAAGTTCAACATAAATTTTAACCATTTTTTTTTTTTTTTACATATTTGTTATCTGTTGATAGGTTTAAGAGTTAAATCTGATCTTTATAGGTGTATAATTATTTTTCAAGGAAGAATTTTTTTATATGCTTTAAAATCTTGAGCGAACTCGTTCACTGTCAAGTCATTGAAGCTTTGTGACCAGCTGTAGCTGACCTTTCTCAACCTCAAATTCTACTGGTTTGTTGTCTACCTCTGTATCACTAAATCATCTGAATTTGATCAATTATAAAAAAAATCAGTGTTGCCTACATCAATATCAGAACCAATATCTGACTTATTGAAGCCTTCAAAGTCATAATTCTAATCATCCAAACTCGTGAAAATGCTGATCAAAATCCACGGTCTCCATTTGGAAAGTGGAGAATCCAACCCAGTTACTTTAAATAGCAGATTATGACTATACCTGAAATAGCAACCATGTGGTGTGACATAATGGTCATTAACCTCAGTGCCTGAGGGGGTTTTCCCTGAAGGTGCTGTACAAAAACCTGCTCAAAATGGCTGGTGTTTACTGTCGGTTTCAAAACATGCTTCCATGGTGCACAGGTGTCCAAACATGCTTGTATGCAAATCGGATGGAGGTGTTCAATAGCACTTCTATGAGAATGCAGTAGAGGTGTCCAAAAGCCCTTATATCAGGTAAAGGGTTAACAAAGGGAGGTGATTCAGGAAACGTTTCATAGGCTCCTAGTTGATATAAAATAATCTGAAATTTAGCATTTTTTAAAGAATTACTGTATGTCGTAGCATTTGCCTTTCTTTCTTTAGAGGAGCATGTCTGGCAAATGTTTATATGAGAGGTGTGCATGTACATTGATTGCCATAGAAAAGGGAAGCAAGTCTTGAAACCTACTAAAAATTTTGCCACCACTGTGCAGTCAAGTGATTCCTTGTTATGTTAATCAAATCTCAAGCTTAAAAGTTTGCTAGTTATATCAAAGGAAGATGTTTCAATGACCAATTTCATCATTATACCCAAGGCGGAGATTGATCTGGCTGTAAAAAAATCATTCCAACATTTAAAAAAATGTATGAAAATTAGGGAAAAATGAGAAAAGTTTTTCATAAATTAATTGCTAACTTACAGTAGCATAACAAACTTAACAATTAACCACTTTTAGTGATTTGTTTTTTTCTGGGTACATGTACCTGATTTGACAAAATGGGGAAAAATGTAATATTAAGTTAAGTTTGGTATCTTGCTTCTGTAACTCGCCATGTAAGCTTCTAGTGAAAAAGTTAGAGACATTTTTGTCCAATCATTATTTTCAGCCATTCAGCAACCTTCATTCTTTTAAATATGGTATTTAATATTCCACCACACAGGCTGGTTCCGTAGCTTATACAATAATTAGTTGTCTGTGACCAATTGGGCTGTTTGTTATTTAAAAACTTAATGAACAAGCATCCTTATTTGGTCACCTCTGTGAAGTAGAGGTTAGTTATTGTACTGCCCACAGCATAGACATCAGTGTCAGCACAGATAAAAGCACATACATATGTGGGGCAAAATTTGTACATGTACATTCTTAAGTTTTTGCATTTATTTCAGATTTTTTGCACATTGTATAAATAGTGTTATACCTGGAATCATGAAACTTGGTGAGGGGATGCATCTTGATGAGTACCACACCCTCATCACAAAAGGAGTACACTGTGACCAATAATTCATGCTTCACTCGCTTGAAATTTTGTGGTTTGTTTCTTTTTCTCAAGCTCTGTTCATGCTAGAATCATCAAACTATTAGTACCATACCCATTGCACAAAGGAAGGTGACTGACCTACATTTCACATTTTATTGGCACAGTTTTAAGTTTTTTTGTTTTGTTCAGTGATCAAATAGATTTTTTGCACTTTGTTTGTATACTGTTATACTGTTGTACCTAGATTCATGAAACTTGATGAGGGGATGCATCTTGATGAGTACTGCTCCCTTTTCACAAAAGTAGGTTACTGTGACCCATATTTCATGCCTCACTGATTTTGGTTAATTTTTGTGTTTCATGTTTCTCAGGCTTTGTTCATGCTAAAATCATCAAACTGTATGATTGTATGCATCTCTGTTATTACCACACCTTTGCAACAATAGGTCATAATGACCTACATTTCACATTTTACTGGTGTTGGTTAAGATTTTTGATTTCCCTCACAACCAGATAGGTTTTTAGCACCCTGTATACATACTGTTATACCAGGATTCATGAAATTTGGTCAGGGGATGCATCTTCATGAGTAATACACTCTCATCACAAAAGTAGGTCACATTGACCATATTTCTTGCTTCACTGACTTTGGTTCAAATGTGTTTTTAAGTTCATTTCTCAAACTCTGTTCATGGTTGAATTTTTGAACTAGATGATTGTATGAATCGTTATTAGTGCCACCCCCTTACAGCAAAAGAATGCCATAGTGACCTTCATTTCACATTTTCTGTCCTAGGTTAAGTTTCTGCATTTAGCTCATAACTAAATAGGTTTTTACCATTCTGTATCTTGATGAGTTCTACACTCTCGTCACAAAAGTAGTCACTGTGACCCATATTTTGTGCTTCACTGATTTGGATTCAGTCTCAAGCACTGTTCATGTGAGAATCATCCAACTGTGATTGTATGCATCACTGATAGTACCATACAACAAAAGGTCATTGTGACCCACATTTTGCAATTTACTGATTTATGTTAAGTTTTTGCATTTTTTTTATCTACAATATAATACTGTTATACTTGGAGTCATGAAACTTGGCAAAAGGACACATCTTAATGAGTACTACACACTCATCTTAAAAGTAGTCACTGTGACCCATATTTCACTTTTCACTGATTTTGCTTCAGTTTGAATTTTTTTTACTCTGTGTGCATTAATCATTAATCTAGATGATCACATACATCTTGGTAATACACCCATACCAAAAAAGGTCACATTGACCCATATTTCCAGCTTTGGTTAAGTTTTTCCATTTAGCTCATAACAACATAGGCTTTGGTCATGCTATGTACATACTATTCTATCAAGAATCATGAAACTTGGGGATGCATCTTGATGGGCACTCCCTCATTTCAGTAGTAGGTCATTATGGCCCATATTTTATGCTTCAATCACTTAGGTTAAATTCTGTTTGACATTCATTTCTCAGGCACTGTTCATGCTGGATTTATGAAATTGATGATAATTTGCATCTCTGTTACTACCACACCCTTGTAACAAACAAGTCTAATCATAACCTATATTTCATCTTTTACTGGCTTTGGTTAAGTTTTTGCATTTAGTTCATGACCACAGTTTTTGGCAAGTTATATATATACTATCCTACCTAGAATCATGAAACTTGGTGAGTGGATCTCAATAAGTTCTAGAGCCTTTTTGCAAATAGAGGTCTCTGTGACCTATATGTCATACTTCAGTGACTTTGTTGAAATTTTGTGTTACAAGATTTTCATTGTATGCTGTTTCTGTTCCTCTCATGAAACTTGATGGCTGGATGCATCTTTCTTACTACTGCACTCTTAAAACCAAAGAAGGTCCCTGTGTCCTACATTTTATATGCTTTATGAACATGGGTTTAGTGTTTGTGATTCTGATCACATTGATTCATCCATGCGATACTATACATCCTGGCCTATTCAGAAGTCTCTTTCTAACCAGTGCAGTTGGAATTCGGAATAAATATGTTTATTCAATTGTAAACTTTCCAAAATAATGACTCTACATTGTATATTGTGATATGTTACCCTCTGCAGTTTAACTGTGTCTTGTAGCTCAAGGTAATTATTGATGCATGAACAATGTTTAAACTGTAGCTGTCACTCCAAGGTTATTCAAAGCCTGTGAGTTCTACTGAGTAAAATCAGGCTTCTAAGGGTGGACAGTGATAATAGCTTCTCAGTTAGATTTTAAAAACAATGATTTAAGCAAATAAATAATACAAAATGAGCATTAAGCTCTGGTTTTTATCAGTTGATTATAGTACCTAAACTTTGATATCATAGAACAGAATGTTCTTGTTATTGTTTTGTCTTCATGCAGTGATACAGTAAGTAGGTAGGTACTTTCACGATATGTTAGCTCAATCCTGGCTATATAATGCCAATTAAAAGTTCAAATTTTCAATTATAAAATGATTCAGAGTTCTAAAGTATCTTTAGTTAGAAAAAGGACCAAGATCTATATAGTCCTAATTTATTTTCTGCATGATAATGTTTACAATAGTTAACCTCTACTTTATTATGATTACATAGCGTAATCATTGATTACACACTGGTTTGGAAACGGTAGGGCCCATCCCCAGTCGGTGAATATAAGTACCCACAGAGATATAAGTTTTTTGAAAACCCAAGAAAATAGACAATCACAAAAATGACTTTACATTACATTAAACATTTTGGGATGCTTTTTCAGGTCGGGGACAGTTTGTTTGGATGTGATCAACCAAGCTTGGACAGCGTTATATGGTGAGCATTCTACAGAACTCTTGCCTGTATTTTTGTAGAATCATCAGAAATTATAAATGATTGCATGGTGACCTTTATGAAAGTCGTACTAACTTGTTTTAAGAGATTACAGTTACAGTATGCTTCACCAGATCACATTCAATGTAGTTTCTTTATCATCGAGATGAATAGTAAATCTCCCCATCCCTGATGTTTACATGACAAGGACATTAGTCATGTAGATTCGTATTATAGTTGAGTATACATATTCTTCCCAGCTTTCATTAGTAGTCATGGCTCCAGTGCTATAGAAAGTAGAAAATGTGTCAGATTTTATCTACCATCATTAATCTAAATATCCAGAACCTCTAATCTTCCAGACACCATATTTTCAAAACTTGTGATAATTTTCATTAGTACATAACATTTCCAGACACCAACTAAGTTTTTGAAGCTGACGGGGGGAAAAAAACCCTCGGGTTTCAATATGAACTTAGGACTGCTTTACCCATACTCAAGAACAGGTGATTGAATAGTTGACTGTCAGACCTTGAAACTGCTTTGATTACAGTTGATATAGCTAAGTTCCTCTGGCCCTTCCAGCTTTTTTTTTTTATATCTTTCTACTGGCTGAGAGGGCTAGAGACTAGCAGGTAGCCAAATCTGAAGATTTTTATTTGAGGGATCACTGTTTTCTTGCCATACTGTCACCTTGTGTAAATAATTTCTAGTCATGAACTACTGTATATACTTGCGTATAAACCGATACCAACTGCAAACTGCATAGACCCAGATCTGCCATCACATAATGCACTGGCAGATCTGGGTCTATGCAGTTTGTAAGAACTAATGATTAGAACAAACAATATAGAGCCTGATCTGCCGGCACATTATGCGACAGCAGATCAGGGTCTATGTTATTTACATTTGGACCCAGGTTATATGCGAGTATATATGGTAGAATGTGGAGAGGGCCAACATAATTTTACTCAGTTCATACTACATTAGGAATCAAACTATACTTTGTTTCTTATGTCAAGGCTTTAAAATTTTCAGGACTGAGGCTCATCATTCTGTTTACCATCACCATTGTTTTGATTCAGTGGATGCATGTGCAAAAAGAGGAATGACACTCTTACTGAAAAAGATAATTGTTGGAAATGCACAAAATTATCTAACACAATTAGACCTTTGTGTACACTTATCTCCATTGACTGGAACAAAAATGAAAACAAACACTAGGACTGCAACCAGTATTCTTTATTTGTAAAAGAAAACACCAAAATGTTATCATGTTAAGTGTTCTTTATTTGCAAGCAAGGATATGATGCAACTTAGTTTACCTAGCCCACTTCCAACTGGCATTAAACGTGCTGGGTGGATCAATACATAATGGAGATACTAGTTTTCTGGACAAGATATTTAGGAAAATTGTAGTTTTCATTTACACACAAAATTATCTGGACAACGAGAAAAGTAATTATTTTTTTAAAGTCCAAAAAATTTGATAAATGACTACTGCATAATAATAATAAATATTCATGTTTAACATTTAATGTATGTTCACTTGCATGCAAGTGCAGGAGAGCTTATGCTATACCTCTGATCTCTCAGTGTTGTGAATAAGTTGTTGAAATTTAAAAATGGATGATTATTTTATCAGAAGTGATCAACCATTGATTTGCAATCAGTTGGAAAACATTTTCTACATTTTTTTCATGGACAATGTCATTTGTGCATGCTTGGAGATATTGCTTTTTTATCTCCAAAAAGTGTTAGGTTTACTGAAGTATCTGTCATCTGCCGTGTTGTTTTCACTTGAAATGTACTGTACAGAGGGAGACTGTATTAACTGGAAAAATGTATTTATATGTTTCACCTTTTCAGGAAATAAGAAAACTTTAATCGTTTATCATCAATTATAGAAAATCATTACTGAATGCTTGGTCAGTTAACTTTTGTGACCAATCTTTAATTGTTTTGATTAATTGTCATACCAGTCTTTGTTGTTGTTGCCTTTGGTATTAAGCATAAATCTGTGTTAAGGTCAGTTTTGTGAACACTTTTTTATGTACAGTTGTGCAACTTGGTATACTCCTAAATTCTGAAGAATATTACCCCACTGCACCAAAATTACCTAGATCTACTAATTTCTTCAGTGACAGTGTCACCTTTCTGTTTAGATCAGCTGCCTTGACACTTGTACAGTCAGAGCTCTTGATAAGATTTTAATTAATTGGATATTTTACTTCCTGGTTTGGAACTAATTGCATTTTTTTAGATTTAAAAATTGTTATTTTGTATTTTCTTAACATCATATAACACAAACTTACAAGAACAGACAAATTCTTAATCATCATGACTTTAATATCAGTAATATGTTACCTATTGCTATTGCATAGCTTACCTTTTCTGGGGACAGTATTACCCTCATCCGTATAAGAAGAATTCATCCTCTCATTGGGTTAACATTAAAAATAATGTTTGGAAGTTTATGCCGGCAGAAAACAGACCCAGTCTTCTCTCCTACATCAAAGACCCATGTGCAGGAAGTTTATACCAGTAGAAAACAGACCCAGTCTTCTCTCCTACATCAAAGATCCATATGCAGTAGCCATCATCTTTTTTTCAGATGCCATTTGTATTGCAGAATATTTTGCCTTCAGTTCATGTCTAAAGCACACATCTGGCACCTAACTAGTTTTTCAGTGTTCTAGAGTATTATACCCTCAGTCCATTGCATATTATTCCTGAAATTAGCTCTCTTGAGAGTTTATAGGCAATTGTTATTGTGATTTTCAGCATTGCCCTTCAACTTTACCCTCACCCCAGCAATTGATCCATATTAAATTGTTATTATTGTTATTATTCCAGACTCTTGAGTAGGTATTATTTCCCATTCATTGCCGGAATTTATTGTGATCTCCGTTTCAGTCATTTTATTTAAATGAAGAATAATTTGGGTAAAAATGGTGATTCATTCATTCTGTTGAATGTTGAGTTTTAGACTCTCAGAAGGGGGTTGTACACTACACTGATTATTCTATTTGTGTGTTCAGGTGGTCATACACCATTCCATTCACTTCTCGTGAGTTGAATTAGCACTCCACTCATTTTTTCCTTGTTATTATATTATATTTTGTTGCCAATACTCGGGTTAAGTATTGTTGATTTTAGTAATTGTGCTTGACCAAGAGGTAGCATTCATATCCATTATTATAATTAGAGTGAGTCAGACTCGTACTCCCTCTTTTTGATACAGGGTTAGAAGCGGACCTCAAAAACCCTAAAATTTCATTTGACCTTGGAAACCTAAAAAAGCCCCCCAAAAGCTGAAGGAAACCTAAATAAATATTTTCAAAAACTAAAAATTTGAAAAAATGATGAATGGCTCTACCCCAATCTTACACAAAATGCTTTTTTGCACACGGTTTTTCCATAGGCTAGCCTAGCGGTCGAGAAAGTGCATGAATTATGCGAATTAAAGACATCCGGTCATTTTATTCTATCATTCATTTTCAAATTTTTAATAAATGTTATGCTCACCATGGAGATAATCTTGTTACTGCTTTGTGTCTTGAACCTCAATTTTTTTTTTAAAACCTTGAAAAATACTCAAAAATCCTCAAATTTTAAAATTGTATTTCACTTCTAACCCTGTTGATACATGATTATGTTTTGCTGGTTTAACTTCATTGTCTTCAGTACTCAGGTATGTATACTCATTGGATTTTAAGATAGTGATTGATTACAGGTGTCACAGCACTTAATCATTATCATTATACTCTATGGACAAGTAAGGTATGTTAATACATTATCATTTTAACCCTTTTCATACTGAAGCCCAATCAGACAGGCAGTTGTGTAGAACTGCACATTTTTTCAGTCAGTAGTGTATCAGCATGAGAGAATGCATTGACATTGGTCAATCTGGCTTAACTGGACAAGATTTTCAAATAATTTTTCAAAGTAATGTACCATTTTAAAAAGCATAAAATTTTCTTGAAAGTGATATATTTTTTCATTGAAAATTTTCAGATGTAAAAAATTCAGTTGAAAGTAAAGTTAAGTAAACTAAAAAACATTTATTTAAGCTTAACATTTTTTTTTTATAACTTACTTTCAATGCAATTTTTTGATCAGCAACATTCATTTTACCTCCTGTATGTAAGTGTATGAAATGTAAGGAATTTTACGCTGTTTAAGATGGCAACAAAATAATACAAATCCATCAAGAATGTCAAAGGTTATTTCAATTTTATTAAATTTACTCGCATAAGAATTGGAAAGCAAACAGAACATATCCTTACTGGAAAGTCGACAAAGCTGTTCATTTTGTATCAGTATTTTTATTCCATATTAAATTGTAATGTAAAAATATCAGTTTTGTTGGGTTTATTTTGGTCCATTTCCAGAAATACACCATTTTCAATCTCCGCAAGTTGAAACTTTATTTTTAAATCTAATTTTTACAAGTTTTGGGGGTCTTGTAAACTCATTCTTTGACTACACTTCTGTACTTTCTACCTTTATTTCCTTCTTTTCAAAAGAGTACACGTAAAATGATCATGTATTGCATGGTTAAATGCAAATTTCCGCGAAGTGTTAGATGGAATGTAGTGAACATATGACCGGAATCGTATCCCGATGGCAAAGGTAAAGTACAACTGGAGTCGTATCCCAATGGAAAAGGGTTAATCATCAGATTTGATTATTGTTCTTGTTTTTAGATATTTGCTTTGCAGAACAATATGTCAGAATGGAGTGTGGGGAAATGTAGGCATAGGAAGGTCATTGGGACAGCCACCCCACCTGCCTTTCTTGTACCAATTGCAGATGGACAGACTGGTGTCTGTTCTGCAGCCTTTGGTCAGATGAGGCTTAGGACCTTGCAGAGAGTAGATGAACCTATAAGAGGAGGATGAAAGGGGCTTCTTCCTCATTATCTCATCACTTCGGTTCCTTCTTTGAAACCCTCGGGTCTCAGAGGGGAAAGATTAGCGTTTCAGCGCAGAAGGGCATTCCATGATTCCAGCAGCATATGGGATCAGTCTCTACAAAGACACATGATGCTCATGGACCCCTGACGGTTAATCCAACCAGTTAGGGTCAGGTGCAGTGCCCTTCCCATGCAAGGAAATAATAGGATAGAGAGCGAGTCACGCCCCCCTCCATCCCCAGTTTGGGAAGAGCAGAACCCTTTCCAAGCCCAAAGCATGGTGACAACAGAGAATGAGTTGTGTCCCTCAGCCACCCCATGAGGGAGGAGCAGTACCCTCTCTGAGTCCATAGCTCTGTGGTGACAGGCAGATCAAGCCACCCTGGAAGGGGAGAGCTGAGATCTAGCCCTATATGATCAGAGGAGGGGTCATCCTAAAGATCAGAGTCACCTGACCCATCATTGACCAGTCACCAGTCTGCGAGTACTGGTCACTGGTCATTGGAACCCCATTGGGGACAGGGATTGGGTCAAGGCACACACACACACCCTTGCTAGGCTACTGATAAATCCCATCAGGGACTTTAAGTCAACGTACAGGTGCTAAACAAGGGAAGGAAATTAGATTGGTATTCCCCCCTTCCCTTTAATCCCCCTTAATCTCTGAGATGTGGGGACATCCCCTTACCCCCCGGTCTCCCCCCCCCCCCACACACCAGATAGACAGGGGGTCACAAATTCCTGCCTTTCAGGAGAGAGAGAGCAGGACAAAAACATCCTGTAAATCCTCATGGACTCTTGGTAGTTTGACAAGAGCAGGCTCAGGTGATGCCTCATCCCTTCCGGTCCTCTGTCTCCTCCCGCCCATCGACCCAGGTGGCAGAGGATGAAGAGATCTGGTCTTTTGACAAGGCAGTAAATGAAGTTAGCTGTCTTTTTTAATGGGATTTGAGCTGATCGACATCTGCAGGGATGTGGTTCTGGACACTTCAAAGGTCTTACTGGAGCACAGTAAGAACCATTGGGTTGCTCTCCTGGAGGCAGAGACCCTATGTGGCTTCCCAGGACCTAAAGGACCAACAACATCAGTCCCTCGCATATGCTCCTGGTCCATTGAAACTGGCTAGGAAACGGTGTCATTCTGACTGCCCCCAGGGGCTGTCAGTGAAGTTCTTTAAAGCCTTGCAGCCCTGGTCCAAAAAGCAACCCCAATTTAAACCTCCCTCTTGCCCATTAAGTTGTAGACTGGGTCGTGGGAAAGGCCCAGGGATGAAGTTTATGGGCTCTTATTCCTTTTCTAAGGTAGCCCTAGGGACTCATTCCCTCTCTGTCCATGCATCCATATTCCATCAATTCCTGTAGGTGCTCGACTAACCCAATTTTTAAAAGTTTGGTTGCGCATAACAGACAATGGGTGTTTTCTCTGTTATAAATAGAGGATATTGGCTTCAGTTCTGGGAACATCCTCCTCTGGCAGGGACCTCGATGTGGTTCCACCCGTTGAATCTGGTGCAGTTAAAGGAAGAGGTGTACTCCCTTCTGCAGAAGAGCACAATAGAGCAGATGTTAAATGACCCATCTCCAGCCTTTGGCTAAATGTTGACCTTTCCACCATAAACAAGTTTCTGCAGGAGGAACCATTCAAGATGGAGACCACAACCTCAGTCAGGAATGCCAAATGTCCATGTAACTGGGCGGTATTCATAGACCTCCAGAATGCAGACCTTCACAACCCCGTTTTACCTTCTTGCAGGAAGTACCTCCAGTTTTGCTTGGATCGGGAGGTTTTCCAATTCCACGTTTTGCTGTTTGGCCTAGCCTCTGCACCCAGAGCTTTTACCAGAGTAATGGGAGTTGTTGACGTCCACCTAAGGTCATTTTGACAACTGGTTGATCCACAATGGCTTTTTAGAGTCCCTCAGACAAGATCCGTCTTGCTGCTGGTACATAGTGACCTGGCTGGGACTTTTATCCAAATTGAGAAATCAGAGCTTGTTCCATCTCAGGATTTTGTTTACATGGGGATAAACTTCCTCACAAATAGGGGATTAGTCTGTGTCACATTGGACAGAGTAGACAAAATCCTGGCCCTGTTGGAGGCACTGAGAGCAAAGACATTGTGTTCATATGTATTCCTTCTGGGGACCTTGAACCCTGTGGTGGACCTGGTTCCCCTAGGAAGATTGCACTTGCACTCCTCCAGTTTCTCCTTCTGGCAAACTGGAAACCTCACAAGGATCCCCTGACAGCTAAGATTTCTTTAGAACCAGATGTTCACCACCACTTGAGTTGGTGGGCAAATCAGGACCTGTTTTTAATTGGAGTTCCCATGCATGCCCCTGGTTCATGGTCCCTGCTAGAAACTACCATCCACATAAACAATTTGGAAATGAGGGTGGTATTTATAGCCCTACAGTGGTGCATTGACAAAATAAGGAATCACTGTGTGATGGTCTCCTCCAACAACATGTCAGTGGTAGCATATCTCAAGCAACAAGGAGGTACATATGCTTCTTCTCCGTGCATGGAGGTTTGGAACCTCCTCCACTGAGCAACCTCGGAAGAGATTATCCTTCAGGTTCATCACATCCCAGGCAACACAAATATTTTGGTGGACAGTGTTCAGGAGAGGCAAGGTAGTCCTCATTGAATGATCTCTGCACCAATCTGTAGCACACTCCCTGTTTTGACTGTGGGGGAGACCTTTGGTGGACTTGTTTGTGACAAGTCTAAACAACAAGCTCCCTTTTTTACGTTTTTCCAGTCCCAGACCAGAGAGCCTGGGCTGTGGACGCTTTCAGTCTGAAATGGGATTGTCTGTTCGCTTGTGACTTCCATCCTTCAAGATGATTTCACAAGTGCTCCAAGAAGTTAGGACCTCCACTGCTCAACTCATGTTGATAGCCCCTCTGTGGCCCCAACGATCATGATTCAACAATCTTCCCAACCTGCTGGTAGACCAGCCCATGACATTATCTCAGAGAATGGACCTTCTATCACAGCATGGGCAGTCTCCTACACAGCAGCTTATAGATTCTCCACCTTCATGCTTGGCTCATCTCAAACAATCTATCCGTCAGGAACTAGTTTTCTAGCAAGGTTGCCAAGTGCATTGTTCATGCCAGGAGACACTTCATGTCCAGGGTCTATGATGCCAAGGCAAGAATCATTGTGATTGGTGCAGTAGGAAATGCATTTATCCTAGTTGTCCCTCTGTGAGTACAGTGGCTGGTTTTCTTCTTGTCGTTTTTGAAGAGAGACAATGCAAAGTTTCTACTCTCAAGAGCTATAAAACACACTCAAATTTTCAAAAGGCCTGGCCATTGGTTCAGATTCTCATATTGCCAACCTTATCAGGTATTTCAAGTTGCAGAGACCAGTGTCTCACTCGCTATTGCCCAGATGGAATCTCTCATGCATCTTGTGGTCTTTAACAAAACCCTCTTACGAACCATTGGGTGAAGCTTCTTACGAGAACCTTACCCGCAAGACTGTTTTCTTACTCTCCTTAACATCGGCGAGATGAAGGGGCAAGCTTCATGCTTTGACTATAGAAGATGGTTGTCTTCGATTCAATGGCAATTATGAGTTGGTGTCTTTCATTTGCCAGCCAATCATCTTTCATAGTAACTCCATACCCTATAGAGATCCCTAGTCTCCATCATATCTGTGCTGAGGATGATCAAGATTGACTCTTGTGCCCAGTTAGGGCTTTACAATTCTATTTGGACACATCAAAAGGGAGAAGAAAGGGTAGGAAGCATATTTTCCTTCCCTTTAAGGATTCTGCTGATATTTTTGCATCCACTATTTTTAGGTGGATTGTACTAACAATCAAGAGAGCTTATCAGTCCCTTACCGAGAGGGACCTTTCATTCGTAAAAATTGAAGCAAATGAAGTTCGAGCAATTGCTACCTCATGGGCCTATCTAACTCATTTGTCATTGGAGGATGTTATAAAGGCCATGTTTTGGCGGTCACACACTACCTTCTCCTATCTTTGTTCCTTATCACACCAGAGCGAAGGCATATATTCTCTAAGACCCATAGTTGCAGCACAAAAAGTTCCCCAAGTGGATACCAACTTGCAGTAGTGGAGATTTCTACAGTAAGGTTGAGTATTTCCTTGTTTAAACCACTGTTTTGATGCCATCAGACTCCATCCAAACTGGCAAATTCAGCTATGCAATAGCAACAGGTTACATATTACTGATAAATAAAATGTATTTGGGGGTTGGAGGGTAAAACTAATTTTAATGATGTAATACTTGCATGTCACTATTGCCAGATTCCCTCCTACCACTCAACTCTACTGTCCCACAAGTAGTCCTGTGACATGGGGGAACAGACTGTGTCTGTGTTCTACTGGTCCCAACTTCCAGAAATTTCTGGAATGTTGACCCTGTGGAAGTATTAATTTTTATTATAAAGATGAGGGTAATTCTGTACTGGAAAAGGTAAGCTACACAATAGCAACAGGTAAGTATTACATCATTAAAATTAGTTACCCCCCCCCCAAAAAAAAAATACATTTTGATCAGGCCTTCGAAAATCCTCAGATAGCTTGGTGGCAACGACCAAGTCAGGTGCACTTGAGTCATTGGCTTTATTGATTTTCTGTTCTAACTGTTATCAAGCAATATCATTATAAACGTACATGAAGCTTTCACAGTGGATAGAACGTTAGCATACACTTACATGTCCTTCACCTACTGAGATTGATATTTATTTTTTATCACTATTAGGAAAACCATGTGCAGTCTGAAGAAGACAGCTGATGAAACTGACTGCTTCTGTGTGCTCACGAAATGTACTTGAAGTAGCATCAAGTACAGTAACTTTGCATGTCCTAGAAATACAGAAACTTACAGAAGTTATCAGGTCTTTTTTGTAATTTACTTCTGAAGTTTAGAACGTCAAAATAGTTATGCAGAGCTATCAATCTTCAGAGATATGCACATTAGAAATAAGGCCTAGCTGTGTACTCTCAAGCCCAAATCAACCCCCCATCATTCAGATATCAAAATAAAGAAAGTTACAGTTTCTTCAAACCTCCTCTAGGATATGCACATTTCTGGGTTTTTTTATAACAAGGATTACCTGGGGGGAAATTCAGGGGAATACCTTTTCTTAAAATGTAATCCTGTGCAAAAATGTGAAACTCCAGAGCGGAACCTTAAGACAAATCTGAACATTCGCACAATCCCTATTGTCTTTTTCATATGATTATGCATGATTTTGCTCTTCTTCCTAGAGCATACCTTGAGGCAGTGTTGTGTGTGAAATGTACTTATTTATGGGGAACTCAAAAGTCTTAGGACGTAGAAATAAAATCAACTTAATTTAAACCTGCTGGATTAAATGAAATAAAAAAAGGAAAACTGGTTCTTTTAAGTTATTTTTAATAAAATTAAGGAACAAATGATGAAAAAGAAGCTTCACAGGCTTCCATATACTGGTGTCAGAACAAAGAGCAAACTTTGTACCCTTTGACCTTTGAACCCTGTGATACTGATCTGTCCCATCCCAGCTCAAATTGTAGAATTTACCAGTGACATGTTGGGAATAATTGTGGTAAACATTATGTTCCTATCTTTTAGCATAGCGTTGGTTGCTATGTTGGGAAGGTGTATTGTACATTTTAAAAATAGTTCACTCATCTGTTCACATTTTGGGAGGGAGGAACTTGTGAGACTTTGGTACTCATAAATACTGTTCTGTGGAAGAAATGCATTAAAATTATTCCCAAGTAATGTCTGGATGCTTTTGATTTTGAATTTTTCAGCTGTACCACCCAGTTTTAATCATACAGTAACATTTATTTGGTCCTTAAGGTTTTGCCCTGGGATTTTGGAGCACTGCAGAAGGTGGGGAAGGCACAGGGTAAAGTTGTTTGTTCATTAACTCTCACAACAGAGAGAAAGTTAACATACACTATCATGTCTTTCATCTACTTGGATTGATATTTATTTTTTATCACTATTAGGAAAACCTTGTGCAGTCTGAAGAAGATGCCTGATGAAAATGACTACTACTGTGTGCGCTGGAATTGTTCTTGAAATAACACACAGTACATTAACTTTCGGCTAAAACACGGTATTGGTGCTGATAAAGGAATTTTCATGTTATATGCATGAAATAGAAAAATTAAACAAGATATGAACCAATTTTAAAGATTGGTAAGCCTGGCATATACCTCTCTTACTTTCCTGAAAATTTCAAGAGGTTAGTGTAACCCATTGTTGAGATATGCATGGAAACAAGCTCTAAAAATGGCCATTTTTGAGCGTTATGTAGTCTCACTCGAAAAAAGCTTGAATATAAAATAGAGAATTCTCTAAATATCATACTGAAATTATGCATTTATTGGTCTGGTTTTATGCGGAATTCTATCCTGCAAATATTGCTTCTTGAATTAAAGAAATCGGTAAAATATTATGGATTTTATAAGCAAAATACCGTCAGTAGAAGTTTTGTTTCAACACTGAAATTCAAACACTAATCTGTTGTTATATGCCAACATTTTGTACAAAATAACATTCATTATAACTTTTATTGACATCTAGAACTCGACTTTATATTATAATAAGTAGTAAAACCATTTAAATCACATGGCTAGCCAAGATATTCGATTGAGAGCTTGTTCTTTGTCAAACTTTCCAGTTCTAAATTTTGTAGTGTCTGTAACCTTTACAAGTTTATATGGCAATAATTTTGTTGTTTCATTATGGAAAAGTATAAATCCTACAAAGGCTCATGTGTATCCATGTGATGTCCAAGTTGGCCAAAATTGGTGGTGCTGTATTGTACCATTAAAAAACAGCAACTCAATAAAAAAAGTTACAGACACTACACAAACAGGTATAAAAATGAAAGATAAAAGTATTGTTCTACTTGTCATTAAAACATTGTTTTTCTCAATAGAAAGTTCCATCTTATGTGATGTAATGTTGCATCATCTATTTACCTCTGCAGCCAAGAGCAAAAAAGTGATGCAATAACTCTCTTGATTGAATATTGCATCATTCTTGCAGCACTGTCTGTTTGAGTAATTTACTACAAGACAATGTAACCTGAATTTCTTATCCTAGAAGAAGCTGCCTAATTACTTTTTCTGTTCTTTACCATGGTACATCCCTAAGACATGGGAAGACGACAAAAGCAAACCTCTGGGAACAACTCTGGTAAGTTTGTATTGAATGGTAAACCACACTCTTAAATTGTAGTGTCTGTAACCAATATCCCCTTTTTATACTGTCTATGACTTTATCCCTGTTTTTTTTTTAAAAAATGAAGCCAAATTATGTTTCCTATTACAGTATTGATGTGTAAGGCTAAATTTTGACATATTGTCTGTCTGCAATTTGTAATATTTTGGTATATTTATAGTTTCTTTCATCTAGATTTCTGATAACAGGCAACATTTTCAGTGATTTCTTACAATATGCAATTGAAACTGAGTATTTTTGCATTCCATATCATTAGACTAGTAAATTCAAACAGAAATATTATGAGAATTCAATGAGCTCAGACTTAGTATTGGATACATTGCTGATATTGTCAAATGGTTACAGACACTACTAGACATGTGAATTGACCCGACTGTTGTTTACATTATTAAGGAAAGTGTGCAATCATTGTAAATGCTAGAACATTGAATAATCATCAGGTTTTATGCTATTTCTTTTTCAATCAGATACTTTTCTTTAAGAATCTACAGGTTATTCCAGTTTGCTTATGTATGAAAGCATATTGCGTACTCATTACAAGTATGTTTTGTAAAGTCTAAATTTCATCCGTATACATAGAGGAACAAAAATGAGAATGAAGTTGTTTGCTTTTAGGAAGCAAAGATAAGCCAGAAGAAGATGAACAGAAGATTAAAGCTAGAAGGGAGAAGACGAGGCTAAAGGTACAAGCCTGGAGAAAAAAACAGAGGGAAAATAAGGCGAAACATGAGGAGCTAAAAAGGGTTGATAGAGAAAGAAGAAAAGATGCAAGACTACTAAAAAAACAGCAATCACTTTCCGATTCAAATCTTCAACAAGAATTAAGAAGGAAAAAACGTGAAGAAATGAAAAGGTATCGCCAGAAAAAGAAAGAAAAAGCAGCCCTGGCAATATCGGTTAATAAGAGTGTTGATTTAAGAAGTCCGAAAACTGCTGAATTAAGTAGAAAGAAGAAAGAAGCTGTGAAAAGAACCCAAGCATGGAGAATGCGTATCAAACTGAATGAAAGTATACAGCAAGAGTGTATTCAGACTGATTGTGAAATAGGAAATACTGGGTCAGCCAGAGATTCACCAATGAATAAAGTGTTACCTAAAGCAACTCTGTACAGACAATTAAAAAAGGTAAAGGAAGTATTACCAAATACCCCAAAGAGAAAAGCAGTCATCATAAGTAAATTAATTGAATCTCCATCAACATCAAAGTTTCTAAATAGGAATATAATGATAATGACACCGGATTGCAGAAAAAAACTTGAATTGACAGATACTGTTATACAATCTGTGTCAGAGAGCATTTCAGAAGTGAAAACAAGGAAAGGGGGTGCAAAGAAACATGCATACAACATCATTTGTGACGCATTACTGAAGAAATATAAAAGACACAGACTAAAAAAGTATTTCAAAGTATCAGTGAAAGGGCAAAAACCTAGTTCTACATGGTGGGAGACGAAACAAAGAAAAAGAAGAAGGGATGCACTTAACTCTCCATTAAAGAAATCTGTGAAAGATTTTTTTCTAAGTCCAGAAATCAGTAGGGAAGTGCCTAATAAACGTGAAACTGTGAAAGTAAGAAAAGGTGGTCAAAAAGAAATACTTCAAAAACATGTGATGACTATGACATTAGAAGAAGCCTACAAAGACTACAAGTTAAGGAACCATAGTCACAAAATAGGATTAACTTCATTTTCTAAATTGAAACCAGTGAATGTTAAAAAGGTGTCTGAAACAAGCAGAAGATCATGCTTATGCCAAAAGTGCTGTAACGTGGCCCTAAAAAGTGAGGCACTAACAAATGTAAAAAAAGCAGTGAAAGAAAATGGAGATTTGGATGAAATTTCAGTAGATAAGAAAAGCTTAAGTGATGCTACTTTTTGTAAATACGACACCAATCCAGCTATTAAATGTTTAAGAAGAGAATGCAAACAATGCGGTGTGAAATGTTTGCAGAGTTACCTTAAACCATTTGTTGAAAAGTATAGTGACAGGCAGATATCATGGCATCAATGGGAAAGTATAGAAATAGCAAAAGATGATAAAGTAAAGCGTTGCGTCTCCTGTGTGCCTAAAGAAACAGACATAAAAACATTAATTACATGCTTAGAAACTGACATGCAAGAGTATCCAGAGCACGTTTTCAGGGCCAAATGGCAACAGCAACAGATGGGAATTTGTGTTGATAGAATTGGTGAGGGTTCTATTGCTATGGTCATGGACTTTAGTGAGAACTATGGGTGTGTTTTTCAAAGTGAAGTACAATCTGGATTCTTCGACAGGAACCAAGTTACAATACATCCAATCATGTGTTACTATACAGAAAAACAGGGAGAAAAAGAATTCAAGATAAAGCATGCCATTATTGGCATCAGTGAAGAAACCAAACATGATGCAGACTTAGCTATCACTTTTGAGAACAAAGCTATAGAAATTCTGAAGAAGAAAGGTGTGAAAGTAGAGGAGATCCATGAGTGGACAGATGGCTGTGCTGCCCAGTATAAGGGGAAGAAAGCCTTTGCTGACATAAGTCTGAGGAAAAAGCCATCTGTAACACGAAATTATTTCGAAACATCACATGGAAAGAGTGTTTGCGATGGTCTCGGTGCGACAGTCAAGAATGCTTGCTACAGAGCTGTAATCAGCAATAGAAAGGTGATAGGTTGTGCAGAAGATGTATATCATTTCTGTACAGAGAAACTGAAAATGGAAAATACAGATAATGAAGCTAAAACAGTTTCGAGAAGGGAGTTCATCCTTGTTAAAGATGTTGAGAGAAATAGAGAAGAAACTGATGTGCAAACACTGCAAGGTACAAGAAAATTACATGCTGTAAAGTCAGGAAGCAATGATTATGAACTGAGCATAAGAAATCTGAGCTGTTATTGTGAGCAATGCATGAAGGTTGACGGGAGATGCAACTTCAGCGAAAATGTTAATGCCTGGGAAATGAGAAAGTTAGTACTCAATAAAGATAATTTAAGTCAGAAAGGAAAACAACTTAAAGACAAGAATCCATCAACAATAGAAAATAATGACAAGAAAAGAAAACAAGGAAGTAACCAGAAAGATCATAACTCAGCAACAAGCGAAAAGCCTAATAAGAAACGGAAGTCAACAGAAAGACAAAACATTGTGACAAAGAAGATCAAAGTTGACAAAAAAGCACCAACCAACACAGAGAAACCAATAGAGAAATACCACCCTGGAGAATTTGTTGCTGTAGGACTTAAGCCAAAGAAGGGACCTCTAGATGTATACTTAGCAGAAGTAATAGACATTCTTCATAACGAAGTTAGACTTAAATACATGAGAAAGTCTGGCAACATGTATGTTTGGCCTGAAAAAGATGATTATTCACAAGAGGCTCTAGATGCTATCTTGTACAGGGTAAAAGCTCCACAAATAGTCAATGAAAGGGGTCATTTCAAGTTTAATGCAGCTGAATTGTCTAAGCTCAAGTCAAATCTGGAAAAAAATCATAAGCACTTCTATTTGAAATGACAATATAAAGTCAAGGTTTAATGTGTAGTGTCTGTAACCTTAAGATCAATCACATATGGGTCTGTGTTTGAGTCAGCACCTTGGGTTGAACAATACTTTAGTGACTATGATTTATTGAACATTCATTATACTTCAATATTTTACTCTTACAAACACTATTTAGTATTAAACTTTCAAGTGCTATTTACCAGTTCATAATTTTAACACAAGTATTGGACATATACCTGTTACAATGTGGTTTTATCATTTTATTAACTAATCAACATTCATTTAATGAATAATTCTAGTCAATGTGTTCATGTTGAATTATTTTTGAAGTGAATTTTATGGAGATATGTATGGTTCTGCAGCTGTATTGAAATGCTATAGTTTTGTAGTGTCTGTAACCAATTTTATGGACAATGTACTTCTGACTCTTATGGAAGTTTGCAATACTTTTGGCCAGTATTAATGATTTTGTTTGTTTAAATATTCTTCTTGGTGTTAGATAAATGCCTAAATAAGATTATTCTATGTCTTTTATGTTTGTTATGCAAAAGTTTCATGGTTAGGTTTTTTTTCTTAGTGATACCTTTGTCATAGATGTTTTGATTTTGTTATTAAGTTGTTTACCACTTCCAGTTATGTTGTTTACTTTAAATGTTGATATCCTGTTACTGATGTTACTGTGAAAAAAAATAAAGTTTTAAAGTTTTCATGCTGTTTTTCTTGCATGTTATACACCAAGTGTAGTGTCTGTAACTGTTGTTATACCAATGAATTGAAATAATGGTTAAACAAAATCGCATGCATGTTCAAGCTAAATCTAACTTGATCTGACTAGGGGACACCCTAGGGTATATAATGAGCTTCATTGAAATGTTCTATCAAACATTTCAATTTTTTAAGTGAGTGAGACTACTCTCAGCACCAATACCGTGTTTTAGCCGTTTGCTTGTTCTTGAAATACAGAAATGAATTTTCACAATGTAGGCATGACTATTTTCTGAAAGTGCACTTATGAAATTTTAAAATATAAAAAAACGTCAAAAAGTTATTGACTCTTTTATAATTTACCTCTAAAGTATCAGCACGTAATTTAAAATGTATCCATCAGCATAAAGCTTAAGATAGATTACAGTGGTGTTGGCCATAGAACTAAGAATTCAACACTAGGTGCAATATTCTGACCTCTACTGAATAATTCTGCAGCTTTAAAGGTGATCAGAGGAAGTGGGGTTCTTTAGCCAATAGTTTTCATCAGTATTGATCAATATGCTGAGAATAGATGCCAATTATGATGTTACAGGATCAGTAATGTTTGTCTATGCATGCCAACGTGGAAAGCATTACTGTCGTGTGAAATTTAATATATTGCTGTGTCAGTATGTGAACTTCTGGTATTTGAAAGATATATAAAAAAAAGAAACAATGATCATTAAGATATTCAGAAAGCAAGGCTTTGATACACAGGGATAATCGATGAAATAGTTAAGAATGTTTTAGTATTCAATTGGGGCATATAGCTAGTCTAGCATCTACCTCTGTGGTTGAAAGCTGAGATTTCCACATGAACATCACTTCTGTGATTCTATTAACTTGTGAGAGTGTTGTGTTTCAATACAGATTTTTCTTGAGTTACTTACAAATTCTGGAATCATTTTCCAATCTACTGCTATAAATTTATCATATTTTGAAATGTCTTTTTATAAAGTGTATCAGTGGCAATATACAGCAGTGGTGCTGGAAATAAAGCTTCAAAATGACCGACTTTGCATATATAATTGGTGTAATTAATTATTGTTGTGAAATTACATCAAAGCAGGATAGTCTAAATATAGCAAAACACTGATCCTCATAATGAATATTGTTTCTCTGTTAACCAGTCAGATAGCCATGTCTGTGATATAAACAAGCAACTCGCAAATCAAGTTTCAACAAAAGTAGGACATGATGGTTGCCACCATTATTATTAAGACATTTGTTTTGGTACTATCCAGTAGGATTTTACTGAATTAATTTGTGTTTTTAGTTACATCAGGCTAAAGCAGGTCATTTCACAGTGCTCTGTATAAAATGTCAAGTGAATTTTGTTATATTACGGCATAAAATGGTGAAACATCGTATGCATGGACAAATGGATGTGTGAAGTCTGACAGCATGATCATGATGTTACAAGGTGACAAGACTTTCATTTCTTTGACAATTAGTCCTTTAAAGACATTAAAGGTGGATCTTTATGCATGGAAGGCGTTACAGACATCTAGATGCAAAGAAGATTACAAAACAGACTAATTGTTCTGAGGTAGGTGTATGAACTTCTTAGCATTTACCTAAACCCACCTACTTTTCTGATGCACTTAAAAAATGATGTTGATATGAGTGAATAATCAAGCCATGCTTAGCAGTCCCAGTATTAGAAGTAGTAGTAATGACTGTTAGTAAGGGGTCATCCTCCTTCTCCTCATCCAGCAATGTACCCCTTGTGTGATGGGTCGAAGGCCTGTCAGCTGTCTTCGGTAGATGTGTAGCTCACCATCATTATCAGTAGCTTTGGTTTTAGCAATGGTAAAGTTGCTTGAAAAACAACAATATTGTGATCATGACTTCTAACACGCTACTTAATGTGGGATAAGTTATTATTATGAGCTCTACTGGTCATAGACCAGAAGAGCTTTGGGATGGCCTGTTGTCCATTATCCATCCATACATTGGCATGTGATTGTTATCTCTACTCCTCTTAAAGTTCTTGGAGGATTGCCATGAAACTTTGCACACACATTCATCCCAAGATCTAATTGGTTCTAAATGAAAATGGTGCCGCTCAAACATCTAATATGGCCACCACAGTGGCTATCTTGAAAATCGTATTGTTACTTCTTCTGAATGGATGGTCATACCAACATGGGGTTTTCACCAAAAAACGTCTTATGATGTTTTGTCAGTCCTAAATGAAAATGGTGCTGTTCTGCTGTCCAATATGGCCACCAGGGCAGCCATCTTGAAAATCTTGATATTGCTACTCCTCCATAATGGAAAGTCATATCACTATGGGGTTTTCCCCAGAAGACTTCTTATGATATCTAGTTGGTCCTAAATTAAAATGGCCCTGTGTGGACATCCAGTATAATAGCCACAGTGGCCATCTTGAAAATCTTGTTTTTGCTACTCATCCTAAATGGATGGTCATATCGACATACGATTTTCACTAAAGACATCTTATGATGTCTACTTGGTCCTAAATGCAAATGGTGCTGATCTGACATCCAATATTGCTGCCATGGCAGCTATCCAGAAAATATGATCACTACTCCTCCTGAATGTAAAGTCATGTCGACATAGGGTTTTGACCAAAAGACTTCTTATGATGTCTAGTTGGTCCTAAACGATGAAATGGTGCTGCTCAGACATCCAGTAAGGCTACCACAGTGGTCATCTTGAAAATCTTCTTATCGCTACTCCAGAATGGATGGTCATTTCAACATGGGGGTTTTAACTAAAAGATTTCTTATGATGTCTAGTTGGTCCTAAATGCAAATGGTGTCGATCTGATGTCCAATATGGCTGCCAGAAAGTCATATCGACATGGGGTTTTTACCAGGAGACTTATCATGTCAAGTTAGTCCTAAATATAAATTGTGCCACTCAGACATCCAGTATGGCTGCCACAGTGGCCATCTTGAAAGTCTTGTTATCACCACTCATCCTGAATGGAGAATCACATCAGCATAGGGTTGTCACTGCAAGACTTATTGTGATGTCTAGTTGGTCCTAAATGAACAAGGTGCTGATCTCACATTTAATATGGCCACCTTGGCAGCCATCTTGAAATTTTTTTATTGCTGTTCCTGCTGAACAGAAAGTCATCAACATTCGGTTTTCACCAGAAGACTTATTATGATGTCTTGTTGGTTCTAAATGAAAATAGTGCCACATGGACATCCAATATGGTCACCACAGTGGCCATCTTGAAAATACTGTTATTGCAACTCCTTATGAATGGATGGTCATATCAGGATAGAGTTTTCACTAAAAGACTTCTTAATATGTCTAGTTGGTCCTAAATGAAAATGGTGCTGATCTGACATCCAGTTTGGCCACCACAGCAGCCATCTTACAAATCTTGTTATTGCTACTCCTCCTGAACAGAAAGTTGTATCAATATGGGGTTTTCATGGGAAGACTTCTTATTGTGTCTAATTGATCCTAAATGAAAATGGTGCCGATTTGACACCCACTATGGCCATCATGGCTGTCATCTCGATAATCTTATCAATATTCCTTCTGAACTGAAAGTCATTTCAACATGGGAGTTTTCACCAGAAGACTAATTATGATATCTAGTTGTTCCGAAATTAAAATAGTGCTGATCTGACATCAAATATGGCCACCATTGCAGCCATCTTGAAAATCTTGTTATTGCTACTCCACTTAAATAGAAAGTCATATCAACATGGAGTTTTCACCAAAAGACATATTATGATGTCTAGTTGGTTCTAAATGCAAATGGTGCCAATATTATATCAAATATGTCTTCTACAACAACCATTTTGAAAATCTTGTTATCACTACTCTTTCTGAATGGATGATCATACTGGCAGGGGTTTTCACCAGGTTTTCTACTGATGTCAAGTTTGTCCTAAATAAAAATGGTGCTGATCTTACATCCAATATGGCTGCAACAGTAGCTAATTTAAAAATGTTATTGCTCAAGAATATCAGAGATGGTTCCAACACTCAGTAATTGTAAAGAAGAAATGATCTTATCTTGAATTCCTGGAAATTCTTTTTGGTCAGTAGAGCATCAGTCCTTTTGAGAGACTCTTATTATTATCATTATTGCAGTAATGTGGCTTGTTTTTGAAAGTTTTATCACAGTTAATAATAATATATACCCCTCCAAATCCGTCCGTTCCTATCACCCACAGCCCCTCCTCCCATTTTGGAACAACATAGTTTGATTTATACAAAAGGGGGAGGCGTGTAGAGCCATTTAAAAAGATATATTCGTCAATACTGTTTCTTTTGTAATTACAGTTCTTCATAAATGTTGTTGAATTGATAGGGAAACATAGCATGTATGAACTTTGTGTAGTTACTAAATGAAAATGCACGAACAAGTTATTTCATCAAGCTCTTGACACAACTACAGTGTTTGAGGATGTTGATTTCCAAACTTTGTAAAATTTTAAACTTTTGTTTTGTTAAAGATCTATTATATTCCTTTTCACAGAATGTCATCAATCATCAAGGCCCATCAGAACAAGTCACACCTAGACTGATGAACTTACATGTACCAGACTACTACAAGATGTACATACTTCAATCATTCTGACTTTGCTGAAAGGTGAGGCAAACAATTTTAGGAAATGTACAGAGGGAGAATTTAAGAAAAACTCCAGACCTTTATCATAGTGCATATACATCTTTCTAGCACTCCATGTAGTTAGAAAATTGCCATGTTCACACACATTCTCAACAGCTAAGGGCTTTTGTTTTGCTAGGTTTTCTTTGTGCAAATACACGAGTTTCCTGTAATTTTGTTGTCTTAGATTTTGCTAAATTTGGACCAGTTTTATCATGATATTTATTTCTTGTACTGCCATCCAACTTGAAATTTTTATTTAAGATACAATGAAGGAATTTTGACATACATTTTACACTGTATAAACTGTTCTCACAACCAGTAAATAATGCTCTTGATGGCACATATATTTTACCTCATGTGGTCTTTGAGGAAGACATATTGGAGAGCACCTACCTTTTATGAACATTCCCTCACTTCTGGTAGAAATGGGAATCTAATCTGGGTCAGCAGAGATGCAAAGTGGGTGTGTAGTGGCAACATTAACCATACAGAAATTTTACAAAAATGATGAATAATTTATTCTGTAATTTGTAAAGCCTTAATTTATTTTGTGGTCTCCATGTTTACCAAAATTCCAAATTCTTAGATAATTTTCTAATTCACAACATTGTAACACATAGCTGTATATTGGAACATGGTACAGTTTGGAGGTCGACAACATTGTAACACATAGCTGTATATTGGAACATGGTACAGCATTGAGGTTGACTAAGATAAATCTGCTATGTGTTTGTGTAAATATTATTGTAAACACAATATGGTATGATCCATCTTTAGGGAGAGGAGGTTGTACTATTTTATTGCAAACACAATATGGTATGATCCAACTTTTGGGAGAGCAGTTTGTATTACTCTATTCTAAGCAACAGATAAGTCAGAAATTATAAATGTATTGTAGAAGTAAGACTCTAGACACCTCACCTGTCTGATTCAGTCACTATTCTACACTGAGGATAATATTTTCAATAATGACTAGAAATGTATTCCATTGGTTTGTGTATAATCAACATGTTAGATTGTGTTTGTTAATGCAGATTTTTTTCTTTGATTTATTTTTCAGGAGACTGAAGCTTCAAGACATCAAGACAGATTTTCCAGTTTCTACTTAAGAGCATTGGTTAACAGTTTTCATAAATCTGCATCCAACCAAATGATGTTGGCTTTAAATGAGCAATAAACAAGAACTCTGTGTCCCTTTTTTCCAATAAAAGAGATATCAATCCTAATCATCATGCTTTGTTTTGAATACTTGTGTAAAAAAAACTTCTTCAGTTTTTAAAAAAAATATACTGTACGATGTATTGAGGGTTTTAGAATTAACATGCAGTTTTGTGCGAAAACAAGATTAATACTTCTACACCATCCATAATCCAACCTCAGAGAGGCACAGATTAAAAACAACTTTACATACATTTTTTTTCTCAAATCTATCTCTCAATCACTAAAGAATAGCTTGGTGTATACACCACAGTATTGGAACCTGTGTGCTTGGAAGTTCTTATTTCAGAGAGATCTGTACTGTGTTAATGAGAATGTTTAGCAAAAGAAATGACAAAATGTTGCACAAAATTAACAGAAATAAGACAAATCAGGTACACAGTGTACCAAAATAAGACAGAATCAACTACACAGATTACCAGTTGGCACACAGATTATAGGAAAAGACGATACAGTGAAACAATGAAAATAGTAATACACACCAAAAATTGTATTTTGCAAAAAAACTGGTATTGAATTGTCAGTCAAACATCTCAAAGCCCTGTAGAAGTGCCAAAATAGCTTGAGCTATTTAATTTTCAAAAGTTGAATATAAGTTAAGTTTGTAATTTAGGGAATAATACTTCTTGCAACAAAAAAAAAAGAAAGTTGTTAAAATTTAATTTCCCATTAGATGCTGTTTGTGTTAATGTGTTTTGTCATTTACAACCTTTACTCTTTTACCTGTTAAAATTTTAAAGGTACTTCAGTTTCAAATTTCAGGAAGGTATCTAAAATCTCCTTTAATTCAATGGCAGTTTTTACAGAAATTTCCTTTTATTGTCCATAATTCCTATAATCATGTAAAATGATACCAACGCCTAGAAAAATGGGCATTAATCGATAGTTAATAAAATATTGAAGAGCAGGGAAGAAATTTAACGTTATTCACCAGGTGTTCGCAATGTTGGGCCAGTATCGTGTCTGAACTTTAGTCTTTGAACATGGGATAAATGGACGCCAGTTGCGTGTCTGCACCTCAATATTTTGACTGCACCAGGCATTGATTGTTTCTGCCATTTCCACTGTGCCTGAAACTAATTTTGATACTTAGTGAGCATTCAAACTTTTCATTATGCAAACCCTAGATCATTAATGTGAAAAATACAAAATAACAGGCTTAGTAATTGGGAGCTATGAAATACACTCAAAAAGCTTGCCCTTTCAGATATATAGGAAAAAACACAAGTATCTCAACATAAATGTTGGAGTAAATGAGCTAAAATAAGGAGGTTGATTAGCAGGGTTAATTTGTTAAAATACACATAACATACTTGTACAAGTGCAGTCTGTACCTACAAATTTGTTCAGGTGTTTTGCAGCACCAATCATTTGTTGAACTAAATTACAGAATTTCCTCAGATACAAGCTTAAGACCATTGAATATAAGTGAAAACAATATATTCAAGTATGTGTTTTTTTTTTATTTACATGCTGTGCTGGTATGATGACTGCCTAAAATATTGCTGGTTTTGTTCCATGTTCAGGCATTTCATGTGATTGTATCGATCAATATATTTGATATTATGTACAAATTGTCCTCAATCAATTGAAACATTTGACTCTAGTCTTTCATAAATAGCCATATCCAAGCTAATGTATGCTTCTTTACACCATATCATTGAATTAATGGAGAGTAGTTTTAAATTGGTATTGTATGTGGCTGCCATCTTGTGTCTACCATGTTCAACCTGGAAACATTGCTAAAAAAAAGCTGTATCTAAGAGTGGGTGGAGCATTGCTAATGATAGTGAATCAGAACAGGGGTTCTTTCTTTCTAAAATGGAACAATATATGGTTTTTGTTTGGCAGTACATAAATATATGCATAATGTCATTGCATGATTATGAGTTTACTGACTACTGCATCACATTTCCAGCAGTTGTGAGATCGCAGATAAATATCAAGCACCCTGTTTGAACAAAGTACAAAAATTATATCTTTTTACTGATCATGTACTGTGCTGATGTGAAGCTTCCAACTAGTCACAGCAGTTCAGCTGGGAGTTTCCAAACCTAATTCAGGCTAGCCATTACATGAATGATGTACACTCTTTTGCGAATGATGTTACTTACTAACCAGTTGGGAGACAGACTTTGCTAGCTAACAGATATTGATATGGACTTGCCAATTTTGGCCAGGCATCGGTGAAGATAACGAGTGACATTTATGGTTTCTGAATGAAGTACCATTTCAGTTGTTCCTTATATACTTGAGAGTGAGAGTGCTTGTCTGTTAAATGAAAATTTCTTTTTAAGAATGATCAGTCAGCTTGAGAGGAGGTTAGGGTTGATTTCTAGAATTAAGTTCATGTCTGCCACTTTGCTTTGTTGTTTTCTGTAATATTTGTTTATGAAGTATTTAAGTGACAATGTGTAGCAAGGTTTGCTTGAATCAAGTGCATAATTGTGGACTTGGCAACCCTATATTTCATTTCCTGTGGAATTGCATGTTTCTGTGTATATTAAAAATTAATTGTTAGATGCAGAGATGTATTAAAAAAATTAACAAATTTAAGCATTGCATATCCATGAAATTGATCGATAAAAGGGCTATCCAGATCTCCAATTTATTCAAATTTTCCTCAGTCATTTCTCGAAATGTGTCTTTACCATTGTTGGATTACAAACTGCATCACATGTTTCCATGATTGATGTATCCACATCAATCTTCTGTAGAATCTTCTTGGATATATATAGATTTATGTGCAGAAGTTAACATTTTTGAGATTTTGATGCAGTTTTATTCATAAGTATTAAGAAAGCTTAAAAAGTGACTATAATGGTACCTAATATAGTTGGCTCATTTTTTCACCAATGCAGGTTGTTAAATTATAAGAGAATATTAAAATAAAGATTTTTTTTCATAGTATTTATATATGACTTTTTTTTTTTAAACTTGGTCTATGACACTTTTAGTTTTTACCATGTAATAGTTTACACATTATTTTGTAAAGCAGAGGCAAGTGTCTGAAACATGTCATATATGCTCACTTGTAAGTTGGTTCCATCTGCATAGACCCAGATCTGCTGTTGCATGATGCACTGGCAGATCTGGGTCTATGCAGTTGTAAGGAGTAATCAGTAGAACTGACAGCATAGATCCTGATCTGTTGACACATTATGCTAGAAGAGTTAGCTCTCTTTATCAATGTTGGAAACTCTCCACTCCATTTTTGAGACTTGTTTAACCCACAAAATTGAGTGAGAACAATACACAAGGC
This sequence comes from Margaritifera margaritifera, assembly GCA_029931535.1. Taxonomy (NCBI): domain Eukaryota; kingdom Metazoa; phylum Mollusca; class Bivalvia; order Unionida; family Margaritiferidae; genus Margaritifera; species Margaritifera margaritifera. Next base: position 5,028,030 of record JAQPZY010001647.1, on the reverse strand, counting down.
ATGCACGGTGTAGGTTCTGAGAAAATCATAATGTTGTAATTGGATTTTAACTGCCGCTTCCCTTGCACGAGTCATGCTAGGATCAAAACCTGTTGGCTTTGAAGTGTATATTTTGTGCATTTTTGTTTGGGTTTTCTTTTAAAAAAAAAGATATTTGTGTGTCTAATACGGCGTGTGTGGGTATTACATCGAATACAAGTCAGGACACTTGATATGTGCTTCTTGTGGAGAACCTCTGGTACATCACTTTACTTTCAAGAGGTGGACAGTGTTCTGTCTTCAAAAAGGCCAATGTGACCTTCATTGTCGTCATCATTTGACACTGATGAATCAGTGAATCGTGCATGCCTTGTGGACAAGTACAAACCACTAATTTCTGTGCAATATGTGCAGGTGGAGGTAGCTGTCATATGACACTACTCTATTTCTTGGGATTGTCTCATGTGAGACATAGCAGTAGGCATGGCAGACAAACGAAAGTTTGGAAAACAAATGAAGTTTGGTAAACATATTTGTATGCACCTGTAGTTGACCTGATTTGATTTTCGGGCCCTTACAGCAGTTTTTCAATTTTTTACCACATTTTTTACTTGGACTTGTTATTGTACAAAAACTTTGTCAGCACAATCGAGTAAAAACCACTTGAGGTACACAAATGAAATTTGATGGGCATATTTGTATTTACACATCTATATGTATATGACCTGATTACATTATCAGGCCATCAGATCATTTTTTAAATTTTTAAACATACTTTAAGCTCTTTTGAACTTTATCATTTTTTTTAATACACATTGAACCAAAACAACTTTAGTTAGACAAGTGGAATTTGGTATTTATGTCTTAAGCATATACAAATGACCTGATTCAATTGTTCCTGCAGTTCTAAGCAATATTTTATATTTTAAAATTGTTTGGACCTTGTCTTTTTGGTCTACATGTCTGTCGTGGGGTCGAAGGTTTTTATGAACAAATCTTGCTTTTGCAATATTTTAATGTCATTTAATTTTTGTGAAATGCACCATTTCAGTATATTCACAACAAAGTTTTGGAATTTAATATTAGGTAATACACATATGAAATGACTGTGTTGCAATTAACAAGAAGACCGTTGAAGATGAATATAGAAAATTTAGATGTTCATGCTACACGTAAATGCACTAACATGTCAGGGTCCAAAAACTGCACTGATCTTCGTGTCCTGATAAGTAGTGGGTGGGTAAGGTGAGGTTTTTTTATCTAAGCAAATAGCAAATTTTAGTCAGATCATTGTCTCATGTCTTGCAAGATGATTTTAACAATTTCAGGGCTGGCATTTTATGCTTGTTAGAATCTTGTTTACAGTATTGATTTCAATTTTTGTTTTATATTTTCAGACCTTTCCAACATCTTTGAGTCATTCCTGCCGCAGCTGTTGAGTTACCCTAATCCTATAGACCCACTGAATGGAGATGCTGCAGCAATGTACCTCCACAAACCAGAGGACTACAAGAAAAAAGTTCAAGGTAATTAACTTGGCCCTTCTAGTATCATTTTCTTTGCCATACTTATTTCGCTTACAGTATATACTCGATTTTAAGTTGGGTCCAACTGCAAACTGCATAGAAAGACCCAGATCTGCCATTGCGTAATGTGATGGCAGATCTGGGTCTTTGCAGTTTGTTAGGACTAATTAGTAGAACAAGCAAATAGACCCTGATCTGCTGGCATATAATGCATTGGCAGATCAGGGTCTATGTTGTTTGCAGTTGGACCTGACTTGTTGGTGAGTGTATACTATACCTGGCTGAAGGCCTTGATGTGCCATGCAGGCCCATCAGCTTGAAAAATTAGGGGCCAACTTTCCGAACCTTGGACTAGATAGTAGACCTAAATTAAGGTTGGAATTTCTGGACATTTGCATGGAAAATCAGGGAAAAAATGTTAAGTTGAAACTTTATTATCCATGACATACATAACAGTGGATATTCATTTAGTCACTAATTTATGTGTGAATTTATAAATATTTCACTCGCATGTAAAAATTTATTTGCCTTGTGTTTTTTTTTTAACAGTCTTTATTTTCATCACTGTTACTCAATTTCATTTTAAAATTGAATAAAAAAATTATAATCAAGCAGTGATTTTTCAAAATTATTTAAACCAGAGACATCATTCAGAAAGAGTTGTGCCTCTGGAATGAAAGGCTTCAGTGTAGCAGATACTATTTTTATTCTTATCTGATTGTTAGTCGATGATTATTCATTTTAAATAATTCATTCATTTATATTCTGTACTATTTTTAACCTTCATGGCAGACGTCTGTCATCATAGAGAACACTGCTGAGTTCAATAGTAATGGGTAACAGGGCCATGTAAACTTGGAATTTTCTGAACAATTTTCACATGTGGATGTGTTTTGTTGAATGAAAATTGTTTTTTTTAAAAAATTTTATCAATAAACCTGCATTACATCAGTTAATTCACATCATTAGATTCTTGCCATAATTGTTTTGAAAAGAAATTTTTCATTGTAGTCTGCCTTTTGGCCATTTACACTATTCAGTTTATTATACGGTAAATAGGTACTTGATTGAAACTTGGTTGTTTAGCTGTTCCATTCAAAGGAATGGTTCTTGTGCTGTCTGACTTTTCTGATCATCATCACTATTTCACAATTTCAGAATCAGAATTCTTCATCTGTTAAGATTAGCAATCAATTTATATTATTGAATGATTGATGGGAGAATGCACCATGTGTAGAATAATTCATTAGTGGGATATCCTTGTGTTGGTCACAAAGACAATTGTTTTGATACTTTTATGTAATGTCATACACAAAACAAACATCTCATTGACCACAACTATGGAAATCTGTGATGTCATTTCATTAGTACACAGTTTTATGATCTTTTGCCAAACCGGTAAATTGTTCAAAATAGAAGAAATTGTTAGGAGTGCTGGATTATTTTATTAACGTAGTGATTGACTCTGAAACTTAATGAGCAAAATGGATGCTGCACCATGACCATAAAAACAGGTGCACCAATTGCAAAATTAATGTGCAAATAGTATGGGCACACCATCAGTCTGAAATTTTACATCATGTCTGTAATGACTTCATAAAAACAAGTTTGAAAAGCAGTCAACCAATCCAAATGCTGTTTTGACATGTGGGTTAGGATGACAGTAGTGTGAAGTAGGATAAGGTTTCTTGGCATGGGTGTTCTGTTTTGCCTGGAAAATCTCTATTGATACAGACAAAGGATGTGAGAAAACAGTTTTTTTTTACATCTTCATTACTCAGCTGATTTTAATAAAACTTGATATGCATATTTCACATGACATGCTTCAGACAAATTTGGAATTTTTGTGTGGCTTATCTAGCACTGTTTGCCAGCCACAGCTACACGGTAATGAGCTTCTTTTTGACTTCATCTTATAACCACTAGGGTTATAATCAAATTTGTTAGAGGACTATTCCATATGACATTCTTTTTCAAATTCTAAGGTTGTACATTTTGGAGGCCCTCTAGATGTCTTTGGCATTCGTAGCAAATAGTTCAAGGTTTGAAATTTACCTTTTTGCTTGGGTGCACAACTAGTGATTACTATTTATCCTTCACTAAAATTTTCAGTGCACATGCACAAAACATGGTCTTATGTTGAACCTATAGGTCCACACAGGTAAAAGTGAATAAACAAATCTGGTAATTCCATTTTGGAATGTAAGCAGGTAAACTGTTTGCATTAAGATGTGTGCAGCAATCACTTATGAAATGACATGTGCAACTCTTGAACTACCCATGGTCCTGAATTGGAAGTAGTAGGTGGTATGGTCTCTTGACAGTAATATTTGAACTACCCATGGTCTTGAATTGCAAGTAGTGGGTGGTACGATCTCTTGACAGTAAAACTTGAATTACCCATGGTCCTGAATTGTAAGTAGTTGGTGGTATGGTCTCTTAATAGTAATACTTGAACCACCAAATGCCAATAACTTCATTAAAGCATCAAATATTAGACTATTATCCCCATTCTAACGCACTTTGGAAAACTTTGTACAAAAACAGCAGAAAGCATACTTATCCATGGCAGTATATAATAGAGAATCATGACATCACTATGGCATACAAATTATAGACAATATATTGTGGATTTAACTGCTGCAAATTTTGATGTTCGACAAATCAGAAAGTGTCTTGCATTCACAGGGTGTTAGAATCATGGTTTGTGTCAAACAAAATCTATGAAAATTGGTACCCATGAAAAAAATAGTTAATTCACAGTATGTACTGTTTATGAACCTCTTTTTCTTCTTGTTGAACCATGCATGCCAAACACTTATCACTGTCCTAAGTGATCAGTGATATCATGTAACCTACAGTTACACCTGTTACAGAAAATGTACAGTTGGCAAGTGTTTGTATGCACCCACTTTGATAACAGAAGGGGCATATTGCTTTGCTCCTGTCCATGATACATCTTAAAATCTGTACATCCATCCCAAATCCATTTGAGCACAACAGCAAAAAAAACTATTGGACTTTGAGCCATGAAATATTACACACTTTATTATTGTCTTGAGTAGATGACTTGATTAGATTTGTAGGGTCAAATTTGACAAAAACCTTGTTAGAACAATTAAGTACACACCCCTTGAGGAGGACAAAAGGTAATTTGTTAGGCTTATTTGTATTGCATGTAGATGACCTGTTTGGATTTTCAAGCCATTACAGCAGTTTTTCAGATAACAAGATTTTAGTTTTTCAATTTCAAATTTTAAATTTTTTTTTTTTTTACACATTTTTGAACATTTTGGATTTTGACTTTTTTTGACAAAAACCTTGTTAGCACAATCTTGAAAAAGCACTGGAGGAAGACAGATGAAATTTGGCAGGCATATTTGTATTCACATGTAGATGACCTGATTAGATTTTTAAGTGATTACAGCAATTTTTACCTTGCCTGGTCACATACCAGAAGAAATTATGGAATGGACTGTAGTCCATCATCCATCCATTGGCACAAGCTTGGTTTTGCTACTCCTCCTAAACTACTTGGAGGATTGCCATGAAACTTTACACACACACAGTCATTCCAAGGTCTAGTTGGTCCTAAATGAAAATGGTATCATGCAGACATCCAATATGGCCACCACAGCAACCATCTTGTTAGAGCTACTCCTCCTGAAAGGGTGCTCATATCAACATTGGGTTTTCACTAAAAGACTTCTTATGATGTCTAGTGGGTCTTAAATTTAATTGGCGCTGATCTGAGACCCAATATGGCCATCTGGAAAATCTTGTTATCACTACTCCTAAACAGAAAGTCATATCGACATGGGGTTTTCACCAGAAGATTTCTTATTATGTCTAGTTGGTCCTAAATGAAATGGTGTCAGTCTGACTTTCAATATGGCCCTCGTGGCAATCATCTTGACAATCTTGTTATTTCTACTCCTCCTAGATGGAGTGTCATATCGACATGTGGTTTTCACCAAAAGACTTCTTGTGATATCTAGTTTGTTCTAAACAAAAATGGTGCCAATCTGACATCCACTATGGCCTCCTCAGCAGCCTTATTGAAAATCTTGTTATTGCTATTCCTTCTAAACAGAAAGTCATATTGACATGGAGTTTTCACCAGAAGACTTCTTTTTGGTACCCAGTTGGTCCTAAATGAAAATTATACCTATCTAACATCCAATATGGCCACCATCTCAAAAATGTTATCACTCCTCCTAATCTGAAAGTCATATTGAAATGGACTTTTCACCCAAAGACTGTTTATGATATCTAGTTAGTCTTAAATGAAAATGGTGCTGATATTTCATCCAATATCACCACTATGAATGCCTGCTGAAAATCATGTTATCACTAATCCTCAATAATGGGTGGTCATATGGACATAGAGTTTACACTGAAAAGACTTCTTCAGGTGTCTAGTTGGTCCTAAATGAAATGATGCCGATCCTATATGGCTTCCACAGTGGCATTCTTACAAATCTTTTTATTGCTCAAGAATATAAGAGAAGGTTTCAACACTCAGCATTTAAAAAGAAGAAATGGTCTTATCTTGGATTCCTGGAAATCTTTTTAATTGTAGAGCATCAGTCCTTCTGAGGGACTAATATAAATTTTTTTACAGTTTTGACATAGACCTTATTAGCACAATTAAGCAAAGACAACTTGAGGTAGACAAATGAAATTTGATAGGCATATTTGTATTCATGTGTAGATGACCTGATTAAATTTAAGACCAATACAGCAGTTTTTTAAATTCTTTTTAAAACACAATTTTTAACAGCATGTGTACATAAAAAGATGACCTAATTGTAGCAATTTTTCAGATTTTTCTAGTTATAAATTTTTATGGACTTAGACTTTTTGGGTCCACAGTGGCATACATGTTCTGCAAACATATTTTGAGAAACAACATGTTTGCATTGCGTTTTGCCTGCAGATAGGAAGGCAAAGTCACTTGTCCATCTTCTTTTTGTATTAATCCATGCTATGATTTTTGTTGCATTTTAAAAATTAATATATTGAGGATCTTATATTAGTGCACATTTTAAATGAAATTTATTGTACCAGTTTAAAAAGAATTTGGCAAGCAAAATATTTAAATTAGTCTATGAGTTTCATTTCATGAATTTTATTTGAAATCAGTACAAATGATGTAAGATTCTATTTATCACATGATGAAAAAGATTTTATTTGATGAAACCACATGAATAGTGTAGTGAAATGACTTTGAAATACATATTGATGCCTTGCTCATTATGCCTTTGCCTTGCATGATGTCATTACATCATGACATCATTTGTGATGTCAAAAGGTGTTCTTATACTTTTTACATATAGATAATTTATGATGTGGGTATATTGATTTAAATAATGCAGAGTTTGTAAGAAGTAGGAAGGGTACATTATTGCAACAGCTTTTGGCTGTCACATTTGAAAAAATCCTAAAGTGTTATACTTGTCTGGAATCTAGGTTTGAATGAAATTGCACAAAAATCTGGATAATTCCTATGAAGGAAAAATCAAGATTTTTTAAATATATATTTATTGGCAAATTACAAACAGGTTTACATGCTAAGCAAAATTTTCAACATGTTCTGGGCAGCTAGACAATAGAAATTTGTTCCCTTGTTACAACATGATGTCTTGTGTGTGATTTCAGAATATGTGAAGAAGTATGCAACAGAGGAGGTCTTACGGGAGCAGGAACAGCAATCTTCCTCCAGCGAAAGCTCCATGAGTGATTTCTCGGAGAATGAAGCACAGGACATGGAACTTTGACAATAGCTCACCTCAATAACTATTTTATTATCAACTTGTTCTGTGTGCACTGCCTTAGAGGTTTACATCAATAGATGGTCTTTTTAATCTTTAATCCATTAACTGTCATTGTTTGCTGTCATCAGTAAAAACATATTGGTTGAAGATAAAAGATAATTATAAAATGCTGCCCATTCATTAGTTCTTTGGCCTTGTTAGGAATGTAAAAAAGAAATAGTGAACATAAGAGAAAAAGATCAAATAAAAGAAAGGAAAAAGATAAGGAATGCAATTTTTTCTTAGAATTTTGTTATATAAACATGATACCCTTTTTATACTTGGCAATTTATGTGGTAAAATTTTGACCGAAATTCAAATATATCATTTGTAGTTCCAAAACATTTTTTTTTTTTAAATGAAAAAAATTTATAATACAAGTATTGCTATTCATATAAGTATGGCTGTAACAAAATGAAAAACATTCATTCTGGTCTCAGCATATGTTGCAAGCAGTTATATATTGCTTGGAATATGTACAGAAATAATTATCTTTCTAAGTTTGTCTTCTGTTTCTCAGCATGTTGCTGTTTCTTGCTAGCATCTTATATATTTCTATTCTTTTGCTTTAATTCTCTCCCTTTCCACACCTCTCTTTCTCTTTTTCTCTCTTTTTTGCTTTAAATCCTCCTTCCACCCACCTCTCTCTCTTATGCTTTAACCACCCTCCCCCCTCTTTTTCTCAGAATAAAGAATATAATTCAGTGTTTTTGATGGGAGTTATTGTAAAGCTGAAATTTATTTTTCTGATAGGAATTATCCTTGTTATTCTTGTTTATTTTTCTCCTTCCTCCATTTTAGTTAAAGTTGATACTTGTTGCTGATATTTGAAACGACAGCATATTTTTTCTGAGATATTTTTAGAGATGTAAAGAAATACATAAAACTTGGGGTAAACTGACAAACATTTATTTCTGTCCTATCAGACAAGTAACTTTGGTCATACAGCATTATTGTGGCAATCTTGGGTACTGACTGGGCAGTGCACACAGAATATGATTTCTTGATATAGTCACCACCACCATGATGTAAACTTCATCAAAGTTTCATTTTGTTTGATTGAAGTATGAATATTTCTGGAGTGAATGATGCTTGATGTAGACACCGGGTTTACTACTGGTAACCATTATCTCTCTTGGGTAAATCTTCTCTTTCAATACCATTAACCTGTGTGCTTTGTAGCTGATGACATAAACAAAAAAAATGAAATCAATCAGCTATGACTGTTTGCTACTTTGAGGCTATTGTTTTTGTCAAGATATGTATACAAAATACTATTTCTATGTAGATGACATTCTTTTTGTGAAAAATCTATGTATTGTTGAAGTGTAAAACAATCTTTTTGAGTGACTGTGATTTGTGAGGAATGACATCTTGTTTAATTATTTATTTTATTTTTTGTGGGGTTAATCAGGAGATGTGTCATATGCAGACTGTTTACCTCACTCTTTGGCATTCTCCTTAGAGGAATTTTAAATTCTTTACATCTTGTATGAAAAATTGCAATTCATTATGTTTGGTACATATTTGTCAATACCATTATCACCTTGTAGAGACTGCCATTGTTTTTTTTTCTTTTAAAGAAAGTTCTAAATAAATATCAAGAACAAGAAATTATAGTTTCTTGGATTGTAAGTCAAGAACAAGAAATTATGAAATTTGTTTGATTGTAATTTTTATCTTAAGTTGAAGGTAAATAGAGTAATTCCCCTTTGTGCATTTATGTATTGGCATCCTTTTCAAATACATAAACACAGTATATAAACTTGAAAGTAGAGTAACTTTCTGCATTTATTTTAAAAGCAAGTTTGTGTTTTGCATTGTTTCCCAAATTTTCTTTGTCAGCTGATAATTAATAAACCTAGTATGAGGTAAATTAGAAAAATATTTCCTTCCACTTCTTTGAATAAATGAATCTTTACAATCAGTCATTAAGTACCATAATGCTGTAATAGTCACAAGCTATTTCAGGAGGAATAGTTTGTCTTCTGTATGGTAGTTTTTAATGGGAGTTTTAAAATGAAAAAAAGCCAGTCCTTATGATTTTAAAGAGAAAGTATCTTTGTTGTTATCTTTATGTTTGAAACCAATATTTGTTGAACCCGCTGTGGCACAAACTTGGCATAGCATCCATGTGCATATCTGTCCATCTGTGCATACATGTGTCTGTCCACATCCAAGATTAAGGTCAGTGTTATAGAGTTTTTTTAGATTAAGCTCAATGATAAAGTTTTATACTTCTAGATAGATAAAAGGCGGGTTCAACAATAAGGGAATCTTTTGTTTATTGTTAAATGAGTGATAAAAACTTGTAGGAACTGTGATATTTAAAAGGGAAAATAGTACTTTCAGTTGTCTAATTTACAATAAAATCCAAAGCCTGACTTCCTTTGTAAGATCAGTACATGCTGTGAATGCAATGTTATGCTTTCACATGTCCTTGCTGTAAACAAAATCTTGCTATTTTTTTTTCTTTCTTTTTTCTGATGTATCATTTTCAAAACAGTGTAGGCTTTGATAAGCATGTGTCAAAGAGATGTTTGACTGAGTCCAGAAACTTCTGTATATGTTTACAATTTTGTCTTCAATTTAAAGCACACAAATACATATGGAGTGACTTGTAAGCCATGCCTTAATAATTGGGCCTTTGATATTGTGTGAAAGGACAAGGTAGGATGAGGACCAATTTTGCCCCTAATCAGATCCAGATGAAACTCTAATAGATAAAAGAGTTTCCTCTCTCTTCCTTAAATATGTATTTAATTTGTATCCAGGACTGCTTTTAATAAAGGAAAGCAACCATTAAAATGTCAGTGGTTTTCTCCTCTAATGTGGCACTTATTTTCGTGGATTATATACATAATGGCTAATGGAAAAAGATTGATCTTAAATTGTTACTGCACAGACTGAGGATATAGATTTTGATACATTCATTGTCAAGACAAAGAGTTAACAGGCACTGGTTTCTTATTTTATATCAAATGGGTCTTCAGAATTAATGAAAGGAATATGAATAAAACAGATTAATATGAATGTATTTTTTTCCAGTATGCACTCCATTCCCCCTACATGATTTTATCTTTGATGACATCACTGTGACTTTAACCAATTAGAAGTCAACATTATCTATTTTAAAAAGAAATACAAGTACATACTATTTTTCCCTTAATTTCATGTATATTCAGAAGTCAGCATAATTATAATCATGAAATGGTGCTGGATTTTGTTTTTGGAGAAATTTGTGCCATATTTATACATGTATTTCCCTGATTATCTTAACTATATAACTTTGTAGCACGTAGTTTATATTGCCAAAATCCTTGTACTTTAAATAAAACAGGGTCCGATGGCATTGAAAATTGACATAGTAATGTTTGTCGTCCTCTTTTAAGCATGTGAATGTAGAACTAAGCCTTTGAAAAGGAGTTCACAACTTTTAATAATGTTAGAATCAGTTATTAAACAGGGAAATCAACTAACTTTAAGGTGTGAAAAATTTCAAAAGTGTTTTCATGTGCATCAATATGGAGTCCATACATAATGAGAATTTATACACACACGAACATGCACATACACAGTCCAGGAACATTGGGACATTTTTTATTTTTTTCATTGGGGCTGCTTACTCAGGGATATAGAAAATTTTGTACCAGTGTTGGGGCCTGCAGTCGGTCTATTAATTTATTATTTGATATGAAAAAATGGAACTGCTATGGTAGACCATGTCGCTTGGGTCTGATGGTCTTTCAGTTTGCGCATGCACATGCTCCCACATAGGCACATATGCAATAAATAATATGCATTTTAAGTTTAAAAATAAACAAAATATGTGTATATGACATTCAGAATCCAGGAACTAACGCTGTCAATTATGCTTAGGATATGCTCCAAAAGAGATGTTGCTGCCAAATTTTTCTTGGAATGGCCATTCATATAGCTTATCTCTCTCTCTCTTTCTCTCTCTCTCTCTCATACAAACACATGCATGGTCATGAGTAAAAGATCTGTACGAATAAGTTTCAGGAAATGAGAATGATATATAGGAAATAAACTAGACAATGACAAATAAATAACATTAATCATGTAAGCAATTAATTGAAATTGCAGTATTTTTTAAAAAATGCTTTCAGAGTTGATTTTAAGCTCCTCATTCAAGCCTTTGGATAGACAATAGTTTCAGTTACATATAGAATTTTTATTAAAAAATCTAATATGAGAAATAAAGACGAGAATAAAGAAAAAGTGCAACAAGAATAAGCATGAACCAATGAAGGGAAAAATAAAAGGAACTTGTTGATATGCATTAAAATAAGGAAAGCTTGAAGATAGCCTCAAACTGCTGCTCTAATATTCCTTGATATAGTGTAATCCCTTTTTTCAGTAAATATTTCTTTGACAACTTGCAATCAATTTTATTTGTCTGCAATATAGTCTGATGTAGGCCAAAATCTAATCTACAGTTTTATCAAATGGAAACAAATGAATAATGATGCTAATAAATATTGCATGTTAAATGGGATTCAATGCCAATTTCAGAGTTTTCCTGGCTTGTATGGGTGTAATTCACATTATTCTCTCATATTCTGATCAAGATTGTGAATGCACAGAAGCATAGAAAATAGTCTTCAAAAGCAGTAAAATAATAAATTGAATTTAAATTGATCAAGGTAATGAACAAATACATGGGAATGGTTTTTTTTTTTTTTTTTTCATGCCTTTTTTCAGACCACTTTAGTAAAAACATAACATAATCAGCCGCTTCTTCTTGTGGTTTGTCTTTCTTCATGCACCTCTTCTGTATTTAGCTACACTCTTCCCAATATTCTGATATGATTTTACACTGAAGATTGCCCCAAAACATAACCAGTTTGTCTTCATTTTTCTGCTCATTAGGGTTCAGTGCAAACGGAGAATACATATGAAATTTGCATATATGTTCGTTACAAAAAGTATCTTCTGTCAGAAAATCAAACATGTTCTTGATTGTGAAGGTAGTTTTTGTGGACTTTGAAGATGTGGAAATCTGGCACAATTTGAGGTTTTGGATGAGCATGCCTGTTTAGGAACAAAATTCACTGTTCATTTCATAGTGCTTCAGTGTGTCGTTTGTATATGTTGCAGTGGACTTAGAGTGATTATGGTATAACCATAACAAATACTCTTACAAACACCTTAATTATCACTAATTTGGCTGCCAAATTCAGTCCTTATTCAACCTTGTCCTCTAAATGCAGATGTAATTATCTTGGCTCTTCATATTTACTTTACAACCCATCAGATTGTAGACTTTTGTCAGGTAAAAGTTTATCACAGTTACCATTAAAGTTCTGATATTGAATAAAGTACAGTCAACATGCATAATGTTTTTTCTCAACAATTTTAAGGAAATGTAATAAGATAAAAACAAAAGTATCAAAACAAAATTTGAAGGTGGAAGCAACATCTTGCCTTCTTAGCCTGGGGCCTTGAAATGTTCAGAAAAGTTCTTGAAAGAAAAAATAAACCAAATGACTTGAAAATGCACATCAATGTGCACATAAGGTTTATATTCATGTATCTTAAAAAATATTGTATTCAAATGCGAGTTTTAAGAAATTAGACAAGAGTATGAGTTTTATTTACAAAATTTTTAAGTTTTTTTTTTTGTCATTGATTTTGTATATTTGGACATCAGTGAGGAGAAACTGAAGTTTTAAGAAATGGATGGTAATTGCAGTTTCTTTTCACTACTGTAATGTTTAACCACTGTAGATGATACTTGTATTAACTAGTCATCTTTGTTAAACTTCCAGGGAGTTCATTTGTTTAGAGCAGTATATACATTGTAAAGTATCCTTCATGCACAATGTTCATTATAAAAGTAGACTACAACAGACAAGCTCTAGTTTGAATATGATTATGTTTGAGCATACTTGTGGGGTGGGGTGGATCTTAACTGTACTTTTCAGTTAATAATATGCTTACAGTAAAGTGGCCGGTTGGTTACCTCACCATAGATTTAATGTTTCACAGCAGTCTCTTTTCCAATAGTTATTTTCCCAGATTTTAAAAAACAGCCTGTAGTTTTCTGCAGTTTTGCATGACTGATGTGCACAGGTGTAGTTTTTATATGCCTGCTCTAAGGTGGAGCATATCTTGTTATGATGTTGTTTATCCATCTGTTCCCTATTTTGTTTACACAATAACTCAGTTCTCTACCATCTGCTATGATAGACTTTGTAAAAAACTTACAGTTGGGCAAGGAAAAACCTACTGATTTGGGGCTCAAAAGATCAAAGATCAAGGTCATAGGCAATGAAGGTAAAATGTTTACACACAGTAACTTGACTTGTATACTGGATACAGTGATCAAACTTTGTAGATGGCTTGCATTTGAGATAAGAAATACATCTGTTGATTTTGGGTTTTAAAAAAGGTCAAAGGTCAAGGCCACATTTACTCTAAGAAGTAAAATAGTTTTTGCATTAGTTTGCATTAGTTTTTGCATTTTTATGTCACATTTGACACTAAATGCATCATTTCTTTAAGAGTTTTAGTTTTGCTGATGATATGTCATTGTTAAGTCCTTCTATCGCAGGTTTAAGGAAATTATTAAAGATATGTGAATATTACGCAGTTGAGAATGATATCATATATAATACACAAAAATCATTATGCATGGTCTTTCAGTCAACTTCTTTCAAATTACCATCTCCTTCACCATGCTCTTGCATATACCAACAGTTATACATATTTGGATCATATTTTAAAATCCAATTGGTCAGATGATGAAGATATGATGAAACATTACAGATTTTTGTGTACTCGAGCAAACATGCTTTTATGTAAATTTAGAAATTGTTCTTTGAATATCAAGATTAGATCATTCAGATCTTAGTGCTGCACAGTGTACTGTGCTCCTCTGTGGACAAACTTTATTGAATACATGAAAACTAGTTATTGGATATAATAATAGTCTTCGTTTACTATTAAGCCTTCCAAGATGGAATAGTGCCTCTACCATGTTTGTAAACTATAATGTATTCAGTTTTGAAGAATTAATGAGAAAGTATGTGTTTTCAATGTTGACACGAATATCCAATAGTAAGAATTGTATCTTGAAATCTTTGTGGAACTATGATATTCGTTTAAATTCTCGGATTATAGATAGATGTAACAAATGACTCTTTAAATGTCTTACATAATTTTGTTCTTAACAAGGACAGACAATTCTGCAGTTTTAGATGGGTTTATATTTGTACATAAGACACCTATGACTTTTATGTTTAAAATACTTCTGTATTTTATATTTTAATTTAGATGTATGGACCATGCAGTCTGAAATAAAGAATTCTTATCTTATCTTATCTTTATCACCAGCTTTGACCAAACTTTGTGGATGGCTTCCATGTGAGACAAGGAATACAGTTATTCATTGTGGGTCAAAAGGTTAATGGGCAGAGTCACAAGGACTGAAAGGAGTAAAAAGGATTTCCACAAAACAACTAAAGTTCTGTAACACATGCCTTGACTAAACTTTATAGATGGCTTACATTTGAGACAAAGAAGGTACCTAATGATTTTGGGGTTAAAAGTTCAATGGTCAAGGTCAGAGGGACTACATGAAGTCAAACAGTTTCCACAGAATAACTCTAGTCCTGTGCCACAAACCATCACCAACTTTGTGGATGGCCTGCATTTCAGACAATAAAGGTGAAAGTGATAGAGGCCAAAAAAAGATCATTGGTTATGCAAAATAACTGGAGTTCTGTGTCTTTTACTTTGACCAGATTTTGTGGATGGCCTGCATTTAAGACAAGGGTGACCCGTATTGATTTCAGATTCAAAATGTCAAGTATCCAAGCAATAAATGATTTTACATAAAAGAAATACAATAATACTATTTACCACATGGTGGGCATATAATGTACTGTTTATGGTTCTGTTCATTTATTTGGTAAAGTTTCTCACATTTTGAACTTTGTGTAACAAAGATATACACTAAAAAGCTTTTGAGAAATAACCTATTCCTTACACTAAAGCATTCACATTTTGATCGTGAAGCTTTTCACAAAATATAATTGACAGTGCACATGCAACTGTCCATATGTATCGCATTATTCTGAGATCAACGGTAAATATTGTACTGATTTAACACGATGCCTTCTTAACCTAGGTACATTTTACACCAGGTCCTTGTGTTATTTTATCATAACACAATATTTAGGTTGAGTTTTGTTAAGAAGCTGAATAATGAAGATCGGGCATTTAGGGGGATATGTTTTCATTCAGTCAATCCCTTTCTCCTCTTGATACTTCTGACCGTCTCTATTGCTGTATGAGCTAGGAGTGCCTACAATGTCTGCTTTGTGCTTTGTTTATTGATTTCATGTCAGATGTATGATAGGGATGTTAAGTATAGATTTTATCATGTATTAAGGATCCTGATTGTTTGAATGTAGAAGTTGACTTGTATGAAAGGACACAAGGTTATAATTGCTTGGTGACTGCTTTTATTCACATTTTCATCTCATGTGCAAATGTTATCATTTTGGTTTTCATTTTGCAGAAAAGGCTTTTTGATGTTGTAGATGATTATATGAGCTGTTTCAATGGAGGCTTAAATTACTATGAGACATTGAAATACATGTGACAGTCTTATTTTTTTTAAAATGCTTATATTCAACCAAGTTATATATACTTTTTAGTACAATAATGCAACTTCCAAACAGTTATTCTCAGTAAGTACTTAGTATTTCTAAAACCACAGGTACTATATACAAGCAGAAGGCCATTACTAGCATTTTGTTTCTGATAAAAGTAATCAGCTAGTAATTTATTTTGATATAAGTAATCACTTAGTAATGAATTTTTGATACAAGTAATTTAAAGTGCGTTTGAGAAATATCTTCAGGATCATTTATGAAGTATCCTGATTTTTCCCCCATAATGCCTATATTTTCTTTTTTATCCCCTTGCCAACAGAGTTGCAAGAGGTCTAGCATTTTGCCTGTTTATTTGTTGATTGGTTGCAAGGTTCTAACTCCATACATTTCTTGGATGCTATTTCATATACACCCATGTAGATCTGTATGTGGGTGCATAGTACAAACAGTAACTTGACCATACATAAGCTATGTCACAGGGCCTATTGCTTCATGCTTGAATGATTTTCTGTGTCTTCAGATGTTGGTTGGTTTAAACCATCCCTATGTTGGACCTGTTACATCTAGACTGCTTAAAATTGGTATTTTGATCCTTCTCAGGAAGAGTAGGTCAAGCATTCAAATAAAATTCATAGTGACTATTTTTCACATATAAGTGATTTTTATTTTGAGATGTTCATTCATTACACGTTCATTATTTGGGCCCTGCTTAGATCTAGACTAGGCAAACTGTATGTGGATGCATCTCCAGGAGTGTGAACCATTTTTCATGCTTGATCATCATTGTCGCCAACAGGCATTTTATTCCATATCTTTGAGACAAGAAGCCTACATCCATCAACTTTATATAGACTCTTCTTGAAATGGCATTACACACAGTGCAGAAAAGCAGGTCACCATGACCTACATTGAATGGTATAGTGATTTAGTAACTAAAATTTAATTTTCAGACTATATTTCTGTGTCTCCAACTCTCATCAAACTTTAAATGTAGATGCATCTTCCACAGTAGTAAACTACCTTTATAAAATTATGTTACTATGGCCTAGTTTGTATGTTTTACTTCATTACTGAGGTCCTACTCAGGAGTTTTGCACTTTTTCACTGTGTTAAAAATGTAAAGATACTATATTTCTCAGATTATCCTCACTGGTAATCCCAGTTATAATAAAGCAGTGTGTGCATATTAAGGAGATTAAATAACCTACAGTTTTCTTGATTTAGCCATCTGAATAATGTGGTGTTGATTTGGGTTTGAGGGTACAGAGCTTGGCTGTACTTAAGATGTGGATCTCTCAAAAGATTGCTGGTTCTGCATGGCAGTTTTCACTGTATGAACTTCAGAGGTAAATTGCAAATAAACAAGCTAATAACTCCTTTTTATTTTAATTTTTTAAATATGTTTGAAAAATTCATAATTAAACTTTCAGAAAATAGCAATTTCCACACTGTTAAAATTCATTTACATATTGTTTAGTTTGGTTTGGTGTTTTATGGCACAGCAACACAAGTAGGTTATTTAGTGCCGAGGCAATTGGAGTAAAGTGCCTTGGCCAAGGACACACCTCAGTAGCTAACCCAGGC
This sequence comes from Margaritifera margaritifera, assembly GCA_029931535.1. Lineage (NCBI taxonomy): Eukaryota > Metazoa > Mollusca > Bivalvia > Unionida > Margaritiferidae > Margaritifera > Margaritifera margaritifera. The sequence continues at coordinate 5,010,480 of JAQPZY010001647.1, read as the reverse complement.
TGGTCCAATGGTAGGATTCGAACCCTCAAACTTTGGGTCGTGAGTCCGGCATGCTAACTACTGAGCCACTGCGGCTCCCATTTACATATTGTAAGAACAGGTAGAGTTGAGTGATTTGTGCTATTTCAAGTTCATTTTTTTACAATGCTGGATCAGTCATTTACATAAGCTGTCTTTTCTAGTAGTGATCAGAAATATGTGTCAGCCCATGTAGATGAAAGACATACAAGATATATGTTAACTTTATCTACTTTGTGAGATTTGTAGAGCAAACAACTTGGTCCTGTACCTTCCCCTCTTTCAGAAAATCCTGGAGCAGAACCTAAAATGGATTTCATTTCTCTGGATATCTTTAATACTGTCAGCTTTACAGTTGTTAAACTTTATATCTTGATGCATGCTAATGAGTTGTACATTGCATTACCATAAACTGGGTTAGTGTTACCAAAAGTTAGTTAGCTTTGACATTATTTTTAATATTTGAGAGACTTTTCAACCAACATACATTTTTAACCCAACTCGTCACTCTCCGGAGTCACCAATGAACATTGTGTAAGAAACAGGTAGTCCTATTATTGATTGATATAATGCTAGCCTAGCTTGAATTTATAAAGACAAGTATGGTTGATGAGGGGGAATTGCATTTTGAAAAAGATCTTTCACTTTTTGTTTTCTTTTGTTTTTGTTTGTTTAGTTTAATATGCATATCTATGTTTTTTGTATAATATTATAATGATATTTGCATTTTAGTGAAAGCAGTAGTGTTAGAAGAAATTTGAACTATCAAATTGTTTCTTATTGAAAGAAGCTTATGGTACTAACAATTTAGTTTACCCCTCTTAAAGATACTTAATGTATGTACGTATGTATGTTATTTAATTGCATAATGTTACACAATGATGGCTATATAAAGCCAGTTAAAAATTAAAAAAAAAAAAATAGGTAAAAATTTTAAAAACTTCAGGAAGATAAACTCTTCCAAATAAACATAAATATATGGAAATATATAGTCATTCAAGATAAAAACACAAAGATCTTAACTCTTGAAGATTCATCATGTGATATTGGTGTGGATTTGAATTACACCTTTTAGTGCATAAGATTAAGATTCATGAGAGTGAAATTTGCAAATCTAAGATCAAATTTCTTTAGTTTAGAGCACTAGACTGTCATTGCTAATTATACCATGTGCTTTTGAAAATTTGCCACAGCAACATATGGGTTTAAAAGGTACCATTTCAAGAAAAACTAAAAAACGAATTTACATTCCTTAAAGTTCTTAAAATACCTGGTAGGCAAATCACAGGAGGGTCCAGAATTCATAAGGTCAGGAAGATTATGGAGTATAGAGTTACAAACTGAAGTGATAGTTTATTCCTACTCTTCTCTGACTAATTTAGTTTTTCCATGGTATTATTGCTAATCTTTAGTGTTTAAAATTTGAACTGATTCTCTTAGTAAACATGCAAGTTGCACCTGTTTCAAATGTTTCATTGTAATCTTCAGTTGGAAAAAAAAAATTCCTAGTAATAATTTTATATATACGTAGAGTAATAAAATACAATGATTGGTGGATATTTTAATTGGCATATTGTTTAGATTAGGCTTTAATGACACTTTATTTTGAAGTCTTGTTTATTAAATTTTGGGCATTCTACATTGTTGCACTAATTTCCTACAGTATAGCCAATTCAAACCACCACAAAATATATATGTAGTAAGCTTTGGTTTTACATGCTTGAACATTTTCTGTACCCTAGTAAATGTAAAAAAATTTTAAAACAAAATTGTATGCACTATCACTTTAAGAAGTATGGAAATCGGCAGAATTTGAAATTTGGCAGACTTTGAGTGAACAGAGTTGGATGATTGGCAATTTCAAATTATGATATTAGTGTCAGTTGACTCGATTGTTAGTGCAAGATTTATATCTTTTGGAAATAGTTCACACAGAACTAAAACAAGGAAATCTGTAGAATGTGATAAACTTTATGGGAAGAAAGAGTGGTCATGTTATCAATATGAAATCTACAGGAACAGACAAACATAACTATATTTTACAAAGTTTGATTCATTCGTCCACCTCCCAAATGAAAAATACCCAAGAAGTAAGAATGTAAAAGTCCACTGTATGTTCCAGGATTAAGATTCAAATGAGTACACTGGCTTGCAGAACATTAGATAAAATGTTTTTAAAAAAGAACTCTGCTCTTATTGTCACACACACCCCTTCCCCATTTTTCTTTTTTGGTTTGATAGTCTCTCATTTTATGTAAATATAGTTTTGACATTTTATTGTACATACAGTGTGTAATATACATAAAGTTATATAAAAAAAAACACAAAGAAACATACACATATGTTATTGTTGTTCAGTTTAAATTGCATATTTACTAATATACTGTAGATGTACATTTAATTATTTTAGCATGAACCACATGTTCAGTAATTACTCCTGAATTACCCCGTGGTATATAATATATATGGTTTGGTTTAGCTTTGTATTATTTAAGGTTAAAAAATAATGGTACCATATGGAGTGTCAGTGCTTAGAATAGTATATTCCATAATTCTAAAATAGATGCAAAGTTAAACCAATTAGGCTAATATAGAACAGTGACAGTAGAGGTTTTTATATATTTTTAAGTATAAAGAACTTTTAATTTAGAAGTTTTACTTAAGCATAAACAATGCTAGTCTTTAAAGCTTTAAAAAAAATGAATATGGATTACAAGCATGTAAAATTAATATGGAGAAAGTGATTAAAAAAGTACTAATTAACCTTCTGTAACAATAAAAAATAAACTGAATTCATTTATAATCGGATCTGTCACAGTATGTAATATATTTGGTTGAAACAGTCTGATCATATAGATCATTTGGCCTTCCATTTAGCTGCTTGTACATTAAGCCATGTGCCATTTTGTGCAAGATATTCTATCATGATTTTGATTTCTGTATGTTCAGATTTTACACATATACTAGATAGTATTCATATTTATGTCCTTGATAGAAAAATACAAATAAAGTACCATAAGTATGTATTTCTGGTATTTGCCTTGCCTGTGCAGCATATGTGAGATGTTGATATCACTTTCTGATTGCATTATTGTTATTGTATGCAGTCGAGTTGTTGATGTCTACATGAGGTTTTCTATGTTATCTGTCTGTCTGACCTTCTGTCGATCCATCTGTTTGTTACCAATTTGGTTTCTGCACTAAACTTTAGTTGTTCATATTCTGTTGCCAACCAAACTTTGTGGATGGCTAGCACTTGGGGTAATGAGATACCCTATTGATTTCAGGCTTAAAAGCTTAAAGGTCAAGGTTAGTGGGAGTGACAGAATGAAAGTAGTTTCCACCATATACAGTTACCAAACTTTGTGGATGACTTGCTTTTAAGGTAAGGAAGAACCATATCGATTTCAGGGTCAAAAGGTCAAAGTGAAAGAAGAAAAATGGTTTCTGCACAATAACTTGAGTTTGCCATCATCTACAGTTACCAAAGTTTGTTGATGGCTTGCACTTGGTGTCAGGAAGAACCCTATTCATTTTCAAGTCTTAAGGTCAAAGGTCAAGGTGACTGCAACTGAAAGAAGAAAAATGGTGTCTGCACAATAATATTAGTTCTACATCACACACCTCAACCAAACTTTGTGGATGACTTACACTTGGAGTAAGGAAGAAGGCTGTTGATTTTAATAAAAACTATTGATTTGGGGGCAAAGGTGAAGGTCACTGACTGAAAGAAGAAAAATGGTTTCTGTGCAAAACTTTCAGTTATCAACATAGAGGATTATTAAACATGGGGTTGGTGTATAATGTGCAATTTATGGTACTCTTGTTTTACACCTGTGGAGCATACTACTGGTATCACGTCCATCCATTTATGTGTCAGTTAACAGTTTGGTTTCTGTGCAATAACTTTAGGTCTGCTTCATGTACCCGGTACCTTCACCAAACATGGCACATTGCTTGCCTGGTTGGATACAAAAAAGCGTGTTGATTTGGGGGATGGGTGGGGGCTGAAGGTTAAGGTCCCTGGGACCTGAGAAAGCAAAATAGTTTATTGGCAATAACCCAATTTCTAGTGAACATACCTTCAAATGAAAATACATTTACTCAACCAGTTTCATTGTACTATGAATACTGCTGGAGAAATTACCTTAAACAAAAAAATTAACTGAGGACTGAAACCCCAAATATAAGATCACAGTGACTAACATTCTTTCTAGAAATGGTGGTAGTACTCAGAAGTGCATCCACTCCTAAACTCCAAGACTCTACCATGAACAGTATCTCATAAATTACCTAAGCACTAAAATAAACAATTTTTTTTAACATTATATATATTTCATAGGGACTTACTCTTGTAAAGAGGGTCCAGTGCTTACAAATATGCATTAATTTGTACAGTTTTATAAATTCACCTTGTAGAGAACTAGAGAAATGGCACTAGACACAGAAAAACCCAAAGTATGAAACATGAAATATAAGTTGCAGTGACATAATTTTGTTGTAAGGGTGTTGCAGTTGCAGAGATGCATACAATTGCAATGTGTCATGATTCTAGCTTTAATAATAAAGTGTAAAATGTAGGTCATAGCGACAGATGGATGCCCGTTCAAATTTGCCATACATTTCTCAGGACATAAAAATGGGGTCCTGTAGGGGGTGATGGTTCCACCATTTTTACATTATCCCTACCTTTTTTGTTTGCTGTTGGGAGCAGACAAAATATATGTTGACTGGCCAGCTCAAAATGGGGAGTTTTTAATTATTTAGAGAAATAGGAATTATTTTGTGTAATAATTAAGGTTTTAAGTATATCCATAAGCTATGGTATTTATGCTAGTGTTAAACTAGGAAGTAAAGAGGCGTGCAGGAAAACTGTGTTGCTGAGTATTGTGGAATGTATATGCCAGAGTTTAGAAAATGATGTAAAGTATACCCATGCTGGAAGAGGGGTATTGGAACGTGAACCAATTACAGAATATGTGCTAGCTGCTGTGGTCCATGTGCTGCAAGAGAAATAAAAAGGCTAGAAAATAGAGCAAGGAGGCATTTCATTAAAGTTATTTTTGAGCTACAAGCAAGATAAAAATCTATTTAGAGAGTTGGGTTGACTTATATAAAACTTATCATAAACACAGCATTATATTTACTATGGTACATTTGAACTCCATTTAGAGAATTGGGTTTGATCTATAAAAAGTTTATCACAAGCACGACATTATGTCTACTATCACATGTTTGAATGAATTGCTTAGCAGAGGGATAATGTCCCAAAGTGAATATGATGATGGGTTTGATGCATTATTGGCTGGTCAGCTAGTTTGGCACCAATGCACAATGTTGGACAGCCAGTAGTACAAGGCCCACAGGACAATTTTGATGATTTGATAGACAATATTTCGAATGAATTTTCTATGGCCCAGCCTGCTACCTGAGAGAAAAGTGAACCTGATAAGTTAGCCGTTACTTTTAAGGAACCTGTTTTTCTGACGAGACAGACCTATACCACAGATCATGAGATTACACTCATGGACAGAAAAGGCGGTAAGGAGAGGCTTTGGGACCAAACTTTTTCCAACAGGTGGCATGGTATTTACACAAGATGATGCCAAACACTTTTGCAAGGTCCCATGCTGAGCAACACAGAAATTGTAACAGAGCTCTTTGCATGGTTGAGATAAGCTGCTAGGAGATACGTGACTCTGTTGAGCCTAAAGTTCAGGTTTTCTTTATACGTTATGAAAAATCAGGGGCTGCCACTTGATTGGCCAAAAAATGAGCTATACATGGGTGGCATGTAGGTCTTCCTATACACCGTGTTGCAGCTTGAGTGGAATTTAGACTTCATCCAAAAGCAAGCATATTATTCTTGGCAACGGCGATCCGTCGCATAATGAGTCTGTCTCATAGATACTAGACGTTGACTTTGACAAGTGCTATGACGAGGTATCGCTGCATCTTCGCCTTTGCAACTGCAAGTGGTACTTAAGGAAGAGCGCCCCCGAAGAATATGACATGGGCCGAGCTGCAGCACTGAAAGCCGGAGCCTTTGTCTCCCCCCCCCCATCCCCACACACATAGTGTTTACCAATAACAGCGTAAACCACATAAACTCCTGGTCGCAGAACATTCGTCAGCGGGGACCGCAAGCCGACGAATGGAAGGCCAGAGACCACGTGGTTTGCTGCACCTATTTCTGGATGAAAAATAAGAAAAAGATAAACCCATACACCTAGTACGTCTTGCAGGAGGTCACTGAGGTTACTATTCGAAGCTGCCATGGTGTGGACCGAACGTTGAAGCGACACAACGCTCTCAAACTACTTTGTAGGCCGTAGTGTCGCACAGGTCACGCAGTGCAGAGTTAGACCATTGCAATAAAGCTTTACATGCTAACAACCCCCTGGTCATTACCCGGTGGTTTCGCATGGTTTTCAAACGCTGCCTTACGATGAATATAGTGATAGTCACGCACGACGACCCCATGCGCCTTTCCCGCCGTATTATTGAAAAGCGCATTAAAGGACACAAAATTGCCGACGATCCGGGCGGCCGTACGACATTGCTTTGTCGGAACGACAAGCTACCCCCCCCCCAACAAAAAAAAAGAAGAAAAACACGGAAAATAAGCAGGCAGCGGGAACCACGGGAACACAATACGTCAACGGCGACTGGGCTCGTCAGAAGGTGGTCGCACAGGGCTACAAATGCGCTACCTGCCCAGATTCACCAGATAAGGACTGAAACATTGATAACACTCGCGCGCACACCCAGGACAAGTGCCATATTACCCGCAGACGCTGCCAAAACGCCAGTGCACACCTTCCCACAGCAAAATACACACTTAAGATATCTCAATAGCGAGCGCTTGCTGCACAAATACATGTTGAGGAGAACAGTAACTTTGACATAGACATTTACGAATCGAACTAGCCGCACCACACTTTGTGCTATGTCCAAAGAACTGGAAAATGTACTCTTTGCAACCAAGCACAATAGAACAGCTTCGTAGCAGCGAACGCGACGGGTAGTAAAGCCTAAAGAGTTCGTGCCCACTGGGGGTCCTCCTGGTACATACCCAGCAGACATAGTGTTCTTCGACGAGCTGATCCGACTTAACTACGGCTACAAAAGCATTCTCTCAGCAATCGACTCCAACAGCCGCTATGTCTACGCCGAGCCTCTGAAAAGCACGTGCAATGCGTGTGGCTTCTCGTGTTGACAGACGCCCCATAGCCCGCTCGCCCCGTCTGGATGACATGGAAATGCTGGTACACCATATAATAAACCGGGCAGAGTTTACCAAAAACAGAGCCCCTCGGTGGTCGGCCACTCGATGGAAAACCGCGTAGGTGTGGACGTGCTCACCTTCAAAGGCGTGTCCGGGACCTTTAAAGATTACAAGCTGCAAACCGTGCTTCCACCAGCCAACGCGCCGCATTCTGTACAGGCGCAACTGGCAAGCGCGGCGAGGCAAAAGCCAAAGCCGGCGCCAGGTTAAGCGAAAAATGGCCTGTGAAGGTTTGACGCCTCGCGAACGCTCTCTGCGACGTTTACGCAGCGTAGCCCACCATTAATTCTGTAGCGCTTTTGCGCGTTGGAACGAAGATATACAGCCGCACAAAAATAGCTGTAGCTTGTTTGTGTTCCGCCAGGATACGCCGCTGGGTTTGGAAATATTTATAGGCAATACAGCAGTCGGCAGCAAGCACCCCGGAGACAAACATCATTTCGTATTTTTGCTGCTCGGATGAAGGCGTGTACAAGTCAGAAAGCTTAGGCTCGTAGCCAATCTGCGGGAGATGGTTTGCTTTTCCATCGGTCACCAGGTAGTATTCTCGCATCGTGGCATAGACAAAATCATAAGTCTTTTTGGAATGCTGCTCGGAGTGCAGCCGATCATCGAGGTAATCGAGATGTTCGGTGCGCTTTACTCCATACTTGGCCTGCGCGGCCTGGAATTCTTCCATAGCACTGTCATGACGTTCGCGTTCGGTGTCGGATTCCTTTTGGTTTTGCACAGAAAAAAAGGTAGTTTGAGCCGGCGAATGCGAGTGCAATAACACTTCGCTGACCATCATTGCAACTGTGGCCGTTAGATAGACTTAATGATATGAGCAGGAATAATGCCTTGTTTAATTAGCGTGTCCTGCGTCCAAAGGCTCAGCGCTGTGATGGTTACGGCCTTTGCTGCGTCTGCGAAGTCTAGGTGACCAAGGTCGGCCAATTTCATTTTAAACAAGCGTTTGGGAATCATCGAATCCCCAGCTTCAAAGGATGTTTCCAAGGTCTTTGTCGTACGGTGGTATAGGTATGTTGCACCTGCCTTCCGCGATTAACAAGTTTTTACGTTATTTTGTTTTAACGTTAAGCACAACATTCCATATGAATGAGTTCAGGCGCATGTTTAATAGATGCTACGGGCATCTGTGTTACTTGTCGTACCAACGGATCCCCCGATGTTGTTTTTTGCTATCGTTCCGACGGTGCTGGCTGCTCTTGCACCTCTGTTCCGCTAACTTGTGCTGGCGCACGTTATGCGGTGTAAAGAAGACCAGATACCAAAGCTAGGCCACCACAGAGAACATAAGATGGTATCGTCTGCTGTTTTTTTTAAAGTCGTAGTTTCGGCTGGAGCGGCGTGCGTGTCGCCAATATCCGCTTTTTTTATAGTCGGGCGTTGTCTCATCACCTCGGCAAGTCTTTTACCAGTAGCAACTCTACCTGGATGTTTAACCTTGGTGACCTGAGTCACTTTCTGAGAGTATTATGCTGATGCATCCTTTTTCGGTTGTGCTTACGTATCCATTATTCAGTTATGCTTGTAATGTCTTGTCATTGTTTGTATTCAAAATTTGACATGTCTATATGTAATCATGCTAGCTGCAATATGGGTACTAGTACCGCACCGTAACTAAAGTAAAGGTGGCTACTGATGTTCGACAAAGAGGTCTGGATCATTGGATCATTTTTTTCTAAAATCACTCGCAAGACATTAGCGGTTATCTATAGGCAGAAAGTGGCTTACAACTGCTATGTACAGTCCGAGCAGAGACGACCCCTGCGAAGCAGTCATCCTGGCCCTCAATTTAGTCTCGTACATTGCTTAGGTCTTTGCTCCCTCTTCATTGATCATAGTCATAAGGCCCTCAAAGGTAAGAGGTCGGCCTATGTATTCTTTCACTGTTCCAGAAGCCACTAACTCGGACAGGCAATCACGCTGCTGTGCTAGTGCTGATTCGTCAGGTGCGGGAACTGCGGCGTGAGTGGCCGTCGTTCCGACTGTCGGCTTGTCAGTTTTTCGATCTTGGGCTTGTCATCCAGTATAGTATCTCGTAAAGATCTGTGTCACTTACAGCAACCGCCATGGTTCTTATGAGGTTCTGGATATGACTGGTTGAGCGCTTAACTCTAAACAGCTTATAGATTATATAGGTTAAGGTCTCAAGTGTTATAGCATGGCTGGTGGCCTAAAAAAATATGAAGCCACCATATTACACCAGCTCAAGATGACCGACACAAATTGGCCATTTTGTATGTTGAGCTGCGCTTCCATGATGATGTAAAAGTGCATGTTTAACATGCCTGCCACCTGGACTGATTTCACCAGTATATACTCTTGTTGTGCTCTGATTACAGTTATCAACAACACATGTGGGGTGTGTAAGAGATTAAACATGATGAAAGATAATCACCACACCTGTATAAGCTGTATGGGATGTCATTCAAACCATACTTGTAATGTTTTCTTTCACTGTTCGGAAGAGAGATGGGTGACTGTCACGGCCAAGCTGTTGCCCTGGGCTAACAAGAGAGCCAAGAAACACACAAAACTTCCTCATGAACACGTCACTCAGGGTGGAAATATTGCCAGTTCAGTAAAAGATCTAACAATCTTTACCATCATCAGCCTCCGACACAGTTACACTAGCACATTACCTACAGTGCCTCAGGCAGAACATATCAGCACCGAACACAATACTGGGCAAGTACCGACATGATATAGTGGTCCAGTCCTGGACAACCCAACACTACTTACAGACCTTGGTACTGGCTATGGTGATTACTCTCACAATACCCAGTACCAGACTTTATCACCAGACTTCAGCTGGCCTTGGACCACGTCTACTCCAGCTCCAACACAGTCTTGATCTATGCCATCTTGGTTTGGGACTGGTTTCAGTGATGTCTTCCCGGTATACTCAGTCCCTGACTCAATATGCAAATTGTCCAACACCCTGTCATGCCAATTCCAGCCCCAGTTCTGTCTCAGATGCCCACTGTAACCAGCACCAGACTCAGTGAACCCGTCTCCTGCAATATCTAGTAAAGGACTAATGGAAGCATTGCATACCGGTACCAGACAGGTCAATCACCAGTCCCAGCTTCATTGCAACCTAGTATGTGCTATAGCAACTTCCTTCCTGACACCTTGTACCCCTCTCAGTCATTTGACAACACTTAAAGTGAACGCCCGGAGATCACCATGTCCAAACACGGACCGACTCCCAGCTTTATTCATCATCCCCATCCACCTGCTTGTCAGTGCAGTTGTTCAAAGTTCGAAGACATGCTCACAAGCGCCATCATCCATCCTTGAAGAAGTCTTCCAGCTTCTGCCTCCAAGTCTGCCTCCTCCTGCTCTGTCAGTGGCCTCTTACAGTATTCCTGCATCCATCGACATCTTAACTAAGAAAGACGAGCTTTCTTTCAAACAGTTACCACTGTCTGGTCAAGTCACTGACGTCCTACATTGTTTCAGAAGGCATCTTCAAAACCCAAGCATCAACATTCTTTTCTTTTTGCAATGATGACTCCCATCCAAGTTCAGCCAATCTTTCTACAAGACACATGCTGATCTTCCACACTCAGTTCCAGCTGTCAACAGAGACGTTGCTAACCTGGGATTGTCTGAACCTTTCACTGTGTGAGTGGACCAGAAGTCATTTCTTGATACCAGTTCACAATGTTGCCTGATTTGGTCTCAATGGTTATATTTCAGCAGTCTGAACATACTCTAGAATATTCTATGAGAACCCAACTGACAGACATGTTTGTATGGCTCATGTATTCAACAACGCAGCTCGACAATCACTGTCCAATGCTATAGCTGAATCTGTTAATCTACAGCTTGTAGAAAGAGATGCATACCTATCCACATATATGCTGCTAAAAGATCACAAAGCGATCCTCAAACTACAAACTTCATCTTTCAACAATCTCCCATGGCCACAGAGAGAAGGTCAGGAAACAGGATGCCAAAGAGGCAAACCTTGTGCAGGCCCAGGTTTCCAGAGCCCCACCATCATTTCCTAAAAGAGACCAGGGAAGTAGAATGGACCAAGTAAGGTACACCAGACAGAAATCCTCATGCAAACCCTTTTCCTCAGATTTCAAAAGCCACCAATGTCAAAACACAGTAAGACCAGGACCAGTTTAACCCAGCTTTTCTCCCTGACATCCCCCCATAGAAAATGATGTCAGGCTCATACAGACCTTTTCTGACATCCCGGAGGGAGAAGAACTATAATACTTCACCACAGAATAGGACAGACATGCCCTGATGACCTGTGGATCTTGCATATCATCTCAGATGACCACCAGATACATTCTGTGACCCTCCCCATCAGTCAATGGCTTCCTTCACTACTAACGTCTCCAGAGACCCATACAAAGCCATTATTCTGCAGCAGGAAACAAACACTTTCCTAATAAAAAGGGCAGTAGCAGTTGTTAACAACACAAGCTCACCGGGATTTTACTCTAAACTTTTCCTGGTTGTTAAGCCCACAATAGTGCAAAGCAAGACATAACAGTCACTTTTCTGATAGTGGAGACAACAGTTTGTTAAGGCTTTGGTTAACATTTCTCATTTGCATATATTTCCTATATCCCTTGATAGAATTTCATCATACTTGGAATGAATTATCCTTACATTTCCTAAAACTCTTAATGGACTTTCTTCATACTTTTGATGTATTATTATGAAGCTAATACAATTTATTCTACATCATGCTCACTCAACCATTTCACTTTTACAGCAATGCTTTCATAGTGGACTTGACATGCAAGCCCTGGCCTTCTTGTTCCCAAGGCCAATGGCAGGCTCTGGTCAGTCACAGGTATAAGCTCTTTCAACCATTGTATTTGGGCATCCAAGTTCAGAATGGAGATCTCAAAAGATCAGTCCTTCAATACTCAGGAGGGAGATTTTGCATTCAGCCTAGACCTCCAAGATGCATACCTTCATATTTCCATTCACAGGTCTTCCTGGTAATTTCTGAGGTTTGTATACATGGACACCATGTACCAATTCAGGGCACTTCCATTTGATCTGAATGTTAGTCTCTCTGTTTTCACAAAAATCATGGACAGAGTTGTGCCAGTCTTCAGAACTACCTCCACATCTGTGACATGGAACTACCTGGACAGTCAGACAACTTGACTGACATCAATTACATCAGAAGGCAAGGGTGAACCAAGCCCACAGACTTCTGCTTTGTGGTTTGGGATTTTCTCCGATGCTGTCATTGTCAATAAATCAACATTCAAGTCCGTCATATCCTAGATAGGCTCAATGTCATATTGAACTCTGTGTCCCAACAGAATCAGCCGATCCATACAGAATGGTCCATTCACCCCCTTGGTCTTCAGTCCAGTCAGTGCCCTCTGAGGTCAGCCTCTTGTGGACCTCTTTGCAATGAGGTGGAACACTAAGTTTCTAACTTTTGTCTTACCCATCTCAGATCCTAAAGCCTGGGCAGTCAATGCCCTTACCCTGAATTGGAGCAGTCTCAACACGTACACTTTTCTCCCACCCCACTGATTCCTAAAGTCTTGCATAAAGTGAGGGAATCTGAGTGCCAACTCCACCTGATTGCTCCCTTCACATAGGAAGAAGCGTAGATCAATAGCCTCCTGGAACTTGTGCCAGAGATTCCCTACTCTTCACCTGCTGAAACAACTGGGCATGCAAATTTTCTGTCCAAATCCAGAGATGCTGAACCTGCATGCTCATATCAAACAAGCCCTCAGAAAGAAATAGTTCAAGCAAGTGGTGTACAGAATTTGCTCTAACAAGAAGACCCACCACTCTGAAAGATTACAATATTTTTCTCCCAGTGGTGTGAGCAGAGACACATTTCTCCTTTAAAAGCCTCAGTACCACAAATAAAAAGCTTCCACCTATGGCTTTTTGAGAAGTTTGCTCCAGTCACGAGCAGGCCTGCCAATTTCAGACACATTTCACCATCATGGAAAGGAAGACATAAGGCCAGAACAAAGACCTCCAAATTTCTAGCCAATTTCAAATAGTCTTGACTGAAGGCCTTGGACCATTGTCCAAATTAGAACCTACCATGAGTTATGATGTGGTTGAACAAGGCACCGTTTAAACCATTGTCGAGGGCCACTCTGTCTCACCTTTTGTACAAGACCTGCATCTTAGTCACTTTAGTCACACAGCAGGCAGAATCAGTGAGATTCACACCTTATCAGTCGATCTGATCTGCAGTTCTGCAATGATGGTTAAGTTTCTCTCATGATGGCCCCTGCTTTCAATGGTAAAAACAGACTCCTGCTCTTGGGAAATTCGTCCTTTGCATTGAAACCACCACCATATTTGAACCCTACTTTCCAAGGGCATCTGCAGGATCCTTCAGGGCACCGAAGTGGTACCTGAAGTGGACTGAGCTGATCAGAAGAGCGAGCTCTTGCATTTCTTTTACCACTCAAAGAAGTAAAGAATGACATTTCTGCTCAGGCTCTGTCATCCTGGATCCATTGGGTTACCCACTCAGTCTACAGGTTATTAACCCAAGATCACACATATTTCTTATGCATATCAACTCATAAGGTTATGGAGGTTCCCACTAGGATAGCATTAGAGTGCAACTTTTCCCTAGCTGACATCATTCATGCCGTGGGATATAGGTCAGATATGACATTCTCAAGCTTTTATGTTCAAGACCTTTTACCCTCAAGGGCTAAATTTGACCTTTTGGACCTATATCAGCAGCACACCAGGCTACCTTCCTAGGTTGCTCAACACCTTTGTAATGATACACTTTACTCTTCTGTTGCTGGATTTATGAGAGAAACAAAGTTTTCTATAAACCATGTCCATTCATTGGCCATGTGCTAGTGCTATCCCGTATCTTACATGAGACCCAAAGCTACTTTACATATAGTAGTTGATGAGCGATAAGGCCATATCTGAAATAAGTGGATGTAACTCCCTTTGACTCTTATATAAATACTATGTGATGAATACTTGGAGATCATTTTGCTCTGAACAAATGTTGAGGAGGAGATGTTGGACAATAAAAGACAAATCCCTGAGGTCATTACAGACAGTAATATAAATCAGTTTGATATCCATGATGTGGTGTTACCTCTGCCTAGATATGATATCATATATCCAAACAGTGAAGGTGAGCTTTATTGTTTCCTGGGCATAGTTACAAAACGACAGCCTGTATTATGCCATGTGTATTACATATATGTGGGAGAGATCAATAATGGATGGCAATTGAAAATACAGTTCACAGAACATCTATATTAAGGTACCATATATACTCACATATAATCCAGGTCAAAATGCAAACAACATAGACCCTAATCTGCCATTGCATAATGTGCTGGCAGATCGGGGTCTATGTTGTTTATTCTACTGATTAGTCCTTACAAACTGAATAGACCCAGATCTGCCGGCGCATTATGCGATGACAGATCTGGGTCTATGCAGTTTGCAGCTGGTATCGGATTATACATGAGTAGAGACGGTAGTTTGCTTTTATTATGCAGCTAAAAATGACATGATCATTGCATTTATAATGTCATCGATATGATGTAACTTTTTACCAAAGTGTATCATAGTGCTGTGAACTCTGGGAGAGATTGGACATAAAAAGACAAGGTTGTAACTTTTGTCTCTTATTAAATAATAATGATAAAGAAAAATTCTTATACAGTTTTAATAATTATAATAACAGTCCTGTGGAAAGAAAATGATAAAGTCAATGCAAGGTTTCAAGACCTTTTGAAAATCTTTAGCAATTCATGACCAGCTTTAAATCTCCCATGCAGGCTTTAATCTGTTGCAGAAAAACATGATCTCATTAATTGTGTCATACTGAAATAATTCAATTGTCAACATTCTTTGTGTATTTGATAAGAGCCTTTGATATTCAACCTGTGCAAATTTGATTAATTTTTAAATACCATATATACTTGCATATAAGCCCATACCACCTGCTTAGACCCAGATCTGCCATCGTGTTATGCGCCAGCAGATCTGGGTCTATGCAGTTTGTAGGGACTAATCAGTAGAACAAACAACATAGACCCTGATCTACCGGCGCATTATGTGACAGCTGATCAGGATCTATGTTGTTTGCATTTGGACTTGGCTTATACTCGACGACATATGGTAATCATTCAGCTATTATTTTATAGGCAATTAGTGATAGTGTACTTGTTTCCATGCTTATATGTCTTTCTTACTTGGGGATTGATATTCAGTCAAGTGTAGTGCAAGATAATGTACACCAACCTATATATTTTTAAGTGATTTTGGATTGTTTGGACATTTATCTACTGTATATACTCACGTATATAGAACAAACAACATAGACCCTGATCTGCCAGCGCATAATAATGCGCCAGCAGATCAGGGTCTATGTTGTTTGCATTTGGACCCGGCTTATATGCAAGTACATACGGTATGTAAAAGTATACATTTTTGAAAAAGTTATATACTCCAACATTTCACAAGTTACATAATTTGAGTGTGAAACACTGTCAATCAACACCGAGTCTGTAAAACAATTATCAGGGCAGGCATTAATGCCAAACTTGAATAAGTTTGACTTTGTATTTTATCATATCAGGTCACCGACAAATAATGCAATGAATATTTCCTTTCAGCGACTGTAACATGGTTTTCAAGTGATTATCAGCCTTATTATACAATTTTATCAGATATTATGTCACACATATGATATTCTGCACATTGATTTGATGTAGCCTCATATCAGATATTATATCACACATATGATATTCTGCACATTGATTTGATGCGGCCTCATATCAGATATTATGTCACACATGATATTCTGCATATTGATTTGATGTAGCCTCATATCAGATATTATGTCACACATATGATAATCTGGACATTGATTTGATCTAGCCTCATATCAGATATTATGTCACACATATGATATTCTGCACATTGATTTGATCTAGCCTCATATCAGATATTATGTCACACATATGATATTCTGCATATTGATTTGATGTAGCCTCATATCAGATATTATGTCACACATATGATAATCTGGACATTGATTTGATCTAGCCTCATATCAGATATTATGTCACACAAATGATATTCTGCACATTGATTTGATCTAGCCTCATATCAGATATTATGTCACATTTTATATTTTCTGCACATTGATTTGTTGTAGCCAGCCTCATATCAGATATTATGTCACACATGATATTCTGCACATTGATTTGATCTAGCCTCATATCAGATATTATGTCACACAAATGATATTTCTGCACATTGATTTGATCTAGCCTCATTTCAGATATTATGTCACACAAATGATATTCTGCACATTGATTTGATCTAGCCTCATTTCAGATATTATGTCACACATGATATTCTGCACATTGATTTGATGTAGCCTCATATCAGATATTATGTCACACATGATATTCTGCACATTGATTTGATGTAGCCTCATATCAGATATTATGTCACACAAATGATATTCTGCACATTGATTTGATCTAGCCTCATTTCAGATATTATGTCACATGATATTCTGCACATTGATTTGATCTAGCCTCATATCAGATATTATGTCACACATATGATATTCTGCACATTGATTTGATCTAGCCTCATATCAGATATTATGTCACACAAATGATATTCTGCACATTGATTTGATGTAGCCTCATATCAGATATTATGTCACACAAATGATATTCTGCACATTGATTTGATCTAGCCTCATATCAGATATTATGTCACACAAATGATATTCTGCACATTGATTTGATGTAGCCTAATTTCAGATATTATGTCACACATGATATTCTGCACATTGATTTGATCTAGCCTCATATCAGATATTATGTCACACAAATGATATTCTGCACATTGATTTGATGTAGCCTCATATCAGATATTATGTCACACAAATGATATTCTGCACATTGATTTGATGTAGCCTCATTTCAGATATTATGTCACACATGATATTCTGCACTTTGATTTGATCTAGCCTCATATCAGATATTATGTCACACAAATGATATTCTGCACATTGATTTGATGTAGCCTAATTTCAGATATTATGTCACACATGATATTCTGCACATTGATTTGATCTAGCCTCATATCAGATATTATGTCACACAAATGATATTCTGCACATTGATTTGATGTAGCCTCATATCAGATATTATGTCACACAAATGATATTCTGCACATTGATTTGATGTAGCCTCATTTCAGATATTATGTCACACATGATATTCTGCACTTTGATTTGATGTAGCCTCATATCAGATATTATGTCACACAAATGATATTCTGCACATTGATTTGATGTAGCCTCATATCAGATATTATGTCACACAAATGATATTCTGCACATTGATTTGATGTAGCCTCATATCAGATATTATGTCACACAAATGATATTCTGCACATTGATTTGATGTAGCCTCATTTCAGATATTATGTCACACATGATATTCTGCACTTTGATTTGATGTAGCCTCATATCAGATATTATGTCACACAAATGATATTCTGCACATTGATTTGATGTAGCCTCATATCAGATATTATGTCACACAAATGATATTCTGCACATTGATTTGATCTAGCCTCATTTCAGATATTATGTCACACATGATATTCTGCACATTGATTTGATCTAGCCTCATATCAGATATTATGTCACACATATGATATTCTGCACATTGATTTGATCTAGCCTCATATCAGATATTATGTCACACATATGATATTCTGCACTTTGATTTGATGTAGCCTCATATCAGGATTCCATGTGTTATTGCCAAATAAAACGTGGAAAGTTATTAGAGGTGGCAAAGACGTGCTTCATTTAATAATTTTAAACACCAGTTTGCAGTTAATGGAATGATGTTAAACACCAGTTTGCACTTAAAGGTACAAGATACTTCCAAAATTGTCACACATGAATGTCAGTATGAGATACATGATCCAGTTAACTCGTGCATTTAGTAGAAACATTTTGGATGAGACACTCAGGGAGACAAGATGAAGTGCTTCACTCACCTCTTAGATGGGGAATGGATATATTTTTACAGGTGAAATGGATTATTATCCACCATTGTTTGGAAAAATCATAGAGAATATTGTGATTGGCTCAATCTGCCCAATTATTTGTCAAGCTAAGTCCTAGATTTAGTTGAAAATTCACAAAACATCGTGGAATACAACCCGCATGAGCATATCTTTTGCTTGTTCTTCCACTTCCACCTCCCAACCCTATAACAATATATAAACTTATTGGAAAAAGATGACGTCATACAGACATCAGAGATTGGCTCCTTAGTCAGTTCTTGCCCTCCAAGAACTTGTCCCCAGGGTTGTAATTATGAAACATACAAGATCCCTGTAATATGCACTTTCTGGGCACAAAAAGACAAATTCAGGTATAACTGACATTGGTCACCGAGACCATTCCTACCCCTAGGAACTTATCCCTTGGTACACAGATTTAGTGGTGTGTGACAAATTATGTGATAATAATCCATTTCACTTGTACTTTACTTTTTATATGCCTGCCATAAGGCAGAACATATTATGTTATGTTGTCTGTTCACCCATTACTCTGTTCCACAAAATAACTCGACTTGTTCACCATGAACAGGTACCAAATTTTGTGGATGGCTTGCACTTGGGTTAAAGAAGAATTCTATTGATTTCAAGATCAAAAGGCCAAAGGTCATGGTCACTGACTTACATAAGAAAATGGTTTCTGCAAAATAACTCTAGTTCTGCAACATCTACCATTATCAAACTTTGTGGATAGTTTGTATTTGGGGTAAGGAAGAACCCTGTTGATTAGGGGCTCAAAAGATCAAAAGTCAAGGTCACTGTGACAAAAAGAAAAATGATTTCTGCACAATATCTAAAATTCTCCACCATGTACTTTATCAAACTTTGTCGATGGCTTTCATTTAGGGTAAGGGGTCCTGGATGGCTGAGTGGTCTAAGGTGCCCACCTTTTCTGATCACTCCTATCTCACCTTTGTCCATGTGGGTTCGAGTCTCAGCTCAGCCAATGTGGATATGTGAGAAAACTTGTCAGTAGTTTCCCTCGTGGGTTGGTTGTTCTTCCCAGGGTTCTTCCTCCACCAAATATACTGGTCGCCATGTATAGCTATCATGTGCTGAACAATGCTGTTAAACCCACAAAACCAAACTTCACTTAGGCTAAGGAAGAATTTTATTGATTTTGGTGTCAAAATGTGAGAAAGGTCAAGGGCACTGACTGAATGAAGAAAAAATGGTTTCTGCACAATAAATCGAGTTCTCCATCATCTGCACTTGTGGTAAGGACGAAGCATATTGATTTGGAGGTCAACAGGTCAAAGGGAAAGGTCATTGAATAAAGAAGAAAAATGGTTTCCCCACAATAACAGTAGTTTAACATCACAGACCTGAACCAAACTTTGTGGATGGTTTGCTCTTGGAGTATGGAAGCCCATTGATTTTCGGGTAAAAATGTCAAAGGTCAAGGTTACTGCGACTGAAAGAAGAAAAGTGCTTTCTGCACACAAATTTAAGTTATCTAAATAGAAGACTGTTAAGCATGGGGTTGGCGTATAATGTGCCAATAACTGTACTCTTGTTGTATTGTGATATGGAACTCATCCAAGACTTAGTGTTACATAAGGTTAGGACATTATTTTCCATGATGAATTTGGAGGGAGAGAAAGGGGATTCCCCTGGATAGGACATCAATCCATCACAGGTAAACCTCTCAGTAGATGTCTAAAGTTTTGTTGACCAGAAAATGTATAATACAGGACAAAGCCCAGGGTACATCAGCTATATCTAGAACCATGTTGATTAGCTGTATGTTGCACTAACCATTGATCAGTTCCTTGGTCTAGAACCATAATGATTAGCTGTATGTTGCACTAACCATTGATCAGTTCCTTGGTCTAGAACCATGTTGATTAGCTGCATGTTGCATTGACCATTGATCAGTTCCTTTGTCTAGAACCATATTGATTAGCTGTATGTTGCATTGACCATTGATCAGTTCCTTGGTCTAGAATCATGTTGATTAGCTGTATGTTGCATTAACCATTGTTCAGTTCCTTGGTCTAGAACCATGTTGATTAGCTGTATGTTACTGACCATTGATTGTAATTGTAATTTACATTTGCAAACCAGCATCACCGTGTCCAGTTTACTCCATGTGTGAAGACATTGGAACAATTCAGGATATAGTTTTGCCACTACATCACCGTGTCCAGTTTACTCCATGTGTGAAGACATTGGAATAATTCAGGATATAGTTTTGCCACTACATCACCGTGTCCAGTTTACTCCATGTGTGAAGACATTGGAATAATTCAGGATATAGTTTTGCCACTACATCACCGTGTCCAGTTTACTCCATGTGTGAAGACATTGGAATAATTCAGTTTTGCCACTAGATTTTTTTATATAGATATAGCGCATAATTTCATGACGTTCTTTCTCAGTGGTAAATTCAAATTTGGACATTAGCTTCAAACTTCAATCATGCTTCTTTCTCGACTAACTGAATTATTGGCTGTTTAATGACATTCTTTTCTCAGTTGTAAATTAAAATTTGGACCTTAGTTTCAAACTTCAAACTGAATTATTGGCAAATAATCATCTAGTTTTCTTCTACTGTTAGATATGATAACAGGATTACGAGTTCACACTGTAGATCTACATTCTGTCAAGTAAGGCAGAATTAATTATGTTGAATTTAGTTGGCCAAAGAAGATAGGATATACATAAGCTACTAGTATTTAGAATAGATATTGTTTTCATAATGATCTGGTGATGGCTTTTATTTTTGACTGTTAAGGAGATCATTTTTAGCTGGTTTTCTGTAAGTAAATAAATCGGACTGATTGGACTAGAGTTACTTATATGTAATTCATCCTCAATCAGCAATACGTATTTATTAACATCAAATCGATATTTTCTACACGTCAGTTTATTTTTTTCTGTGAATTATGTTGATTGCTTGTTTGCTTGTGGCATAGCAGTGACAAACTTTTGTGAACACGATACATTGTTGACAAATTTGTCTGGACTAGTGTGCGACAGATAAAGTCACTTTTTGATGTGTTTTCTCAATGATGTAAATATTGCCACATTGTTAGAAGTCTCTTAGAATGGCTCATATTTTAGTGTCATTAAATTTTAGTGATTTAACAAAGCAGTGACAAAATTTTAGCAATTTATAAATTTTTGCAAAAATAAACAAATTCTGGCGGTAGTTTTACCCTATCTAATGAGAACCAATATATACTTGCATGCTCTGCTATGTCAACACAAAAAAATGAAGCATGATTGGTTTTTTCCAAAGCAATGTATTATCAAACTGCACAACATTAATCGCTGCTAACAATTAGGGACGTCAAAATGAAATTTTAAATAAAACCTCAATAAGAGCTTTTCCTTAAAGTCACATCCAGGAGTTCATCTATTCACCCACTGGCATTACATCCTTATTGTAACATGAAGCTCATCATATGGTCACTACTAATGTCTATCCCTGATTACAAACTTTAAGAACTGTCCATTCAGGTAGACTTCACCGTTTATATTTTACTTTTTTCATTATTTTCACTCAAATTTCATGATTTACAGTATTCTGTGAAACCTGTCTGTAACAGACAACAAAGGGCAAGGATTTTCCTGTCTGTAACAGACAGCAAAGGGCAAGGATTTACCTGCCTGTAACAGACAGTAAAGGGCAAGGATTTTCCTGTCTGTAACAGACAGCAAAAGGGCAATGATTTTCCTGTCTGTAACAGACGGCAAAGGGCAAGGATTTTCCTGTCTGTAACAGACAGCAAAGGGCAAGGATTTTCCTGTCTGTAACAGACAGCAAAGGGCAAGGATTAAAAGAATCCTTCATATGCATCAGTGCAAAATAGAACAAATCCACCCAAGGGCAAAACTTTGTGTCTGATGCAAAAAATCTGATACTGAGTGTAATTTTCCTATCCAACACCGATGCACTATAAAGGATATTTTAGATCATATTCCTGAATCAACAAGTATCCATTGAAGGGCAGATGCTCTACTGGCTGTAAAGAAGTTCCAGGAATCCAAGTTAAGTCTATATCTTCTTTTAACTGCGGAGTGTTTTGACCATCTTTGATATTCATGAGCAATAGAAACAGTCAAGATGGATGCTATGTTGGACAAATTGGATGTAAGATCAGCACTATTTTCATTTAGGATCAACTAGACATTGTAAGAAGTCTTCTGGTGAGAACCCCATGTTGATTTGACAATCCATTCAGTAGGAGTAGTGATAACAACATTTTCAAGATGGCCATTGTAATTGCCATATTAGATGTATTAACAGCACGTTTTATTTAGGACCATCCAATCAGGAGAAGCAGCAATAAAATGATTTTGAACATGGCTCCGTTGGTGACCATTTTGGATGTCAAATTGGCATCACTTTCATCTGAGACTAACTAGGCACCATAAAAAGTCTTCTGATGAAAACCCCATGTCGATTTTACTTTTTGTTTACGACAAGACACTATAAAAAGATTTTCAAGATGGCTACCAATGTGGCCATACTGGATGTTTTACTGGCACTATTTTGACTCAGGGCCAACTAGACAGCATAAGAAGTCATTTGGTGATAACTCCATGTCAATATGACCATCCATCCTGGAGGAGTAGTGATAAGGTTTTCAAGATGGCCACCATGGTGACCAAATCTGGTCAGATCAGCACCATTTTCATTTAGGACCAACTAGACTTTATAACAAGTCTTCTAATACCCAATGTCGATATGACTTTCCATTTAAAAAGAATAGTGATAACATTTCAAGATGGTCACCGTGGTGGCCATATTGGAGGTCATATCAGCACCATTTCATTTAGGACCAACCAGACATCATAAGAAGTCTTCTGGTGAAAACCCCATGTCGATATGACTTTCAGTTCAGGAAGAATAGTTACAAGATTATCAAGATGGCTGCCAAGTCAACCATATTTGATGCAATATTGGCACCAAATTTATTCAGGAACAACTAGATATCATGAGGTCTTTTAGTGGAAACCCCATGTTGATATGACCATTTGTTCTTCTGGAGTAGTAGTTTCAAGATGGTCACTGTGGCAGCACTAGTAGATGTCCGAGTAGCACCATTTTCATTCAGGACCAACTAGACCTTGTGATGAATGTGTGTGTAAAGTTTCATGGCATCCGATAGGCTCTTCTGGTCTATAACCAGAAGAAATTAAAAAAAGGGTTGAAGTCAGAATGGCCTATTGTGAAAACTGATGCAAGTTTACAACAGCAAAACAACAACTGAAAATTTCCTCACCCTGAGAAAGAGTGTAACAAGTATGTCAGGAATGACACATTATATGCCAGCCTTGTTTAGTAATCTTTTATGCAGGCACTAGTAGGGCATGGTTGAACTATGTGGCCCTGATCTAAACTTACTGTGCAGAAACCTTTATCTGGTCTCAAATTTAACACTCACATACTCGTAATATGTGAGTTAATTGTGGAAAATGTGAGTTCAGATTTCATGCATCTTTTTGCGAGTGCTAAATTTTCCAATGATATACAGTAAATCATTAGTAAAACTCCTTGAAGCATGTACATTCTACAAAGTACACATACCATGTTTCAGAAACATGAAACAAAGAATGTTTTGGTATTGATTCCATTACCATGAGATATACTGCTTAACCTGTAGCCTAATACTGTGGCCATACATGTATATACTGAAAATACACAGATATTTTCAAGAGGAAGCAGAATATCTCTTTTGCACCCAACCATTTTATTCACAAATACGGAATTATTTATCTTATATTATCTTCATTTAGGTAAAATCTGTTACTGTGTCACCTCTACTGACTTGCTCTTCTAAAACCAAATGACTGTCCCCAATACTTTCTTGAGGTTGACTGTTAATGAACACTGCATGGTCTGAAAATGCCAACTTGGACATGTGTATAAATCAGATTCAACAATTCAGCTGAAACTGAGAGCCAAGTATTATAGTTCCTTCTTATTTCCAAACTCCTGGACTACAGTATAGGTAACAACAGTGACTGGTAAAAAAAAAAATTACCAGTAGAAACAGGATTTTGCAAGTTGATTTTTTGTCCACTTGCAAAAACAATGCAAGTAGTAGAAAAGTTAAATTTTAGCTCTGATTATTTTCTTATTAGACTTACCATGACTGTGATATTTGACCTTAAGATACCAGAATTTATAGTTTTCTTTATTACCCTAAGTGCAACTTGTCCATTTCTTTATTACCTTAAGTGCAACTTGTCCATTTTTTGATTACCCTAAGAGCAACTTATCCATTTCTTTATTACCTTAAGTGCAACTTTTCAACAACGTTTGGTCCAGAAACATACTCTAGAAAAAAAGTTATTTAGTAAAAATGTTTTTCTTTCAGCCACAATGACCCTGACCCTTGACCTTTTTAACCCCCAAACAATATGCCTCTTCCATACCTTAAGTGCACGCCCTCTGCAAATTTTCATCAAGGTACATGGTCTACAACAAGATTATGAAAAAATATATTCTTTCAGTCACAATGACCACAACCATTACACACAGTCACCCAAATTTTGGTGAATCTATATGGTTGAGTGTTGAAATTTGTGTGCAGAAACCAATTTTCTTCTTTTATTCAGTGACCCTGACCCACGACCTTTTGATCCTAAATTTGATAGAATTCAGCCATCCACAAAGTTTGATCCAGGTCTGTGATGGAGAATTAATGTTTCTGTGCAGAAACCATTTTTCTTCTTTCAGCCACATTGACCTTTACCTCTGACTTTTTGACCCTGAAATCGATAGGTTTACACTAAAAAATCAGTGTAAACTTTAAATGATGTTTCAACACATATCAGCAGTCAAAGAACAGTGACACATCCAATATTGTATACTGAATGATGCAAATATGAACAGGCATAAGTCCACTCTTAACTCGAAAGTAACAAGACAAAAAATAATTAATATAGTCTTCAATTCAACTTTGATATTGAATTTATTTTCCATTCATGAATAATGAGAATATGAATTTAACAAAAACAACAATTACAAAAATGGCTTTTTCAACTTTAAACCAGACTACAGAATATGTATCTGTAGCTACTTCAATCAGTGCAAAACTTTTTACAATGTAAATGCGATGCAATTAACATTTATTTTGATTACTGTGAATGCAGGCTCAAGTGATGATGAAAATCAGGGAGTTTTACCAGTTTGTATGCACTATGATCGCAGTAAACGATCAATGTGATGAAAGACAGCAGCCATGTGATGAAAGATAGACTACACTGGAAAATGATACTACACACATGGCCATCATTCTATATATGAAATGAGTCTCTGGAAATATTACATTGTTACTTGTATGGTGCATTATATTTTCTTTGATTGATGGACTTTTAAGTCTCAAATTTTCTATGGCACACTTTGCTCGCATCATTTTCTTTAATTAAAATAATGTCCGGGCAATAAGAATAGGCATTTGGGACAAAACTAAGTGGTCCTTGGGATAAAACTAAGTGGTCCTTGTCCATGTTGAACTACTGTCCCTTGTATAAAGGACAAAATTAGAACAATAGAAGCACAATTAACAATGATGGAATCTTTAATTGTAAAAAAAAAAATAAAAAAAAAATAAATTCAGCATCCTTGAGGCTTAGGTTATGATGACTTCTGCTTTTTTCTTTTAAGCTCTGGCGATGTACAATCCTTCAAAACACTTCTGAAGTATCGTAAACCATCTACTGGAGAACTCTGTAAAATCACAGGAAAAGTAACTTCAATTAAAAAAAAATTTCTTTTAATGAAAATATTCAATATATGATCTTATTTTAAAGAGTAATTTACATTGAAGTTAGCATGACAAAAATTTGCAATCACCATGAAATATATATATATATATATATATATATATATATATCTATATATATATATATATATAGATATATATATATATATATATATATATATATATATATATATATATATACACACACACACACACACACACAGACTTCCAAAACTTAGCAAGGATCATTTCTGATGACAAGGCCAAAATGACTGCTGGAAAAATTTGACCTACTGTACACTCTTGTTTGCTTTTTTTACATGGGTTTTATTTCCACTATATTCATGGTCCATCAGTGTTCTAAAAATAGCATTCATGAAAATACCCCCAAAAGTTTAATAATAATAATAACAAGAGGCCCAAATGGGCCTAATACTACTCACCTGGCTTATATAGTATTGAAGACCACAACCTATAAAAATTATCTCGAAAACTTCATATCATGTGAATTCTACCTATTTTACTATACTCTGATAAAAATTCTTTCCAAAGATAAAAGCATAATTAATATGCATAGTCTCTTGCTCATAACTGAAGTTATCCAAAATCTTCAAAAGTTAAGTTTACAGATAAAAGCTTTAATGTGTGGTCCACAGAGTCACTTGGCTCTCACATGAATTCAAATTATGTCACAGGTGTTTTTTTTTTTTTAAGGCAATAGGTTTCTTAACTCGTGGTAATTAAATCTGGAGTTGTTTCTAGAGAAAAGCCAATTTAAAAAAAAAAAGAGCTAAAAATACAAAAAATAAATTTTAAATAAATTGTGAATAATGACACAATATATGAAATGCCATAAAATACTGCACAATAAATGTGATAACATATAAATGACAAATGTTTAAGGCAATTCTACATGGCAATACAAACTACTGTCAAAATCTATTTCACCAAAATGTATCACACTTTCTGCCAAATATTTTAGAATTTCAAATGTGGAAAAATGTTTTAGAAATAATTCTCTGCAAATAAATGTATAGACTTGAACATGGTTTTTACAAGAAATACGCTCTTATTGAAGCAAAGTCAATATTTAAACCAAAATTCTTTTTTACTTGCAAACAGATATCTATAAATGTGTCAAGAAATTCTGATCCTTAATTACAACACTGCACATAGTTTATTCTAGCCTGGTCATTTTTTTTGACCAGTTATAAATGACAAATTATTCATTTTAATCCATAAGGTGTATTACTTTGATAACTTTCATAAATTGTTCTCTGGAAACTGATGCATCTTGTATTCTAAAAAAAATTCTTTCTGGTTGGCATAATTTTTACAAGGGGAAGAACTCTGTAACCACAAATATGTGATTCTCAAAAGTCAATATCATGGGAAAATAAGGCACCGATACTCTACTGTCCAAAAAGAATTTCAGGAATTCAAGATAAGACCATGGGTCTTCTTTTTAACTGCTGATTGTTGAAACCATCTATGATAATCATGAGCGATACGATTTTCAAATCAGCAACTGTGGCAGCCATATTGGATGTAAGATTGGCACCATTTTCATTAAGACTGAATAGACACCATTAGAAGACTTTTGGTGAAAACCCCATGCCAATATGACCAACCATTCTGGAGAATTAGTGACCAAATTTTCAATATGTTCATTGCAGAGGCCATATTGGATGTCTGCAGGGAACCATTTTGATTTAGGATAAACTAGATATCATAAGAAGTCTTTTAGTGAATACCCTATGTTGATATGACCATCAATTCTGGAGGAGTAGCAAGAAAAAAAATTCAAAATGGACACCATGGTGGCCACAATGGATGTCAGATCGGTGTCATTTTCATTCAGGATCAACTAGACATCGTAAGAAATCTTCTGGTGAAAACCCCATGTCAAGATGACTTTCCATTTAGGAGGAGTAGCAACAAGAATAATTTCAAGATGGTTGCCATGGCAGCCATATTTGTGGTCAGATCATAACCATTTTCAATCAGAACCAACTAGATATCATAATTAGTTTTCTGGTGAAAATCCCATGTCAATATTACTTTCCATTTAGGAGGAGTAGTAATAACAAGATTTGAAAGATGACGGATATACTGGATTTCAGATCAGCAACATTTTCATTTAGTACAAACTAGACATCATAAGAAGTCTTCTGGTGAAAACCCAAATGTCAATATGACTTTCCATCGAGGTACGAGTAGCAATAAAATTTCCAAAATGGCTGCTCTGGTGGTCATATTGGATATCAGATTATCAAGTTTTGTTTAAGACCAACTAGACACCATGAGAAGTCTTCCCGTAACAACCCCATGCTGATATGACTTTCCATTCAGGAGGTGTAGTAATAACAAGATTTTCAAGATGGCCTCTGTGGTGGGCATATTGGATCACAAATCAGCACCATTTTCATTTAGGATCAACTAGACATCGTAAGAAGTCTTTAGTGAAAATCCCATGTTGATATGACCATCCATTCAGGTGAAGTAGCAAGATTCAGATAAGATTTTCAAGATAGCCACTGAGGTGGCCATATTGGATGTCCGAGTGGCACCATTTTCATTTAGAACTAACTAGACATCATAAGAAGTCTTCTGGTGAAAACTCCATGTCAATTACACTTTTTATTCATAAGGAGTAGCGATAACAAGATTTTCAAGATGGCTGCCAAGGCAGACATATTGGACATCAGATCAGCA
Source organism: Margaritifera margaritifera (assembly GCA_029931535.1). NCBI lineage: Eukaryota > Metazoa > Mollusca > Bivalvia > Unionida > Margaritiferidae > Margaritifera > Margaritifera margaritifera. The sequence goes on along the minus strand of JAQPZY010001647.1, from coordinate 4,981,614 downwards.
CCATTTTCATTTAGGACCAACTATATACATCATTAGTGAAAACCACATCTTGATATGACCATACATTCAGGAGGAGTAGCAATATAAAGATTTTCAAGATGGCTGCTGTGGTGGGCATATTTTGATGTCTGAGCAGCACAAATTTTCATTTATAACCAACTAGACCTTGGGGTGAATGTGTGTGTAAAGTTTCATGGCAATCCTCTAAATAGTTGGAGAAGAGTTGTGATAACAAACTTGTGCTAGCACATGGACAGATGTCAGATGATGGACAACAGACCATCCTATAAACTCTTGTGGTCTATGACAAGTTGAGCTACCAAAACTGATTACATTATTGCATATGATCCGAGAGTATTTCTATTTGATTATTATGCACAGATCTTGCTCATAATAAAACTCAATAGATATCTTGATGGTTTTAGTCTGTTTTCCAAGTTTACTCTAAATAAGATCAAAAATAGACTCTACGGTAGTAACAAGTTAAGCCAATCAGATGTAAGATCACCTCATTAATCTGTCTGGCTCTCGCTCATCATCAATCTCGTGTGAAATCTTGATCATACAAGCCTGTTTTCCAAGTTTGATCAAAATCTGATCAGAAATATGGCCTCTGGAATCGTAACAAGATCATCGCATTAATATGCATGAATCTAACACATTATAGAACTCATTCAATAGCTTGATAATACAAGCCCATATTCCAAGTTTGATCAAAATTGAATCAAAAATATAGCTGCGAGAATGGTAACTAGCTCTGCCAATCAGATGCAAGATCACTCCATTAATACGTGTGTATCTCACTTATTACCAAACCTGTCTAAAATCTAAATGATATAAGAATATATTCCATATTTGATCAAAATTATATCAGAAAAACGGACTCCTGAGTGGAAAAAAGCTCGGCCAATCAGATACAAGATCACCTCATTAATATGTGTGGATCTCACTCGATATAAAACTTGTCAAAAGATCTTGATAATATAAGCATATATTCCAAGTCTGATCAAAATTAGATCAGAAATATGGCCTCCAGAGTGGTAACAAGCTCAGCCAATCAGATGCAAAATCACCTCATTATTATGCACAGATCTCACTCGTATTCGAATTCGAATTTGTCACAGATATTGATGATATAAACCTATATTCCAAGTTGATCCAAATCAGATTTAAAAAAACATGGCCTCCAGATCAGTAACAAGCAAATGTAGATGGATGGATGATGGATGAGGGCACAGGGCCATGCCATAAGCTCACTTGGCCTTATGGCCAGGTAAGCTAATGGCCAGGTGAGCTAATAATAATAATAAATGTCAAATGGACAGCATCTGCCAATTCTGCATTAGTGCAAAATTCTTGAACCATGAAGTTAATATCCAGTGGACAGCATTATGTGATACTAAAAGACCACAGAAACATAAGAGCAGAAGCTACAAATTTTAGAACAGTCAAAAATAAAGAGAAAAAAAGAGCACCTAGGTGAACCAACCTGTTTCATACATGCAGAAATGGACGTATCTGATTCATTGAACACACTTGGATATAGAAGCCTCAGGCAAACTAGCCACACTGGTTCATGACTGGTATCACCAGAGGATGAAGAATCAAAAGACTTGATAGGAGACTGCGAGTTCTGATTTTGTGGTGGATGTAAGACTGATGATCTAGTGGTCTTGTCTATCCAAGGACACCAATATCTGTGTTCCATAATAGGGTCTATCTTTTCTCTTTCCTGCAGAAAACACAATATCACAGACATTAAAACAAGATGTGATATATCACTAGCTGAATGATAGAATTCTGTGAAAAAAGCTTTTTTTATGCATCTACTAGACAGTATACACTTAAAATGGTATTGAAATAGGTGTCCTAATTGTTATAAAAAACATATGTACAATCAGAAGAACAGATTTCTTGACATTGACAGATGGAGATGATAATAAATATATGATGATGCTGATTATGACAAAGTATTTTCTGCTTCTATTGGTTACTTTTAAAGAAAAAAAGGGCATCGGTAATGACTATGCTGATACTATAAAACTAGTCCAGTTTTAACACGAGATGTCTGGTGGTGGTGGTGAGAGGGACAAGAGAAGTTTGAGGAGAAGGAGGAATGGGTATTTAAATGAAAGAGGAGATTAAAAGTGGAAATATTATATAAATAGAACCTTGGTATTGTGTTTCTGATATAATGTGTTCATAAACTGACTTTTTGAAGATATTCATTTGTTAGGCATCATCAAGTTTCCCCTATTCCGAAATGAATGAATGAGCTCTGAACTACTTGCACCATCTTCCATCCATTTGAATGTTTGTTGTCTGCTAGATGTTTTAATTAGACTCTCACTTGTTTGAATGAATACTATAGAATTATTGTAACGTCCACCTGTGCTTCCATCCATTTATTCATTGGACAACTTTACCATCTCAATCTGTTTATCCATGTATAGACCCGTCCGTTTATCTGTTCACCCATATGTCGGTATGTCCGTCAATCCTTTTATTAATCTATAAGTTTGTCCGTCCATCAGTTCCTTCATCCATCTGTTTGCCAACTGCCCATCCATTCATTTGCTCTTTGCTGATCCATCTGCTTGTCTATGCTCGTCCCTCTGTCCATTCATGTTTACATCAACTGATCCATATCCAAGTGATCTGTTCCCCTCCCTGTTGATCCATTTCTGTGTCTGCCCCTTCATCCTATTTTTACCCATCTGTTGTTCTGTTTGTCTGCCAATCTAAACAACCATCTGTCTGTCTTGTCAAAATGTTGACCGTTTATGTCTTCAAATATTTTTTGTTCAAACAGAAGATCTATTAAAAACGTAATACACCACAAAAGTTTGCTTTCTTTTCATATTTGCACCTCCTGTTTTGCACTTTAAAGGAGGATCATTAAACTTTTATTCAGGTGGAGAAAATTAAAAGAGGAAGCTACAGATTGAAAAGGAGAGTTGTTATTCTTCATTATGTGTATACCTGGTTATCTACATAACTACCTACATACATACACTGTACATATATACAACAACTGTATATTGTGCATGCTTTTCAAATCCATGTCATTTGAAAAATAAAACTTCAAACACACTTGCTTAATGTTGTATTTGATTGTTTCCCATCTGGTCGAACATCCAAGCTTAGCACAAATAGGAAAATAGCAGTTAGCCATGTACATGATTTAAGAAATGCAGTGCAGGTGAGAAGAAGCAGAATTATTTTGGTGCAATTAATATTATCTTCATGAAACAAGAAATGTTCAAATGTGTGTGTGTGTGTATTTGTGTAGGTGTTCCACAGGCAGCAAACAAGTATGCATATATGTGTGTGTTTATTAAGGGGGATGTTTTATTGCTCTGACAAAAACAAATGATACAGCACTGACATGTAGAGCGATCATGTGTTCTTCCTATAATTACTTCCAGGAAATGTATACCCATTCTAATCACCCTACCCTACCCTTAGAGCTGCATGAAGGGGCAGTATCTCCCAAAGTGGCAGAGGAATTAATAAAAAAAATTGGGCCAAAGAAACCGTTAACCTCACCTCTCTCACACACACACCACTATGTAACAGTAGATACATATTAATATTCACCCATATTTTCCAGTAATACAGCCAACTAACAATTACAATAATAATGAAGAGCAAATTAGATTATTTGATGTGACCAGTTCTGATATGAAGGTGAAGAAACATTACTGTTATTTTTTCTACAACTTTGATATCTTTAACTAATCTAAAAATAGCAGAATTAACTACACTGCATCAATAAAATGAATCTTTGGTGTAAATTTTACCTAGAAAATAATTCTTAGTGATACAAATGAGAACTGTTGGCACCTGATGCATAAAGCTTTTTAATGAATAAGAAAATTTCACGAAACTGAAGAAACTTTTAGAATAATACATCTAACATGAAACATATCAGTTTTGATAAATAGAAGCAGAAAAGAGGATATGAACTTCTTCCTCTTGCATGTCTATGTATACAGTGTAGCACACACACAAAACACATCACTCATATATTGAATGATTATTCACGTCATATAATGATTTCTGCTGTATATTAGATCATCATCATTTTGCATTTAAAACAAAGTAAAGACTAATACCCATGTCAAAAACAAAACACTTTATAAAGTACCCATCTAGTAGATACATTCAGAAAAAATATCATTAAAATCTGACATGGGTCAATCTTATTCAAAAGTAAACCTAATCATCATAAGTTACCAATTTCTGTTTCTTTGGACTGGATTCCCCATTCTCCAAAGTCTGACTATTGCAGCTAGTTGTTTCAGACACTCCATTATGGCCATTCACATGTTCTGTGTAATTCCAAAGTCCTACTTTTCTCCTACAATACTGGCACATCAATATATCCTTCAATGAATCACTGAAACACGTGACAGAAAAAATCACCAATTACCATCTTTCCTTGTTTAAAATGAACATAAAATTGCAAAGAGCACAAACTCAGATCTGCCATCCTATAATGTTCCCACTTATCTGGGTCTACATAGATCCTTCTATTTAGGATTTTTATTCAAACAGTGTAGACCCCAATCTGCCAAAGCACTATGCAATAGATAGAAATTATTAAACTTGTTTCACAACTTAGAGTGAGCCTTGGTAGCTCAGTTCGTACAACATCAGATTTGCCATCCATGGGTAGCAGGTTCTATTACTGCCCAGGCCAGCCTGGGTTAGCTGCCTCATTGTGTCCTTGGGAAAGGCACTTAGCTCCCACTCCATGGCATGATATAACCAATGTTTTAAAAGTGCCATTAAAAACTTACCGATCAACCATCATAACTTCATATAAATTGAACCCTCCTGTACGATCCTCTTTTTCTTTAAAATATTTAAGCAGATTTATTTAACAGGTACTTCGCATAAAACCAATTCTACTATTATCTACAATGTTAAGTGTAAATGACAAACTTTACAGTTTCATTCTTTGCCTTAAAATAAATTTTTAAAGCAAAAATCACTTAACTTAAACAAAACCATATAAACAAAACGTGTGTGACACCTCCTCAAGTTCAATTTTAAAGAAATCTCCACAATACTTAAAAAAAAACAAAAAAACAAACAACAAATGAGTAAGCTTTCATACTGATAAAGATCTGTACAGTATAAAGTATCACTTCACTAACTGAGCCAACCATCTATTACAGCATCCTATTGTAATCCCTAAGAAAATCATTAATATATTTTCTCCAATTTTTATTGGAGATTTGCTGACCAGTAAAGAATGTTACTTGCATTCAACAGAAAGCAGCATTAAATATTTATTGAGTTCTGCTTCTTGACTTTTGTACAGGATGACAAAGAAAACTGGTGTGATTTGGCTGGTTCCAGAAAGGTCACTTGCACTAAAAATTCCAATCATTTCATTCAAATGTAACTATTTCAAGAAAATGTACCTATGCTGATTTTTTTAACAATGTTGTGTCCAAGTAACTTTCTAACATAAGTAAGATAGTCTTAGTGCATCTGCACATATATAATATCATCAAAAATGTATAACAAGAGGCCCACATGGCTCACCTGGCATACATTGGTCTAAAAGGCAAATGTAGTAATAAGTAAAAGTCTTGGGTTGAAAAGAAACCCATGTCAGGACAATTTCTAGCTATTGGTAGAAATTGGTGGAAGTGATATGTTGTTTAACTGAGCATCTACTCTGAGTAACTTTAGCTGGACTAGATGGTCCATTGACATCTTTTGTATGCCAATTTTCACATTATGGCCTGATATGGAAAGGCAGTTTTTGAGAGAAACTTGTTGTTTGATAGTATTTTGAAATATTGGTAACAATAGTCATACTTATCCGATCAGAATAACATTCGGAAATTACTCTCTGCTACCTCCGAATCCAGCCCTCCTTGAAAGACGAAAAAACGTCTTTCCATCTATATATATAGAAGGGAAATAACTCTTACAGATTAATTCTCCTTGTTCCTGCTAGGTGACCACCTGTATCCCGGATGTTGACTATTTTAAGCCTGAGAGAAACCTATAACAGGAGGCATTTGTATGAAAGGGTGGGCAGGACTGATAGTAATGTGATCGGGTAAGTGTTTTTGGTGAAACACAATTTACAACAAATTTCCATTTTCTGTCAAAAACATTATCTGATCACATTAACATTAGGAGAATAGGTACTAGGCGGAGGAAATGCTTGAGCATCCAACCTCTATCCATGTCACCATGTAGGAGCATGACAACTGCTCTACTAAAAGAATGAATTTATCCTAATGTGATGGCAGCAAAAGCGAAGATTATGCATTTATATACATACAATGGTGATCCCTGTGGGATCCTGCACCAGGCTATTGCTTACATACAAAAGTTTCCCTGGTGAATCCAGTGAAAGTTGTAAGGTCATGCCCAGGGGAGAGGTTGTGCTGTCATCAACAGGGCATGGTAACTGTCTGGGCAGCTACCAGTGGCCTGATGAGATTCAGCCCCCCCCATTTAAAAGGCTGTGTCTCATAAATAGCACCTGGATAAAGTAGACTGGGCATGCAAGTCAACTGATTCCACCATGTCTCAAATTTTGACATTAGGTTCAAAGGCCAACCTCATGTAAATTGCTGGTATTTTGTGAGCTGAAATCTTCACGAGTCATACCTGATCCTGTGAGAGTTCAGAGTATGCTGATCTAACAACCTCCCTTTTGTAAAAATTCTGTATATCTCTTTGATTGCTGCCTTAGAACTTAACTCTCTGCTTTCCATCGTTGGATCGAATGTTCAGGTAGGTCCACATTGTCCCCCTCAATGACCGGCGGGTTGTCCTCCTCCTGTATGCTCTGCATCCAGGGGTATAGCATTCCATACTGCAGTGATGATGCCGAGCCATCACCATGCATAAAAATGGCTCTACCTTTTAGATATGCTAGTAGGGCTGGTCAAGTCATGTCCAGCACAGAGCATGCTCTGGCTGGGGAATGTTGGTCCAGGGTGTCGGCATGGCCGGGCCAGATGGCTGGATAGAAGGCTCCAACTGTGATGTCAGAGTGCCATGTACTGGTATTATGATATGGTTGGTCTGGCTGGTTGGCCTGCCTGCCAGGGCAGTTTGCTGGGTGTAGGCTGTCATCCCTGTAGGAACTGTTGCGCAATGCGTGGTTTTCCAGTCCAAGATGATAGATTCATGCCCGCTGAAAGTGCACACTGATTGGCCGTACATCTGGAGAGGTTGGTCAGCGGCCAGGACAGCATATGATATATGACTTCTGGTTCCGGCCAGTCTGCAAAGTTGGAAGGTAATCCCACATGCCTGGCTTCAACATTATTGAGTCCATGCACAGGTGAGGATGGGGGTTTATGCCCAGAGGGCTGCCAAATTGGGTTAAAAAAGGTCCTAGTTTTGTCTAATTTGCTTGTCGACAATCTTGATGGCAGCTTATTGTAGTATAATCATAGCTTGAGAGGATTTTCTTGGTGTAGCTTCAACTGGATTGGATGTAATCGTCACTGTAGGCGTTGTTTTAGGTATCTTTGCCAGGAGGGGGGGGGGGGGCACCTAGACATCCCACATAAACTTGCCAACGATTCCAAATTTCGATGAATGCTTAACACTTCATATTTGGAAGATTTCGGTGTGCCCTTTTTTTGCGACCCTTCAATTGCCTTTTCAAGATGTTGGACCAAACATCTGCCCACAATACAGATGCTATATGGGTGTGAGGAAGAAAATGAATAAATACGAATTAATTTACCAGAAAAAACACTTACTTGATTGTCAACAATTATTATAAATTGCAATGGATTCTTCAGAGGCACTGTTAACAGTTGCAAGTGAAAGTTTAAACTAGTAAACATCTGGGATACAGGTGGCCACTTAGTGGAAACAAGGGGAATTAATCTGTAGCAATTACTTCCTTTCATCTCTATATGATCTATAGATGGACAGACGTTTTTTCGTCTTTCAAGGAGGGCTGGATTCGGAGGTAGCAGAGAGTAGTTTCCAAATGTGATTGGTTAATTTATCTGATGGAGAAAAGTATCATTTGTAGGTTTTCCACCTGGTTGCTATGGAAACCACACCAATGCTAGGGAAGTTCACCTCAGACACAACTTTGATAGAGCATGTCTTCAGAAACATTCATACTAAGTTTGGTCAAAATTAACAAGACTGTTTTGAAGAAATTAAAAGTTGGTTTTCCATATGCTTGCAATGGAAGCCACACCTATGCCTGGGGAACCACATCATAAGTTTTTTTGATACAGCATGTCCAAAGAAACACTCCTACCAAGTTTGATAAAAATTTGCTCAGCTGTTCCAAAGAAGTTGCAAACAGGTTTTCCACCTTGCTGCTAAGGAAGCCATACCACTGCTATGCGAGCCACCCCAGACACATCTTTGATACAGCATGTCCTAAGAAATATTCCTACTGATCAAAATTGGCTCAGCCTTTCAGTAGTTGCTAAAAACAGGTTTTCCATATAGTTGCTATGAAAGACAAATGGGCGATTGGGGAGCCATCCAAACACAATTTTGATAGAGCATGTACTAACAAATATTCCTACCAAGTTTGATCAAAACTGACTCAAATGTTCTGGAGAAGAACCTGAAAACAGGTTTGCCACATGGTTGCTAAAGAAAGCCACACAACTGCTTGAGGAACCACCCCAGACAGAGTTTTGATAGAGCATGCCTAACAAACGTTCCTACCAAGTTTGATAAAAACTGGCCAAACTGTTGTAGAGAAGAGATCAGATATAGGTTTTCCACTCAGTTGCCCAGAAAGCCACAATGTTGCCAGGGCAGACACCCAAGACAACATCTTTATATAACATGTCCTAACAAACATTCCTAGCAGGTCTGATTCAAATTGGCTCAGCCATTCTGGAGAAGTAGTTGAAAATAGGATTTCCATATAGTTTCTAAAGAAGCCACACTGTTGCCAGGGGAGTCACCCTGAACACAATTTTTATACAGCATATTCTATCTAACATTCTTGTGAAGTTTTATCAAAACTAGCTCAGTCACTCTAGAGAAGAAATCGATAATTGGATTTCCATATGGTTGCTAATGAAGCCACAATTTGCTAGATGGTTGCTAATGAAGCCACACTTTGCTAGGGGTACTACCCCAAACAATTTTTGACAGAGTATGTCCTTAGAAATATTTATACCAAATTTAATAAAAACTAGTTCAGTCATTCCACAAAAGAGGCTGAAAATAGTTTTTTTTCTACCTGGTTGTTATGGAAGCCACACCATTGCTAGGCTAGCCAAGCTGAACATAACTTTGATAAAGCATGTTCTAAGAAACACTTCTACCAAGCTTGATAAAAACTGACTCAGCCATTCTTCTCAAGATGTCAAAAATAGATTTTCCACCTGGTTGCTAAGGAAGCCACACAGTTACTAGGGAAGCCAGAGTGATCATTATTTTGGTACAGCATGTCCTGAGGAACATTCCTACCAAGTTTTACTCAAATTGGCTGAGTAGCTTTTGAGAAGAAGTTGAAAACAGCAATGATGACAGATGATGACTGATACATGCCATATGCAGGGTCATAACTTAAGCCTACATGGCCCTATGACCAGCTGAGCTAAAAATGAAGGAAATATACAATTTACTTAAATTAGCGTAGCTATATGCAATTTGTTATCAAAACTAAAGAGAGTAGTACAAACTTATTATAACCAAAATATTACAGATTGATTATCTGTATGGTACCTAGTCCTCCATCCACAAATGGCGAGTAGGATACAGTTCTCATGGTAGCATTTGCTCTTGTCCTCGGAATCCTGACTAGATTCTTGGTGAAGTCTACAACTCAGTTTGGATATATGTTCATCTTCTACACCCTTAAAAAGACAAAATAACTTCTTTACATACATCCAAACCTGCCTTAACAGACATCTTCATATAAAGGACAGCATTTTAAAACATTTCTTAATTTCAAATACATATTTAATCTCAAGATAAAGGATACTTGTCCATAATGGACATCATTTTGTAGTTCTTGAGTGCACTTTCTAGACAGGCTTCACTTTGGATGAAATTATTGTATAATGCATGGCCATTTTAAATAATGTATGGATAATGACTCAGAATTTCATATCCATATCATTTTAACTGGTAAATGCATAATATTCTTGTGTCTTTTTGTACAAATAGATAACAATAAATACAGTAAATTGTGTTTACAACAAACCTCTTGGGACCTCCTAAATTACCTTGTTAAATTTATAATGCATTTTATCTGTTGTTCACACAGCCCTGGAGATTTTTTTTTCAAGGACTTTGCTAAAGCGTTTTAAAGGACTTCCAATAGTATTAAAGGAATATTTTCTCTCATGGCATGTGGGTCTTGCTCCCATTTTGAATTGTAAACACAGCTCATTCATAGTCAGCTAACCTTCCTCACTAAATAAGTCACCCATTTACAAATGAGATTTTTGCACCTCTACAACAAAGGGATGCTATTTCACCTGGTAACTACCAGGTGTCATGTGTCATTTTAACCACCCAATTATAATCCCTTTTTATTTATATATACAGAGGAGCCTCGTTAATCCGGACACCTTCGTTCCCAGTGAATATGTCCGGATTAATGAGTTTTCCGGATAATTGAATCAGAGATTGATACAATGACACACCTCCATATTTGCGTAGGTGAATCTGTGTTATCCGTCTTTATTGTATTTTCATATACGATTTTTCAAATTCTTTTTTTTGGACAGATTATTTCCGGATTATCAAGGCAAGTTTTAGTAATGTTACACTTTGGTCCCCGATTTTGATTTCTGGATCCGGAACATGGATTTCTTGATTAACGGAGCAAATAACCATTTAGGAATTCCATTCCCATTGAACTATGTCCGGATAGTGAGGATTCCGGATAAACGGAGTCCGGATTAATGAGGCTCCTCTGTACATTATTTTTTGGAAAATATGTAAATACTGTGGTCCCCCCTCTTATAAGGCCACACCTTCTGCAGCAGGAAAGTGGCCTTATAAGAGGAGTGGCCTTTCTAGAGATGGATCACACAGATGTGAGTAATAATTGTATATAAAGTATGAAGGCATTACTAATTTTTAAATATTTAATATTTTCATTTAAGAATCACAGGAATGTTATGGAATCAGTATATTAAAACTTATATCAATGTTATTCAAAATAATTATGAATAATCATCAATTGTGGTGCAAAACCACCTTGTCAATAAAATCAGGGCACAACATATGGTTGTAATTATCACTGTCCATTGATTCCATTTACCTACTGCAGTAGATTGTCTTACTGATGATGTTTATTTGAATCTTTCTGACATCATATTTCTCAGTAGTGATCAAATGACTCTCCATCTTTTTGTTTAGTTGAATTGCTTTCACTTTTCCTTCTAAACTGAGAATGTCTAACAAAACTTTTTGCAATTTGTACTTTTACATGAGATGCTCAGTGTTTACAAAGAAAGTGAGCTTCACACATCATTGACTGGTTTTAGTCTGGTACCCTGTCAAGTACATTTTGTAATCTATGTGAGAGAAGCCATTAGGCTAACATACCAGTGTTACTTTCTAGTCACTGGATGTCACACTGACTTGAGATAAACAATACTGTGCTTCTCATCTGTTAGCTTTTGTCATCTTGATAATTATCAGTGGTAATAATAGCCAGTAATTATGAAAGTGACAAAACCTAACATCTAAGGAACACACAGCAGTAAGAATAATAGGATTGCTTACCTCTCTGTATAGATTAATATTACTTTATCGGCATGTTGCAACAAATGTCAATGAGTTGAATTTAGATATCAACAAATATTCAAGAGACTGTGCTGTCATTGTCATATCAATCTGTTGGATGAAAGAGAATAAATTATCTTATCTGTCTGTAAACCCGATTTTGTGGCCACTCATGAGGGGTAAATTTTACAAGCTTTTTTCACTAATATGCTGGCCACTAGCTATGTTAGAGGGGTGGCCATCCTAGACTAGGTACTTTTAAACACAAGCTAGTATGTGCCATGGGATTCTGGCTGTATAAAGCAAGTGGCCGCTGGCCAGGGGGGCTGTTCTTGAGGAGGACCACTGCAACAAAATCTTGAATTTACATAATGAAAAATATTTTATTCCATTTTAACATTTTATATTCTCTCTGATAAATTCAAGAAGCTTTAGGGAAAAATAAAGGACTTTTTCAGGAAATTCTATTACTTTTCAAGGATAAAACCAACTTTTTTTTTAAATTCAAGAAGTTTCCATGGTTGCCCTTCAAAGTCATGACTTTTCAAGTTTGTACAAACCATGTTTTCACTGTATTAATTCATATATTAGTGATTTTACTTCAAGATGTTTAGGACATAAAACCTTGTGCATAATTTTTAGCTCATCTGGCCATGAGGCCAAGTCAGCATATCGCATGGTCCTGCATCATCCATCTACATTTGCTATTTTAAACCTATTAAATAACTTCCTTTCAAAAATGGCTCAAATGAATTTGGCTAAATTTTACAGAAAACCTCCTGACACAAGGGGCCTTAAAGTTCAAATAATGCTGTTCTGCCATTAACTATGGCGGCCACTATTAAAAACAGAAAAACCTTTAAATGGTTTCCTCTAAAAAACTGCTCAACAAAATTTGACCATCAAATATGGCTGCCATTACTAAAAAAAGAAAACCTTTTAAGACCTTCTCAAACACTGCTCAACAGAATTATACCAAATTTGACAGTAATCATCCTAACTTGAAGGCATTTCAGATTTATCCAAATGATGCCAATCTGCCATCAAAATATGACCATGTTACTAAAAATAGAAAAACATTTTTAAAAAATTTATCTCAAAAACCAGCCCAACACAATTTGACAAACTTTGCCAGAAACCATCCTGGCATAAAGTCCTTTTCATACTGAACCACTGATGCATTTGTTCCATTAAATGTGGATAAAGGTACAAAAAAGAGAGGAACTTTGAAATAATTGTTTTCATAATGTAGAGAATCAGCAGCAATGGAAGAAATTTACAGAAAAAGCATCCTAGTGAACCGGATTTCTTGTTCAATTGCTCTTGCATTTTTGGCTGTTAGATGTCAAACTGGTGAGTGATCTCAGGCCTACTTGCATCTCTTGTTACAAGGGTTCCATGGAACACACTATCTCACACCTATGATGTGTTTTAAAATTCTAACAAATCAAACTTCAAAACAAAACTATACAACAAAATCTTAATTAAGATGATATTGCTACCAGAAAATTGATATATAGGTCTTATTAGTTGATGTATTTAAATGAAACTTTGGTATCATATATACTTGTATGTAAGTCAGATCCAAATGCAAACAACCTAGACCCAGATCTGCCATCACATAATGGGCTGGCAGATCTGGGTATATGATGTTTGTTAGTAGCACAAACAACACAGACCCTAATCTGCTGGTGCATTATGCATTGGCATATCAGAGTCTATGCTGTTTGCAGTTGGATCCAACTTACAAACGAGTATATATGGTATTGTCTGCTAATGCAGGCAAGACCAAAAAGCCTTAGGAACACAATCACTCAACAAAAAAAGTTTCCAATCCTTATTTCTCACATCCACTATTAGTATTGGTACAGATTTTCGAGACAGATTGCCCATTTGGAAAATCCTTATTTCTCACATCCACTATTAGTATTGGTACAGATTTTCTAGATATATTGCCCATGTGGAAAATCCTTATTTCTCACATCCATTATTAGTATTGGTACAGATTTTCTAGACAGATTGCCCATGTGGAAACTCCTAATTTCTCACATCCACTATTAGTATTGGTACAGATTTTCTAGGCAGATGGGCCATGTGGAAAATCCTTATTTCTCACATCCACTATTAGTATTGGTAGAGATTTTCTAGGCAGATTGCCCATGTGGAAAATCCTTAACCTACATCACAGGATAATACAAGAGCATTCTGACTAGCACATTACTCCAACTTGTTTTTATGACGTCGTTTTGTCCATTGTCAGCTTAATTTCAGAACTTCAGTTATGTGTTTTAACCACATGTCCATTTTTGAATTGAATCATGATTCAATTCAGTGTAAACCACATATTATTTATACTCTCTAAAGAGAAAAAAGTCAATTGATACTTTTTCCTTTTAATGTTTTAACTGTACCAATTGGGCACCACTTTGTTTAGAACCATTTTTTGTTTATTTCGACACAAAATGTGATAAAAATAATAAATCACGTATTAGAGTGGAACAGGAAAATCAAACCTTTAGACTCATCATTTGTGACAAATTAAGACCCCTCAGATGGGAATTTTCTATCCTACATCAATACATATAATAGATTCTATTATTATTACGATGCCTCCTCATTATAAAACTCATATATTGCAGCCCATTATATAACACAGGTAAGGGATCCCATTAAAGTGATCTAATTTAGTACTGTCATTCCTACTTTTTTAATTTCACTTGCTTTTAGTGTCTGGCAAATGGGAACCAATTATAACTTGATTTTACATTACTAAATACCCCATTATACTAATAACAGGAAGTATCAGTCAGCCAAAATTCTAATTCGGTACACTATCAAGGCTCCCATGAACAGGATTATACTGACAGAATACTGTACCTGTTTCTGTACAGTGGAAGAGATACAGAGAGGAAGATGCTTTTCCATAGTATGTAGCGATTCAAGCCGATGTAGGAATTCTGCTAGTAACTCTTTTCTGTTATACAATACCACCTTGGAGAAGTACTCTGAAAATATAATGAAACCTGGTCATAACGGTCATGCATAAATCCCTTTTTCTTAATTTCATTAAAGTTTTCAACCTCTATACAAAGGACAACTGTCCACAAAAGGCAAAATTCTGTGGTTTCTTGAGGATCCTTTTTTGACAAGTTTCAATGTACATAAATGAATTTATTCATCAGAGGCAATGTTGTTTTAAAAAGCAAGATTTTGGGAGAAGGGGTGGGTGGTTAAGGTTATTTGAAGAGGCTTGTTTAAAATGACAAGATCCAAATGGGCTTCAAATTCTTTATTTGTGTTTGCATTCAAATAAAAAATATACTAAAATTTGCTGTTTGGACTTTCAGTTTTTTTTCCCTGTCAGTTAGATCTACAATTTAAAGTTTTATACTACATGTGCATGTGCCTGTATTTATTGTGGTCTAAACTGAAGGACATTCCACACCAAAGGGCCATGCTGGGATAATTGCTGAAAGTTAGCTGAATTTGCGTTTTCACCTTACTGCTTCTTATTGTACCTGAAGCAAAATATTCTTTATGTCATTAGGTTGATAGGGTGCTTATAAAGGTGTTATTCAGCAAATACTTGCTTTGTAATCAACTTTTGTGCTCATTCAATGGCTTCTTGCATCTCTATCATAGTCTGATTTTCAAGACTTCCATCAAAAATTTACATATAAACATACAATTCAACATACAGCAAAACTATGTGCATATAGCTCCAAAATATATGTACACTATATCCCTTTATGAAGGTTTTAAACCTCAACATTAATACACATAAATGAGTTAATCTGCTAGTTCATTTAACAAAAGTACAGAGGGATTTGAATGCAAGGAATATCACTAAACTAGTGTGAATTCATTTAAAAAAAAAAAAAAAAAGCATTTACATCAGTACAGTATTCTTTGGCTGCTATATAAATGTTCACGCATAACACACACAAAACTGTACATAACACAGACCAGGCATCAGGATAAAAAAAAAATCTCACATTCTGACAGAGACCAGCTCAAGATTCTGTCATCTGATTGGTCAATTATTTGAGTATAGCCACTCAGACATCATAATGAGGAGCTGATCTGATTAAACTTTGAAGCAGAACCAACAGAGTGGACCCTGATCTGCTGGACCATTACGCAACAGCAGATCAGTTACACCATGTTTTCCTCAATTTGCAATTTTTCTCAGAGGCAGAGAAATATGAAATGATGAGAATTCTGAAGTTTTAAAATTGTACAGTAATTAGAATTTTTATATTCCTGAAACATGAGTACTGCAAACAGCACATTATACACCCAACTCATGACCTTTTCCCTAACTAATGACCTTGACCTTTGAGCTAGGGTCTTGACTATTGTCAGGGTTCAGGAAAAATTTTTCTAAGCGCTCATACCCTGGCAATAGTTACTTGTCCCTGTCCTCATTGTACTCAATACAGTACACTTCTTCATTTCACTGCTTACACACTTACTAAAGAACCACAGGTACCTGAAGCAATCTTGATAAAAAAAATGGGTAAAAATCATGAAAATATTATGTTCTAGTACATTGCTCCTTAGATAAATATATATTAAGAGCCAAAGCTTGTAACTCAAGAAATTGCAGTTGTTGCACACAAAGGCTTCTACTTCTTACTGGTATTCATGTTTACAGTGACACCTTTCAGTAATCAATGTGTCATTTTAATGTGGAGACATTTTCATTTTCAATGATTTATCACACATCTTAATGAGTTAGATATGGGAGAAGTTAAGAGACAGAGAATGTCAACATGCAGTAATTTTCATCCAGTCAGACAGAGTTATACTCACCACAGATCACCAGTACTTTCATGGCTGTGCAGCTTTATTAATGTATTTTCATGCCAAAGTAAAGATGCCAGCAGATATTTCTATAAGTATGTAATTAGTTTTCACAAGAAAAGTGTTGGTATCTTGCATTTGAAAGAATTCCAACCATCTCAATTTCCACTAACTTTTGTACTAAGTAACCCATTTTAGTCAAACCTCCATTCTAGAGAGCCATTCATGGGTGACATACTAGAAGACTGCTGATTGACCAAAAGAATTCAAACATTTCATGGTTATGTACCAGTTACATTTTGACCAATTAGCTGTTGACTTGACATTATGTGCTTTGTAAATAGATTACAATGCCATGCAATGTGTGAAAGTTAAAGGGAATCGACCTGAGACACTTAAAATACTTATTTCGAATGTAAGTTGGCAATATTTTTCCTATGAAAAATAATTACATAGCAACAGAAATATCTCCTGGCATCTTCACTTTGGCATACAATGTATCAATAAAGCTTCAGTCTTGAAAATACCGGTGACCTGGGGCAAATGTAACACTGACCAGATGAAAAATCACAAAATTCTTATATTATCTATCTCAACTTCTCAGAGGTACGACTCATACAGATGTGTGAAAATTTCTCCACATCAAGCTGATGCATGAAGTACTGAAAAGTGTCACTGTAAATGCAAATCCATTAGGAAATCAAGGGCCAGGTGTAAAACTACAGCATAATATTTTCAGAAATTTTACCCATTTTAATATCAAGCTTGCATCAGGTACCTGTGTAAAAAAACGAAGTCAGTTTCCTTTCCTTTTTGATTTGTTCTAAACTGACAACAAGTAGGGCAAATTAGACAGAAGTAAATATATCACTGACACACACTAGATGTTAAACAATGTTGAACATCAGCTCTTGTTAACGCTAAAAAATGCACTTAATTTCATTCTCAAGGTGTAAATTTCATTCTCAAGGTGTAAAACTGCATCTACTCTGCCCAGGGACAAGTAAGTACTCAAGTTTTACTCGTCCCAGCCAATTTTTATTTGGTCAGGACAAGAGGACAAGTGGTTTTCCTGAGCCCTGATTATATGAATAGGTATGGACCAGATTAAATTGTCATCAAAATATCTGTAGTGGTTAAAAAGTGACAGCCTGGATAAAGATACAGGGCACATGACTGTGAACATATGAAACACTGCCAAGTCAAGATACAGAAATGGCCAAAGTTTCATTAAAATATAATCACTTGTTTAAATGTTATACCTGTACTAATTTAGAGGTCACTAATTTGTATCTCCCGTTGCCATGATCTTGACCTTGGGGCTGGTGGCATGCCTACGGTATGTCAAGTCATGATATCTAATTGGTTAAAATTTCATTAAAATATCTCCTGTGGATCAAAAGTTATACTCCAGACAAGTACACAAGTCAGAGTTACATTTTCCTCTGCTGTGGCCTTCAACCTGAGGCAGGAGGTGTAGTCATGGTATGCCACACACCATTTATACATGATGCCTAATTGACTAAAGTTTCATTAAAATATCTTCAGTCGCTGTAAAGTTATGCTATGGACAAGGATACAAGTTGCATAATTACATTTTTTCAAGCCATGACCTTAACCTTGAGGCAGGGGATGTGGCTATGTGACACTATCTTGTCATAATATATAATTTTGGCTCAAGTTTTCTTAAAATATCTTGAGTAGTTCAAAGGTATGACAAAGATATAAATCAAAGAATTACATTTCCCTTCCAGTGATCTTGATGGTATGTAACACACCATTATGTGATGATATATGCATGTATTTGGACACAAGTTTCATGAAATTCTCTCCAACTATTACAAGCTATGGTAGCTCAGTGGTTAACATGCCTGACACACAACCGAAAGGGTGCGGATTAGAATCCTATCATTGGACCAGCCTGGGTCAGCTATCGTGGTGTGTCCTTGGGCAAGGCACTTTACTCCAATGGCCTCGGCGCTAAATAACCTACTTCTGTTGCTGTGCCGTAAAGCACCAAACCAAACCAAAAACAGTTACAAAGTTATGGGCTGAACAAGCAAATGGTAAGGGACAGACAGACAACACCATAACATAACGTGCCTGACTAGGACAGGTGTATGAAAATAATTCTAAAATAATTCTTAACTCCTCAAATATGAGAAAATCATCCAATTTTTCTCAGTGATAAAACAAGTCTCTTTCTGTGCGAACTGAGATAACATGACTTTTTTTTTTATCATTGCTTGATCAAAAATTCACTGTTGCCAACAAAGCAGTAAGAAATAAATTCAAAAACCTCAATTTATAGAAGAAAATTTAAGATGTTCAGTGAAACTGTGCCTGGCACTATGGCGTTTTCAGTTTAATGCATGTTGTACAGAGGTAAATATGGCAGTAAATACAATGTTTACAGACTTACCAGGATTGGGGTTTGTCGACCAGACACATAACTTTTCATGGGCTGTAATTAATCTATCTCGTAGATGCTTGCAACTTTCTTGATCTAAGAAAAGTGATGAGCTTTTATTGTCAACATCAAAATGACTTAGATGAAAGCTTGAGAATATAAGTATATCACTTACTCACTGACAGCAAGACATATGTATATTATTTAGTTTATTCGCCACTGTGAGTCATTTATTTTTGTGGCTTTGCAAAAAATGACATTTTAGCTTGGACTTCATTTAGTGGATTGAGAAAGCATCCTATTGTTTCCACTGAAGAATCAATGGGTCCTTTATATTCAAGGTTTGTAGCAACCATGAAACTGGTGAAAATTGATAACCTATGAAAAATAGTGAATATTACTAAGTTTTTCAAGAAACTCCAAGGTAGCTGAAAAGATCTACCTTAGCAAAGTAATCAGAAAGCATCCATTACTTTCATGGTCATCAATTTTTCTGGTTTAGCAAACAATTTCATTTTCATCATAATGGTAAAATCTTTAAAAATTTCGTTCACAGAAAATATCTGGAAAAAAAATAATTTTCATAATTCAAACATGCTGTTTCTCATAATTGAATTTTTACAAAATCAAACATTTGTTCCATTACTTGGGATTTTTATTTTGCCAAGTAAAAAAAAAAAACCATTATATCATAACTTAAATTCATGGATAAGCCTATAATGGAAATGGCTAATATGGCAAAGATAATGTACACTGGATATTAGAGCTGAAACAAATAACACAATATTCAAATCTGAATACTTGTTTTGCAAATATTCGAGCGGAAATGTGGTATTCAAATATATGTTTGCTTACTGAGTGAGTTTGGCAGCATTTCTATATAAGAAACAAACAGAACAAAATGTAAACTATGCAATGTTGAATAAGTTTACAAAAGAACATCTTCAAACCTGCGAAATCACCTGAAATTCAAACTCCAACTCACAAGGTAACCATAATGACAACATTCTGAATGGTCTACTCCCAAACCTGGTTGAGTCAGGGAATTAGTTCCATTGTACCTGGCTGTAGTACAGGTTACATTATACTGCTGACAGTAGCCTTATGGCCAGTTCACACATTTTGCAATGTATGAGACGTGGTCAATACATGTGTATGGGTTTAAGTTAAAACAATTATTTATCAAGTCTGAATATGAGTTTCTTATGGCTAAGCAGAAACTCCGAATGGCTGCTTTGGACATTTTACAATCTGTCAAAAAGTCAGTCCCATCATACATGTCAGGCATATATGACAAATTCAGTAGGCCTGCAATTAGTGTATCCAAATTTTAATGAAATTAAAATGGCCACATATTTGTGCGATTTTGATTGTAAACAAATCACCTCCCAGATACATTTTTATGATAGTCCCCACATTTAACAAAACATGTAATCAGATTTCTGCTCTTCTTTACCTACAGTCTGTCTACAGCACTAAAGGAACATTTACTGTCCTACCGAGTTTGAAGATAAACTGGGAAAATAAAACCTACATTCATTTGATTTTTAGTCTGAATCCTCAAACATTTACTCAAGACCACTAAAATGCCATTTAATTAGATTTAGATGACTGAATGCATGGTGTTTTCAATGTGGCTTGGCTGGGGGTGGGGGTGTCAATAAATACCAAAGCAGACAAAAAAAAGAGAATGAAATTGATAGCTTTATTAACATCATCAAATATTTTAATCCAATCTGAATACATTTAACTAATATTTGAATAGGAAACTTCTGTATCTATTTCAGTTATATTAGATATTTAAATCTGTGGTTTGTATAACCCACAAAATCCCACAAAATTAGCTCCCTGCAAATAAACATGAATTTGCAATACAGTCAGTTAGAACATTTTATCTGGAAAATGATTTTCTGAAAATTTCCTAAAAAAAACAAATTTATGAAAATGTTATTTAGGAACAAATATATATGTGAAAATTTTACATCATGAATTTGCTGATTGCGGTATTTTAAAAATGTATTGACACTTGAATAAAAGGCTTTTATGTACTTTGATATCTATGAAAGGTGACTGCTAAAAGGCTTTATGTACTTTGATATCTATAAAAGGTGACTGCTAAAAGGTTTTTATGTACTTTGATATCTATAAAAGGTGACTGCTAAAAGGCTTTTATGTACTTTGATATCTATGAAAGGTGACTGCTAAAAGGCTTTATGTACTTTGATATCTATGAAAGGTGACTACTAAAAGGCTTTTATGTACTTTGATATCTATGAAAGGTGACTGCTAAAAGGCTTTATGTACTTTGATATCTATGAAAGGTGACTGCTAAAAGGCTTTTATGTACTTTGATATCTATGAAAGGTGACTGCTAAAAGGCTTTTATGTACTTTGATATCAATGAAAGGTGACTGCTAGAAGGCTTTATGTACTTTGATATCTATGAAAGGTTACTGCTAAAAAGCTTTTTATGTACTTTTATATCTATGAAAGGTGACTGCTAAAAGGCTTTTATGTACTTTGATATCTATGAAAGGTGACTGCTAAAAGGCTTTTATGTACTTTGATATCTGTAAAAGGTGACCACTAAAAGGCTTTTATGTACTTTGATATCTATGAAAGGAGACTGCTAAAAGGCTTTTATGTACTTTGATATCTATGAAAGGTGACTGCTAAAAGGCTTTATGTACTTTGATATCTATGAAAGGTGACTGCTAAAAGGCTTTTATGTACTTTGATATCTATGAAAGGTGACTGCTAAAAGGCTTTATGTACTTTGATATCTATGAAAGGTGACTGCTAAAAGGCTTTTATGTACTTTGATATCTGTAAAAGGTGACCACTAAAAGGCTTTATGTACTTTGATATCTATGAAAGGTGACTGCTAAAAGGCTTTTATGTAGGTACTTTGATATCCATGAAAAGAGACTGCTAAAAGGCTTTTATGTACTTTGATATCCATGAAAGGAGACTGCTAAAAGGCTTTTATGTACTTTGATATCTATGAAAGGTTACTGCTAAAAGGCTTTTATGTACTTTGATATCTATGAAAGGTGACTGCTAAAAGGCTTTTATGTAGGTACTTTGATATCCATGAAAAGAGACTGCTAAAAGGCTTTTATGTACTTTGATATCCATGAAAAGAGACTACTAAAAGGCTTTATGTACTTTGATATCTATGAAAGGTGACTGCTAAAAGGCTTTTATGTACTTTGACATCAATGAAAGGTGACTGCTAAAAGACTTTTATGTACTTTCATATCTATGAAAGGTGACTGCTAAAAGGCTTTATGTACTTTGACATCAATGAAATGTGACTGGTAATAGGCTTTTATGTACTTTGATTATCTGTAAAAGGTGACTGCTAAAAGGCTTTTATGTACTTTGATATCAATGAAAGGGGACTATTTACTATCCAGTGATCAGAGATTTCACACGAACCAATGTGAAGAAAATATTTATAAGCAGTGTTGCACCTCGAGCCAGCGCAGATGACATTCTCCCACCCCAAACTACCACTGCCCCCCTAAATTTAACAAATCTCCATATCTTCAGCATTATTGTAGGAAAGAGGTACATAAAATTTCCCTCTGGCAGCTCAGCTAAGGTGCAACACTTCCTAGACCAATACAAAAAGTTACATAAATTTTCAATGGAGGCCATTGATAAAATCTAATCTTGTAGAAGGAGGGACATGTATATTTATTCTGGTTTGTTTGATGAATAAAAGTCCTTAGACAATATTCTCAAAACTTGTAAGCACAGATCTTAAATTTTCGCTTTAAGTCCACAAACTGCACGAGATCCTTGGAATGCACATACCATATTTATCTGATGGTAGACCCATGTTTGACAACAAGTATCGGTACACCCCACTCCAATTTTCAAAATTTTGGCAAATATTTACTCAAGATATCTTTGCCTGATTAAAGGCCCAAAACCTACTTAGTAAAAAGTTTATTGGGTTGCTCCCCCTCTTCCACCAGGTTATTATTGGAGAAATACTGTACATTACTTAAACTTAATTAGGAAGGAGAGAAACTACAATTTAAAAATTGTAATTAAAAAAAAAAAAAGTTTAAAGATATTAACTTTATTCAAACTGAAGTGACTAAGTTTGTGCTTGAGATTCATGTCTTTAAATAAAAAAATAAACACAGGTTGTGAAACTGAAAGAGCTGTGAAGGTATTAAAAAAAAATGAATTTAGTAGTTGTAGTATCATGAAACAGGCATATTGTTAATGTGTTTGAAAAATTTCATGAAATAATACATACAAACATCTGAGTCAGCAGCGCATGGTAGTTCCCCACTCAGGTAGGCATGACAGTTAACACACTGCAGTAAATCTTCCTCTATATTCTTCCATCCATAGCGAGCACAAACAAGGGGGCTAAATTCCAGTGGTTTGGCAAGCCATGTCAAAGGTTTTGCCAGTTAAGGTAAAATATTTATGATTATTCAAAAATAGCTTGGGAAGTGAAATTTATACCTTGTTATCAATATACGTGAACAAGCAGTTGCTTTAAATATAACCATGACACACAAAATGCAGATGAACAATGTAACATCTGAATTTCTTTGAATAAGAAAACTTTTGAATTCTGCATTTAAATCCCCCTTCCTCCCACCGCTTAGACTGCAACGACATTTCCTTATTGCAAGAAACCAGATTAACAGTAAAGAGTTTCTAAGAATGATAAACTCACTGGCATCTTATTTTCAAAAGCCAGTGATAAATGATATAAGAAATTATGAGGGTTTTTTCTCCTCCCTTTCTAACTACAAAAACCTTATCTAAAGAGCTACTGAACCGATTTCATTAACGAGGGATCAGAGTTAGTAGCATCCCTTTAATTCTATAGGTGGCAGCATGTTATAAAGCGTTCCAACATTATTTTCAGTTTACTTCCTGCTTTACAAACAAAGAATCGATGGCATCTTCATCTTGCTTTAAAAATGCCTCAATCTTATGGATCATGGATGTTATTGTTGCTCAGAGAGGAGTTAAAACGTTTTTAAAAAAAAGAAGCTAAGTTATCCAGGTGAAAGAAGGAGTTAATTGATCAGTAAGCAAATAGTAACCATAATTGTTGTTGAAAATGGAAAATCACATTCTAATATCTGCATAAAAAATGGAATATGCGTTATTTACACATAATTACCAGTGTTCTCCCCAGGGCCTTTTACCGTAGCGGGCACACTACGCTATCGTTTCAAACCCCCGATAACCCCTGATGCTTTAGAACCTGCTGCTATGCTATGCTCTTGTGCCGCTACGCTTAAATGTTTCCCACTACCCTTATAAAATTAATCTGTTAAACAAACATCCTGTCACCTAATTCAAAACTCTATTACTCAAATGACACATGTTCTTACCTCTTCTTGGGTAATTTATTAAAATAATCCAGGATAATTACTCACTCAGTTAACCATTATCTTTTGTACCTGGCTTGCGCGAATGCCGGTGAGCGACCTTTTGTGCAGGTTTCGTCTGCACAGAGATAGTCATGTGATTGGCCAGCGACAATGGAGTCTACTGGTATTGCGTTATATATATTTCAGTCATTTTCACTACCAGCCAAAGCAGTTACACACATTACATTAACAATTCTTGTGAAAAATGAACACACCACCTTCCAAGAAACGTAAAATTACCCAGCATCTGGCAAGCCCCATGTTGGCCTGCTTACGAAAATCAGAAATTGGGGTCACCAAAAGTGGCAGTGATTCAGATTCCGATAGCATCAGCATTATTTCCAAAAAAAAAAGAGATCAAGTAACGAAGGACGGGATTTAACAATGAATCAATGAATGGAAGACGTTATACCCTTGGGTGGAAATTGTTGGATCGGATGGTAAGTTTTCCATATTGCTAAATTTTGGTTCAGATCTAAAAAGGGGGGGGGGGGGTAATATATTTTTGTAAATAGTAGTAACCAGTAGTAGTAGTTGCAATTGTTGTCATTCTTATTAAGTTGTGATGAGGAATGAAAGTTACATTTTATTCACGAGTTGTTATTATGTTTACATAGTTTAACTTTGAGCAAGAGAAATATAGTTTGGTCAGTAAACCTTAACTTAAGTGGGTGCTGCCCTATTAATTTCTCCTTTCTCCTTTCTGTCTATCCAAGTAATAAACGAAACAATTTTTATCTTCCAGTTTTATCTCTTTTAAAAAGATATAAATAAAAAGTATTCCTTCATAAATATAACTTAAATAGTTTCATCCATACGCTTACTAATTATTCAGTAAGGTCATTTTTAATTTAATTTAAACTTTTGAACAATATTTAAGCTCTCTGACATTGATTCAGTGAAGAAATTAAACAATAACAAACGCTTTGATATATTGTTCTTAATGGAAAGGAATTTGTATTATCTTATTCTGTGATGATTATTTGAAAACACATCACTGTATAGACTCTTGAAGAATTTGTCCTAGATAATTCACTTAATTAGGATTCAGGTTGTTTTGTCTCTTTTTTGTACATCCATTGATAAATTTTATATTCCATTTTTTTTTCTTCAGATTGAGAAAAGTCATTCTCCTCAATAAATAGAATGAAGAGTGCTTTAAAGAACTGGTTGACACAGAGGGTACTGAACTACCTAATGACAATCAGTACTGAAGAACAATCCTTACAAGACTTTAATTTTGATGTGGCAGTCAGTATATATATGGCGAAAAAGAAAAGATGTATATCATTTATTTAAATTAAGAAACAAATGAGATAGACATTAAGCCTTGTTATAACCTAGGTAAATAAAGAATACTATGTAAATATATACACTTCTTTTTTATTTCATTAATATTAATTTGCTTCACTTTTATGACGTTAACACGTGCTTTTTAAAACATTTTATGACACTAACGCACTTATCCCGATGCTATCGAAAATTTCTGGGGAGATCACTGATTACTTTTGTGATTCTTTTCTATAATTATTTTTCAACAGATGCATTTCCCTAAAACTATATGATCCACGTACCATTCAACGATTTGTTGTGAAAAATTCTTTAGAGTTTTAGTGGGTTGGGTAATTTAGTCTTTCAACATTCCTTAATTTTCATGAAAGTATTCATTTTAAATTCTTTATTTTTGTTGCTTTTTTTACAGTTTCTTTGTCTCTAATGTATCAGATATAATGTATCAGACATTGATACAAGTTATTGAGTGATAGTTTGCTATTTACTACATATTCAAATGAAGAAGTCGTGATTGTTAAAATATACCTTGTGTAAAAAGGCAACCATTCACATTTTCTTAAGACTGCTAGACCAAATGCAAAACTGTAAAAAATGGTTAGTTTCATAGAAGAGATTTTTTTTAATGCCATGGCTGAGCAAATCCCATAGCCCGACGTCCTGGACTATTCATTTTTGAAGTCGGGCAAGTAACATTTTCCAAGTCGCTAGTCCGGGACAAGTGCTTTTTTCCTATTTTAAAAAAGTCAGGCAAGTCCTTATTTTCGTGCTTTAATCACTTCATCTACCTTTATTTGGCCATTCATTTATTTCCCTAAGTTATAACATGATTTAATGTCAAACTCATATGTCTTTGAATTTAAATAAATGATCTTCTTTGTTTCTTCACTTCCCATATATTTTGATTGCCACATTAAAATTTAAGTCTTTTAGGCATTTAGGCAAAGTATTTCTGTACTAATTGTCATAAGGTAATTCAGCACCCTCTGTGTTAACCTGTTCCTTAATACAATCCTAATTCTATTCATCACAGAGAATGACCTTTCACAGACTGGAAGAAATGGAACATAAAATTTATTAATGGATGTACAAAAAGATACAAAACTACCTGAATCCTAAGTTAATTACCAGGGACATATTCTTATAGAGTCAAGACAGTGGTGTGTATATAAATAATCATGACAGTATCACTAATATAATACATATTCCTTTTCATTAAGAACAATATATTAATATGTTTGTCATTGTTTAATTTATTCATTGAATATATTTCAAATAAAAATGAAGGAATAATTCAACACTTTTTATTTACATGTTTTCAAAACAGGTAAAATTGGAAGATACAAATTGCTCCTTTTCTTACTTGGGTAGAGAGAAAAAAAGAAATGAAAAATTAGGTTAAGGTCTACTGATCAAATTCTTTTATATGTAAATATAAAGATCAACTTTTGGATAAAATGCAACTATCATTCCTTGTCATATTTTCCGGAAAATAATAAGAACGATAACAATAACAACTACAACTACTGGTTCTGCTATAAAAAGAAGAATATTATATTCTAACAGTGCCTGAGGAATTGGCCAACCGTCATCTCACCTGTTGAGTGTTGATACTAAAGGAGATCTGAACCACAATTTAGCAAATTGGAAAACTTACCAAATGATCCAGCAAATTTCACCCAATGATATGAAGTCTTCCATTCAATGTTGAACCATGTCCTTCGTTTCTTAAGCTCTTTCTTTGGGGGAAATCACACTATCTAAATTGGAATCACCACAGGTGACACCAATATCTGATCTTTGTAGCCAGGCCAACATGGGGCTAGCCAGGCACTGTGTAATTTTATGTATTTTTGAAGGTGGTGTGTCCATTTTTCACAAGAATTTGCTTAACTTAAGATGTAATATGTGTAACCTTTTTTTGCTGGTAGTGGAAATGATTGAAATATATATATATATATATATATATATATATATATATATATATATATATATATATATATATATATATATATATATATATCACATACTACCAGCAGCAGACTCCATCATCACTGACCAATTACATGACTATGTCACTGTAAAGATGAAACCTGCATCAAAGGTCATGTACCGGCAGTCAGGTCAGCCATGTACATGTACAATAGAAAACGGCTAAGTGAATGAGTAACTACCCTGGATTATCTTAATTAAATACCCAAGACGAGGTAAGAAGGGCTTTGAATTGGGTGACAAGATGTTTATTTAACAGATTCATTTTATATGAATAGTGACAAACATAAAAGTATAGCGGCCCAAGCGGATAGCATAGCAGCGGGTTCTAAAGCATAGTGGGTCGAAATGATAGTGTAGCAGGACTGCTACAGTAAAAGGTCATAGTGAGAACACTGAGACTATCAGAATATTATTATCTTTATTATAAAGACTGCGTTTTCTTATTTAAAATGGGTTTATTGATTTGATATTAAGCTCATACATATATTCTCTAACTGAATTTTATTTTATTTGATTTAACAGCCCTTCAAAACAATCCATGTTATATAGAACAGTTTCCCAGAGAGAGGATAAGGGGGAATCTGGGACTTTCCTATCCTTAATAAAAATTGTGGACAAGAAAATAAAGTTAATAGCATTAAATTTGTATATATACTTGGTTGGTGCTAAAGTTCGAATTGAATGAGTCCAAAATTATTAAGATATACAGTTTTATTAACTTAAAAAAGAAACCAAATGGCAATTTTAGTGTCTTCTAGTGCTAATGTAGTATATACTTTGATTCACCTTAGAATAAAAAAAGACATTATTTGTTTTCATTGATACATGTATTATGAATCATGCATTTTTAAGGATAATACAAAATGTAACATTTCTTCTGGTGAACAATAAAATTCATAGGTGAACCAGATATTGGGACAGTGTTTCTGTGGCTCCACCAATTGGAAAGATAACTCACTACAATCACTCACTGATACAACAGGATTCTAAAAATAAGGCTAGGGCCTGGATTTCAAACCCATGTACAAATGATAAACTTGAATCAAAACCTTAACAAAAGCGCTTAAGATACCAACACTGAAAAGTGGCTGCAATGTCTTCCAACTAAAATAGTGAAATACTGAAGGATACTGAGTAAGAATCTACTCTTTCATAGTATGCATCTCTGTCTCTGTAGTCAGCAGTGTGACTTTTCTGTCTATCTTTGCTTTTTTCTTCCACATCATTCCTAAGTATAGAAAAGGAGAAACATCAATTAAATTTCAATTGAACTCTTTTAATTTTCAGCTTGTTTCAGGGTTATGATTTCATTGACTTTTCTCAACAATTTAGCAAGTTGTTTGTTCTTTAATACTTACAAAGCTATATATAACAGCATAAAATATCTTTATGACTTGAAAACAAAAGTGCATAAAAAAAACAGAAGTAGCATAACCCCAAGCTGTTGTTACATGTAGCTACCCTGTCATAATGAATGTATGTACAGTGCTAAAAAAATCAGATAGCCTGATCTAAATCTAGATAAGGCCCCTCCCATATTAAAAGTGAGTTGCCTGTTGTGCTTGTCAAAAAAAGATTTGATTAAACCTTGAGCATGCCAATGAAATTCATCATTTTTATTGTGAAGTTATTGAAAGACACTGGTAAATTATTAATATTCAACTGTGGCTCCATTTATATGTTCTTCACTCTAATGAAAATTGTCTGCTTACTTGTATCGAAAGCTCTAAACTTTGTGTACAAAGCGTAACACGTGACCTATGAATAGAGAACACTATGTTGTTATGTATTTTTAGGAAATTACAAATGTTTCTTGACTTTAATATTGCTTAAATGTTAATGTTGTTTATCAGAAAAAACATGTTTAACTAGTGTCCTTGAATTAGGTTGTTTACTTCAGATTTTGGCTAAAGCATAGTTTTGATAAACAAAATGTTTACTGAATTTGAGGTCAAGGTTGATTTTGTTTACAGATAAAACTGGAAAATCCTTAGAGTTATGTGTAAAAAGGCATGTCCATACGAGTAAAATTCCATTAAGATGACACATATTCTAGAACATTCTGTCATATAACCAATCTTTATATATACCATGTTCAGTGGACAGTTTTTCAGTTTCGACATTACTATCAGTCTTGTAAAGAGCTATTACAGTTGTGGAAAGTCATTCCAAATTCTAAGAGAGGAATTATTTAAAATATTTATTGGATTATAACAGTGCTCATAAACTTTTGGATTTTGGATTTTTAATTGATGATTTTGGAATTTATGTGAACTTATTCAGAGATATTTTGGAGTACTTCATTTTGACATCAACACATTAAAGACTACTAATACATCAGGACTTTAAAGACCATTGGCATATCACAACATTCAAGGATACCAGTTCATTCTAACATTCTATATTAGGACTTGTGATTAGAACACTAATTCTTATTGGATTATTTGGATTTTAATACACATTACAGTAAGTGTCTTTTTGATTTTTTATTTTAATTATCTAGAAATAAATTGCTTGTTGATTTTTACTTGATTTGTTGGTTTCACTTTCTTTCTGTTACATTTTTCTAGACCATAGAGTCATAACAATGTTCTCTGTATTTCATCGGTCACCTAAAATCAGCACTCACTTGTCATTTATGAATAATAATGAGCTGTCCCTTGCTCATGCTTTTAGGGTAATGCATCACTGGTTAAATATACTGAGTGGAAGAAATTTCACATTTAGAAAAAAATAGTTAGTTGATCACTCTGTGAAATTTTAACTACTCGTACATTGTCTCAAAAAATCATACTCCAAAAAATGCAGAATTTATTCTTTCTGTCTTAGTGGTTATTGAACACATGTAAAAGTCAACTGGAAGATCATTCCAATATAAAGTATTTGACTGATAATGCCGGATTGGAAGATAATACATAAAAGAGATGTGTGCAATTTCAGCAGCAAAGACAGCATATCTGTGAAACAGTAAAAGCTACATGTACATGACAGCTATTCTTTCATCAGTGTATATCAAGCAATATTTCCATTTATATTTCTACATAAGAGTAATGGATGTTACATTTACGATCTATGATCATGATCTTCTTTACTTGAGAATAACAAATGTGACCAGACAATGACACAAAGATTTATAAAATTCAGTTTATTTTTCTCACATGCAGTGATTTTGTTTAATGTACAAAAATAAACTGTGCTATTCAACAAGAGCTGAACATATGTCAATGACTCAATTTCTTACAGGTTTCCTACAGCATTTGATTTTTTAAATTGGTGATTTTTTATTAGTGCACATTAAATGGCAATGATCTCATGTACCTGCATAATTTGTATGTGCATATTCATGTACCGTATATACTCCCATATGCACCAGCAGATCAGGGTCTGTGTTGTTTTTTCTACTGATTAGTCCTTACAAACTGCATAGACCCAGATCTGCCAAAGCATTATGTGATGGCAGATCTGGGTCTATGCCGTTTGCAGTTGGTATCAGCTTATAAGCGAGTATAAACGGTATGTGATTTTTTTACTGTTTTCATCCAACATTATCTCTAACTTTCTTGCACAGACACAATTACTTCAAAATGCTACAATATGGTAACTGATTTATTGTTTATACATGTATATTATGGATTATATAAGATTTTGAAAGTTGGAAACCAGGACTCCTACCTTGAAAAATACTGAAGTTCCGTCTCTAAAAATAGGAGTCCCAATAATGAGATGTTATTTCTTGCAATAATTCATGGCATTATACATGAATTTCTGTGTGTAGCTACACTGTAGATAGAATCAAAGATGAGATTAAAGTTTCTTTTCTATATTAATTTTATACATTTGCTTAATTGCTATTCAAATGAAAAACAAATTGCAAAGAGAACTGAAGAAAAAAAAAATAACCATATTCCATTCAATTGTTTGTCTCATCTTAAAACATACTACATACATTTTGTTCTTAAACAAACTTCTCCACTGCAGGTTTAGGATCAAAATCCTTAAGTTCAGGGCCTTACTCCATCACTCTAATCAATTTTGTTACATTTCCATCTTTTGAATGTCCATAGCCATTTATCTTAATGTGATTATGTGACAAGAAGGCTTGCTGACATGCCACTGACATCTGAGGTGAAACCAGCAACACCTTAGTTTGAACAGCAAAGCCTCATATTCAGCCTTGCACTTGGTACCAAAATAAGGATGTAAAGTTGCCATCTGAAAAGCACACATTTGATAATGAAAATTAAAGTATATCTTCACATGACACTGAAAACATGTGATTTTATGATGATTACCATGTAAGTTTTATTACTCCAACAAACAAACAAACCAATTATATTTTAGGGAAGAATACCAAGGGGTCCCAAAATCTTGGCACGGTTGTTCTAAATATGGTATATGATAAAATGCAAGTGTTCCAAACATTGTGGATGGATTTACAGTATGATGGATTCAGTAGTGCTGCATGATGCTTATTGAAGCAAGGTCTCAAAGTACACACTGATGTAATTAGTCCATTAATTAAAGCAATGTTTAAGGCACTTCTGTAAGTTGATACACCACTCCCTCGATAACCTGCACCCGGATAACCCATGAACCTGCTTATACCGCAGAATCAGATGTGGATCCCATTTTTTAAAACTCGAAAATACCATCAAAAACTGGCCTCTATTTGCTGAACGTGAAGAAAATTGTGATCAAAATTGGTAACTGAAACCTTGATATATTACTTGTTTTATCATTGAAAACGGTGGATAGTACCCGGAAATTTGAATCATCATGACATTCTCAACTTTTAATAAGAAGTCATATTTTGGTAAATTTTTGTTCCCCAAAAATTCTCAGTACAATGTAAATAACAATCTTCGACAAAAATTTTGATCAATGAAAATGTCACTAATGCTTACTGGTGGAATCACTTTAATAAATAAATACCAATTAAATAAGTTTTGTCAAGTGCAATTCGTGTTTTAGTTCTATCTTTTAATTCGGCTTCAGTGTAATTATCATAAATCCAATATGCCCTCTTATATTCAAAAGTGAAAAATGTCAATCTACCATCAGAGCTATGTTCGCGAGAGTTTCTGTGAGAACCTAATTAAGTGCTGATTGTGTTTTGATCTCCAACTTGTGGAAGTATTTGTTGTATTGTTACACTCAATTAAAAGCAGACCTGCTTTGTATTATCACTTTAATTATGTCTTTTGTATCAAATCAAATATAAGGGGTGGAATACAAGAAGAGTTAAAAGCAGGGCTGAGCATATTTTTTTTTCAGTCCTGGACTAGCGACTTGGAAAATTTTACTTGCTCGACTTCAAAAATGAATAGTCCGGGATGTAAGGCTATGGGATTTGCTCAGCCCTTAAGATGATTAAGAAGAACCTGCAAGTCTTCCCTCCCATATTTCAACAGAGCTGCCCTCTCATGAGGAAAGTGCCTGTAGTCAAATGCTCTAAAGCATCTCAAAGGTTCTGCTTATGTCTCTTTGGTAGCAGTCTTACATTTTATCCCTCCACTTTTACAAAAATTTTCCTTCTTCGAATCGCCCTTATTACCTTCCTTGCGAAAATAATGTAGCAAACTCATTTTATCCACAGAGTAACTATCAGCTTGCTTGACAACTACTTCTAAAGTGATCATAACATACATTTTCTCTTTTAAATATGAACAGAGACAGCTCATTAATTAGCGTAATTGTTTTGCTTCAAACGCAATATCGCAATTGGAAGTTAATCATCTGTATAATCAATTAAAAATTAAAGAATCATTACTGTCATTTAATCAGTTCATAAAGGAAACCAACACTGATGTCGGTAAAGTACCTTTCATTAATTTAATTACACTGACTCGCTGTATTAAAATCATAGTCAGCCGCTTGTGAGGATCTGGCTTGATTAACACAATGCAACAAAGTCGCTTAAAACACTGTGATCATACTGGCTTTCTTTTGTTTGACGTGTTTTGATTTGCCGGTAATTTGGTCGCTTAGCTCAATTTGCAGTCAAGCGGTAACAGAACGTGCGCATATGCAAAAATTATCACTGACCACATGTATGTGTTACAGAATGTAAATGTTTACCTGAAGAGGGGTAGAATCAAGTATTCAGTATGCCCAGAGGGCATGATTGGCCAAATAAAGGTAGATATAGTGATTAAAGCACGAAAATAAGGACTTGCCCGACTTTTTTAAAAAGCACTTATCCCAGACAAGCGACATGGAAATTTTTTCTTGCCCGACTTTAAAATGAATAGTGTGGGACATTGGGCTATGGGATTTGCTCAGCCCTGAAAAAGCATGCAAATCCTACCTGCGTAAAAGCTAGAGGTCTCAGTCATGTGTCAGGTCAATTCATTTAAATTGATGAATCGAACACTGTTATAAATATTATTATGTAAGTAATATAATTAAAATACCTTAAATTAGCCCACTCATTCACAATGTGATCAAAGATAGCAAGGCAACCAAGCAAAAATAGTACTTGGTGAATAAAAAGCTTTGTTTCACAGATACAGTTTATTATGGAGAAGCCAGTTCCAGAGGTTGTAGTGAACTTAAAATTCCCGAATTGGCACTTCGAAGATTTCCTCAAGAATGAGAAGAAGTTTCACTATTACTTTGAATAAAATCATGGCATCAATATTTCACTAACAGAACAATAAACAAAAATTGAGTTTCAATGTTGACAGTTGGTTCACGAAATAAATGTCCATAGTTTTTAATAAAAGGAATCTTGTTTTGCTGTGAAT
Source organism: Margaritifera margaritifera (assembly GCA_029931535.1). Taxonomy (NCBI): domain Eukaryota; kingdom Metazoa; phylum Mollusca; class Bivalvia; order Unionida; family Margaritiferidae; genus Margaritifera; species Margaritifera margaritifera. The sequence goes on along the minus strand of JAQPZY010001647.1, from coordinate 4,947,226 downwards.
CAACAACAAGAAAAAACAGTGACATAATGCACAATGTTTTTGTGTACACATGATGGTTGATGAAACCAGTTGGAGTAATTGCAACGATCTTTCAGGGGTTGGGAATCTTGAAAATAAAGGTAATTTATACAAAAAAGCAAACAACTTCATTAGAAAAAGCTGTTTGTTGAGAACTATTCCCAACACAATTATAAAATGAGTATTCAGCCATTAAACAGTCCCGTTACCATCCCCACGCCCAGTTTTCTCGATGTCCAGCAGGGATGGAATCCCCTACTTAATGTTTTTGAGGTCCCTCTGTAACTCGTGCCCTTGTTTTAAGTGCAGTCTATTTGTTTGGACCACATTACGCACGAGAGGTGTCTTATTCTCCTTATCTACTAAGATATGGCCCATGTGACTTTATCAAATCCCTTTACAATCACTTTGACTCTTTGATAACATGGACACTAAAGTATTGATACTTGCTTTGTAGAAAAAGATTAAAAAAGAGAGAAGTTTGGCACAAAATAAACTTGCATACTCAGGACTGTTAGAATTTTCAGGCATCCAAAATTAAAAACGTGTACTTTTACATGGATTTTGACATCCCAGAGAACCCTGTTATATAAAGACAATGTGACAAAACAAACATTGCATGAACATCAGATTGAGAGTGCAACACAAAACTATGCTAACATACTGTACAAGTAAATCTAGTAAATGAACACATGGCTTAGTTTTCTGATTAATTCTATAAAAAATAATGCTTTTATATACATATGAAATAAGAACAAGATCTGAATCAGTATTTTATTTTCAATTATTATTACTTCATCTGGGATTTACAAATCCACTTGCCAGACTCATGGGACAAGTTTCCAAGGTATTTATGATCTGTTGTTTATGTGATAATTATAGGAGACCGATACATACTTACTGCTTGGCAAACAAATAAATGGATAAAAATAAGTGTGCTCAATCTCAAAAGTCAGCTTGTCAAATATTTTGCTCCTTTGATTGTGAGTATAAATAAATAATTACAAATAGTCTAGCTTTCATTATTGTTGATGTAGTTCATGAGGAGTCTGCTATATTATCTAGGAAAAAGAAACTTGATAAAGTTTCTAGCTTTAATGAACCAATTTTAAAGAAAAATAACCAATACAATGCTACGAAACATGCAAGAAAGTTCCAATCATTGTGGATTAATGAGTATTCCTGGCTAGAATATTGTTATTGATTGTTTAATTTTTCAGCTCAAGGTCTTTACCTAGACATCTCTCTCTCTCTTAAAAATATAGCTATTCCCAATATTCCAAACCCTTTTCTATCTATCCACTTACCTGTCTATATACATGTACAAGTCTGTTTTTGATATTCTAACTGCAAAACCTTTTTCATCTACATATCTATAGATATGTATTATTTACATATGTATTTTTTTATAACTTTAATTATCTGCATATGGTTTTAAGGTGTCAACCAAGACAGAAAGAAAACAACAGTTTAATAAATATAACGTAATTTGCTTAAAATATTCTATATTTTATTTATCTTATGTTTTTTAACTCATGTTGGAATATTATGTTTAAGGCAAAATAGCTCAAATTTCCAAAGGGCAAGTTCAATTTTCCAGTCAGCTTGCCCTGAGCAAACTGACTTTTATAAAATTTGTAAATCCCTGCTTCATGAATATGAAAATATCAAGATATGTAGAGGGGGATTAACTTTTGCCAGGTGTGACAAAGCATATCCTGTCACAGTATAGTTCAATAGTGTGGTGCCTTGATGAATAAAAGCTGTAATAACAAAATACAAATGACGTGAAAATTATAAGATTGTCTGACAAGATTTCTACAGCACCTGAAACATGAAGTGGAAGTTAATTCTTTATATGAAACTACTCTAAACATCAACTGGATGGCTGAATTCCTGCTAATCTTTCTCACAGAAAAATATAAATTTGACACTGTATTTGAAATCTCATCCTTCATACATACAGAGTTTACAGCCTAACTTGCATGTTTGGAATTAAAAACACCACAATGGATTGTGTCCCTGACTCAGCCAAGGTCTCATCAATATCTCATCAATATCGAGCAGCACAGCATGTTTGGTTGAAATCCAATAATAACCAAAGGATTTATTGTGTGGCAAAGAAAGCAGGTGGGCCTGACAATCTGGGGATATCACTCTGATGCTGTACAATGCTAACAATTAAACTTACCCAAGGTCTTGTCAATATCATGTGTATACCAAATTTAAATGTACACATTTTTTTAAAGGCACAGTGCAGTGTTGGCGTATTCAAAATGTCAACATATCTAAAGACGGGTGAAATGGGTGAGTGGAAACTCGGACATGGGGTGGGGGTGGGGGTCTGATAATCTGGGGTTATAACTCTGCTAAACGATGACGCAGAACGTTGATAATTGAACACATTCAAGGTGTGATCAAAATCAAGCTGCATACCAAATTTGGTTCAAATCCAATAAAATTTAATGGAGTTATTGTGAGGAAACGAAAGTGGGATGAGCTGCGAGACTAACGGACATGCCCAATTTAATATCCATTGTTTTCTGCGAAAATAGTGGTATGGAAAGTAGAAATATAATTAATACCTGCTTACTCATTCACCAACCATAGTCACGACTTCAATTATCACATCGTAGCATGTGTCATGTCTGAGTATCAGTTTATTGAAGTTATCGAAAACAAGGAGTAGATGGTCTATAAAGTCTTCTTCTTTACAAAAGAGGTTAATATCATAATGTTATACAATGATTCGATTCATCTTTAGACATTACTTTTAAAACATACCTTTCTCTTTCAATTTTGTCGTAATCACTGACAAACGAGGACAACAGTGATTTCACGCGTTCCGCTGTTGTACCGCTGTCAACCATCTTGAATTTTATGCCAGGGATTGAACAGTACGTTTCATATAATTGGTCATTATTCTAGAAATAGATTTTGGGATGTTAAAGGTTACTGGCAGAATGGTTTCGGTGTAAACCAATCAAATAAGCTTTTCAAAAAAAATAAAAATAGAAAAAATAAATGGCGTGTGCACATCTTACTCTGTAAAAATGATAGAACAGAGTGCTGTAGCTTTACAGTTTAAATGTTTTTCTCCAAGCTTATCAGGTTATGTCAGTGAGACTTTTTTTTTTATTGAATCAGAAACATGGGTCCGAACCTTTTAGTTTCTTCACCTGTTACAGTAGACAGTTTATTAGACAGAAATGATGCGATCATTTGATCCTCGTCTTGAGGCAAATCGATTATAATCATCTTTTAAAACACGTTCAATATTGTGCCATTAGTTTCCTTAAACTTTAGCACTCTCAGAATCCAGGATATACTATAAATGAAATTTTAGCTGGTCGTGCTAAATCGTTGACCAAATTATTACTGACATTGCCATTCTCACACTGTTTATATACTCAATCAGCTCAATTTTTTCTAAATATTTCTCAACAGAGTATCTACCACAGATGCTGTATAATGTGGAAGGTTGTGCATGTATTGGCTCCCTAACACTTCACAAAATAATTCACATTAAAGTCTCTTTCAAAACTGGATTTGTATATTGGTAGAGATCACATCAATTCTTTTTAAGTGGTTGTGGTCCAGGGCATGGAATGACCTCCCACTAGATGTACAATCCACTACCAACTTGAAAAGCAAAAATGTGTTCAGTATAATTAAAATCTCTAAAAGGTTCATTTAAATGTGTATGTTCTGTGATACATGGTATTATCATTTCTTACTGTTATGGAAACTTTTATTTGTTTTATGTATAATTGTTTTATGTGCTATGTTTGATATTTTTGAATTTGTGTCCATCAACTGATGCCATTAAGATATTACTTGGTTTCTGTTTTGTTGTTCTGCAACACTGGGAGTTTCACAATTGATGGATCATTAACACCACCCACTGGCACAGATGTAATTTATCCTAAATTAGATAAGAGGAAGGAATTTTCTGTTCATCTGCAGATGGCATTGAGATATTACTGTATATACTCACGTATAAACCAGGTCCAAATGCAAACAACATAGACCCTGATCTGCCGTTGCATAATGTGCCAGCAGATCAGAGTGTGTTGTTCAACTGATTAGTCCTTACAAACTGCTATGACCAGATCTGACGGTGCATTATGCGACGGCAGATCTGGGTCTATGCAGTTTGCAGTTTGTATCGGCCTATACGCGAGTATATACGGTACTTGATTTCTTTTTGTTGTTCTGTGACACTGGCCATTTCACAATTGATGGATTGCCAACACTGTCTACCCTGTCATGTATGCTGACTACTGCTATTGTTGGTTAGGTGTGATTGTTATGTAATTTAGATACAGGCTGAAAGCTTGCTGCCTGGCTCATTGGAGCAGCTCCAACACCTTCATGGTTGGCTTTATATAAATATTCAAAATGTATATAGTTATAATTAAAAAAAAATTATCCTTAAATTTGTTTGAAACAATTTAGTATATACTGAGAAACTATTTTACTTTCAGTGGAACATTTTTACCAAAATTGAGACTTTGATTTTTACAGTAACTCCTGTGCAAATGAGTTGGCAAAGTTTTCTCATTGATCCATCAATTGCTGATAAAGCAGCTTTAAAAATAAAGTGACTGATTACTACTTAACATCTGTGTAATGAAGAGGAGCTGTGTTCATTTGTTTTTCCAATGTGATAAAATTATTGGCTGAACTGAGAAATGTTCATGTAAATGAATGAGTAATTTTTGTTTTTGTTATTTAGATAATACACCATTACATCTAGAGCCCAGGAGTGGCCACCGCATTGTCGTAGATGAGTCAGACCTGTACTGTTTGGGTGGCTACAACCCAGATTTCTGGGATATACCCAATGAAGAAGGCAGTGGCACCACATATCCACTATTTGCTGAGGTTTAAATCAATCTTCTCTTATATCTAAAAACAAAAATCATCTGTTTTGTACAGTACAGCTCACGTGATTTTATGGAACCCCACGCATCGCGGTGGGGGACTTAATCCCCTCCACTCTAGCTCCACGATAACACTCCGTGGTGGAGGCATAAATTAGCATAAATACCTACAAATCACCACCGCATTTCGGCAGACACGCCAATGTAAACTCCACCGTGGAGGGGATAGTCGACATTACTGATTGACATCTGAACAGCCAATGAATAAAGACCACCTATGGAAAGACTGAGACGTCACGAGTGATTTACAACCGGATACCATTTGAAGAATCAGTCGTCTTTATTTCGATCATATTTGGACAATAAAAAAATAATTTCAAAAGTCTTGTATATTCAGTACACATTACTGTTTATAAAAGGTTGATGACTTCTTTTGCAATAAGTTTATGATTTTAATTTATTTCAAAGAAATATGAACAAACTTATGCACTTACTTGACAAGAAGCACACATTGCTGAGCTTCTCGAGCAGAATAAATTTATCATTTTGTTCCAAAGGAAAGTAATTCTCTGAGATATGGACAATTAAAATCCAAATTGACATCCGCTTCTGCTTACCCCCCCCCCCCACAACAACAACAACAACCTAAAACACTGAATTTACACTGAAATGCAAACCGCGTGCTTAGTCTTTATGCAGTAATAGCAGAGTCACGAGGCTGAATATTATGACTGCATGTGTACTGTAAGGGACTGACCATTAAATATATGGGGTTTATATGTTGTTTTGTTTTTTCGACCGGGATATTTTTTGTTCTTTCATCACAATATTTATTTATTTTAAGTGAAATATAGAATGGATTAACGTCTACTACAAAAATCTGAGAAAGACAATTGTTTTCATGCATATACCCCCCCCCCCCCCCCTTGGAAAATTCAATTGTCTCTCCCTAATAAAGACTTGACTTCAGCGGATGTTCTACAGAAATCAAGGCAGTGACCATTGTGAACACTGTTGTAAAATATTAACAAGGGTTTGCATCAAAGGATGATGTAAGTTTCAGCTTGGTAATAGTCTGTTTTTATCACACGAAGCCATCTGACTTGGTGCGTTGTACTTTGCAGCCGCAATTATGGTCCCGCCATTAACAACGGAAGTTTGATAATTGTTAGTAATTAATCTGAACTCTGCTTATTACCAAAATGAAAAATAATATGGAAAATTCTAAAATCTGAGATGTTCAGAGATTTTAATTTCCAACAAGTTTAGAGCATTTTGCATGGATGTATTGTCTCCACGTGTATCCTATTATTTGCTCATTTTTCTACAGCGAAAATATAAAAATAAAATATACTCTTTTAATTATTTTTATGCAGATATTAAAGAATGCAGTTTCCTGTTTGTGACTGTTAGAACTTTTGGTTATTGAGCGTGTTTCTGTATGTGGTATATTGCTTTACAGTTAGAGAGCTCGAGTTACTGTGACCCAGTGGATAAAATGTGCGACTCACACACACACACTTGGGTGTCTGCAGGGGATGGGAGGGGGCGGGCATGTTGCCTTGTCCCCGCCCCGATTTGTAAAAAATAATAAATATTACCCTCTTACTTTGGCCCCCCCCCAAAAAAAAAAATTCCTGCGGATGCCCATGAACACACTCACGACTTTAGAGCACGTGCTCAGGAGTTCCAATGCAGTGGTGGGAAAATTTCTTTCTTTTTTGCTCAATAACGCTATAATTTCTAGCATGTTATTACTTTTTTACCACTACTGAACGTTTCCAGATTTCAGTTTGTGTACGTTGAGATTCATAATCAGTCAGATTTTAATATTTTAATTCTGACGATTGACTAAAAATGTCGACATGTCAAGCAGATAAAAAGAAAAATTTTGGTTAACATTAATAAGTATTTTAGCGTTATTTTTGAAACTCACATTAGTGAAAAACTCTTCAAAACATAAGCAGAATCACGAAAAACTTTAATGGCAGGAGCAACTTTTTGGCTTAGTGTGAATGAGGAAGCCGCTAATGGAAGAAAGCTAGCCAATCATGGAATACTTAAACTCTTACTGAAGCATGTACAAAAAAAAAAAGGTTTTTAATAGTAATCGATTACAATGACTTGCGCAGTAGTGCTTTGGATTCCATATTTTATGAGAGAGAGAGAGAGGTGGGGAGGGGTCTTTTATTGATCATTTTTCTGTATTTTTCATAGTATGCAAGAGAGAGAGAGAGGAGGGGAGGGGAACTTTACTAAGAAGAGTTAATGATCTAAAATTATTCATCTTATTTTTCTGTATTATGCATATTATGCAATATGAAAACGAACAGAAAAGAGAAAGTTAAGCATTAATTTTATCTGATGTGCAAGTTTGTCAAATCAATGGCAAAGAAAACAAACCCACAGAACTGCTGCTGTTGTACTTTTAGGTTAACAGTTAGCACATGAAATTAACACGTCAATATCGGCAGTGTTGATGGCTTCTCTTGTGCTAGGTTACTTGCACATGTCAACTACATGTATCTAGGATCACCTTTTGTGATCATTTGTGATTTTTAAAAAAACCGCTACTTTGGTAATGAATGCAAAATAGTACAGTTTAAAATAAAATAAAGATGTGAAATCTTATTAATGCTTTATTTAAGTGATTGGATGTCAGAAAAAATCGTACAATATGTGAATGAGTACTCATGAATGGAGTAACCATCAGATTTTGTTTCACTTCAGTCAGGTATGACTGCAGCTTTGTTATTAATTTGTTCGATGTTTATCATTCTTTTCATTGCAGGTAGTACAATATCACTGACTTTCATATGATCATTAAAATTTTGTATTGCGTTTACTGAAAAAGAAATAAGGATATGAATGCATGTTTAGATTCCGATAACATAGCATTGAAGAAAAAAAAATTAGATTCATTGCGCAAAATGTAGTATTAATACAGTTTGCTAGGCATTGTCATTACGTTATCATCGAAAATATGATTTGACACTATGTATCATACATTATCTTCATTAGAACAAGGAAATATTTATAATTAACTAAATTACTACGTTTTTTTCAGTATAAAAAAGTTAGCAAATTGCTCCCCAGAGGGATAACGATGTAGATAAATAGTTGCCCCCCCCCCCACTCCCATCTCTCTCACAACCTCTGCTTTAATGGTTGATAAACAGTAAACCACGCCCATATTATCGAGACCACGTCCACTCTGCGGTGGTGATCGGATGCGACTCCGCGAGAAAGCATGGTGTGCAGGGGTTTTTCTTAATCCTCTCCACTCAACTCTCCACCCCCACTGCGATGCGTGGGGTTCTGAAAAATCACGTGAGCATTACTATACCTTGCAGTCAAGTTTCTTAATCTGGCTTCTTTTCAGAGATAATCATGTCAGTTTGATGCATAAGATAAAAAACATTTAAAGCAAAGGTCAAATCTGTTACTTCATGTGGAAGAGGCATATATTGTTACCTCATCCATCCTTCTGTATATTCATTCATCACAATTAAGTTTTGCATTTAGGTCAGTTTCTTAGGCAGTATTGGCTTCAGACTGATAGAATTTTGCATAGATGTCTCGTACGGGTGCAACACTGTACCACCAAAAGTAGGTTGTTGTAACCTAATTTTAGGGCTTCATTGACTTTAATATTTAAGTCGCTTACCTGTGCACTGTTGACTGCAGGGTCATACAACTTTGCAAATCATCTTATTTTTGGCAAGTACCGGTACAATACCTTTCAAGTCGGTCGTAGTGGCCCATATTTTGTGTTACGACTCTAGTTCTTAAAAAATATGTAACAGAAAGAATATGAAACCAACAATGTAAGTAATATCAACAAGCAATTTATTTCCCTAATAATACAAAGTGAAATTCAAGAGATACTTACAATATTGTGAATCAAATTCCAAATAATCCTAAATGTCCTAATCACAAGTCCAGAAATATAGAATGTTCTGAATGAGTTCCAATAGTCTTGAATGTCCTGATATAACACACTGATACAATCTGGAATGTCTTTGAATGAGTTCACAAAAGTCCAAAGTAATGTATTAATTCAAAAGTCAATGAGCACTTGTTCCAATGAATATATTTTAAGTAAATACTTCCTTTCGAATTATATCTGATTTCAATGGCACAAACTATAAAATCCTATCTCAAATGGATTCCCACAAATTGATCTAATACAGGAATGAATTATTTGTTACCAAATCCCTATTTTATACACATTTTCACTTGATCTCTATCAACAGGATGTGAAGCAATAAAATGGGGAAAAAACCCAGTCTAACTGTCAACAAGACGCCTTGAACTCAAATGCTAGTAAACATTCTCTTTACTAGTGATCAGAATCTAAAGTACTGCTTACCTTCATGGACAAGATTTAAACACACAACATAGATTAAATATACATAACATATTGCCCTTTATTGACTTTGGCAAAGTTTTGCTTTAAATTCAGTTTCAGGGAATTTTTATGTTGCAAAGGAGGTTTTGTGGGTAATGCATGTTCCAGGTCTCAAAATTCCCATTTTTGTCCGGTGGTAAAATTTGTTTTTTGAGAAATTTTTCAGTAGCAATTTCCACTTACAGTAGCAATTTTGGTCAGTTCAAACTTTATGTTAAATATGCATAAAAAGTATATTTTCCAATAATTATATTTAAAAAAAAAAATGAATTGCTTTTCATGATTTTAATTAAAGTCAAATAGTTAAGAAATAGCTTGAAAAAAGCCTATTTATTTATTTATTTACTTAATTGGATTTATTTATTCATGTATTTATTTATCCAAATTCTTGATCCTTTTTTATGATATTACCATTTTTGATATTATTTTTTAATCCAATTTTTGTTGTTGTAAATCTTGATTTTTAAAAAAAAGATTTGAATGGAAACTTATATTCTTTTGCAAGTAAGAGGCTATCACTAAGGTTGTTTCCTCTTACATTGTGGTGCTGTTGGACTGACTTCTTCTGAGTCCTTATTTTTGCATATGTATGTTTCACATGAAAATACAACTACTTATTTTGGGTTCAGACAAAGTATACAGGTTACCCAAATTTTCACGGACTTATTACTGGTAGTTTTGGAGTCCAGTGAGACAGATTCTTCTTAGTCAAAGAGTATGTTGTAAACAACAACTATCATGGTGGGTGAGAGATGTTGATCTCATGAGGAGATGATGTCATGTACTCAATAAAATTATAAATTATAAATATAGATATTTTTACAGTTTACTAGCAGCCATTTGAAGTCAATTACATTATTCATTTTAGGCTGCACCATGCAGTGCAAAAAAAATCTGATGGCCTGATGCCCAGGGCCCCTCTAAATGTAGATCGAGCCCCTCCTACGTTCTAAGTGAGTTTTCCTTCTGACTTATCCCAAAAAAAGTGTTATCTAATTTGCCTGAGAAAACATTGAGCACATCGACAAAATGTGGTATTTTCATTTGAAGCTTTTGAAAGACACTGGTAAATAATTGATATTTAGCCCCCTGCTGAGGCTCCGTTTATAGGTCCCTGATCCTTATTAAGAGCATCTGCTTACTTTTATCGAATGTTATAAACTTTGAGTACAAAGCGAAGCACTTGACCTATAATTAATGCTCACTTGTCATTTATGAATAATAATGAGCTCACACCTGCAGGTTAATGGTTAAATAGATCAAGCAGTACCTATGTGATTGTTTTACAGTTAAGCCAAGTTAGGGGATTAGTGACTTTAAAAGGTGTCCAAGACAATGTTTTCGCCTTAAAAGTCAAGTTTGGTGAAATTTAAGGAAGTCAAGTTTTCTATAAAATAACATTAATAGTATCATGTTAAACACATCCCATTGATTATTTGGTTTAATAAACATAAAATAGTAGTGTATTTATGATTTTAAAGAGAAACTTCCTATCCCATGAGGAAAATGCAGCTGGGTTTCAGGAAACACTAATTGAGTTACTGTTCTCAGTATGACGGCATTGTTGTCACTCTTCATTTAGCAATTATCACTGCCTATCTCAACTGGTTATAATGTCTCCTAATGTCAGTTTACTTTCAGGACATCATTTGTAAATTTGAAGAATATTCTAATTTTACATGATTTAAAATCTGGGTTCTTATTTTGTCCTTACCTTTTGCTCCTGTTTTGTTTTGTTTTGTTTTTCTCAGCATGCTGTTTCAAAAATACCAATCTATCATTCATTAAGTTAACATGAAACAATGCATACATATATATATAAGGGATTTTTTGAATTTTTTTTATCTTATTTAAATTGGCACAATATAGCCAATACTGTGCTGATGTGCTATTAAACCTTATACATACATACATACTGTTACAACTTTAGGTCTTAAAATATGTAACAGAAAGAAATTGAAACCAATAAAATCAAGTAAAATCAACAAGCAATTCATTTCCAGACAATTAAAGTGAAAATTCAAAAGACACCTACAATTTGTGAGTTAAATTCCAAATAATCCTAAATATCCTAATCACAAGTCCAAAATAAAGAATGTTCCGAATGAATTCCAATAGACTTGAATGTCCTGATGTATCACAAAGATGTAATCCAGAATGTATTTGAATGAGTTCACATAAATCCCTAAACTATGTATTAATCCAAAAGTCAATGAGTACATTAGTATTTCCAGTGAGTATTGTAAACAAATAATTCCTCTCAAATTATATCTGATTTCAACAACACATCTGTAATTACTAAAATAGATTCCTTACAGACCAATCTTTAGAACCAGAATTATAGAACAGGAATGAATTTGTTTACCAAACTCTGTATATAAATACACATGCCTACATGACCTATGTCACATCAGAATATGAGTAATTCTAATGGAAAAATACTGGCCTACCTGACATGTGACAAAGTCTAATTGCAAAATGCCTATGAAAATACTGGCCTACCTGACACGTCACAACTTAAAGCATGGACAAAAGTTAAGTATGTATTTTCAGATCACCATACAACTTACAATCATAAACAAAAGTTAAGTATGTAAACATCATAACATAACAATACATACCCATTCTCAGGTCTTCCCAGAAGTTCCTCAGGTTTGCTTTCAGGGACACGTGTACCAGTTCTGGGCATTCCCGTTTGGTCTGAATCTCAGTCCTGAGTCTTCATTGAGAATCATGACAGAGTTGTTGAACACTTCAGAACCACCTCTATGTCTGTGACATCAAACTATCTGGATGGCATTCTCCAAAAGCAGAAGGTGAGCAATCTTTTGTACTAAGACATGAAGAGATTTTGCTCATGCCTAACCTTGGATTCCTTGTAAAGAAGGACAAATCTGATCACATTCCATCCCAGCAATTCATTCATGTGGCCAAAACCTTTATGAACAGAGTTTGTCCCTATCAAGAACATGCCTTGAAGATCATGTCAGTAGTGTTGTTCATCTGCTCGGAGAGTTGCATTTAGCCTGGGAATTTCATTCATCTCTTGTGTCTTCTCAGTGTAACCCCAGATTCCATTTTGGGACTACTTGTTCATGAGATCCCACTATCCCAGTGGTGACCAAAACTGCTCAGTAGACCAAGTGATCAAAGTTTAATGAAGTCCCATTTCAGCAAATCAGAGGAGCTCATCTGTCTAATGACCAGAATCCCACTGCAGGATCAGCTCCTTGAAATCATGATCTGCACAGATGCCAGCATCACTGACTGTGGTGTCCATCTTCTGTTCTTCTTTGTAAACATGAGCAGTTTTTTTATCCCTTCAGGAGCGCTCTATGTGCACCAACCTCCTGAAGATGAAAGTCATAGTGATTGCCTTTTAGTCATGCCAGATATTTTCTGAAAAATCTGGTGGTTTGATATTATCATAATTCTTTCAGACAGCTTTCGTCAGTTATCTCATCAGATGAGAGGGAAACAAGTTCCCAAATCTCTGCCTTCTTCTTTGGGATTTTCTCAGGTGTCATAGTCGACAAATCCACATGCAAGTCTGCCACATCCCAGGCAGCCTCACTGTCCTAGCAGATTCGCTGTCCAGACAGAATCAACTGATTCTCTCAGAATGGTCGATTCACACCTTGATCTTCATTTGAATCTGTGCCTGCTGGGGTCAGTGTCTTGTGGACCTCTTTGCAATGAGTTGGGAATACCTAGCTCTCAACCTTCATTTTGCCAAATCCAGATCCAAAAGCCTTGGCTGTCAGTGCCCTATTACTGTACTGGAATAGTCTCAGTGCACATGCGTTTCCCCTCAACCCTGATTCCAAGGGTCATTCATGAGGGAATCCAAATGCAGACTAATATTGATTGCTTCCCTCAAGTAGGAAAAATCATTGCTTAGCGATCTCCTGAATCTAGAGGCAGAAATTTCCAGGAAATTCCTTCTCTTTTCTTGTCTGCTGAAACACTGGAACCACAGTCTAAAGCCTCTCTGACTCACCTTTTGTATATGACCTGATGTCTGGTCAACCTAGCCTTAGCAGGCAGAATCAGTTAAATTCATGCCTTATCAGGTTTATCTGAACTGTCTGCAGTTCTGCCACAATGGTTCAGTTTATCTCATCATGATGTCAGGTTTCATTGCAAAGAACAGGCTCACACTCATATGAAACAAGTCATTTGTCTTGAAACCATAGTCTTCACACAGAATGGTTGATTCACCCCTTGGTCTTCATTTGAATCTGTGTCTTCTTTGGACCCTTCCTCCCAAGGGCATCTTCAGGACTCTGTTTAGGCATTGAAGTGATACCTGTAGGGTATTGAACATTGTTCTTTGTAGCATTTTGAAAGTTGCAATCCAGGACTCCTTCCTCGAAAAAAGTTGGAGTTAATGATACCTTTTTTCCTTGCAATAATTTCAAGCATTATGCATATATTTGTTGTGTCACCATGAGATTCTTAATGCTCATTTATTGTAAAATATTTAGTAATATAATTAAAGAATGAAAATCTAAGCCAGTTGAGAGCAGTGATAATTGTGATTGTTTGTGATGTTATAACTCTAACATATTTCATTGGTTTTACCTTGCCATTCTTTAATTTTGTGTGCAGCTGGAAGAGATTACAGTTTCTTTTCCATTTTAATTTATTTAATTAGCTTTATCCCATTTCAGATCGGTGAATTTGCCAAGACACTGGAAGAAGAAACAAATAACCATATTCCAATCACTTTTTTCATCTTTAAGCAACACAGCATACTACATTTTACTATTTTCTTAAACAGACTTTAACAAACTTCACTGCAGGTTTAGGATCAAAATCCTTAAGTTCTGGACCTTCCTCAATCACCCTCATCAATTTCATTACAGTTGTTTTAAATGTCCATGGCCTTTTGTCTTGATACAAGTATGTGACAAGAAACCTTGATCACAAGCCAATAAGTTTGGTGTTGGAAGTTTTTATTTAAAAAAAAACTGCGATGAGATAGCAGAAATTCTAAAAAAAATCCAAGCATGGAAAAATGTGAGATCTATGTCTTTCATCTGCCAGTGAATAAATAAACATTTCTAATAGCACAGGTAATGAGTTCATCCATTGTCTTTTTACTCTTTGCTATGATCTTAAACATACCTATTTCCATAACTGTGGTATAAGTCAAGCAGCATATTATCCAAGCTTTATTTGAAGGCTGATTTGCTGAAATGTCAGGTTTGTCATTACATCATTCAAGGGTGTTTACTTTCAGCACAAAAGTATGATGTTTCACTGTTTATTATGGACAGAATGTACTGATTTGACAGTTATCAGATATGTATGTATGTATGTGCATATGTATAGGGTTTAAACAGCATATCAGCACTATACAGGCTATATAGTGCGGAGTAAGTTAGATATTTAAAAAAAGTCATACAAGATGAACATAAAGGCAAATAAAGGTTACAATCCTTCCAATACAAAGTCAGTTTTTTTTAATGTAAACCACACTCTTTTAAAAATGCCCAAGACTTTCTTAGCTGGAACATTGTCATGGGAACATCCCAAGGCAGAAAGGCTGCCTCCATTATTCACAACATGCATATGGTGCATTGGGCCTGTTCCACATCTCTGAGTCTGCAAGTGTGGCTGTGGTGCATTGAGCCTGTTCCACATCTCTGAGTCTGCAAGTGAGGCTGTGGTGCATTGAGCCTGTTCCACATATCTGAGTCTGCAAGTGTGGCTGTGGTGCATTGGGCCTGTTCCACATCTCTGAGTCTGCAAGTGTGGCTGTGGTGCATTGGGCCTGTTCCACATCTCTGAGTCTGCAAGTGTGGCTGTGGTGCATTGGGCCTGTTCCACATCTCTGAGTCTGCAAGTGTGGCTGTGGTGCATTGGGCCTGTTCCACATCTCTGAGTCTGCAAGTGTGGCTGTGGTGCATTGGGCCTGTTCCACATCTCTGAGTCTGCAAGTGTGGCTGTGGTGCATTGGGCCTGTTCCACATCTCTGAGTCTGCAAGTGTGGCTGTGGTGCATTGGGCCTGTTCCACATCTCTGAGTCTGCAAGTGTGGCTGTGGTGCATTGAGCCTGTTCCACATCTCTGAGTCTGCAAGTGTGGCTGTGGTCCATTGAGCCTGTTCCACATCTCTGAGTCTGCAAGTGCGGCTGTGGTGCATTGGGCCTGTTCCACATCTCTGAGTCTGCAAGTGTGGCTGTGGTGCATTGGGCCTGTTCCACATCTCTGAGTCTGCAAGTGTGGCTGTGGTGCATTGGGCCTGTTCCACACCTCTGAGTCTGCAAGTGTGGCTGTGGTGCATTGGGCCTGTTCCACATCTCTGAGTCTGCAAGTGTGGCTGTGGTGCATTGGGCCTGTTCCACATCTCTGAGTCTGCAAGTGTGGCTGTGGTGCATTGGGCTTGTTCCACATCTCTGAGTCTGCAAGTGTGGCTGTGGTGCATTGGGCCTGTTCCACATCTCTGAGTCTGCAAGTGTGGCTGTAGAATATTTGTAACACGTTTCCAGTCCACCTAGGTTGATTGCATCCTCTACCAAAAATGATATTAATCAGATCACTTGAATGTTCATATTTCAATACCTTCAAGGATAACATAGTATAAAATGAGTGGGGAATCTGCCTATTCATGCTGTGTAAATTTAAGAAATGAAAATATCATTCTCAGTGAACTTGTCTCATTTGTCCACAACCATCAGATAGGTACAGTAATAGTCTATTTTTGTTGGATGTATATTGATGATCAGAAACCATTCTGGGGTTTGCATGGTTTTTCTTCTGAAAAAATGTTATTCACTGAATGATAATTATCCCTGGACTTGCAAAGAAACATGGGGATAGTGTCATACTGTTTGTCCATACATATGTACAGTCATACTTTTGTAATGTTCTTGAATGCCTCCTACACTGTTAAAGCTAGACACGTAAAGCTTGGATTGATGATGGTCCTATGGGTATAGATTTTGTACCAATTTACCAGTTTTTGAATTTTGTACCATAGAGGGTGGTACTATGGGGTAAGGGTCATTTTACATAAATTAAAAAAAAAACAACATCCAGGGTATGACACGTTTTTTTGTTTCAGTGGAATCTATTTGTTTATTTCCTGGCAATCCCTATACTGACCAACTAGCTTGACAATACGGATGAATGAAAAGTCATCTCAAATTAGAATTTTTCTTCTTTGTTTTCCATACAAAATTCAGCTTGTTAAATAAAAGTTTACTAGCCTAACAATGTATTTGTTGTTCTGGCTTGTTGGGCATAGGAATTGTAATTTATTGATCACATATGTACTTCTATTAATATTTTGTATCACTTGTCTGATTTTCATATTTTTTATTTTTCTAGCTATGGAGATTCAATTTTGCTACAAGAAAATGGACCTTGTTGAAGACCAAAGGCCAGATGCCAGTAGAACTTGCTTCACATACATGTATGTATAAAATCCAGGGACCAAAATTTTTTCATAAAGCTTTGTGTTCCCATTAGAAAACCAGACTGGAAAGTATGATTCCCCATAAAATCATCTAGTTGCCTGAAAGTTACCAAATGTAATTCCAATGATTGTGATTACAGCAAATTTGGCATTTGATACAGTTTGTGATCAATGAATGCAAAAGATTTATAAATACTGAGAGTTACAGGGTTTCCATTTACACAGTGTTTATGCCATAAATGGAACCTTTTAAGCCAGTTGACTCTCTAAATAAAATTCACTGAGTCAGTCTGATGCAACACCATTTTAATTTGATCGGTTATTAAAATTGGCATTTTTTTTCTCAATCCAAGTATTGACTGATTCTTATCTTCCTCTTGTGCCACATCTGTCAACAAATGATAGCTTAATTAAGTGTAATTAGGCCTAGCAGATTGTAGGCTGTCAGGCAGCTCACGTCTCTGGATGAAATATGTTGATCACTAACGTGTTTTGACAGATTCATTTTCATTCGCTTATGCGCAAGTAAATTTTGCTCAGATTGGTTCTGCCAAAAATAAACAGTGTTTTCATCTTGAGACATTACCATAACATAAAAAACTGCACATGAAAATCACAGGGACCTGAGCTTACTGCCTCTTTTTTTATGTGCATGTATCCTACTTGAAAAAAAAAAAATTTGTATAGGATACTTGTAAAAAAAGTCAAAAAATCTCAAATCCCTGTGGTGAAATCAGCTGTGAAGGAGTAATGCATGCTATGAAAACCTAATTAAAAATGTAACTATATATGAACTAAGAAAGGGACTTTGGCATTTGTGTATTGAGTTGTTTAGCAGTGGATTTGAGTGATTTTCAGAGATAGTCCCATGCTCTGTTGGCACTAATGATTGTTACGATTTCACCAAAGAGAATTAAAGAAAACAGTAGATGATGGTTTAAAACTAAACTTAAATGACAGTAAGATCAAAAACAGAAAAAGTTATTGTACCCCAAATAATTAAGTAGATCAGGTAAAAATATTACTAAATTGTCTTGTTGTTTATATTTTATTTTTATTGGGTAATACTTTTTATCTGTGTGCTTCTCGGACTGACTTTTTACCTGACACATTTTACCTGCTTATTTCTCCATTTTGACTTATTACTTTTCCTCTCTGACCCATTGAAAAATATTCAGGGGGTCACTGACACTGGAAAAATACAGAGAAAACTCTGGAGTTACGTTATTCTTACATAAAATCCTCAGGAGGAGTTATTTTAATCTTTTTGGAAGCCTTCATTTACTATACAGAGAAAATATATATATTTTTGTCTGACTTGTGATGAATGATGCAAAAGGGGAGACATGAATGTTTGTGTGACCTATGATGAATGATGCAAAAGGGGAGACATGAATGTTTGTCTGACCTATGATGAATGATGCAAAAGGGGAGACATGAATGTTTGTCTGACTTGTGATGAATGATACAAAAGGGGAGACATGAATGTTTGTCTGACCTATGATGAATGATGCAAAAGGGGAGACATGAATGTTTGTCTGACCTATGATGAATGATGCAAAAGGGGAGACATGAATGTTTGTCTGACCTATGAGGAATGATGCAAAAGGGGAGACATGAATGTTTGTCTGACCTATGATGAATGATGCAAAAGGGGAGACATGAATGTTTGTCTGACCTATGATGAATGATGCAAAAGGGGAGACATGAATGTTTGTCTGACTTGTGATGAATGATGCAAAAGGGGAGACATGAATGTTTGTCTGACCTATGATGAATGATCCAAAAGGGGAGACATGAATGTTTCAAATGGTGAGACAGAGGTGTCACGATGTCTGTCTGTCTTTTGGTTAAAATTGTATTTACAGGGCAATATCTCCTGTATTCATCAGGTGATCAACATTAGACTTTGCCCACAAATGCCTTGGCAGGGGCCAAGGGATATTCCTAAAAATTGATGACAAAGAAGCTTGATGGTCCAGGTCATAAGGAGCATCTGTTTTAGATGAGTTTGTGAATGGATCAAGTTTTTGGATCTGGCAGTACTGGCTGTTATTGCATTGAATGAATTGACATCAAGCAAATTAAAGTATGGATGAATTGACAACAGACAGAGTAAAGAATCCTTGCTAGCCAAGAGTTGTCGATCCACATCATTCCACATCAACCCTTGGCATATTTAGTTAGCTGAAATGATGTTTTGAACAAGTGCCCTTTTGCTGATAAAAGTGTCCTGGCCCATAGCAATTGAAATAAATTAAACAATGAGAGAGCTCGTTATGTGACCAGTTAGTTATTCAAAAAGGCAATTTCTGCAATGTCCACAGGCATTGACTCACAAATAAAAGTTGCTAAAAATATTTAATTTGGAGAAACTTACATATGACATGATGTTGTGTATGGAGACCTCTTTGATTGTTCCTAACAACCTCCCAATTTAAACATAATAAGGGATCTGTTTGGATCAGTGGACTGGGCATGCCCTAGATCTTCCCCACCTCCTCCAGCTCATTATCGAGGGAAGAGGAGGGAGACTACCACTCACTGCCTCCAGCACCCAGATGAAATTGCTAGTCTCTTTCTCCAGGAAGAGAAGATCAAAGAGCTAGTCCTGTCTCCTTCCATTAGCAGAGATGGGACAACAAACTCCCGGTCAGAAAGTCCCCTTCTTATCAGAGGGAGATGAGATTAAAGAGACAAAATAGTCCAGTCTTGCCCTGGGAGCAAAGACAGGATGATGAACTGTTCATTTTTGCACACAAGTTCCCAGAAGAACCTATACCATCTGGTCTTTTTCATCAGATTTGCCTTCTTCATCCCACCCACCAGGTCAGGTAATAGTGGAGGAGGAGATATGGACTTCTGATTATGTGATAAACCTCCAGGTCTCAGTCAATAGCTACAGAGTCCATTCACCTGCTTGGTGCCTGAAGCCACCCAGTTTGGATTCGGGTACATCCTAGGTGGGGATTTCGTCGAGACCTGGATCCATCTGCCTGTCAAGGCTCACAAGTTGTCATAGCCTGACATGCTAACAATTTTTTTGGCAGCCCTTTTCAGTCTGTTGAAGGAGGAAACTTTGTTTCCAGTGGCCTTGCAGAGACTGTTAGAGGCCATTCCCAAGATATCGAGACTTGTGCTCACGATGCCTGTGGCGCTCTCTGCACAGCTACCTCACCTCAAGAGGATGAAGCCTTGGAGGGATCCAGGGTTTTAATGGATCACAGCAAAAGTGTTTTATGGGCCTCCTTTGGATGCAGAGATGCCTTTTGGAGGGCTAATCCCTACAATGGCCTTTCAGGATGTAAGGAATCAGCCACACCAGACCCTGGTTATTTACCAGACCCAGTTAAACGAGTGAAGTAATGCCCCCATTCTAGAAGGTTCACAACTCATACTCCTAAGTGGTTTAAACAAGGCAACAATTCAAATCGAAATCAGTCCCAGTTTAAAACTCCTTTCTTTTTCCAGGATGCTGATCTTCACATTCACATCATCCCAGCCCACAGGAAATTTCTGTGGTTTTGTCTGGAACAGGAGATCTTTAAGTTTTGGGCTCTTCCTTTCAGCCTAATTTCCGCTTACAGAGCCTTCACCAGAGTGATGGGTGTAATAGCGGCTCACTTAAGATCCTTAGGTGTTACCATCCTCCAGTACTTTGATAACTGGTTGATGCACAGTGTCCTCAGACATGCCAATTTGAGGGATCTATCTCTCTGTTGGAAGACAGTGATTCGATTAAGTCTAATCCCCAATCAGGAGTTGGATCTTACCCCTTGATCAATAATCACTGCTCTGTGTAGATCTGCATTTACTGTTCTGCTGGCAACATTGGTATCACATTGAAAATTTGTTTTAAAATCTAGTTTTCTGGACGCCATATTTTCAAAATTTGTAATAATTTTCAGTAGTACATAACTTTCGGGAAAGCAAGTATGTGTTTTAAGCTGATGGAAGAAAAAAACATTGTTGGAATGTAAACTAAAGATTGTTTTACCCATGCTAAAAGCCAGGTGATTCAATAGATGACCATCAGACCTTGAAACCACTTTGATTACATAATTATAGTCCGAGTTTCTCCTGCCCTCCTGGCTTATTTATCTTTCTGTTGGCTGAAGAGGGCTAGAGACCAGTAGGTAACCAAATATGACAATATATATTTCCCCAAGGGATCACTGTATTCTTGCCACTCTGTTGCCTTATCCAAACAATTTCTAGTAGTGAACTAGAGAGAACCAAAATAATTTTCCTTTCAATACATACTACATTTAAGGATCAAACTGTACTTCCTTTTCTACCAGTATGTAGAGACCATCAGATTTTCTTGATTGAGGCACATCGGTTCGATTTAGCATCACCATTGTTTGACTCAACAGATGCATGCATGAAAAGATAACTCAGTAATAACGTGTCTAATATAACTAGATCTTTGTGCACACTTATCTCCAATAACAGTATATCTTAAGGAACAAAATGAAAAACAAACACTGTAACTATAAGTAGTATTCTTTTATTTGCAAACTAAAACACCAAAACATTGTCATGTAAGTGTTCTTTATATGCAGACAAGGATATAATAATGCAGCCTAGCCTACTTCTTGACTGGCATTGAATATGGCAGGTGCATTGGTACAGATATCATATTAATTTTTCAGACTATATAGGGAAAAAAAAAGATAATTTTCATTTGCACACAAATTATCTGGACAGCAAGAAAAGTAAATATTTTGTAATGTGGGAAAAAATTGGATAAATGATGGTATATTTCATGTTTTCGTTCTCTTTCCCTAGTGTTGAGATGTGTTCGTCACTTGATACACTTTGCTGGAACAGGGGTTCCCTTTGGAATTAACAAGTCCAATACTGTGACTTCAATTGACCTCAAGAACCTTCAATGGAAGCAATTGAATTGTAGTGGAGAATTACCTGCACCTATATATGGACATGTAAGTAATTGTCACACTTTGATTTATCTCAGCATTCCAAGATTATCGAGGTTTGTATCATCTCCCCATCAAATCATGTTCCATGGTACAAAATACAAAAGTCATCCTATTTTGAAAACCAGATGACATGTAATTTTTGTCTCACCTATGAATGGCATATCATTTGCTGTATTCCATTGAACCTTGGGTAGATTATTACTTTACATTTAAAGTATAAATATTCATCGCTTCCTTATAATGGTAAACATGTGCCTGCATTCAATGAACTACTTCAGGCTTCAGCTAAATAAAAATGGCGACAGAAATGTGGAATGCGGGCCACATCATAAATCTGATGGCCACCAAAGGCCCACAGTGACTGTAACCCTTTCTATCTGACACCAGTGCTGAAGAATCAGTAGATTTAGTTCTCATCCAAAGAAAAATATCTATCATCCAAATTAAATAAGGAAAATCTGAATACATCCAAAGATTTAAATTGCAAGGAGAAAATATATATAAATAAATATAATTTATAAAAATTTTGAAAATGGACAGCTAGTGATTGCTAGTTGCTGCTGTTAGTATTGGAGAGAGAGAGAGAGAGAGAGAGAGAGAGAGAGAGAGAGAGAGAGAGAGAGAGAGAGAGAGAGAGAGAGAGAGAGATAGAGAGAGAGAGAGAGAGAGAGAGAGTAAACAACTTCTGTTTCATGTAAACACTGCACTTTTATCCACTCTGAATAGCATTGTTTTATCCTGTACTCGGAATTTAATGAAACACAAGTAACTCCAAAACGAATCTGTATCCTTTTTTGAGGTATTATCCAAGACAGATGAACCACAATACCCTGGCAACAATCATGATGCACACTGCAATTTTAGAATTACCTGCCACCATGACAGCAACATTGAGATAGATAATCACAATGATAAACTTAGACAGAATTTTTTAGGCTCGTCTTTTCATAATGGTATCTTCAATTTTCATTGATGTATTACATCATTTTTTCCCAAAATATCAATATTTCATTGTGTTTCTTTGGCTACATGACATTCCATCCTCTTTAACAAATTTAGTTTCATTCATACATCATGAAGATTTTCTTATTGCTAGTCCTCCTGAATGGATGGTCATATCAACATGGGGTTGTCACTAAAATACTTATTATGATGTCTAGTTGGTCCTAAATAAAAATGGAACCAATCTGGTGTCCAATATGGCCAGCACAGCAGCCATCTTTAAAATCTTGTTATTGCTAATCCTCCTAAATGAAAAGTAATATTGCCATGGGGTTCTTACTAGAATACTTCTTATGATGTATAATTGGTCCAAAATGAAAATGGTGTCAATCTGATGTCCAACATGGCCACCACAGTGGCCATCTTGAAAATATTATCACTACTTCTCCTGAATGGATGGTCATATCAACATGGGGTTTTCACTAAAAGACTTCTTATGATGTCTAGTTGGTCATTGTGCCAATCCACCTTCTAATATGACTGCCACAATGGCCATCTTGAAAATCTTGTTATCACCACTTCTTTTAGATGGCTGGTTATATCAACATTGTGCATTAACCAAAAGACTTCTTATGATGTGTTTTTGGTACTAAAGAAAACTGGTGGCCACCATGGCATCCATCTTGAGAATCTTGTTATTGTTGCTCCTCCAAAACGGAAGTCAAATCAACATGCTGTTTCCACCAGAAGACTTCTTATGATGTCTTGTTATTCCTAAATGAAAATGGTGCCAAGTTGACATTCAATATGTCCACCACAGCAGCTAATTTGAAAATCTTTTTATCACTGAAGAATATCAAAGATGGTTTCAACACTCAGCAGTTAAAAGGAAGAATTAGTCTTATCTTGAATTCCTGGAAATTCTTTTCAGTCAGTAGAGCATTAGTACCTTCAAGGGACTCTTGTGTATTATTTATTTAAGAGGCTGCAGTAATCCTCATGTGTCAGCTACTCATTATCTGATTAAGTAACAACAGTCCATGCTACCAGCCCCTCAAGGTGAACCCGTAAAGAAACAAGACTTGCAAATGTTCATCTTTTGTCAACACACCAACGTATGGTAGCAGTATCTCTCATCTTTGGCTTCATACACTTAATGCCTATGATCTATTATTACACTTTCTCATTCGTCTGTTAAAGAAATGGGCACTCACTGTAGAGCATGTGACAGTTGCTTCTTTTGGCTAACTTTAGCTAAAGGAATATGACTAGTTTAAATGACCAAACCAGTCACAATTGTTGTTGCATATTGTATTGGCTTGTTGGGTATTGGTTAAACAAAAATCCCATGTGGATAGTTTACAGTTAAAACACAAGATTAATAGTATCGGATTAATGATAACGTAAACTGTAATGTACACTCAGATAAACATACCGTATTTACTCATGTATAAACTGGATCCAAATGCAAATAACATAGACACTGATCTGCCATCGCATAATGTGCCAGCAGATCAGGGTCTATGTTGTTTGTTCTACTGATTAGTCCTTACAAACTGCATAAACCCAGATCTGCCGGTGCATTATGCAATGGCAGATCTGGATCTATGCAGTTTGCAGTTGGTATGGGCTTATAAGCGAGTATAGATGGTAAATATGGATAAGTGGCTAGCTACTAGAAAGCTGATGGGCAGCAAGACTGCGTTAAAAAAAGGAAATTATTTGATTATCTATAATTTCCTGGTCTTAAATAGATTTAATAAGTGTGTTAACTAGTGACACTTTCCAGTAGCATGTCTGATTGTGAGTTACAAGTATTGTGTGCAGTTAGGACTAACTATATATTTGACAAAAGTTGTTGAATAATTTTGAGGACAACTGCAGTAATTTACCAGACAACTTGAAAAATCTGCTGGGCAACCAGACTTTCAAAGTTAGTTGCCTGGGGACAACCATAGGATTTTCAGTTTTCCTGCCCTGACTACTTACTGACATACATTCACTGATATACACTACTGAACTACACTCAATAATATACTATACTGAGCGACATTCACTGATATATTTTTAGCAAATCTGAAGAAAACAATACATTTATCCTCTAATTACCATGTCTTAACATCATGGCTGGCAATATAGCTGTGTCTAGAATTTTGATGGTTAGTTTGAATTTGCAGTAGAACTTAGATAACTCAGACATTAATTGTGTGAATGCTTGGCATCACTCAAATGACTCACTCATTCCTGATGAAAGCCATTCCCTTGTCAAAAACACTGGAAAACTTGAAACAACTGAAAACTCAAACCAAAAATTTGGGCCTGCAGCACTTCCAGTTTTTGAAGTTTAATTGTATTTAGTCCAACATATATTAAATTAAAGGATGTTGGAATTTTACTCAGGCAGTCATTGTCTTTTGCAGGTATCTTTAAATTCAATTATATCATGTGATTAAAACTGCATGAAATGGACATAAAATAGATATCAGCTGTTCATTGAAGCCAACAGTGTCAGTGTCTATCAGTCGGTCTATCCATTACCACATATTCTAAACGACTGGACAGAAATTTACAGAACTTGTTATTTATTTTGTCCATTGGGTAATCATCAGCAAAAATGGTATTATTCTTGACTCCCCTGAGAGGGGGTGTGAGATCAGCTGTCCAAAAATTTCAGTTACAGTGACGTTTTCAAATGTTTTTTGACCAAACTTTATATATACATTGACAGCTGGAAGGCACATCATGTATGAAATTGATTTTGTTTTAATACTCCTTGCTCACTGTCAAGGAGTGGATAGTGAAAAGCATGGAGATTTGAGACAGTGAGCCATTGAAGTTCCTCAATTTCCATTTTTTGTTTTGCAGATTGACCAAGATTGGTGATTATGTGTATGTTTTTTATTTTGCAGACTGTGACCAAGATAAGTGATTATGTGTATGTTTTTTGTTTTGCAGACTGTGACCAAGATTGGTGATTATGTGTATGTTATTTATTTTGCAGACTGTGACCAAGATAAGTGATTATGTGTATGTTTTTTGTTTTGCAGACTGTGACCAAGATTGGTGATTATGTGTATGTTTTTTGTTTTGCAGACTGTGACCAAGATTAGTGATTATGTGTATGTTTTTTGTTTTGCAGACTGTGACCAAGATTGGTGATTATGTGTATGTTATTTATTTTGCAGACTGTCACCAAGATAAGTGATTATGTGTATGTTTTTTGTTTTGCAGACTGTGACCAAGATTGGTGAATATGTGTATGTAGTAGGAGGGACAACTGGTTATGTTTATCATATGGAAGTCCATAGGTTGAATCTGAAGACACTTGATTGGGAGCATCTGACAAAAGAATCCACTGAATGGAAATATGTGAAAAACATTCCAGTACCCAGGTAGAAATTTCTTCTCTTTTATAATTTTCTTCTTGTTATAGTGAAATAGTATCAACATGGATACAAGGAATTTACATTTACATTGTCTTTTCAAGGATGTACGATTGTGGGATTTGCATTGATTTCTAACAAAATGTGCTGAACAATCCTACCTTTATTTCTTCATTAAATCCCCCCAATGTTCAGAAAATTCTCCCCTTCTTTACAGATGGAGGGAGAATTTCTTTCTTTAATTTTCTGTTCTTGAATAAACCCTGCATTTACCAGTATTACAA
Organism: Margaritifera margaritifera; assembly: GCA_029931535.1. Lineage (NCBI taxonomy): Eukaryota > Metazoa > Mollusca > Bivalvia > Unionida > Margaritiferidae > Margaritifera > Margaritifera margaritifera. The sequence goes on along the minus strand of JAQPZY010001647.1, from coordinate 4,920,934 downwards.
AGTTTGTATACTCAGTGAAGTGTTACATATTCACTAAAGTAAGGATATCTTGAATTATCAATCCAACAATCCCGTCTTGAGAGACCCATTTCAAGAGGGGCCATCCCTATCAGAGGCCACTTTGCCTGACATCCATATAGTATATTTTTCCCATTTTGTCCCCCTTAAGAGACGTCACCCCTTTTATAAAGCCATCTTTTCAGTATAAAAGGTGTGCGACCTTCTAAGAGGAGGGCCACTGTATAAGGAAGTAGTTTAAGGGGTTCAGTGAGGTTTTCCATAAATCTGTTTTACTGAATAAGCTTGCATCATGTAACTGTAAAATAGTCCCATTAGCTTGATTCAGACCTTACCTAAATTAAGTTGTCAATTACATCACAAGATTTAAAATTTGTTTGTTTGAAAAGAAACATTTTTACCATCTCATGTCTCACATTTGAAGTAGGGTCAGTTCATGTTGGATTTCAGAGATCTAGATAAGCAGATTTGAATATTTTATACAAATAAATTAAGTAAAAATACATAAAGAATTTTGTTAATGCATTTAACATATGCAGATCAGTTTTATTTTAATCATTTAGTCCAAAGTTGTCTGCAAGTTTGTCCAGCAATAGGCACATACATTATATTTTTATAGCACATTTGATCAATGTAACTATGTATTTGGGACAATATCCATGTGTTCCATTCATGTTTTAAATTATACCGGTAGTACAACTCTCCCATGTTATAATGCTGGGCTTGAAATCAATGCTAATCTGCTGACCTGAGGTCAGTGATTTTGCCAATGGATCACAAAACCCCAGCTGACTCTAATCCATTGGAGCAGTAAAAATTTCTGCTGATCACTATCATAACAAATAACAAACGGTCTTGTGTCGCATGTATCAATTAAAATGTGATACGTCATTCTCTTTAATGGTTAATTCATATTTTTATTATGTTAAAAATGAATACCTACCAACATCCTGCACTTGACGAGGTACAATAAATCCTGCAGTGGTAATGGACAAATGTTATTCCAGGCATCAAGTAAATTAGGGTGATCATTGTCAAAACAGTCTTCGCACACATGGAACTAGCCGGGTGTACTGGCTCAGACACTGATTTCAATACGGGTGATGAAAAAGATGTAGGGTATCAGACTAGTATTGGTCAGTCAGAAAAGGTGGCATTGGCAGACTCAATGAATAATCCAGAATTATACTGAATAATGTTTCAATATTTATGTCATTGTTGATAATCAGTGCATTGTGCAGTGAGAATTGGAAAGTATGTATGTATGAAGTAGCGTTTTATGGCACCTCAACACAATATTGGCTGTAAGATGCCTACCGTATTTCATGTTATTTTTAGCACCTTTTAATTTTTCGTACACCATATAGCTATAAAAATATTAATTAATTAAATGTATCTAATTTTTTCGTACATGGTACTTCGTATTTTACGTTAAAAACCTTCAAATTTTCGTACATAAAAAAGATCTGCTGTGAAGATTTACGTTTGCAAAATATATATAAAATATTGCCTTTTTATTTTTACAACAACGAATAAGAGATTAAAATAATTTACAATTAAGGTGCTTTATGGTTTTTTTTAAAAAAATTTCTATTATTTTGATATGTTAAAATTGGAGAAGTTTCCGTTTCAAACAGCTTCGAAAATATACCAAGGTACGATTTAGATACATCCAATGACCAAGATATTGTTTTGCTAAGCATGTTATAAGTGGTGATTAACTTTGTTTAAATTCTTAATTGAGGTATTGAATAGTGAAACAGCAGCTTGAGAAATAAAATAATTACCATTTATAATCATGCAGAAAGGTCATTGATTATTTCTTTCTTTTATTATTGTGTTTTTTTTACCACATATTTTTTTGTTTTTTTATTTGAATCAAGAAAAGAAGTTCTGGAATCATGTTATAATGAAGCACATTATAATGAGGGAGAGCTGTACTTGAGCACAGAAAACTCTTGTCAAATGGAGGCATATAATCAAGCCCTCTTAAGTTTGTCTTTTTCACCAAGATGTTTGATGCATTGTAAAGGGCATGATTTAGGTCTTGATGATTAAGACTCAGTCTGGTATTGTAAGTTGTGATGTACAATGTTCACATAATACTCTGTTGAAATTTAAAAAAAACGAACAGCTGCCCTAATTAAACTACATAGATTAACCCTCTAATTTTCCAGACACCATATTTTCAAAATGTGTAATAATTTTGAATGGTACAAAAAATTTCTGGACACTAAGCAATTTTTTTTTTTAAAGATGACAAAAATTTAGAACCTAAAGTTGGAACGTAAACTAAGAAATGTTTTACCTGTGCTAAGAAACTGGTGATAAAGTAATCAACCATGAGGCTGTGAAACTGCTTTGATTACCCTGATTATCATGTGGATTAACTGAAGGCGTTTTCAATAGGCTATAATAAAAGCAGCTGACATGCTCCACATCTCGCGATGAATTAGTTCCCTAAACAAAGCTGGTCATGAGCTTGTTAAAGGTAATGATAAAAGATAAACTACTTTTCATCTCAAGACGGTGAGTGGAATTAATTATTAAATCTCTTTGATGGCTGTAAAATAAATGGTCATCATCATTACATCGAGCCAACATGTGGGATGCAAGCTTTTATTTTTACCTCCGGGGAGCATACAAAAGGAGACAAAACTGTCACGCACATCAAATTAGAAACATTTTTGGGTACTGTAAATCGAAACCATTAACAAATGATTCCCTTTTCCAATAAACTAAACTTGGTTTACATTTATTTGTGATAAAGTGGTCAACATCTCCAGCACATGAGTTTCACAAGTTCTTGTAGTCTCGGTTTTATTCAATGGCAGATTTCCCCTTGATAACCTAAGTTGGATGTATTCAATTCGGTCTTTGTAATAGCAGTTCAAATAATGGTATTCCACAGTTAAATTCCTGAACCAGTCTTTTATTTGGCCATTTGGGGCAATCATTGCCATATTTGGATTTGTAGTGTCGAGATCGCATAAAGCATTTTTGAAAGAAAATATGGACTATCTTTTAGATTTTCAGAGGTAAGATAATATGAAGAGATGTACTGTATATTATTTCGATGATACAGTCTCTTGTCAAAGACAATCTTTACTTTATGAAACAATATAGATATTAGAACTGGGTCATGTTTGTAGATACGTTTCTAGCAATGATTGAGACTTATCACTAATGGCAGTACATGTACATGATGAAGATAGTTTTAGAAACAAAAAGTAAAACAAACACCAGAAATGCAACCAGAATTCTTTATTTGTAAAAGAAAGCACTGAAACATTATTCTGCAAGTGTTCTTTATTGGTAAGCAAGGATATAATGCAATCTAGTTTACCTACCAAGACCGCTTCCAACCACTTGCCAGGACAAAATATTTGGGAAAATTGAAAATTTTCATTAATACACAAATTATCTGGACAGAGAGAAAAGTAATTATTTTTTGTGTCAGGATATTTAGGTCAGTGATGGTAGTTTCAACCCATGGAGTAAATACTCTAATTCAAAGCTGTGGAATTAACAAGACTAATTTTTGAATAAAATGCCATATTCATGTCACAGTCAGGAAACTTGATGAGGGGATGTATTTCATAGACTATTGAATACAGCACCTATCTCCCAGTAGGTCACTGTGAATATATTCCTTTGCTCAGTGGTTTTGCTTGAATTTGTTTGAAATATTAATCATTAGCATGACATACATCAAACATGTAAAACTCGGTGAGGAAATGCATCTCAATGGGTTTGGCATAAGTTTCCCCAGCTAGGTCCCTGCAACATAATTTTTTTTTAGCGGGGTTTATGGATGGGGAATAATTTTTCTTCTACCCTAGTGGAAAGTTGGGTGGGCTCTGTATGTATGTAGATTATAATGCTGTGAATTCGCCATTATTCATGGACTACCCATTTTCATGCATTTTATTGTTGTAACAAATCACGAGTTTAAAGACCCAACAAACAGTAATCCTTTTTTGGAAGCAGTGAGACCCCTTCCCCAACACAGGAATTCAAGTAGCAGTGAAATGACTTTTGCAAAACCATGAAAATTGATGCCTATCAAAATAAATGAGTTCACAGTATACTCTTGTCATTGTTTGCATTTCCTGTCAGTGTAGCCAGAGTTAAACCCTTACATGCTATAAAATATACAGGATGTATTTCATGTGTGTCATGTGTGTATTTCATGTGTGTCTTAGTTATATGCCGACATTGCCCAATGGTAAGGCCTCCATGTCTCATGCATACATTTCTGGTTTATATCTATATCAGATACAGGCATGAAGTTGTTCATTTTGATGGAAAGCTTTACATGTTTGGTGGAGGTACAGGAGTTGATGCATACAGTCTTAAAAAGGTACTTAGTTACATCATTTTTTCATCTTATCTGTGAATGGTTAGAAATAGGTATCACTTTTCTGGTGAACACAGAAGCAATAATGGCTCTTGCTTCAATTTTATAATTCTATGTTATAGTTTTAGAAAGTCATATTTTGTATATCAGTTGATGTATTTAACTGGAACTTTTGTACAGGGCTTTAAAAATGTTATAAGTTTAAATATAAATATTTATTTCCTAAAAAATATACCACAAAAACAAAATTGGCGGAAGTTGAAGCCATATGAGAGTATTTTCAGTCCTTTCAAGTCTTTTCTGGTAATTTGTAATGTATTATCAGTTTCCAGCATATAATTTAAGAGTGTTTTCTATCCTTTCCAGTCTTTTCTGGTAATTTGTGACGTAAGATCAGTTTTCTGCATATAATGTTCTATTATTCAGAACAGTTCGTTTTGGTCCTTCCCAGTCTTTTCCGGTAATTTCTGTCTATAAACCTTTTGTGTGTGTTTTGACATTAAAATGTTTGACAGTGATTGTAAGCCCACCCCGAGCAAGAAAAGATGCATAACACAGTTTAGTGAAGACTATTCTAAAGCCTGGTCTTTCATCAAATCTTCTCGCCTCAATGACAGCCATGCTCATTGTACGATTTGTGGTTTGGATTTCTCTGTGGAGCATGGAGGGAGAGATGACATTCGGAAACATATTTCTTCAAAGAAACATGCAGAGTATGTCAGAAATTCTGCAGACATCAGTCCCTCTGAGCAGCTTTTTCAAGTCTATGCCTGAAGGGGACTAACTCACTTTGGGCGTGCTTCATTGCAGAACACAATCTCCCATTAACCATCAGTAACCATGCTACACATCTTTTCAAGAAAATGTTCCCTGATTCGAAGACTGCACAGAAATTTTCATGCGCCAGATCTAAGACAATGGATATGATAAAGTGCATAGCCAATCATTCAGGAGGATAATTAAAAGAATACAAAGAGCTGTGTGTACTGTAAATAGTGTTATATCACTGTACATGGGCATGTTTTGTAATGTTTTTAAATGCTTTTATTCTTCTGGCGTCCACGTGGAATTTTTCTTTGGTGCAGTAAGTGTGCCTAATTTTTCAATAGAATCAAAATTTGTGTACCTTTTTGTCCCTAATTTCCCTGTTTGGCAATGGGCATCTCTGTAGGTGGTCCTAAATGAAAATGGTACCAATGTGATGCCCAATATGGCCACCATACCAGCCATCTAGAAAATCTTATTGCATGATGAAAAAACTGAAGCCATTCTGATCACCTCACAAAGACTTTTTCATTCCTATCTTTTACCTCAAACAGTAAGTATCAGCAACACCAACATTAAATTCACACAATCAGTACAAAACCTTGGCACTCACAACAGTTCTCTCCCATTACACCAACACATCATGAACACGTGCAAAGCTGCATATCTGGAGCTGAGACGTATCAGCTCCATTCGCAATTTTCTTTCTTTTGATGCCACTAAAACACTTGTGTGTTCCTTAGTACTTTCTAGACTTGAATATTGTGAGTCTCTGCTGTCTGGATCGTCTCAATACCTATTACAGAAACTTCAAGAAGTTAAAAACACAGCTGCTCAGATCTTCCTTAGAGTACCAAGAACCAAGCACTCATCCCCCATGGTCCGTACTCTTCACTGGCTATCCATTCGCTCCAGAATCAAACACAAAATTTCTTCTCTCTGCTTCATTTCGTTGATTGCCTAGAGTCTGAAATACCTCTCTGACCTCACTCATGTGTACACCCCTTCTAGATACTTGCGCTCTTCTGATGACACTCATATTCTCACTATTCCCACTGTTAAAACCAAGTCCTATGAACAGCGTTCTTTTGCATATCGGGGCCCAGTTGCCTGGAACGAATTGCCTCTTGAACTTAGACACAATGACACCATGATTTCATTCAAGAGTTCTCAAAAAACTCATCTATTTCAGCTGCAAGAAAAGATTTAACCATGTTTCTTTACCCATAATTATTTTCGGCATGCTTTGTAATTCCATGGTGTCATGTTTTTTTGTAATCCTGTTTATATATGTGTCCATATATTTTCACTAATATTGTAAAGCGCTTAGAGCTTTTTAAAGATTAAGTGCTATAATAAGTCATCATTATTATTATTATTATTACTCCACTGGGACAGAAAGTCGTATCAGCATGAGGTTTTCACCAGAAGACTTCTTGTGAAGTCTAGTTAGTCTTAAATTAAAATGGTGCTGCTCGGACTAGCAATATGACCGCCACAGTGGCTATCTTCAAAATCATGTTATTGCTACTCCAGAATGGAATGTCATATCGACATAAGGTTTTCAATAAAAGATTTCTTATGATGTCAACTTTGTCCTAAATGAAAACAGTGCCAATCTGATATACAATATGGCCACCATGGCAGTCATCTTTAAAATATTGCTATTGCTACTCCTGAATGGAAAGTCATATCAACATGGGGTTTTCAATAGAAGACTTTCTATGATGCTATGTTAGTCCCAAATGTAAATGGTGCTGATCTGACCTCCAGTATGGCAGCCACAGTGGCCATCTTTAAATTTTTGTTATTTCTACTCCTCCTAGATGGATGATCATATTGATATTGTGTTTTCACCAAAAGACTTCTTGTAATATATAGCTAGTCCTAAATGAAAATGGTGTCAATCTGAAATCCAATAAGGCTGCCATAGCAGCTATCTTGAAAATCTTGTTATCACTATTCCTCCTAAACAAGAAGTCATATCGATATTGGGTTTTCACAAAAAGACTTCATATGATGTCTAGTTGGGTGCCAATATGACTTCCAGTATGGCCACCATGGCAGCCATCTTGAAAATCTAAATGGAAAGTCTTATCAACATGTGTTTTCACTAGAAGACTTCTTATGTTGTCAAGTTGGGCCTGAATGAAGATGATGCTGATCTGACATCCAGTAGGGCTACAATGGTGGCCATCTTGAAAATCATGTTATCGCTACTCTTCTTGAATGGATTGTCATATGCATATGAGCTTTTCACCAAGAGACCTCTAAGGATATCTAGTTGGCCCTAAATGAAAATGGTGTCGATCTTACATCTAATATGGCTGCCACAGTGGCTAATTTGGAAATCTTGTTATTGCTTAAAAATATCAGAGTTTGTTTTCAACACTCAGCAGTTAAAAAGAAGAAAAGGTCTTATCTTGAATTTATGGAAATTCTTTTAGATCAGTAGCTTGTCAGTCCGTTTGAGGGACTCTTGTTATTGCTTTTGCAGTTTGCATTCCGTAATAATGTTTATATATAGTGGGTACTGTTGAATTTCTGTACATTTTTGTAAGTGACAGCTTTGGTGCTTTAACTCATGTACAGTTTGGACTTTTTTTTATTCATTGCAAAACTTACTATATTTTCATTCTCATTACAGGTGCACAATAGTGACTAGATGCACCAAGTGTAAAAAGTTCAAGGTCTCAGAGGACACTCAAAAGATGTGCAGTCTTTCCAGTGACCCTAATTTTTCCCTACTTTTTTCCTAAATGGCCCTACTATCCGGTCATAGACCAGAAGAGCTTATGGTCTGGTCTGTTGTCTGTCCATTGTCCATCGTCCAGCTGTCCATTTGCACAAGTTTGTTACCACTACTCCTCCTAAACTACATGGAGGATTGCCTTGAAACTTTGCACACACATTCATTCCATGGTGTAGTTAGTCCTAAATGAAAATGTTGCTGCTCAGACATCCAATATGACCACCACAATATCACCCAACCAGAAGTTATGAACTGTATGGATTCCAGCACATGGTTCAGGTTCCCACCTTTTGCCTCATTTCATTACGGTCAGTAGCAACTGGGGGTTTGAGAGGGTCCTTCACATAAATTTCCTGGAAATGAAGGCCATAATCAGTGCCTTTCATTTCTGGCAGAACCTCCTCAGTGGGAAGGTTGCATTTATAATATCAGACAATTCTGTGGTGGTCAATTACCTCCACAGACAAGGGGAGACCAGATAACCAGATCTGAGTCCTGGTCTGGGATTTTCTTTGTTGGTGCTTATGGCATCAAATCGCTACACAGACAAGACATATTCCCGGCAGGCTCTTTGTTATACCTTTCTTTTTTGTCTTTTCCTTCATGCTTCTCTCCTTCTTTTAATGAAATATCTATTTGTAGTATGCTATAAAATCCAGTTGATAAGCATGAATGTTGAAACTTAAGCAAAAGTTGTTTGATATGTTATTGATAAGCAGTTATTAAATATTAATACATACGCTACTATACAGCTTTAACTAATTTTGAATGTAAACCCATAATAATATGATTATTATATAGAATTTTACAGTGTGTTGTATCTTGATCCATTAGTAAACTCCTACATTGAATATGGACATGGGGTGATATGAATTAAACTATTGCAACATTGTATTACTTTATTTTGTTCAGTTATTGGTTATTTAATAGTGTTAAGTTTGGTTTTGGTGGGTTTAACGCCATTGATAGGTTATACATGGTGGCCAGTATATTTAGTAGAGGAAGAACCACCAACCCATGGGAAGCTACTGCCAAGCTTTCTCACATACCCATGTTGGTTGAGCTGAGACTCGAACTCACATGGACAGAGGTGAGATGTGTTAATGATCTATAAATGAGAGCGCTTTAGACCACTCTGCCACCCAGGACCCCTTAATAGTGATAACCTTTATCAATTTCATTTTCAGATACCAGCATTTGATATAGGCCAGCGCACATGGGAAAAGATTGTGACTGTACCAGATATTACACATGGTAATTATAAGAACAAATACTTCTCACTAAACTAATATTGAATTCTATATAAAAAATTTATGTTATCATGTAACATTCACATCTGTTTATGTCCTTTGACAAAATTTATGTTACAATCGACTATAACATCACATATAGGTCTGTATTTTATTGATACAGTCCTCCTACACTGTTTAATCTAGATACTTTAAACTTCTGGATATGATTTTGGGTTGTCTGTAGATGTGCACAGAGGTATTATAATTTTTATCCATGCCTTTAGGAGTGAAGCCAGGAGTTGGGAACACATGCATATATGTATAATGGGGAATGGGGTAGTTTCAACTGATACAGAGTTATGACTCTTGTGTGACTTAGAACTTTACCCTCCAATTTCTTCTCAACAACTTTTGATGGACTTTCATACCAAATTTGGCATAAAACTTTACATCAAGAAGACCTAGGTCAAGTTTAGTTTTTACTGTTTTGTTGCAGAATTTTAAAGAGTTATGGCCCTTGTTTGACTTAGAACTTTGCCTTTCAGTGTCCACTTAGTGACTTTTGAAGGACTTTGTAGAATGACAGCATATTTTGTATGATGCTTTTCTAGCATTATTTTATGGAGTTAATGGCCCCCCTTTGACTTAAAACTTTTGTGTTAAGTTGCATCATATTGAGGCAGCTGTGTTATATCTTAATTGATTTCAATCAAAGCTGTAAAGCTTCATCCCAGGGTGTGGATAAAACTTAATCTTGACAAGGTGTTGGATGAGATCAATGATAATAAGATTTTGATGATACTGTACAAAGTTATGTCTCTTGATGACTTTAGAACAGTCTTTATGGCTTGTGAACACCTTAACATTCTTATTTTTTGTTTGATTTCAACCAAATTCACTATGAAGCTTCACCTTGATAAGGTCTAGCTTTAGTTTGACAATTCCTTACTGAGTTATGGCCCTTGATAGACTTGGATTAAGCTTTTCTTTGACTTGTGAACACTCTCGATAGCAATCACTTTTTGTATATTAACCAAATTTGCAGTGAAGCTTCACCTCAACAAAGATTTTGAAAATTTCTTTTACAGATTTGTGGTTTCTGATCAACTGAGAATAGACATCTCAGTGTGTCTTGTAAACACTCTAACATCATCATTTTTGGTTTGATTTGAACCCATTTACCTGAACCACTAAGGTCTGAGATGAGTCTGATGATCTGCAGATACTGATCACATTTTATAAAGTTTATGGCCCTCAATTGACTTAAAATATCCTAATGTCTCATAAAAACTCCATTTGTAAATTTTTTTTAAAAATCAGATTTGTTGCGAAGCTTCATAATAGCAAGATCTTAGATGATATCAATCATAAGAAATATCAGGATCATATGTTTTAAATTTATTTCTCATGATTGACTTTGTAGACTTACCGTATATACTTGAGTATAAGTCGAGTCCAACTGCAAACAACATAGACCTGATCTGCCATCTCATAATGTGCCAGCAGATCAGGGTCTATGTTGTTTGTTCTACTGATTACTCCTAATAAACTGCATATACCCAGATCTGCCAGCGCATTATATGATGGGAAATCTGGGTCCATGCAGTTTGCAGTTGGACTCAACTTATAAGCAAGTGTAAATGGTACGTAATACACCTATTTCACAGTACTTGTTCCTTTTGGCAGTGAGGGAACAGTGGCCATGTTAGTGGCAACTACTTGTCTGTAATGCAGATACAATGAAATTTAATTGACTCTTATTTTTCTGTATTTCTTTCTTTATATCAGGATTTCCCAAGCCACGGAAGTGTCACAGCTGTGTTCAAATAGAAAATGGTAAGAAAATAAAACGTAATAAATAGATTTGAATACGTAAAAGAGGTAACTAATTTTCTTGATTCTCAAAATAAGGCAAATTAAGAAAGATATCAATAATTCCAAAAGCAAGAAATCTTTGTGACTGTAATATTCGTAGCCTTTAATATAAGATTTTTTATTTTCCTTTATTTTATGGAAGTGATTAAGAACAGTATTTTTGTGTCTTTCTATTGATTTAATCATAATTATTTTTTTCTTTGTTATGCTGTAGCCAATATGATATTTTGAGTGTAATCTTGATACAGACTACTATTTGCCAAGCAAATAGTGTAGGTATGTAGCATATGAGACACCAAGTATAGAGTCAAACCAGCTCCATAGTTGTATTAAGCAATCAACAGTTTTAAATAGCCACATTCTTAAGGTACAGGCAACCAAGTTTTAGAAGATCTGACCTAGAAGTTATACAAGTTTTAGAAGGTCTGGCCTAGAGGTTATACAAGTTTTAGAAGATCTGGCCTAGAGGTTATGCAAGTTTTAGAATGTCTGGCCTAGAAGTTACACAAGTTTTAGAAGGTCTGGCCTAGAGGTTATACAAGTTTTAGAAGATCTGGCCTAGAGGTTATAAAGTTTTAGAAGATCTCACCTAGAGATTATATAAGTTTTAGAAGATCTGGTCTAGAGATTATACAAGTTTTAGAAGATCTCACCTAGAGATTATACAAGTTTTGAGCTTGAGATTTTACGTCAGATAATCACAGAGGACTTTATTTGATTAGAGTTCACTTTTGATTGGCTGAAAGTGGAAACTCAATTTCATTTTTTTTTTTTTAGTGTTCACTTTTGATTGGCTGAAAGTGGAAACTCACTTTAGTTTTATTTGAAAGTTCACTTTTGATTGACTGAAAGTACAAACTCCGTTTATTTTTTTTTTTAAGTTCACTTTTGATTGGCTAAAAGTGCAAACTCAATTTATGATAAAGTTTGAGCTGTATGAACTCTGGGCCTGAAACTGTACTAAACAGCCACTTGCCAAAAGAAAAATAAAACACTTTTTTCTCTCATTCCTTTACATGTGGGATACAGCTTGCCCATGAGAGAGAGAGAGAGAGCAGTGTGAGATTAATATAATCCTTCATATGTGTCGGTGTAAGGTAGGGAAAATTAGGCATACACTGAAACTTCAGTGTAAACTTTATATGACTTTCAAACAAAGAACAGTGTTTGAGATGGCAAAGGTAATGGCAAGACACAACATCCAGATCAGATAGCTTGTGCAATGATACAGATGTGAACAGGTAAAAAAATAAAATTCACTCTTATCGATAAGATTAATCGAGACAGGCAAAAAGCAATGATATAGTCCTCAGTTCAACTTTGATCCAAAATTAATTTACCCTTCATAAATAATATAAAGAATATGAATTTTTAAAAAAATAACAATTACAACAATGGCTTTTTTGACCTGAAATCAGACTCCAGAAGCTGTATATGTAGTTAGGTCAATCAGAGTGAAATGTCCTGTTTGTGGGACACTTAACTTCAGCTGCTGCTGATTGTTGCAGTTAATGTTTAGCTTGATTATTTTGAAAGAATGCTTAAGTGATGGTGGAAATCGGGGAGGTTTTGCTACTTTGTTTGCACTGTTATCGCAGTAGAAGGTCAAAATAGTCCCAGAATCGGGATAAAGGTCACATGTGAGGTAAGATAAGGATTTTCTGCATTGGCATTCCACCTGGAAAATATCTATACTGATAAGGAATGTGAGAAACATCTATCCCACATGGGTGCACATGATGATCTGAAATTGACATTATCTTGCTTATGAATCAGATGATGTCCTTTTCATTTGCAGCACATGGCAATCTATCCACCATTATGAATTAAACCAAATTATTTTAACAAGGATTGAGAGAAAAGTAATCATATGCATTTGTGTGGGATAATTAAATCCCATGCACAGGGTCAGAATTTTGTGGGCAGGAACTTACTGCAAAATTCTGACCCTTGAGTGAGATTTCCCTATCCCACATCAATGCATATAATGGATTCTTTTATGCTGCTTTCCAGATGTAGCATATGAGATTTCCCTATCCCACATCAATGCATATGATGGATTCTTTTATGCTGCTTTTTAGATGTAGCATATGAGATTTCCCTATCCCACATCAATGCATATGATGGATTCTTTTATGCTGCTTTCCAGATGTAGCATATGAGATTTCCCTATCCCACATCAATGCATATGATGGATTCTTTTATGCTGCTTTCCAGATGTAGCATATGATATTTCCCAATCCCACATCAATGCATATGATGGATTCTTTTATGCTACTTTTCAGATGTAGCATATGAGATTTCCCAATCCCACATCAATGCATATGATGGATTCTTTTATGCTGCTTTCCAGATGTAGCATGAGATTTCCCTATCCCACATCAATGCATATGATGGATTCTTTTATGCTACTTTCCAGATGTAGCATATGAGATTTCCCAATCCCACATCAATGCATATGATGGATTCTTTTATGCTACTTTCCAGATGTAGCATATGAGATTTCCCAATCCCACATCAATGCATATGATGGATTCTTTTATGCTGCTTTCCAGATGTAGCATGAGATTTCCCAATCCCACATCAATGCATATGATGGATTCTTTTATGCTGCTTTCCAGATATAGCATATGAGATTTCCCAATCCCACATCAATGCATATGATGGATTCTTTTATGCTACTTTTCAGATGTAGCATATGAGATTTCCCTATCCCACATCAATGCATATGATGGATTCTTTTATGCTACTTTCCAGATGTAGCATATGAGATTATCCCTATCCCACATTAATGCATATGATGCATTCTTTTATGCTACTTTCCAGATGTAGCATATGATATTTCCCAATCCCACATCAATGCATATGATGGATTCTTTTATGCTGCTTTCCAGATGTAGCATATGAGATTTCCCTATCTCACATCAATGCATATGATGGATTCTTTTATGCTACTTTCCAGATGTAGCATATGAGATTCCCCAATCCCACATCAATGCATATGATGGATTTCCAGATGTAGCATATGAGATTTCCCAATCCCACATCAATTCATATGATGGATTCTTTTTAGCTACTTTCCAGATGTACCATATGAGATTTTCCAATCCCACATCAATGCATATGATGGATTCTTTTATGCTACTTTCCAGATGTAGCATATGAAATTTTCCCTATCCCACATCAATGCATATGATGGATCCTTTTATGCTACTTTCCAGATGTAGCATATGAGATTTCCCAATCCCACATCAATGCATATGATGGATTCTTTTATGCTGCTTTCCAGATGTAGCATATGAGATTTCCCTATCCCACATCAATGCATATGATGGATTCTTTTATGCTACTTTCCAGATGTAGCATATGAGATTTCCCTATCTCACATCAATGCATATGATGGATTCTTTTATGCTACTTTCCAGATGTAGCATATGAAATTTACCTATCCCACATCAATGCATATGATGGATCCTTTTATGCTACTTTCCAGATGTAGCATATGAGATTCCCCAATCCCACATCAATGCATATGATGGATTTCCAGATGTAGCATATGAGATTTCCCAATCCCACATCAATTCATATGATGGATTCTTTTTAGCTACTTTCCAGATGTACCATATGAGATTTTCCAATCCCACATCAATGCATATGATGGATTCTTTTATGCTACTTTCCAGATGTAGCATATGAAATTTTCCCTATCCCACATCAATGCATATGATGGATCCTTTTATGCTACTTTCCAGATGTAGCATATGAGATTTCCCAATCCCACATCAATGCATATGATGGATTCTTTTATGCTGCTTTCCAGATGTAGCATATGAGATTTCCCTATCCCACATCAATGCATATGATGGATTCTTTTATGCTACTTTTCAGATGTAGCATATGAGATTTCCCAATCCCACATCAATGCATATGATGGATTCTTTTATGCTACTTTCCAGATGTAGCATATGAGATTTCCCAATCCCACATCAATGCATATGATGGATTCTTTTATGCTACTTTCCAGATGTAGCTGTTAAACAAAGATTTGATTATACTTGATGAGACCTAACCCAAAAACAGCTATGAATGGAGATAGTAAAGAATATTTACAGCACAATCTAAACTTATATATGAGACACCAGCTGTCTCCACTCCCTCCTCTAGAGGATTGTTGTTATCTAAGTCAAAGATCATGTACCTAAACAGAGAGAGATAGGTTGCTGATAATATTTATAAACAATGACTATATGGGTGATTGTTGGATGTAGGCAGAAATACTGAGATCAATGAATTGGTATATGTTTAGATCAGTCATTGCATCAAGTATATTATCACATCTTGTGACCTCGATAACTTGTTTGACTATGCATGTACTTCCATTTCTTATCCATGTTTTAGAGGCCTATGTTTGTGGAGGGTTGACTAAACAACTGAGCATTCTGCCATGTCTATGGAAGTTCTGTTTGTATACTCACAAGTGGACAAAGCTTTCAGTTGAGCTTCCAATACCAGTCTATTTCCACTCTGCGGACCTCACACAGGTAACAGCTTTCAGTAGCCATGTGTGTTCCTTTCCAGTGTCATTGTTTTAAGCCTCTTCTGCTTGCAACAGGGGCATTTTGATTAAATCCTTTTTTGTTCATACTTCCATCTTTCTGTCCATCCATCCATCCTGACTGTGAAGCTTGTTAGCATGATTGAACGAAAACCGTTCAATGTTGACAAATGAAATTTGGCTAGCATTTTTCTTTGTATATGTAGATGGCCTGATTAGATTTACAGGCCATTACTGCAGTTTTTCAGATGTTTTTTTTTTACACATTTTAAAACTTTTTAGATTTATAATTTTGTGAAAAAACTGGAAATGTTGAATTGATAACTCCTATAGCAAAACTTTATTTGGATGAAGTTTTAGCATTCATATTTTAGTACTGGTGGTTAAAATTCAACTTCCTCAATCTTCCAAAATGTATAGTTTTTTATTTTTCTTCAAATATGTAAGGAAAGGAATAAATGTTAGTTTATTATGTCAGGTGTGCTCATGCTCTTGATTATAATCATGTATTTTAGAAATTTCATAATTTAGTACTTTTCTTCATGTATCTACATCTACAACCAGTTACTGCTGTGACAAATATTTGGAAATGTCATAATTTAGTGTTTTTCTTCATGTATCTACATCTACAAGCAGTTACTGCTGTGACAGATATTTGCAAATTGAAACCTAAAATTCATAGAATGAAGATTTTAAGTTGAGAGCTTTCGTGTGTCATGTGGAAATCTCAGTTCACTGACAATGAAAACTTAATTTACAAAGGACACAGTTTTCCCTCTCTGATGCATCGTCAGATCTGGGTTTACAATGTCTGCAGTTTGAAGCAGTTTATACATTGATAAAAATGTTAGTTTGCATGTTGGAAACTGGGGGACCAAAACTATATAAATCTCATAAGGACTAAAACAGCTTTGATTCTATTGGAAAATAAATAGAGGATCTAACATGAGTGTTCATCAGATATGAAAAGTAGCCCTTTATATTATTTAGCATGTTTCTATGTTCATATTACATGACCTATTTCTGCAGTTTTCACTAGCTCCACATCTAGGCAATTAGTGAAAAAAAAGTTCAGATTAGTGTATCAAGAATTTTTTAAAAATGAAAGTGGTGTCATCATGAATAATATAGTGATAGAATGGTTGGATACATGGTGAGAAAAGAAATAATAAATAAATAAAGTATCAGTGGTATTGTGGTAAAGTATAATGGATGTGGCTAATTAGCACGTTGAATTTACCAACATCTGGCAAGTTTAACTTTGTTGACAGGCTGAGAGTTCCAGCAGATGATGATCTTGGGGATGGAAAGAGTATTTATAGTAATCTGTAGAATTATGGATCTGTAGAATTATGGATATGTGTATATGCATGTAGAATTATGGATCTGTAGAATTATGGATATGTGTATATGCATGTAGAATTATGGATCTATTTATATGCATGATTATGGTAATTATGGGATTATTAGGGAGAAAAGAGTATTTATAATAATCTTTAGAAATATGGATATGTTTATATGCATAATTATGGTAATTATGCAATTGTTTAATGGATTTACATTGATTTCTTTGGAAATAGCAATAGGTTTGGTAAGTTTCATGTCAAATGAACATATGTATGAGATTCTATTTATCATATAACTAAACACTTTCTGTTTCAAAATGATATAGCTATGTGACATTGCTAGGTGTTATGTCACAGTGCAACATGATTTTTATGACATGATGTCATGACACTAACTGTAAAGACTGTTTCTAAATGATATAGCTATGTGATATTGCTAGGTGTTATGTCAGTGTAATATGATTTTTATGACATGTTATAACACTAACTGTAAAGACAATTTCTAAATGATACAGCCATGTGACATTGCTAGGTGTTTTGTCACAATGTGATATGATTTTATGACATGATGTTATGACACTTAAGACCTTCTAAATGATAAAGCTAGCTGACATTTTGCTAGGTGTTCTGTTACAGAGATATAATTTTTATGATGTGATTTTATCACACTTACTGTAAAGACTGTTTCTAGATGATATAGCTATGTGACATTGCTGGGTGTTACATCACAGTGTGAGATGATTTTTATCACTTGATGTTATATCACTAATATATGTTAACACTATATGATACATTTTTCTGTTTCAGGCTGGCTGTATGTATATTTTTGGTGGAGTTACCCACTATGAAGACAAAAGGACTAACATGGTTCAGAAAATCTGGCTGAAAACTCCTCCGCTGTTGGAAATGTGTTGGGAAAGACTGTGTAATCTTATAGACATGGACAAATATGCAAAGAACAAAACAATGCTCATAAATCTGGGAATACCTCGACAATTAATGGATAGAATTTCCTGAGGCTAGGTGAATTTCATGTGCCACATAGAAGTATACCTGTGATATTATGCAGAAATACATTTTACAGTGCAGAGATGCGATTTTGTTGAAATACTAGACAAACATATTTTTATGCATAGGAAAGGTTCAGATTTGTTTCTAACCTTTGTCTGAGATGAAGGATGTGTAAGCACTGTGATTTCTCACAGTCCTTTGTGTGTATGTATTTTCCAGTGTAGAACATCAATGGAAAATATCTCTTTATCTTTCATTATGTGACTATTTTCTTACATTACATGACCTACTGCTATTATATTGCACAAAAAAGTGATACAACTCCCTAATTTTCATCATCACTTGATCATTCTTTAACAACAGTCACGATACACATGGTCTATGATTTAATGTAACATTTTGAGTAACTTAAATTCTTATTTCTGATTTACTGTTGTTTAATTTGCTTATACTAATGTACCTGTTTTATACTGTACATTATGAACACCAATTAATCAGAGGTCATTCAAATCTGACTCCATTGCTTGGGACAGTAATCATTGCCTTATTTCAAAATGTTTTCATTCTCAATTATCCATTTTCCAGTAGTATATAGAATTTGGCATTGCTTTGCAGCCCATCTATTAACAGCTTGCAACATTTTCAATTCAGAAGTATTGTTACATGTTTAGCCAATTAGGTCAAGGTTTCCACATTGCTTAATTGGAACATGCTTGTTAACAATATTGTTATTACTGGGGCAGTGCAGATGATGCTGAAAATATTTTCCTCAAATGGTTTTTTTTTTTTTTTTTTTTTTTTATGTAAAAAAAGATCTGTTTAGACATGCACTTTGAAACAAAAGTGAGTTGATGTACCATATCCAGTTTTAGGGTATCTCAAGTTGTCCAGATTGTAAGTAAACAAGATTGATGCTTTTCAGTTGTATTCCACATTTTTGTCTTACCTGCAAAGCATAGGCAGGAGGTAGGTATCACTTGTGCGATAGTATTGTCATTGTTGGCATTGACCTCATCATTAAGTTGTTGTATTTAGCTTAAGTTTCTATGAAACTATTGCATGTACATTAATGAAACTTTGTGGGTTTCTTCATTGTGGAGGTATTGCTTCTCACAGGCAAAAGGAGGTAACAGTGACCTATTGTTCACATTCTGGTGACTTTACTGGAATATGCCTTGGCAGAGCAGGTGAGAGCTACCATTTTAGCATTCTGTGCAATTCTTGTTTATAGCCAAATTTGTCTTCTGCCTTTGTTTATTATTATTATTATTATTATTATTACTATTGTTTTTATTATTATTTTTTATATTATTGTTGTTATTATTATTATTATTATTGTCCAGTTCACTTTAGTCACTTTTCTAACAGCAGCAGCATCAGCAGTTTGTTAAGGTGTTGGTCAAAATTTTTAATTTGCATGTATTTCCAAACCCCAAAATGTGCATTAAGGTTTTGGGTGAAGTTGATATCATTTTCTTATATTTCCTGCACCCTATGATGGATTTTGTTCATCCACTGCTCCCTCTTTTTAGCAGGCCCTGATAACTCACAAACCTGCTTATAGCACGAAGACAGGTGTGAATCCCAATTTTTTTTCTTATAGAAAGGCAAAATTAGATTCCTATTTGCTTAACATTTATAAATTCAAGTTTTATTTTTATTTTTAATTCAGTTCATTGTAATCATTATAAATGTCACATGCCCCCTTCGGTTTAAATGTGAAAAGAGTCAACAGACTGGCGGTGATGCCTACAAGGGCTCCTCTTAGAACCTAAGTAAGTGCTTTCTTAGTGACTGAGCTAGATTTATTTTGACACTCTAAAGTAACAGATAAATTTGTGTCAACTAATTACAATGCATGAAAGGTGATGACATCACAGTAACATCTGTGTGTAAGGTCAGCCCAATTTCTTGTTAAAATCACACACCATAGACAACTCCTAAGTTGTTGCATTTGCCTTATTTGTGGATTGTTTCTCAAAATGTGCATGCAATTTCATGTGCAAGGGTGGAGGATGCAGAGCTTAGAACATGCTTTATTTTTTCTTCAATAAGCAGATCTCAATGTGCCCCCAACCTTGTGCTGATAGAAGAGAGGGGATATAGGAAAATGATAATAAATAAAGTCAGGGTTTCTTTTTCTTCCTTTTTTCTAATAATAACTAGCAGTGTAAAATAAATGATATTATCAAAGAGTATGTATTGTGTGTGTCTCTCATGGAGGGAAAATACTCTTGGAGCGTAACGCTGCCGAGTGCTGTAGCGGGGAAAAGATAACTACCTCAGTGAGAGATTACAATAATAAAGGGCCTCTTCTCCAACCTTGTGCTTTCGTTTTCATATGTAAGAGTGGAGGATACAGAAGGGTAATGTAACAAGAATAATATGAAATAAACTAAAATTAATACAATAAATAAATTAAATAAATATTTAAATAACTAAATAAATAAATAAATATCAACATATATGCATAAGAATGCATACAAGAATCCCCACTCAAGTGAGACTTTGTCTGCCCATAATGGGGGAGGAACAAAGTATAGCCACTGGAATGGTAGGGGTTGTGTATATCACTCCCACTAGAGAATGGTGGTGCATATAATGGCACCGACCCACTCACAAGGTAGGAAAGTTGCACCCCTAAAAGAGGCTGACAAGCTGACTTGAAAAGTAATTATAAATAAATAAAGCAAAAACATAATGAAATACATCTTACAATAACAATATTTTTATCAATACAAAATATTACTAATAATGACATATTTTCCTTAATTTTTTTTAAAAAAAGCGGACTTTATCTGCATAAGATGGGGGAGGAACAAAGTTTAGCCACTGGGGAGGAAGGGATTGGGTATATCACTTTCACTTGAGACGGTGGTGAGCATGTGCGGCCCAACCCCCACCTGCACAAGCTAGAAACGTTCCACCCCTTATGAAAAGTGGACAAGACCACCCATAGAAGAAATATATTTTTTTTAAAAATCTTACATTAACAAAAAACAAAGATTTGCAATTGCCAATATAAGAATAACACCATATAAGTAACACATCTTGATGTAACAGACAAATAACAGGGGCTTGTGCCTTTAAGTAAGAGGTGAGGACGATGAGAGGCTAAACTAACATGGCACTGTGCAAGGTTGAAAGACTCGCATAAGAGGTTCAGAAAATAGGGGCATAGCAAATAATATACACAATACATAACAAGAACATAGGGGGAACAAAAACAACTATTAACAACTGTGAATTGAAAACACACAACATACAGACATGCAATACAAGAAATATGTTGTTTTTTTTTCTTGATGTAATAATTTTGTTTTTATATATCTATATAGCAAGATAAATGAACAACTCAAAACAAATTTGATCCAAAGAAATGCGAGTCCAGACATGTATACATATCAAAGGGTTGACTGCCAGTCCAGACATGTATACATATCAAAGGGTTGAATGCCAGTCCAGACATGTATACATATCAAAGGGTTGAATGCCAGTCCAGACATGTATACATATCAAAGGGTTAAATACACTTTTTGCAACAAACACAGCAAACATACTACAAGCATGAAATGGACAATAAATCGATCCATGGCAAAGGATTAATAATATGCTTCATACGGGTGAGGAAATCAGCCTTAGGGTGTAATGGTGTAATGCCTGAGGACGGGAGTACAGACCCGTTTTAAAACAGTAACACTTTTTTTAAATGTGGGGATGGAACAATTGGAAACCTGGAAATGGGAATCTGAACATGTATGTCCCTATCAAAAAGAAAGAAGAACCCCAGTCAAATATTTTTCTAATTTTGTGCTCGAAATTCAGTTTGATTTTTTGGGAAGTATACTCAAAAATACAGATCAGGGGTGAAACATTTAAAATCCTTTCAGTTTTAGAAACAAAGGAGGTGGGGGTCACCTCACAGGCCTGCTAGTTTCTCAAAAGCTAGAGGTCTTGAGATGTCTACACAAATAATACAAAATGTGCAAGTGATACATTTGAAAATAAACTTACTAATTATAGTAAAAACACATAAATTTATGTTGTTTCTCATTTTATTGGTCAATTTCTTTTTTTTCTCAGTCTGGGCATAGTGTTCTGGAACCATGTAACTGCTTTGTGCTGACTTTGTATTAGTACAGACAAATATAAGGTTGCATACAGTTATGTGTGATGAAGTGACATTTAAAATCACCGTCTTGAAAAATTAACCAGTACAAACATATGAATGGGTTGTGATCTGACAGTTTGAGTGTAATTCTAGCTATGAACCTTTATTTTGTTGGTGTTTGCTTTAAATGGATTAATAGAATCCTTCATCTGCATTGGTGTAGGATAGGAAAATTCCACCCAAGGGTCAGAATTTTTGGGTCAGACACAAGGCTTTGCCTAGTGTCTGATGCAAAATTTTGATCCTGAGGGAGGAATTTCCTATCCTACATGGAAGCATAATAAAGCTTTCTTTTTCTCACATTTCTGAATGAAAAATGAGGGTTGAAGTCAAAGTGGCATATTGTGAATACTGATATAACTTTCAAACAGCAAAACACCCATTTAAAATGTCCTTACCTTAAGATAGAGTGTAAAAATGTTATGGTTTACACTGAAAAAAGTCAGTGTAAACTTCAAATGATGTTTAAACATATGTTAGCTTTCAAAGAACAGTGGTTGAAACAGCTTTGGTAATAGCATTACACAGTGTCTGAAATGTTTCCTGCAGATAGCTTGTGCAATGATACAAATGTGAACAGGTAAAAAAATAAAGTCCACTTTTTCCATAAGATTAATCGAGACAGACAAAAAAAATAATGAAACAGTCCTTGATTCAAATTTTGATCTAGAATTTATGTACCCTTCAGAAATAATGATGAGAATATCAATTTTAAAAAAATAACAATTACAACAATGACTTTTTTGTCTAAAAAATGAACTTTACAAGCTGTACATGTAGCTACGATGATCAGTGCAATACGGCCTGTTTGCGGGACACTTAAATTCAACCACTACTCATTTTAGTATGTAAATGTGTTGCAACTAATGTTAATATTGATTGTTGTGAAACAGAATTTTCAAGTGATGATGGAAATTGGGAAGCTTTTGCTTCTTTGTGTGCACTATGCTCGCAGTCGAAGGTCATAATAGTCCTTTAGTCAGGATAAAGGTCATGTGTGAGGCAGGATAGAACTATCCTGCACCGGTGTTCTACACTGGAAAACACGATCATACACAAGTGTTCTGACCTTAAAAGGAAGCAACTCCAATTTTACTGATACACGAATTTGTGAGTACAGAATATCAACTTGATCTATATTAAATGTCTGTCATCATTTCATTGACTTCAGTTGACTTCTTCAGATTTAATATCCATAAAAATTAAAGGCTATAAGATAAATATTTGTGTAAGACAATGGAGATTATAATTCTCATGTATCAACAAAAGTTGCAAGCATTCCACCCCCCTTTCCCCTAACTCGCCAAAATGTGCACCACCCTCGCTATCTAGCGCCCTCATCTATCCAGCAGTCAGTGTTTATTAACCCTGTTGTTTGCGGGTTATTGAGGAAGAGCAGTACATTATGAAGCTAAGACAATTCATTCTGTGGCATGTATTCTTGCCCCTTTGATCTTCAGGTCAAGGTAACAGTTATAGAAATTAAGGTTTTGGTTAGAGTTTTTCATTTGCTTATATTTCCTAAACCCCATGATTGATTTTGTTCTTACATTGGATGACTCATTGTGAAGCTAGGACAATTCTGTGATGTGCTTGCTCAACCTTTTGACCTTAGAGTCAAGGACATGTTTTACAGTGCAGTTTTGATCATGTGCTCAACATGTAGGCCCTGGCCTTGTTGTTACTTTTGCTATTATTCTGATCAAATGATGTATGTGTAATGAAACTCATCTGTATTAATGCTGCCCTCTGCCATTGTTAGAAAACAAGAGACTAATCATGATACGCATAAGTTTTGTTAATTGTAATGGATGAGTCAGTAATATGATTTTTTGATTCATCTACATTAACATGATGAGACATAGATATTAATTTTCCAATGATGGCAACTTGAATGATATTAAAGTTTTGTGCTAATTTGCAAGTCAGATTCTGGGGTGATACAGAAACACATGGAGTCTAATGCAAGTGAGACATGGGGTTCCACGGAACACTTGTTATAACCTGTTTAGCCAATTCTATTTAAAAAAATTGCTTTGAGGTATATATCTTTATCCAACAGTGAAATAAAACACTCAGTATCAATTAAATCATGCTTAACTAATAGAAAAAGCATTGGTGTTGTATAACAAAAATGTCAGTATGCATTGTCTATGATGAGAGGTTATGTTTGAATGAGATAATTTATTATTATATACCCATCATTATACAACTCAGGATAAAGGCTACTTTTCCCAAGGATGATATGAAACCTTGTATCATGTGCATCAGATACAGATTTAGATGCATCACCTAAAAATGGTCACTTAGCAGATATGTTATATCTAGATGCAATACACCATGTAAGTAGATGGATAGAAATGAGGTAAAAAAACGACAACTATATAAACACTTGTGTTTGACTCTACTAGTCATAGACTGTGGCAGGCATACAGGAGAGCTTGTGTGATAGTCTGTTGTCCCTTGTCTGTCCCTTAGTACAAGTTTGTTATTGCTACTCCTAAACAGGAGGATTGCCATGAAACTTTACACTCACATTCATCCCATGGTTTAGTCGGTCCTAAATGAAAATAGTGCTGCTCATACATCCAATATGGTTGCCACAACAGCCATCTTGAAAATATTGTTATCACTTCTCCTCCTGAATGGATGGTCATATCAACATGGGATTTTCACTAAAAGACATCTTATGATGTCTGGTTGGTCCTACATGAAAATGGTGCTGATCTGACATCCAATATGGCCACCACAGCGTCCATCTTGAAAATATTGTTATCGCTACTTCTCCTGAATGAAAAGTAATATTGCAATGGGGTTTTCACAAGAAGACTTCTTATGATGTCTAGTTGGTCCTAAATGAAAATGGTACCACTTGCATGTCCAATATGACTGCCACAGTGGCCATCATGAAAATATTGTTATTGCTATTTCTACTGAATGGATGGTCATATTAGCATGGGGGTTTTACTAAATGACTTCTTATGATGTGTAGTTGCTCCTAAATGAAAATGGTGCTGCTCAGACATTCAGTATGCCTGCCACAGTGGCCATCTTGAAAATCTTATCACTATTTCTCCTGAATGAATGGTCATATCAGCATCGGGTTTTCACTGAATGACTTCTTATGATGTCTAGTCGGTCATAAATGAAAATGGTACCAATCTGTCTTCTAATATGGCCACCACAATGGCTATCTGGAAAATCTTATAACTACTTCTCCTAGATGGCTGGTCATATCAACATCCTGCTTTCACCAAAAGATTTTTTATGGTGTCTGGTTGATACTAAATGGAATGGTGCGAATCTTGTATCCAAGTTGGCACTATGGCACCAATCTTGAAATCTTGTTATCATTACTTCTCTAAAATGGAAAGTCATATCAACATGGTGTTTCCACCAGTAGACTTGTTATGATATCGTGTTGGTCCTAAATGGAAATGGTGCCAATCTGACATCCAATATGTCCACCCAAGCAGCTAATTTGACAGTCTTGTTATCGCTCAAGAATATCAGAGATGGTTTCAACACTCGGCATTTAAAAAGGAGAAATGGTCTTATCTTCAATTCCTGCCAGTAGAGCATCAGTCTGTTTGAGGAACTCTTGTTTTATTATGAAATAATTGTTTAGGGTATATAATAAACACATCAGTACAGTAACTTGATCTTGGTGCTTGTATCACATCTTGTTTGATACCTGATGGACATCAGATCACATTCGACCCTTCGGGTCTCATGAGATCCGATATCCTTCTGCTATAAACTCAACAGGATACAAGGAGCCTGATGAAGTTTCTGTACTGATAATCTGTATTTATTCCCACACTTGAGTGTTGGGGAGGGGGGGAATATTATGATATCCTCCATTTGTCCACCCATCTGCATCTTCTAATTCACAAGAGTTGAAATTCACCAAATTTGGTACATACGTTGCCCATGTGGTGACCATATGAGGGAGGGTATGATTTTTGGATCCCTCCCTTGGGGCTTCTTGGGAGAGGGGCAAAGGCTAAATTAAAATAATTGCAATAACTGTGACATTTTGAATAATTTTTATTTACCTAACTTTGTGCCTGCATTTGTAGGAGGAGAACACAATATATATAATGGATTTGGGGTTAGAAGTACCTCTGGTTTTCTTTTTCTCTTTGGGGTGGGGGACATTTGGCGGATTTCAAGACATTGTATATTTTGCGGGGCATTGTCAGTATCACCATGTAGATTTTTGGTTTCAATGATAAAGTTTTTAATTGTCATACAACTTCTACATTGATTTGTTTTATTCAGTGTAAAAACTTTGAGACAATTTTGTTGTATATCCCCAAAATTTGTACCATATATACTCATTTATAAGTTGAGTCCAACTGCAAACTGCACAGACCCAAGTCTGCAGTTGCATAATGCACCAACAGATCTGGGTCTATGCAGTTTATTAGTAGCAGTAATTAGTAGAACAAACAACATAGACTCTGTTCTGCTGGTGCATCAGATCAGGGTCTATGTTGTTTGCAGTTGGACTCAACTTATAAGTGAGTATAGGCCGTACCCTGATGTAGTCAGCTTCCTATAATTGCTTGTATTAGGAGATGGTGGTATTATGATAGTGCCACTTACAGATGAGATGCAGCATTTTGAGGGAGCCTTGTTTTTGCTGCAGTTGGCTTGTAATGATTAAGATGCCACCAGAGGAATTTAACTTTTTTTAAATCAAGCAATTTTCATTTACTTACCTGTATTGAAATTTGCTAGATACTTTAGAGATCTTGATAAAAACCCATATATGAAAATAAGTGTAGAGTGTATTATCAGAAATCAGTGAACATCGGCTTTCCTGTATTACTTGCAGTAAAAAAAAGGGCTTATGAAGAACCTAAAAGTACAATAGTTTGGGAAAATATTTTTCCTTTTTTTTGAAGCGGTCAACATCTCAGGTATGTCTCTTATTTCAGCTGCTGTAAAACCTGGATAAGTGTATACATTTAGTTTTTAAATTAGTGAAGGTCATGTTTGCTTATTTTTTATATGCACTTGTCCACAGAGAAATGCATCACAAAATAATTATTTATGTTTTAATGTGTACATTTATCATCACGATTTTATGGCATATGAAATGAAGACGATTGATCAAAGAAAGAGAGCTGCATTTTCAGGATAAGGCATGGTAAACAGACATAGAGTCCTGTTTAATATTTGATAAGGCATGGTAAACAGACATAGAGTCCTGTTTAATATTTGATAAGGAACAAAATGATTGCCAGGGAAGTGAATTATATGTTTTATTCTTGGTTTTATTTTTACATGCATGTATGTGCTTATATTTGCTGCACTTATTTCCTCATATGCTTTTTTTCATATATTATCCAGATTTCACAATTTATTTATACCACTGATTTTTGGCAAAGAGGAGAGGATAGTTACTCTCCTAGAGTACAGGGAAATGGATTATATTTGTACAACAATATATATATATGGACAAAAGTGTAGATGGGTTTCATTGCCTCGTAGAGCATTACCCAGAGATATGGTTTTTAGCCTTCACAATTTTGAAATACTGACTTATATTCACTTGCTGATGCATGCACAAAGCACCAGCAGTGGGGGGCCAGTTTATCCTGAGTTCTTTGACCATGACCATAGTACATATAGTGCTAATTCTCACAGTATTGTCATGATACAGATGAGTCTTGTCATTAAGCTGACCACTTTATGGAAGCAATCTTCAGCTGTAGAAGTATGTGAACTGTAATACTTTATTCTTTCTTGCTATTCATTACATGTTATTAAATTGTTTAATATATTGAATGATTAAGAATTTAATCTAAATTTCTACAAAGTCAGACCTATGTCACATAACGTGATGCTATCAGATGGAATATAGTCTGTTCCAAGTTAGACATTTTATAGCTTAACAGACAAGTTTAATTCAGTTATATGTTGTATGCATTAAATCGTGAGAAACGTTCAAGTTTTTAAAATCACTGTGATTATTCTTGTCAGAGATTGATTCATGCATGAATGTGGTTATTATAATATTAAACCCGTTCAGTCGTTCTTATGAAAGAATTTAATGTGTAACGAAGTCACGTAATGTGCATGCATGCGTAATGTATCTCACTATCTGCATTCAGATGTGTCTCATATAGTACATGGCTCAATTATTGTATTTTAGCTGTTATGGGGAGTCATCAGACACTGGGTCGTGTAACCTGGAACTGCGGTCAATGGTGATGTTGGTTCGAGAGACGATATTGGTTAGCTCATTGTGAGGGCCAAAGGTTCTGGACCAATGGGTCTGCAGGATAGGGAGCTTTTT
This sequence comes from Margaritifera margaritifera, assembly GCA_029931535.1. NCBI lineage: Eukaryota > Metazoa > Mollusca > Bivalvia > Unionida > Margaritiferidae > Margaritifera > Margaritifera margaritifera. Next base: position 4,892,539 of record JAQPZY010001647.1, on the reverse strand, counting down.
GAGGGATCCTTCAGCCTGGTGGGAGGAGTGGACCACATGAGGTCATTCCTTAACCATTTGTCAGGAGCTGTGGATTGGAAATATCTCGTGATCATTGCCTGGATGCCACGAGATAAACATCATTATATATGTTGATGATATATATATGAATATATATATCAGGTTTTGAACATAAAAGTCACTGTCGTTTTATGTCTACAATCTAATACACCATCATACTTGTTGATGAAAAATATGTCATATTTGTTGATAATTCCATACATGGATCATATTTGTTGATGACTCCATACATGGATCATATTTGTTAATAATTCCAAGCTTCCCATGGGTTGGTGGTTCTTCCTGGGGTCTTTCTGGGTTCTTCCTCCTCCAAATATACTGGCACCTATGTATAGCTTATTATGTGCTGAAAAATGGCATTAAACCCCACAAAACACACAAATAATTCCATACATTGATCATATTTGCTGATAAATCCATACAGTGATCATATTTGTTGATAAATCCATACATTGATCATATCTGTTGATAAATCCATACATCAGTCAAATCTGTTAAAAAACAACATTTGTGATTATTTGTTGAAAATCCATGCCTTGACCATATCCATTAAAGAACTACCAATTTGTTATATCCGTTTTTGAACTTTTGTGTGTGTATGAGGGTTTTAAGTTGTTATAGTTGTGTATGACATGCACTTTTTTCACCTAATTGTCTTATCTTTAGTCAGGGGTGTGCATTTTGTAGAAGAACTAAAAATAAAAAGCTTTTTTCCACGTCGATCTGACGAAAAATGGAGGCACTATAGCTGCCTACATGTGTCACATTCACTCCTTGTGAACTATTAAATCCATTGCACGTTGCATTGTAACTAAATTGGTTTACCAGTACTAGCCTTATTAAAGAAATAAATAATGCTTGCAAAGCTTGATAGTCTTGTTCTTTGATTGCTTATGTTAATAAACTCATTTCATTTCACATCACTGTGTAGCATTTTGTTCTGTGCCTCGACCGGAAATACATGTACATGACGACTGGTAACTTGTTCTAAAGCCGTGCAAAGTACCGCATTGCAGCGGAACAAATGTGATGATTACCTTACCTGTACTGTAAATGTTCAGTATTCCATAACTGTGGATCTAATACATTTTTTCTTCATTTATTGGTGAATTGAAATATAATATTTAGAATTCAAGCAGTGCTAATGTTCTCAACAGAGGCACCTTTAGGGGACATATTTTTTGCGCCTATGGTTTGTCTTTTACGGTAACACTGACACATTGTGAAACAAAATAATTAATGTATGAAGTCGGAAAATATTTCTTTTTCGTTGTAAAATAAACTTGGTTTATAGTTTTATTTCTCATCTTAAATGATAGGTTTTTATATTTCTTTGTGACTATACAGTCTTCAATGCTTCATTGACTTGGTGTGGTCTTTTCAAGGTTATCAGTGGAACAAATATATGATTACCGTACCTGTAAATGTTAAATATTCGATAACTGTGGATCTAAATAATATTTTATTCATTTATTCTTATTTGAATTGAAGTATAATACTTAGAATTCAAGCAGTGTTAATGTTATCATTGGAGGAACATTTAGAGGACATCTTTTTTGTGACTTAGGTTAGTCTGTAACGGTAACACTGACACATCATGAAACAAAATAAATAATTAATAGATGAAGTCGGAAAACATTTTTTTTTCTTTGGAGAATAAACTTGGTTCTTAGCTTTATTTCTCATCTTAAATCGTACTATTTTATATATATTTTTGCAACTATACATTTATCAGTGCTTCATTGACTCGGTGTCGTCTTTTCACGGCAATCAGTATCAGTGCCAGCTAAGCTTTGATGTGCTAAACATTGTTACAGTGCTTTGTCTAAGTAAATTTGCAATTTATTTACTTTCCTTCGGGAAATAAGCTTTGTTCTTTGTTTTATTTCTCATCTTAAATCATAGTATTTGATATATCTTTGCGACTTGAGAGTGATAACGACGAAGAGAAATGTTATTGATTTGATGCAATAGACTGAACTCCATCAACAAGGCGAACCTTAAAATGTCCCTTTTAAGGGCCAACCATAAAATCAGAAAGATATACTTTAAAGTTTGCCACTTTTTCATTCTTTCACAATGTCTGTAAAAAGAAAAAATATTGGTCATTATTGGGTGCTGTGTACTGATAGGAAAGGCCAGAGAAACAGTCATGTGCTGGTTTATTGTAAAGAATTCAAACGTCGTGTAAAAAATGATGATCAGTGCACTATCCAAAATGGCCGACTGTTGTCGTACTATGAAAGGGAGAGAAATTATCAAGATTTTAAAATGTGTTCTATCACATGCACGTTATATGGCAGAACTACGTTTTTTCCCCATTGTTCTGGGTTGAAAATTAGGGTGGCTGTTATACATCAGTGCGTGTTATACACAACAAAATATGGTATGAGAGGTGGAAGTAAGGTTGTGAGCCAGGGCATGAAAGATTCAGTCATTATTAATTTGCATTATAAATAAACGTCTCATTCATGTGATTGTGTTCAGTGTTTTTGCTATGTCCAAACCCACCCAGTTTCATCCTGTTACAAATATATAGGTGGATGATGAGAACTAGTTCAGCAGGGAGAAAACCTCTGCTCCAATCAAGCTGTTTTTAGAAACAGGCTGTACAGCAAGCTATTCATGATAGGATGATTTAGGTGGTATATTTTTGAAGAGATATAAGTAAACCAATTTTGATGTTGAGATATTAAAAATATGCTGAAAACAGATTTTGAAAAGTGAAATAATGTTGGTTTGTTTGATGAGAACTGGTAGGATGCCAATAGGTATAAGAAGAACAAAATTTTTTTGTTTTTGAAACAAATAGAAAATCATAACTCTCTATACTTGGTTTTACAGTGTGTAACATATATTTGGAAGAATTTTTGAAATGAAATTATTTAATGCATCAGGAAAGTCATGTTTAATTAAATAGAAGAATGGAGATTACTAATATTACTACATGTTTTCAGTACATGTTTTGATAAGAGTTTATGTTTGTGCTGATAATTACCATTTTATGGAGGAAAAAACTATTTTCATTGCTTCATTGGAAAAGGAATAAACAGATATCCAATGTTAAGGTACTATTTTTTTGTTTCACCTGCAACAGCATGGTGAGACATGGGTATCACTTTTCTTGTAGCTGTTGTGGCAATGGTGGTGTCAGCAGCTTCAGTGTTAAGATTGCAAGTCAAATATAGGGGGATACATGAGTCACAGGTAAGATATAGGACACAGGTGAGAAATGAATTACAGGTGAGATGTTGCATTCTGTGGAACAATTATTTTTTTAATTAATGATTTTTAAAGTTTTGCTCAAATTCATTGATATCACCCATATTTTTAGCTCACCTGGTCATAATGTACTAGTATGTTATGGCATTGTGTTTGGCATGTGTCATGTGTCATCCACCAACATTTGCTTTTCAACTTAAAAAATGTAATGGATCAAATTAGGATCTTTTTTTTTTAACCAATATTTAATTATATTGAGAACAATAGTAATTTGTAACATGGCAATGAGCGTTGGCAGCTCAATGGTTAGCATGTCAGACGCACAACCTGAAGTGTGTGGGTTCGAATCCTACCATTGGATGTTTGGATATACACTTCAGTGCTGTGTGTACATGCTCAGTCATTAGATACAGTAATCTATCTATCTACCAATAATAACCTCCAATTCTTGTTCCAATCATTTTAGAAGCTAGTCTTTCTTTGGCCTTAGAATTAAAACATCGGACACATTTACAAATACACACACACAAACACACTTAAGTGCAAAGATAGGGGCCTAAAATGCACACAGATACATGAACAGATTTTCACATTTTTTTGCATACATTTGACAATGTTCTATGTTTTCATCTTTTTGTTTTCAAGTTGAGTAGAGATGGAAGTCAAATGTAATTTTCCATGATCTGTTTTATTAAGCTCCAGCAATATTCTGCAACATATAATGTTTCCCTTATGCATTCATGCATTCATATTTACATTCCATGCATTCAGTAACATTTGAAGGACTGAAATAGAATTTTTAATGGGACTTAATACCGAGATGTCATGAGTCAAGTTATCACCATTTTTGTATAACATTGTTTCCAGAGTTTTGGTCCTTGCTCAACTTAGAAGTATACCATGAATTACAAGTTGCATTTCCTCTGCATAATGCTTTAGTACCGTATTGATTGAAGCTATAATTATGTTGGGATCGATATAAATAGAAAACATGTCAAGTTCAATAGATTTTATTGTTAAGCCCACATTCATGGGAAGTGATCCATAGCAGGCACTTTTACAACAGTGGCCATATTCTTAAGGATTTGGCTAAAGTTTTCCATTTCCTTAGATTTCTTAAACCCATTGATAGATTCTCATCATACTTGGCATGAATCATTATGAAGGTAAGATAATTCATTCTGCAACATGCATACTTGCCCCTATGACCTTGTGGTCAAGGTCACAGTCAGAGAAAATTGGTGTTAACATTTTAGTGAAAGTTTTTTCATTTGCTTATAATTCATAAAGTTATTGATGGATTTTCTTCATACTTGGAATGAATCATTATGAAGCTAAGACAATTCATTTGGTGACATGCATGCTAGCCCCTCAGATCTTGGGGTCAAAGTCACAGTTAGCAGTAAAAACAACATCTGTCACTATTGCCTTGCTTACCTTCTGGGATGCTAAGTCCATTTGTCCAAGCTCATGATTCCAACCTCCCATTATATGGAATGTTCTACAAATCTAAAACAAAGAGAACCCAGATCCAGTCTGAGTACCACATCATCAGCTCATGTGGGATAATCTTCCTCGTTTCCTCAGATGCTTGTAGTGCAAAAACGTGTTCAGTTCGCTTTCAGAAAATTGCCTTTGTTTACGTGTTTAAATACATTTTTCAGCACATTATTCTAATTTTCAATTTTAATTGAGTGATTATCCCATCAGTCCTTGTATTATTTGATTTTGATTTTAGCTCTCTTGATAATTTAGGTGACTTTATTGCACCATATTCATCTAGTGGTACTCTTCTCTGTTCTCATTCCCCAACCTGGTGTTAAGGTAATAAATTCCTCCTGTGTGGTAGTTCTGGAATTTTATTTTAGTACTTGCTTTGGCTGTACTCAATTATATTTTTACCTAGGGTGAATATTACTACCCATTTGGGGTTCCAGAATCTTAATTCCCCATTGTTCATCAATTTTGGAATTAATAAATAATAGTGCTTGCTTAGGCAGTGTTCTTAATTGTTTTGTTCATCAATTGTGTAAATTGATTAATTAATAAGTATTTGCTTAGGCAGTACACTCAATTACTGCATTGAAATATTTTTATAGCACTGCTTCTTCAGTACATTTTCATATAAGTACTCACTTAGGCAGTACTAATTTAATTGTTGCATAAAACTTTATTGCACTGCTTCGAATAAGTATTCGCTTAAGCAGTACCATTTGATTGTTGCATCAAAAAATTTTATTGCACTGCTTCAAAATCAAATATTTGCATTAAAAAATTTCTTTCAGAGAGTACTTGCTTTGGAAGTACATACTTTTCTTTTCAGGAATAGTGCAAAATGTGGGGAAACGTGGGCACAAGAAGGCCTTGTGCAATTCTTACCCCACATGTTTATACTGTACAAAGAGGATACGAATGGACGGTTGCCCGTTCTGTTGTCTATGACCCTATGATGATTGGGACCTAGGGGAGAGTTGGCACACCAATAAAGGGAGGAAAAAATGCCCTTATTCCACCTATACTCCTTGGTCCCAGGAGAGTCTAGGAGCCTTATTTCCTTGATCGCAGGAGTGTATGGGATCTTCCTCTTCCATAGAGAAGAGTACTGCCCCATTGGGACAGTTTCGTTCTGAGACCTACGAGACTTGGAATATAACTCCTCAGTCCCAGGAGAGTATGGGACCAATCACTCCTTTATATAGGAGCATATGGGATCTGTCTCTCACTAAGTTGAGAGACATAAAGCCCCTGAAGAGCTGCAGGACTCTTTCAGGGTAGGCACTCTGGGAGCATATGGGATCTGTCTCATGGAGTAGAGAGATTTAATGCCCCTGAAGAGTTGCAGCGCTCTATCCGGATTGGCAGCCTGGTGAAGGCAGCAGAGACCAGATCACATATCCCTAAGAAGGGAAAGCAGTGATATTGCTCAGGATCGTCTGATGGAGGCTCTTCCATCAGATCATTGTCTTTAAATGGTGACCAGTCATTGCATGCTGGTCACCGGTAGGAGGTCTTTGAGTACCGGTCATGGGTCAATGGAGTCCTTTCAGCGGGATGGGGACAGAGATCAGGTCAGTCCCCCCCCCCCTCCTCGCTAGGTCTCCATTGTTCCAATCAGTCCTGTTTGGGATAGGGAGTTGGCATATACTTGTCTGACTAGGGAAGGGGAGCGTATTGACACCCCCCTTCCTATGTTTCCTTTCAATCCCTATGAGATGTGGGGACATCCATGCCAGGAAAGCAAATCTTCCTTCCCATTAATGGTGCCATGGATGCCCATAACTTGGCCTCAGAGCAGTTCAGATGTGGCAGGTCACAGACTTACACCTTCTGCTCATGTGGAGCCAAACAGTCCCCCTAAAAAGGTCTGTAAGTAAAGGGTGGTCCCGTGAGTAGTTGCGAGATGTGGATACCCCTATGGGAGGGATGAGAGACATTTTCAGTCCTCCTAAAAAGCCTGCTACAGGGTCAGTTCTACCACTCTCCATAAGGAGTTGCTGGATGAGGATACCCCTACTCCCCAGTCTCCCTCTCATCAGAGAGACACAGGGTGGGGAAGCACCATCTCCCCTCGGGAGTGGGAGCAGAATGATGACGTCCTTTCAGTTTTGGTTGATTTGAATGACTTCGATGAGGAACCAACCAAGACAGTCCCTCCTCTTCCCTTTGGGTCCCCTTCCACCTCCCACCTGTCAGTGAAGAGATATGGTCTTTTGATAAGGCGGTAAATGAAATTTATCACCTTCTTCTCCTCGATTTGTGTTCCAAGCCTTCAGGCACATAGGACAAGAAAATCCTCTCCAGTTTGGAGAGACTCTTGGGGGCTGCATCATGACCAAATCTCCATTTACTTTCTCATTCGAGCATGGTATGGGAACTTTCCCAAAGGTTTCGCAAGGCCTGGAATTTGCCAGGCAACATAAGGGGTGATCTGTTCCCCTCTATGCTACAGCCTCTGGTTTCAGTGTCCAGCTACATTAGGTTCACTCTCCTTCTTGGCCTCTTAACACACACACACACACACCAGACACTGGGGTGTCACAAGTGGGGATTTCGATGGGGACCTGGGTTCGCCTTCCAGTCAAGTTGCAGAGGTGCTGGAGCTTAAAGTTCATATACTAGTAACCAATGCCTTGCATGCCAATCTTTCTTCATCAGCCTCCTTCAGTTTTCTGAAGGAGTAATCTTTGTCTCCAACCACACTGCAGTGCTTGCATGAGGTGGTTGCCAAAACCTCGAGGCACGCTTTATCAATGTCCATGGAACTATCAGCAGAGCTGCTTCACCTCCACAGGGAAATTGGTCTGCACACCATATGTCTTACTTGATCACAGTAAGAACCTTCTTAGGGCTGCTCTGTTGGAAGCAGAGATTCTTCAGAGGTCACATTCCCTATGTGGCATCTCAGGACCTGAGGGACCAACAGTACCTGTCCCTTGCAGCATCTCCTTTCCTGTTGAAACTGGCCTGAAAGCATCCACATCCCAACTGCCCCTCAGGGCCTTCCGCAAACTTATTTAAAGGATGCAGCTTCAACATTCCAGGAAGCAGCATCAATTCAAGCCTCTCTCTTGACTGAGATGGCTAGAAGGGTTAAGGGAGGAAGCCTATGGACCCCCCCCCCATTTCCCAAGGGAATGGTGGGGGAGGTCCTAGGGACTTGAACCCTCTCCAGCCATGCATCCCTCTTCCCGGGATCCCTGTGGGCACTTGGCTAGCCCTCTTTTCAGAGGTTTGGTTGAGCATAAAGAAAGATATGTGGGTCCTTTACTAAATGAAGGATACCAGCTTCATTTCCGGGGACATCCTTCTCTTGCAAGGCCCTCCATTCTTTTTCACCAGTCAAAACTGGCTCAAATAAGGGAAGAGGTGCACACTCTTCTTCGGAAGAGTGCAGTACAGCAGGTGGCAAATGACCAGTCTCCAGCTTTCTACTCTTGCATTTTCCTGGTCTCCAAATAGGCAGAATTCTATGGCTTATCATCGATTTTTCAACCCTAAACACATTTCTTAAGGAAGAACTATTCAAGATGGAGACTACTGCCTCAGTCAGGAACAACATAAGGTCCAGCAACTGGGCAGTCTCCATCAACCCTCAGGATGCATACATTCACATTCCAATTCTACCTCCTCACAGGAAGTGCCTCTGCTTTTACCTGGACCAGGTTGTCCAATTTTGAGCTCTGCTGTTCGGCCTAGCCTCCACTCCCAGAGCTTTTACGAGGGTGATGGGAGTAGTTGCCACCCACCTGAGAGCTCTGGAGATCACCGTCCTCCAGCATTTCGATGTGTGGTTGATGCATAATGGCCTCAAGAGTCATTCTTGTCCAGCTGCTGGTCCACAGTGACCTAGCTAGGACTCATTCTGAACCTAGAGAAATTGGAGCTAAACCCTTCTCAGGATTTTGTTTATGTGGAAATTAATTTCGTCAACAACCTTGAGCGAGTTCATTTTCCACTAGACAGGATAGACAGAATGCTGGTTCTTTTGGCATTGCTTCAGGCAAAGACCTCATTGTTGGTTCATCCATATCTATCCCTCCTGGGAACCTTGAACTCTGTGGTGGACCTGGTTCCTGGGAAGACTGTACTTGTGGCCTCTCCAGTTTCTTCTTCTGGTGAACTGGAAACCATACAAGGATCTTGTCAGTTCCGATTCCTCTGGGGTCAGAATTTAATCACCACTTGGGCCAATTGCGACTGGTTTCTGAATGGAGTCCCAATGCACACCCCGAACTCCACTCCTATCTATACAAGGACGCATCAGATTTGGGTTGGGGTGCTCACTTGGAGCCAGAAGGGATAGTTCTATAGGGTTTGTGGTCCCAGGAAGAAGCTACCCATCACATAAACAATTTGAAAATGAAGGCAGTATTTTTGGCTCTACATGGGTGTGTCAACAAAATAAGGAATCATTGTGTGTTGGTTCTCTCTGACAACACATTGGTAGTAGCGCACCTCAGGCGACAAGGAGGTACACACACTCCTTCTCTTTGTGTGGAGGTTTGGTATGGGCTCAACATGCAGGCCCAGGCCTTCTGGTTGAGATTTGGTCCCATTTGACTTAGATGTGTGCCCTTGCATCGTACACCAAAGTTTCTTCAGTTGTGTTACACTGGCAGAAGCATCTGTGTCCTCTAAACACATTTCTAGTTTACTTATCCTTTTACTGAGACAGCAAAAGTAATTAGAAGCAGCATGAAAGACATTGCCTTTCAGTCCATTAATTTGAAATGACATGTTCTTAATTGCCAGAGTTTTGGTGTGAAGAATATCACAATCTAACCTGCCTGAAATGTCACTGCTATTAAGCAATCACCAAAGTCTCTTCTTTTTTTAAAGGTCTCTTACACCAAATTTGTGCAGATACAAAATTCTATTAAGCAGCCACCAGTCCTTGGAGGCCATGTTCAAACTTCTCAGAGAGTGCTGTGACTACCGGTAATTACGTTTTATTCTACCACATAACATTCATCTGCAGAACTACTCATCCACTTATCCATCCAATAATCCATTCCATACCACTCCTTGACATGACACCTCATATGAATGACTTAAATGCACATAGAAAATGCATATTTTAAAAAAATGACATAGAACCAAGGAGCCATGAGCAAATAGACATATCATCCAAACTGAATTTAGCTTAAATTCTAAAAATAATTGCTATCTAATTTCTTGGCTAAAGTTATGAATAAATTTGTTAATGTACACACGTGTGTATATTTTACTATGCACTCACAGCCAAAAAATTTGCTTATCATGAAAATTTCAATGTGCAATTTTGCTTTTGCAATATCATGCATATTTTACAGTGTGTGTGAATCTTTTCTCATGACAAAATTTATATACGTCTGTAAATATACACACATATATAAACAGGTGTATGTGAATGGGGTATTAGTATATATAGTATTGAAATTATGCTATCACCTATATTCATTTCATAGAAAATGATCACTCGTGCAAAATTTCTCTTCTGCTTATGTCATCAAATGCCTAATTTATTTGTATGCATGATATGAAGTCCATGTTTCATTGTTATATGTCCATCTGCTCATTAACATTTGGCTGTCTGGTTGATAACTTTGTAATGGGATGAAGTATATTTCATGACTAGACAGTGTGCCTCGTACCATAGCCATGCCCATTTATCAAGGTCAAGGTCACTAAGAAAAAATGTAAATTCTGTGACTTGTATCCTTGTCTGTAGTATAACTTTTGAACCACTGTCGAAATTTTAATGAAACTTAACCAATTATATATCATGTATAGACCATGTGTCACATACACTAGTAACCACCAAACCTGAAGTTGAAGGTCAGATCTAGGGAAAATGTAACTCTGACTTGCATCTTTATCCAGAGTAAGACTTTTGAACCACTGAACATATTTTAAAAAAACTTTAATCAATTATATACCATAACTAGACATTGTGTCATGTACCATGGCCTGGCCCCCTACATCAAGGTCATGGTCATGGCAATGGAAATGTAAAGCATGTACAAGTATGTATAACTATTGAACTAATGAAGATATTTGAATGAAACTTGAGCCTTTTTGTATATCTTGACAGTATCACATGTATTCAAAGTCATACCCCTGCCTCCAGGTCAAGGTCACAACAAGGGATAATTCAAGTCGATGCCTTGTTTCCTTACAAAGGATGTCACTTTTTTATCCCTAGATATTTTAAAATTTGTTACCTAGGGCTACACTTTACCAAGTCCCTAGTTCAAAGATCAGGGTCATTAGTATGGAAAAGTTATGACAAGCACATCATGTGCCATTTGCTGTATTCATTATATTTTTTTCAAGACTGGAAAAGTCAATGCTGCCAGATATTAATACATGTATGTTCATACCAGTTGTAATCAATTATTAGTTGCTGGTTATAACAAGAAGAAATTCAAATAGGTAAATATTTGTTGCATTTTATGTTTGTTTTATTGAAGCTTTATGCATGAAAAAAGTTTGTGTTTGTTTGTCAGTTTTGTTATGCCGTACAATATTCTCTGGAGGAGGCATGTAGTATTACCCTTGTTCATATGATATCTGCATCTCGGGGGGGGGGGGGGGGGGTCCCACTCAGCAACGTCAGAAAATCTTGATGTATTTAGATCCAGTTTCTTAACAGGAATGAGTATCCTTGATATCTTGGTCTTATCATGGGAGAAATGCTGTAGTGTATTTAGACTGGCGCTCTAGTCTTATCATGGGAAAAATACTGTAATGTATTTATTAGGCTGCCCCTCCCCCTGGTCTTATCATGGGAGAAATCTCCCCCTGGTCTTATCATGGGAGAAATACTGTAATGCATTTTATTAGACTGGCACCATGATGTTATCATGGGAGAAATAATGTAATGTATTTATTAGTCAGGCCTCCTGGTCTTATCATGGAAGAAACACTGTGATGTATTAATTAAACTGGCCTCCTGATCTTATCATGGAAAAATACTGTAATGTATTTATTAGGCTGGCCTACTGGTCTTATCATGGGAGGAATACTGTAATGTACTTATTAGACTGGCACCCTGATCTTATCATGGGAGTAATACTGTAATATATTTATTAGACTGGTCTCCTGGTCTTATCATGAGAGAAATACTGTCATGTATTTATTAGACTGGCCTCTTGGTCTTATAATGAGAGAAATACTGTAATGTATTTATTAGGCTGCCCCAAGTAGTATCATGGGATGAATACTGTAGGTGTTACTTTTCCAGCAATGACAGCATTATTGTCAGCTACATTTAAACTCTGTGTTACAAATTTTTTTTTTTTTTTCTGTTAAAGTTTTTGCAAGTCAGACAGTTGGGTACACCACAGCCTGCTTTTTGTCAGGTGAGACACTTTACACAAAAGCCTTATTTTGATGTAAAGGTCAGGAGTGCCACATCTGCAAGCAATATACACAGAGCAAGGACAGATACATCTCTTGCTGATTACATTCAAGCTCACATCTATACAACTAATATATTATGGCAGGTATTTTCGAGATTAGATTTTTTTAAATTAAAAGGGTTTGTTTTTTTTATCTTGCAGTTATGTGAATTTAATTTGTCTCATTTGGAATATTTTCTTCCTGAGCAATAATTGCATTTTTTTTAGCTTGGTATGTTTGAAATTCAAATTATCACTCATTCTCATTATTTTCTTCAAGGTAATTTTCAGCGAAATAGGATTGACATTCTGTGAGTCATACTGCATCAGATAAATTGATGTACTTCACTTCTCTCTTGCATTGAGGCCAATGATCATGTGTAATTGATCAGTGCATCTCAATCACTCTAACCGCCACTGAACAGTCAGCCTATTTATTGAATTTAATTTTTCATTAAAGCCAACAAGAAAACATTTTCCTTTTAGTTCCAAAAGGTGTTAAGAAAAATTTTGATCCTCAGATCCAGTTGATATTATGTTACAATGTATTAGAAAGACAGACAGACTCTCAGACATACAGATAGATATATGGATGGATGGATGGATTTTAGTCCCAACAGATTGAAAATATGTCCAGATCTCTTTGTAATTGGTCCTCCGTTCCAAATTCAAAATAATTAAAAAAATTCAAATTTTAGAATAAAACCTGAAAAAGTTGACAGTCTCAAAACATTTAATTTTTCTTTGAAAACAGGATAGACCATGTTCTCAATCACATAGATAAATTGATGTAGACATTGATGGATAAATAGGTTGCTTGATGGAAGAATAGATAAACATATTCATGACTTTTACATATATATGACCCAACAGAGGTAGGTTTCCAATAAGTGAAACATTTGGTTTACACCTGATTTCATTGTTTATTCAGCCTAAAAAAAAAACTGAATGCCATAAAAGAATCACACATTCAGTCGGGGAAACTCGTGGCAATCAATGTTCTAAGAGGTATTCTATTGGTCTTCAGAGTTAATGGCTTTATAAAGGATAAATACAAAGTAAATCATCCCTTCAAATGATCAAGTGAATCCAAACAGAAGATTCTGATTGGCTGAATGCCATTGCTATAATCATAAAGTTATGAATAGGTGGAGGTGTGGAGGTAATGTACCAATGTGTAAAAAGTATACATTTGTACCATTAGAGATAAAAAGGACTAGTTTACAACTAAAACTTTGGTCATAAAATTGGAAATTGTTTTAGTCATAGTAAATTTTATTCTATCTAAATGCTTGGTTTTAATAGTGATTCTGAAATACACTAATTACCTAAGTATCAAAATGTTTTTTTAAAACTTACAGTTTTGTGACAGTTTTAAAGCTGTAAATGCTAAAATGAAACATACTTTATCAGTTTAAATCACTGTTAAATGACCCCTCTGGAAAGTGGACACTGCTCCGCCTGCTCATTTGCATACCTATTTCATTGCAATTATCAGCAATTTTGTTGTCAGATGGATTTAATGGTATATGATGCTGTAAGAAAAATGTGTCCCTGCAAATATTCTGATACAGATCCAAAGTTATAAAATATTTTTATATTTTGTTTTTTACCAGGTCCATAAAACCTGAAAGTTTACACAGGTAAAAAGTTCTTTGTGCTAGAACGAGAATCTTACAAATTATCCAATTTTGACATATTCAAGGGCACACACTGTACATGTCTTTGCCATACTATAAAACAACCTCCACTCCAGAGGTGCGAAATTTTTGAGCTGTTGACATTTTTTACCAATACACAAATAGCATTGTTGAACTTTACCTCAATTATATGCTCTTTTTATGGGCTGAGATATAAAATGACACAGATTTTCTTATCCCTATTCCTTGCAAGCCAGTATCATTGCCTGTTAGAGGGATGGGGTAAAGCAACATGCTTTAGTCCCAAATTAAATGTTTCCACAATGATGAATTCATGAACAGAATTAGTAAAAATTAAGCAGTGTTAATGATGAGCAGTCCTAAATTAAATGTTTCAGCCATGTTGAGGAAGAGAATTGATGAGAAAATTAAATAATTTTAGCCTTGAGCAGTGTCTGTGTAGAATTAGATAGCATGAGTCAGTTTTATTGATTTTTTTCTTGTACATTTCTAAGACCCATGCACTTGATTGATTGTTTGTTTGGAAAGTGTACTTCCACACATTCAGATCAAATTTATTGGTTTATTTTTTAGTTTAACAAGGTGATTAATTTGTATGCTCCCACTGCTTGCAGTGGGGGCATCTTGATTTGTTTCTTCCATCCTTCCATCCATCGATCTGTCAGTTGTATGTCTCGAGGTACTTGTTAGTAAGATTGTGCAAAGACTGCTCTGTGTAGACAAAAGAAAGTTTGGTACCATATTAATATGCATATGTAGATGACCTGATTAGATTTTCATGCAATAAAAGCAATTTGTTTTTACAGTTTTTAACTTTTTTTGTTTTTTTGTTAACAAAACCTTGATAGTACAATTAGGCAAAAAACCACGTAAAGTAGAAATGAAATTTATTTGGCTTATTTGTACTAATATGTAAATGACTTTACTAGATTTTAAGGCTATTACAGCAATTTTTCTTTTTTATTTTACACATTTTTTAACTAGTTGAACTTGTTAGTATTATATTAGTATTCAAACGTAGATTTTCAGACTGTCACACATTTTTGACCTTTTTTGACTTGGACCTCAGATTTGAACCAAGACCTGTTTATCACAGTTAGGCAAAAACCACTTGAAGTTGACAAATGAAATTTAGCATGCATGTGTGTACATATGTAGATGACCTGGTTAGATTTTCATGCCATTATGGCTTTTTTTAAACATTTGTTTATCTTTCTGGACTTCGATATTTTGGTCTGCGGTGTTGGCATACATGTTTTACAAACACAAATCTAGTTCTAAACCAGTTACACATTTATGACAGCTGGTAATTTGATGGATTGACAAACATTTAAGTACATACAGTGGTCCCTCATTATAAAATCCCTTAGTATACTGCCACCCCTCTTATAAGCCAGGTATGGTCATGGATCACATTTGAGTGGTTACGTTTTGTTTTATCATAGCTACTGTACTTAATTTTAGTTGAAGGCTTATAAGAACCAGTCACAATGTGGTGTCACACAATTAGATATTTTTTGTGTTAGTATGAGGCTTATTTGAAAAGTTCTGAATATTTTGTTACAACATTTTTTGTTTCTTTGAACTTGTCAATTAATTTAATGTCAATTGATAGACCAAATAACATTCTATAAAATCATATGTAGCTGCAAGTGCAGCACACCAGACACCTGGAGATATATGTCTATGATGTATTATAGGTAAATGAGAATGACTTACAAATGTCAGAGAAGGAGAACAATTCTGCTACTAAGCAAAGAGTATACTGTAAAATCCAGGTGCTCTTAGGGTACTTTCCAACTGCTATAAAGGCAGACTTGGATAAAGTTTATGGATGTAATTCTCTGTCATATCCTACAATTTTGAAGTGGTTTCATCGTTTTAAAGATGGTCATGAATCCATGGAAGATGACCCACATTTTGGAAAACTATTGTTTCATTGGTGAGTGGGAAGTTGACTACTGTGAAGGGGGCAATTGATGAAGATGCTCGATGCACAGTGGAAGATAATTCTACTATCATGGACATTAATTCGTCAGCTGTTCGTCATCCCCATACCAAATCATCAATTTTCACTGGGTGTGCATGTGTGATACTTATGCTAGCATGAGTGTCCAGTGTCCCCTTTTATCAACTTTGTTGTTGCACAACAAAAATGATCCTGGAGGGGGGTCTGCCATTTTTGCATCTGCAGGTTGTTTTACATAGCACTCTTGAATTGTATGTGCCAGACCCTGCTAAATGTGCATCAAACAGTGGAGGTAAATTGGCTATTGGGTGTTATGAAATGCATTTAGAGCAACAGCATGCATTTATGTACACAGTTTGATGTAGTAAAAATGAGTGTTGTCACAAACACCTGTGCTTGGCTTACATTGGGGAGTATAGAAAAGTGTGGAAGGAGTTGTATGAATGAATATTGTAAAGTACATGTGCATGAGCTTCGAACTGGAGGTGGAATTTATTTATGTATATGATGTGGGACATGTTAAAACTAGTTATGCATTCTGTAAACCTGTGGATCTGGAGCTTTATGGGCTCATGTTAGGAGACAAAAAGTAGCTCAATTTCACAGTGAATTTATGCAACTTACGGTTATTAATGTGTACTATATACTTAAAATGTGCATTTAGAGAAACCATATTTTTATGTATACTCTTTTATACACTTTAAAAGGTACATTCAGAGAAACCATATTTTAATGTATACTCTTGTATACACTTAAAAAGGTACATTCAGAGAAACCATATTTTAATGTATACTCTTGTATACACTTCAAAAGGTACATTTAGAGAAACTATATTTTTATGTATACTCTTGTATAGACTTTAAAAGGTACATTCAGAGAAACCATATTTTAATGTATACTCTTGTATACACTTAAAAAGGTACATTTAGAGAAACCATATTTTAATGTATACTCTTGTATACACTTCAAAAGGTACATTTAGAGAAACCATATTTTAATGTATACTCTTGTATACACTTCAAAAGGTACATTCAGAGAAACCATATTTTTATGTATACTCTTGTATACACTTTAAAAGGTACATTCAGAGAAACCATATTTTTCTGTATACTCTTGTATACATTAAAAAGGTACATTCAGAGAAACCATATTTTTATCTATACTCTTGTATACACTTCAAAAGGTACATTTAGAGAAACTATATTTTTATGTATACTCGTGTATACACTTAAAAAGGTACATTCAGAGAAACCATATTTTTATGTATACTCTTGCAAACACTTAAAAAGGTACATTTAGAAAAACCATATTTTTATGTACACTCTTGTATACTTTTAAAAAGGTACATTTAGAAAAACCATATTTTTCTGTATACTCTTGTATACACTTAAAAGGGTACATTTAGAGAAACCATATTTTTATGTATACTCTTGTATACACTTAAAAAAGTACATTCAGAGAAACCTTATTTTTATGTATACTCTTGTATAAACTTAAAAAGGTACATTTAGAGAAACCATATGCTAAGATATACATTAACATAGTACATTTAAAACTGTATGATGGTATATACCCATAATATACTATGGACAATAAGATATTAGGTGAACTTGCTGACTTGGTCCAATGAGGACTTCAAAGTCATGAATCTCATGTGGCAGCTGTGGTTGCACCGAAACAGGAATGGAATAAAGACTCATCTGCAGCATGTTCTGCAGAACTGAACAGCAAAAACTAGTGTTATATGCCACAATGCTAGAATAGCAAAAATTAGCACCATGTGCTACAATGCTGGAGCAGCAAAAACCTGCAACACATACTGCAGTGCAGAAACAGCAAAAACAGTACTGCGTACTACAAGAATGGAACAGCAAATGGATGACCAGTTTAAAGAGTATCCCAGTTTTATTAAGATAGAAGTTTCATTTGTGGAAAAGGAAGAAGATATTGAAATAAGGACTTGACGACAGACTTTCAGAAAAAGTGGTGTAATGCTTACTCAAGAAAATGCTAGACATTTTTGGGAAGAAATGCAGAACTGGTTTCCAAGCAACATGGAAATTGTTACCAAACTATTTGTGGCAATGGACAAGCTGTGTTGGTTTGTATTGCTGCTATCAGGAGGAAAAGCAACAAGTTTGTGGAGGCTTGCACGTCCAGGTCAACCAGTACATGGTAAAAATGAGACTTGGGAATTGTGTGGAATGATACTAAGGATTGGCTGTGTAAGTAGCGACTTCCTGTTATTGCTATAGATATGCATGTCAATGTAGTTTGCTGGTTTGGGCCCAAAAACACCATGCTAATGTTGACTCACTAGCATTTTGCTCATGCTAAATAACTCACATGTTTTTGAGTCTTTTGAGCAGCTTTATGCCAACAAGCCTGCTCGGGCAGAGCTTCTGCCACCAAAAAAACAGTAATCAGATTAGTGATATATGGCCCAACCGCAGTGGCATTATTCTAAAACTTGTGAGATTCCAGACTTGCAAGGATTATTTTGGATTTAATCAGAACTTATCAACTTCAGCAAATTGCAGGTTATTTTCATTCGGAATACTTCATCCGGATTACTCGGATTAACATCAGGAAGTGAACTTTAAAACATTTTAGGACTTTTTAGGATATTCTATACTGTAAGTTATTTTAATTCTTTCACTTTGATTATTTGTTGAACTATTTTAATTCTTTTAATATTTTAGGAAATTAAAGATTTGCATTTTAATCTTGAAAGCTTGTTTGTGTCTTTTATTCTGTTACATTACCCCTAGAGTCGTAACAGGATAAATTGGGGAGCTCGTCTCGGGATTAGAAATTAGAATAATTTCGGGATCCGAATTTAAATATTTAGAAATTTAGATTTAATTAAATATTTTCGAAGTTTTAATATTTCAGAGATTTTGATACTTCGGAAAGTTTTCTTTTTGGGATTTGAATTTTATTTTTTGAAATTTTAGTGGTTTTTTGATTTCCAGATTAAGAAATAAAGAGAAACTAACAGGCTTTCATAATGACATCCAGAGTAGAGAGTTTCTTAGCTGATCCTACCCAGGAGAAATTTGAGTCCTTAAAGAAGGACGAATTACTTGAAATTGCTCAACATTATAGTCTTACTGAAGTGAAGGCTTCCATGTTGAAGCAAGATATTAGAAGCATCTTGATTCAATATTTGGTACAATCAGGTATTTTTGAAGAGGGGGTTTCAAGTGTTAAGAAAAAAAAATCTCCGTCTAGTTTGGGAAAGAAATTACAGATAGCTAAGGACATAGAGATTGAAAAGATCAAACTTCAATGGGAAATAATGCAGATGCAAGAAAGAAGGGAGGAAAGGGAAAAGATTAGGGAAAGGGAAAGAGAAATACAAAGCCAAGATAGGGAATTAAAAGTTAAGGAAAGGGAAAGGGAAAAAGAAATTCAGAAAGAATTAAGAGAGGGAGAAAAAAGAGAGAGGGACAAACAAAGGGGAATAGAGAAGGAAATAAGAGATAATGAGGAAAGAGAGAGAGATAAAGTTAAAGAATTTCAGGAGAAAAATTCTGATAGAGAATTTAGACTAAGGGAATTAGAATTGACCAGTAGAGGGCACTCTCATGACAATACAGATTCATATTTTAATTTGGCCAAACATCTCAGATGTGTCCCACCTTTTAGAGAAAAGGAGGTTGACAAATATTTTCTCTTGTTTGAGAAAATTGCTGAGAATCTGAAATGGCCGAAAGAATATTGGACCTCATTATTGCAGAGTGTATTTACTGGAAAAGCTAGTCATGTATATACTGCACTTTCAATTAAACAATCTGCTGATTATGAAGTGGTAAAAGAATATGCCTTGAGGGCTTATGAGTTGGTACCTGAAACTTATCGTCAGAATTTTAGAAATAGTCGAAAGGAAACTAATCAGACTTATGTAGAATTTGCTTGGGAAAAAGAGCGTTCGTTTACGAGATGGTGTACGTCTAAGAAGGTTGATAAGGATTATGATAATCTTAAACAACTGTTGTTGATTGAGGAGTTCAAGAATTGTGTCAGTAATGACATTAGAGTATACCTTGAGGAGAAAGGGGTTGAAACCTTAGAGAAAGCAGCTTATGCAGCTGATGTATATTCTTCAATTCACAATGTTCGATTTGAAAATCGATTGTTCTCTCAACAAGCTTTTGTTAAGAAACCATTTCAAGATCTTTTGAGTAATTATGGACCTCAGGTTGATGTAACTGTAGAGAATCAAATTTCTGATAAGGAGTATCAGAAAACCTTATCTCATCCCACGTGTTCCTATTGTAGGATGAAAGGACACGTTATTTCTGATTGCTTTAGGTTGGAAACTAAGCAACGGAATTATAACAGAGCAGTTCCAAATGCTCTAGTTATTAAGAAGTCAAGGTCAGGGTCATTTATCAAGAATGATATTTGTTTGGAGGCTAGCTTACCTCAGTCTGATTTTGTAATGAGGGATTACGAACCATTCATGTCGAAGGGTTCTGTGTCACTTGTTGGTGACTTGGATAAGGCTACTCCTATTAAGATATTAAGAGACACAGGAGCTTCTCAGAGTCTATTGTTAGATAGTACTTTGCCGTTTTCTGAGAAGTCTTCTACTAGTGAAAGTGTATTAATACAGGGGGTAGATTGTGGATATGCTAATGTCCCTCTTCATTGTGTTAATTTGTTATCAGACTTAGTTTCGGGACCTGTGACCATTGGAGCAGTGGCTTCTTTGCCTATTAAGGGCATTCATTTATTACTAGGTAATGACCTAGCAGGAGATAAGGTAGTGGTTAATCCACTTGTAACTAGCAAGCTTAGTATGGATCAACGAGTTGATCATATTGAAGTAGAAATCCCTGGTTTAAATCCGGCTTGTGAAGTTACTAGAGCTATAGCAAAGTATGCTCTTGAGAATTATGTTGTTGAACAGGATGAATTTCCTTTAGCGGACACCTTTTTGGGTCAGGCTTTTAAAGAGGTCACTTCTGCTCCTCAATCAAGTATTGAATATAGTGATACTCGTTCAACTACTGAATCTCATAAAAATAATCAGGGTGTAAAAAGACAAACACTAGTTGTCTTACAACAGGGGGATTCGGATATCTCCTGTTTGTTTCAGTGGGCTATGACTGAAACTGAAGCCACGCAAGAAGGTACTTGTTACTTCTTGATGAGTGAAGTCCTTGAACGGAAACAGAGATTGCTTAGGGTAATTGCTGGTGATGAGTGGTCAGTTGGTAAAATAGTAGTTCCTAGATACTATCATCAGGAATTACTTAGTGTAGTCCATGAAACGTCGTTGTCTGGTCGTTTAGAAATAAATGAGACGATGATAGGCAACCAATACTTGTCGGCGAAGTGTGCGTCTACAAGTTTTATAAAAGCTATTCCTTTGTGGAATATTAAAACTGAGACCATAGTGAGAGTTTTGGTCGGGTTCTTCACACTGTTTGGTCTTCTGAAGCTGATACTATATCAGACTTTAGAACGAATTATTGTAACATATTGTTATGAGATGGTATAATTGGGAATTGTTGTAGAACAGGAAGGGAGTAGGTTGAAGGTTTCCAATTATTGTTGTTTGCTGTGAGGGGTCAGTGTAGGAGTTTTTTTTAGTCAAATAATAGAGTATTGGCTTTGCTACCCATACCCCAAAAATCCTCTTTAGGTTAAGTATTTTGGTCCTTATACTACTGACAAAAGGTTAGGGAATTTAAATTATTATTAATACTTCTGGGAGGAGAAAGCAGAAACAACTTTGTCAAAATGTTAGAATGTTGAAACAATATGTAGATAGAAATAGTCATATAAATTATCGATTACTTTAGTAGTACTTGTCTCACACATTGAAGATTTGAATGAAGATGAGAAATCTGAAGAGATGATTTGAAGTCACTGCTCTTCGTACATACTGCTGCCTGAGATTTACGAACTTAAATAATTGAAGAAGAAAATGGATATTTATTTACAGACATTCTACACAAACCAATAAAATTTTCCAGATGTCACTTCTCAAACAAGACTCGGAATTTATTGGAAAATGATTTGAATCAAATAAAAGTGACTGGAGTTTACCATGTTTCAGTGCAGAAACAAAATAACACTTTTCGTATATGTATAAAGTATAGAAAGTAAATAGAGTCACCGGGACATATTCATTTCCAGTTTCTAGACAAGATTGGAAATGACTAATACGTCACAAGATATTGACCTATTGAAGGGATTCTACCAAATTTCACTTACGGAGAGAAAGAAAAATTTGCATTCACGACTCCAGAACTTTACCAATACAAAGTCGTACCATTTGGGATGAAGGTTCCCCAAGTTTCCAACGTCTGATGAATATAATAACATCCGAATAGAAATTACGATGCATACATCGATGATGTCATCATCTGCAATGACATGTGGCAAGATCTAATAGAACCATTCTTCAAGAGATTCAGCGAAGCGAACCTGATCATCAATATTAAAGTGACTTTTATCGTGCCTGTGTTACCTTTTCAGGGCATGATTGTGAGACGTGGACAAATAAAATCAATAGAAGCTAAGGTTACGGCTATTTCTTAGTAAAATTTAATCGATGATGTATTTTCATGTGTATAATACCACCGTTACACTGTTCTGTATACATGACTGTATCATGTATTAATTTTCTTTTTGATTTAATTACTTATATGTTGGAAGTACATATTAAAAAATAAGCTTTTATTGCATAAATCCTTATTTTTTTTTGTTGATGGTTGAGGGTGTTACGGAATCAAGCCTCCTTTACTTTTTTTATAATGATTTAATTTACTACTTTATGATCTCTGTTTTTAGTCTGAATAGCGGTTAGCTACTGCTCGATCAATAAGTGGTCACATGATCAATTGCGCGGGAAATGAAGTCGACCTGGCTTTGTACTTTTTAGAAATCAACATTGAAAGGTCACATTCCATACTACACAATAACATTATGGTTACTCTTTAAGATTTGTAGTACGCTAGACCTTTGGGTAAATGATGCGTAACCTAGTTCCTGATTGGTTCTTAGAGGGTTGTGTTATTTTGAAATACCATATTATTAAAGACGGAGAAAGGATATTCCCTTTTAAAATCTGCGTATATATAGCAACTCATCCAGTGATAAATCATTCTTTACAGTTGCTTGAAAGAAGAGAGGTCGTATTGAGATTTATTTCAGTTCAGTGTGGAATATATTTATTTAATTAGTAATTCATCTGAATTACTATACAGCTCTGTGGAATTATCGGACATTATTCTAAAACTTGTGAGATTCCAGACTTGCAAGGATTATTTTGGATTTAATCAGAACTTATCTACTTCAGCAAATTGCAGGTTATTTTCATTCGGAATACTTCATCCGGATTACTCGGATTAACATCAGGAAGTGAACTTTAAAACATTTTAGGACTTTTTAGGATATTCTATACTGTAAGTTATTTTAATTCTTTCACTTTGATTATTTGTTGAACTATTTTAATTCTTTTAATATTTTGGGGAATTAAAGATTTGCATTTTAATCTTGAAAGCTTGTTTGTGTCTTTTATTCTGTTACATTACCCCTAGAGTCATAACACTGTAAAAAAGCAAAAGCAAGAACAAAAAGATGATATTAAAGTTGTTTGTATTATCGGAGAGGAACATGCTATGCATAATATTGAGCCTGGCAATTTGATATGTGGTAGATGCATTGTGGATGACATTTTGCTCAGGTAAGCAAAATATTTGCAGGAGTTCAAGGCACTTTGCCATGTAACATTGTAAGCAATTAGGCAGATGATCATACAAAAATGGACAGAAGATCACTACCAGTCACTTATGGGGTGAGTAGAAAAATTATCCAACAAAGTGACACCACAAGCTGCACTCTCACGTTACAGTCAAGACATGCTTAGGCTTTTTGGTTACTACCACTGAGGCCCACATTGTGGACTTCATCAGGAGCTGTCCACCATCTGGAATGCCAGACACTGCACAGGCATATACTGCTATGATGGCCAGGCTGACATCTTTGTCTGTGTTGTCCAAGTTTATTTACAAAAGATCAGTGGTGCTATTTGGCCTGCCCATTTTTAGCTAGTAGAAACAGCAAACACCAACTCCATCCTCTTTCCATCCAAGCACGACTTTGTCTCGGGTACAGTACTTGTGTATGCTGAAGAGTGAGGAATTGGTTTTACTGTACCTGGAGATGCTTGTTCCACACAAAGTTGCACCCCACGATGCAAACAAGGTCCATGGTCAACTATATAGCAGTGGGCTCAGAGAACATGACAAAAGGTATGTTGCTAATTTGTTTATGGGCTTGCTGGCAGAAGCTATAACAAGACAGCCTGGGAGCAGCTCTACCAGGAAAAATATGAGGATTTGGCCTATATCAACAGCTGCATGTATACAAAACTAGATTCAGATTTTTACCTAGTCATTGACCAGGTACGGAGAGGGCTTTCAGAGAGCTACATGCCTATATTGCATCTTATTATTAATGACATCCACATATGTTCCACAAGCTTGTTAGTGCTCTGAGCGACACTGCAGTTGCAGTGCTCACAAATTATGTTTACACAACTTTATTGGAGCAGGAAGCACACCAGAGACTGCAAGCTAAAGGATTTAAGTCTGCTGTAAGCAAAAGCTTATGCAGATGGCATGAAGTGGGAAGTCTTCATATTGACAAGACAGATAACTTGGGTGTTGTTTTACTTCAGCATGCTTCTGCCACTGAGAACCAGCAGCAAATTATTATAGATAATGAATGGGATGACAAGAAGCAAAAGAACTGATAGAAGCAGATGCACCTTGTAAGTGGACTGTGAAGGAAACAGACAATTTCTTGGTATTAATCTCAAATGAAAAAGATGAAATCGAGGGTCTTGTAGACAAGCTTTCCAAACCCGCTCTCCCGCCAAGAACCGTACTACTTTTGCTTATAAGAGCAATTCCAATGACTGGCAAAAGCAGCATTGCCCTTTTCAGGACTATAAAAATTAAAGAAAATCTACTTGCAGTCGGCCCCTGAATGCTGTTTGTGACGAGTTAGCCAACCAAGGCTTTGAAGCAGTTATTTTGAACATATTGCTGGGACAGTGTCTTTATGGTGTAGAAGATGATGCTACATTTACATCTTATGATCTTAGTGGCTACAAAGCTATTCTCTTTGAAGAGGTCTATGCTTTACAATATGCACAAGCTTGAGTGGTTGGCTGACTTTGTTCAAAAACACAAGGACATACACATAATTATTGCCAATGGAGACCTGGACCAGAATGAGTCCGTAGAGTAGTTGCTTGACGTTGACGTTTGATCAGTACTATGCTGAGGTCCGTGCCCAGATCTTTCTGTGCCACCTCCTCCTTTGTGATCCTAAGCACTATGCATACACATCATATTCCCAGACAGTGTTGGGTGGTTTTTGAGACTCAAAAAGTCTGTTTTGGGGTCCCAAGGGGGGTCAGTGAGCGTGTCCAAGGTGGGTCAGTGCGCATGACCCCCCCCCCAAAAAAATGTCATCCAAATGAGAATAAGCTATCTTTTCAAATCAGCCTATAGCAAATGACTGGAAATTCAAATCTGAATAAAAGAAAATACCGTCTGTTTTCTCTGAAGCATTTAATATACTTACAAACAAAAAAATGGTAGACTTAGCATTGTCAAATAATATCACCTGCATAGGTCTGTAAAATGATCTGCTACTGAAAACAGCAGATTGTGCTCAGCAACGAAATTGCAGAAAAGTACTTCAGCTCTAGTTACATTGTCTGTCGACGACTGTTTAAACAAGCTATTTAATTTGGGTATTGAGCTCTGCATTTTAGCCGTGTCATGATGCTGGGTGGTGTTGCTATGTCGACGAATGTCATACACTCCAGAATGACTAATGTCATCATGGTGGTTGCAATATGTGCACAGAATAAAATGTTCCCCCTTGATGCTGCGCTTCACAAAGTCAAACTCCGTCAACCAGGAGTTCTTGAATTTTGTTTTGCTGGGCTTTGCTCGCTTCGGAGATGGCTCCATATTTCCTGAATTGCTACTACGTTTCGACATTTTTCCTTCGAAAATGAATCAAACTTGTACACTTTTCCATTTTATATATCGAGTAAAAATCCGACTTCAAAGAAACGTTGCCGCTGATCACAAACTTTAAAAAAGATGGCGTCAACATTCTCAAAGAAACGGTGCCGCTGATCACAAACTTTAATAAAGATGGCTTCAACATTCTCATTCAATGTAATCAGTTTGTACTTCAACACGCATCTCTTTGATGTACTTAACTTTAACTTGGGTTGTTCCACTTAATGTACTTTACCTATGCAAATTAGCCTAATGGGCTCTCCCGCAACAGTGCTCAAAAGGATTTGACACAACACATCACCCTAGCTATTGTGAGCCAATTAAGTAAATCTCTGAAAGGTGGCTGTTTATCTCTGACCGCCTTACCTTTTAATTGCCTCTAAAACAGGTGTATAAACCTGCCCTGAGGAGAGTTTTACATGAACTTTGAGCAGTACTGTTTATATATACCACAGATTATGGGCATATGTAATAGTGATCTAGAAATATACGTTTTGTTTTTCCTTTTTTCTTTTTTGGGGTGGAATTTTTTGTTGTTGCTAAGATTGCTGAAAATTGTGTTTTTCGAAACATGATCGTGTCGGGGGGGTTTGGAAGTCCAATATCGTGTTTTTCGCATGACACATCGTGTTACGGCAAGTATGACTATGCTGAAAAAGACCTTCAACGTATTGCAGTGCTCTATCATGACCGTATGACCTGCCAAAATGACCAAGCATTTGCAGTGTATAAAGCATGGCCTTCTACAATTAATGTGGGCAGAGCTACAGAAAGAGTGAGACACTACATTGGCACCTCATATAGCATTTACTAATGATAACATGGACTGAGTAAACACCTGGAATCAGTCGTTTTGGTGGAGAGGAATGGCAGGTGGGAGATAGTGCTGTTGGCCATATATATGCCAGGCTTGCAGCCAAGGATAAGATCAACTCAAACATTGAGTACTTAGGGCAGGTCACAAGTACCCATATTACCATTCAAGTATTTGATGGTGTGGAAGGAGAGTTGATACAAATTAATGCTACAAAACTCCTTCATAGACCATGGTGCTCGCACAGGTCATGCAGTACAAGGACAGACCATTGGTAGCAAGCTATACATTCATGATGCTAATTGTCCCATGGCCACAGCTAGATGGCTCCACACAGCAATTACATGTTGTAAGATGCTAGATGTTACTCTCATTACACTCAGACGTATTTTTGTTACACTCAACAACCCCATGTGTCTCTCCCACCATACTATGAAAAAGTGCATCCAAGGGCACAAAATTGCTGATGATGCATCTGGACAGTGAATGATTGTGCTTCATCATTCTGACAAGTGGAAACCTTGGGACAAACAAAAGAGCAAGTAGCAGGAACTGTGGGACACAATACATCAATGTCGACTGGGCCTGCTAGAAGGTGGTTGTCCAGCACTACCTGCTCAGAGCTGCTAAACAAGGACTGGAGCATCAACTGCATTGATAATGCTTGCATGCATACCCAGGAGAATTGCCAGACTACCTGCAGGTGCTTCCAGAATGCCACTGCACACCATTGCTTGTTCTGTGGACTAAAATATATAGTCAAGACAGCCACACAAATGCATGAGTGGATGGTTGCTGGACAAGTGCATGTTGAAGAGGACAGTGTCTTTGACATAGATGACATTTATGACTCATGCTAGTTGCTGCTCCACACATTGTGCTATGTCCAGAGGACTGGAGAAGTTACTCTTTGCAAGTAAGAACAAGAGCACAGCTTTGTAGCAGTGAACATGGCAGGCTGTAAAGCCTAGAGAGTTTTAACCCACTGGGGGCCCTCCTAGCATGTAGTAAGCCAAGATAGTGTTCTCTAATGAGCTGAGCAAGCTCAACTACAGCCACAAGAGCATTCATATGGCAGTCAGGTCCAATGGTCACTATGTCTATGCCGAGCCTCTGAAAAGCAAAAGCAACATGACTTCAGCAATGGCCCAAATTCTTTCTCAAGCAGCGCAACAAGACCCAGTTCACAAGCTATGGAAAGACAGTGGGACTGAGTTCACTTCCCACCCCTCTGTGGCCCTGATGAAAGCAAATGGCATTGACCACCACTTGGCTGAGCCTAAAAAACAGTCAACTCTGAGCATTGGTTCTTGTCTACCGGTAAAAACAACTGGGTGGATGCTCTCTCCAAAATAACTGAGGCATATAACAGCCATAGGCATCGAGGTATTGGGCAGGCACTGGCCAAAGTTTATCCCAAAGACATGGAACAGATACAAGTGGATGACCGGGCATGTGCACTGCATGTGGCTTGTCATGTTAACAGAGGCCCCTTAACCCACTTGCCCCATCAGGATGACAAGCAAGAGCTGGTACACCTCATAACAAACCAGGTATGGTTTACCAAAAGAAGCGCTCCTCAGTGGTCGGTGGGCATCCACCCAATTGAGAACTGCATCAATGTGAACACATTCACCTTGAAAGGCATGTTCAGGACCTTTAAGGATTATGAGTTTCAAGCTTTTCCCGCACCAGCCAGCTTGCAATCGGAGTGATGTGCTGTACAGGTACAAGTAGCAAGCATGGCAAGACAACAAGAACAAAGCCTGCATCAGGTTGCGTGAAAAATGACCTGGGAAGGTTTAATACCTCGTGAACCCTCTCTGCAACATTTACACAGCGGTGCCTACAATTAGGTCCACAGTGCATGCATTCATCAGAATGATGATATACAGCCACACAAAAATAGCTGTCATATGTGTTCCGCAATACAATGCCACAAGTTTTATAAATATTTATTGGGAATGTAGCCAATGGCAGCAAGACCCCGGTGACAAGCATTATCCTGTATTTTTACTGCTCAAGTGAGGGCATGTAAAAGTCAGAAAGCTTTGACTCGTGGCTGATCTGTGGACTGTTATGTGTTTTTCTGCCTGTCACCAGGTAGTACTCACATGCAGATTTGCTGATGTCTTGGTAAGTCTGTTTGGCATGCTGTTTATCTTGCTTTCTTTGATTGAGGTAATTAAGAAAATTGTTGCACTTATGTTGGTTCTTGGCCTGAGCAGCTTGGAGTTCTTCCATAGCCTTGTTGTGGTGGGCATGTTCAGCTGCAGTTGCATTTGGTTGAAATTAAGAGAAAAGGAAGTTTGGTCCAGTGAATATGAGTGCATTAACAATTGCTCTACCAATCATGAAAGCAGCAGAGGACATTGTTGTCTTTTGGCAGACTTGATGATGTGGGCACCAGTTGTGCTTGTCCCGACAGATCCCCAGAGATTGCTTTTTTCACTTGTGCTGGCTGCTCTTGTACTTATGTTCTGCAAACTTGTGCTGGCGTGCAAGATGAGGTGTAAAGAAGGCCAGATACCAAAGCTAGACTGCCTCAGAGAACATAAGATGGCATCTCCTGCTGTGTTTCTTGGCAGTGTGCAAGTCAGCAATAACAGCTTTTTTCAGCATTATGTTGTTTGATCTACCTGGTTGTTTAACCTTTGTGACCTGTGTCCCTTGCTGAGATTGTTCTGCTGATACATCTGTCTTTGGTTCTGATGTATCCATCATCAGTTGTGCTTGTAAATTTCTTGTCATTTCTTTTCAGATATGCATGTCTATATGCAATCATGCTAGCTGCAATGGGTGCTAGTACCACACTGTACCTAAAGTAAAGGTGGCTGCTGATCTACTGATGTTCAACAGAGTTTGGGATGATGTTTGCAGTTATCTATAGGCAGAAAGTGGATTACAACTGCTGTGTACAGTCTGTACAGAGATGACCCCAGTGATGCATTTATCATGGCCCCCTGTTTCGCCTCATATATGATGTAGGTCTTTCCTACCTCTTCGTCACTCATCACTATAACTGCTGTATGAGTGACCATCAATCCAACTGCCATCTTGTCCGTTTTTTTGCCCTTGAGCTGTCAATACATATATTATCTCATCAACATCCATGTCACTTAGAGCAACTGCCAGGGTACTTATAAAGCTCTGGATATGGTTGGTTGAGCACTTAACTCTAAATAACTTGCAGATAATATAGGTTATGGTCCCAGGTGTTATAGTGTGGCTGATGGCATACAAAATATGAAGCCATTACATTACCTACATTCCACAAGCTAGCAGAAGCATGGAACAGGGATGACAAACTGGTAGGACACTGGTGGATCTATGCGTAGAAGTAGCTTATCAAAACTCTCCTTTCTGAGAAACTCACAGGCCTCTGCTCGATACTCGGCTTCAAAAATTGTTTTCTCTAAGCGTGTCCCTTAAATGAGTCTTTGTCTTTGCAGTCGAAGAGGCCTATCTATGAAGTTTGCTTGGTAAAGTCTTGGGCAGTGGTGATGTACTTCTGTGTTATAACCCACATGCTAATGCAGGCCTGGTGGCAGACATAGGCAAGCTTAGTAAGGGCCATTTCCTGATGCCAGATGCCAGAAAGAAAGATGCAATCATCGAGTACAAAAAGCGTGGTGGTTTCCTTGAACTTGTTAGCAAATGCAAAAAGCAGGTCATCCAGAACATAGTCCTCAGGGTTGACCAGAAATACTGCATCTTTTTTGTGTGGACCCATGGCCTGTTGTATACCTTGTTGAGGTGTATAGTAGGGCAGATGATGAAAATAAAATCAAAGGGCCTTCATATGCTGATTCAAGCAGTTTGCAGGCAAACACACTCTTCCTGCAGCAGCCAACAATCATGGCACAGTGTGGCTGTAAGTTGTCAAAGATAACACTGCACCTACATTCAGCATCGCATGTGTGCTGGCTAGTAAGTGACTAATACAAATTGGCCATTTTGTAAGTTGAGCTGTGCATCCCTAATGATGTTTAGGTATGTTTAACACACCTGCCACCTAGGCAATCTTTTCATTTTTAAGCATTATGCCTTCACTCATATTTTCGATACATGTTCATGACGCATGGAGTGTGTGAACAAACTGGTTTTGGTAAAAAAAAATAAAAAACATCAATCAATGGCAGTTCCATGTCCTTGATAGACTCCCTCGCCATTGTTTTAGGACGTCTTCTCACTACAGGTATCTACACTGCCTATGGGCATCTATCTGGTTTGGGATGCCCTCAATCATCACCAACACCTTGTTAATAAGGGGGTTGTAGAAATTCTCTATATCAACTTCAAATGCAGCACTCTTTGCCACATCCTCAAAGAGTAAAAATATAACCTTCGTGCTTTTTGCCAGTGTGTTCAGGTTGATGTTCCACATATCGTTGCTGTTATTCATCAGCATCCTGTGATGATACAGCACTCAGGTGATCATGTGTGCAAGTTCAGTGTGCATCACAACAACGTATTCCAGAGACATACCACTGATGGTGAAGCTCACCCATTATTAGTGCTCTGGACTACTCTGCCATAGTCATTAAATGTCGGCTTGAAGATGAGGTTGTCTGAAAGGCTAGACTGATAATATGGCATGTGATCATTTAACATTAACAGCTCAAAGTAGAGCGGTATGATGAAGTGGTTGCTAAATGTGGCAGCGATAGACACATCGGGCTGGGCAGCAGCATTGCCACTGCCAACACATATAACTGTGCCAGTGCCAACACATATAACTGTGCCAGTGCCAACACATATAACTGTGAACTCTCTTCCATGAACAAAGTATTACTATAGCCTCAATTCTCACTGTGCTAGGATTTATTACAAGTAAAAATTGTACTTGCAATCACAGGTGGTGCAGGCAAAGTGATGCCACCTTCCATCATCCAGACAATCACAGGTGGTGCAGGCAAAGTGATGCCACCTTCCATCATCCAGACAATCACAGGTGGTGCAGGCAAAGTGATGCTACCTTCCATCATCCAGACAATCACAGGTGGTGCAGGCAAAGTGATGCCACCTTCCATCATCCAGACAATCACAGGTGGTGCAGGCAAAGTGATGCCACCTTCCATCATCCAGATACCTAACCCTGACCCTAGCAAAAGAATGGGTAAAAAAGCAGCTGGAGTCGCTGGCCAGGATGCTGAAAAGGCTTTGGTGGCGCTGCCTGGTATTATTGGCACTATTGTGTCATTCCTCCTAAAAACAGCTGGTAATGCCATTGGCTGTCTGGCCCAAAATTTGGTGGTGCTAGTCATTATGATAGTGGTTGCATTCTTTGCCATTCTCCGCTCTCACATTAGCACATGCTGACATCAGAATAAACACTATGACAAGGCCGGACAGTATGCTCATCGTTCAAGAGCAGAGAAATCAAATGGCTGCAAGTCCCACCACAAAAGCACTCATGACTAGTGCTGTTTTATTGGCATTATGGTCTTTGGCTTCTTCTGATGCTAGCACTTTTTGCATAGTGCTGGTTTGTGCTGGTGACAGATCTCACATTGGAGGGTAAAAGCCAACTACTTCATGCATTGCTGGCTGTGGTTGTTGTGGTGCACTTTGCACTTGTGTGGGATTCCTTATGAAATTAACATCAACATTGATGCCTAGCAACATGTTGTCATCTGCCATGTGCTGAATGTCATTATACCCCACACAGTAGATGGTGTTAATCTCCCTGTTACTAATCACTATGTTTAGACCACTCTCAACAAGGTAATCTGTTTTGTTTCTGGCTTATCCAAGCAGTTCCTTGTACTTAAACATTGACTCCAGGATGTTTTCTGTGTGGCTGATGATGTCTTTTATGTTTGCAAGAAACTTTTTTGTGCATCAAAAGCTTTCCTCGACCCCAATATTGAGTTTTATATTTGAGTTTGCATGCCCAGGACTATCCAAACATACGTTCAAACTCTATCATTAGGACACTCTATCCTGGCTCTAGTAAAACCTTTGACATGTCCGCATAAAATGCACAAACTGTTTTAGCCCCACTGCCCAGGCTGTCCTGTGCAAAGTAGTTAACTTTGTAACTGTTGTTGACTTGGAGGGGATGCAATGATATACCGTTCACAAATACATAACTTTGTTGTACAGCGCACTAATATTCAGAACTTTTTAAATATCCTTCATATGTACTGTTGTGATATAGCCTTATTGGCACATACCTCTCACTTACAACACAAGTCACTTTTGTACTCCCATGAACTGTGGTATGCACAGGTGGCATTGTATGTATATATGTTTCTGATTGACTGCAATGGAAATGATCTTGTGTAAAGATCAGATATGTGGAAACTCTTTAATTTATGCACCATCTATACTCGCTTGTAAGTCGAGTCCAACTGTCAACTTCACAATGTGCTGGCAGATCTAGGTCTGTGCAGTTTGTTAGGAGTAATCAGTAGAACAAAAAACATAGACCCTGATATGCCAGCGCATTATGCGACAGCAGATCAGGGTCTGTTTTGTTTGCAGTTTGACTTGCAAGTGAGTATATATGGTAAACTTTTTATGCATTTTGTGAATCAATAATTGTAAATGTAAAATACGCTTTTTTGGTGCAATTTACTCCCATCAAATTCCTGAAAATTTGTGCTAAAGTGTTTGTCTGGCTAAAAATTGCCATCTTCATCTGGAGTAAGTTTCTGTTAAATGTTATATTTATCAACATGGCAGATCAAGCCATCCATCCCATTACTGTAGAAGGGTATTGCAAAATGGATTTTTATTTGACATACCAGTACTCTTAGTGATCAGTTTACTGTCAGTAATCAATTTAATTTGTGAGAATTTGAATAATGGCCAATCCAATTACTGTCAATACATTTATTTTTGTGAGTATCACTTTTCATGGTTTTATGAAAATGTCATTTTTTTGTCTGTACTTAAATTCTTGGATTTGGAAAATAGCCCTATTCTTTTCACAGTTAAGTTACTGTTTGTGTTGGGTCTTTATATTCATGGTTTGTAGCAACCACAAATCCCATGAAAGTTGGTAACCCACAAAAAATAGTGAATTCAGCATACAGTGTATTTGCCAATTAGAGAGTTGTTTTCAAGCGTTCTGTATTTATTCCATTCACATCAGCATACCATAGAAATTTTATATTAGGCCAACATCAGTATGCCAACCTTAAAAATAAGCCATCCAATTCATATGATGCTTCATTCTTTAAACTAATTATCAGCTGTGAAAATAAGCCATTTAATGTGATTGATGTATATCTTGTATGTATATAAGTAAACTTTGGAGGGAAAAACTTGTGTCTGTATAAAAAACTATTTATAAAACATGTAATTGTAAAATCATGTGTCAAGTAAGATAGAGTAATATATTCTTCTTCAATGCTAAATTTAAAAGTATGAATAAAACAAATTCTTTATTATTCTGAAGTATACATTAGTAATTTTTTATATACAAGAACCATATTTTCATTGTCTACCAATATATTTACTTCCAAATATTGCCTACAGGGTACCTCAAAATTAAGCTGTCCTTGAA
Organism: Margaritifera margaritifera; assembly: GCA_029931535.1. Lineage (NCBI taxonomy): Eukaryota > Metazoa > Mollusca > Bivalvia > Unionida > Margaritiferidae > Margaritifera > Margaritifera margaritifera. Next base: position 4,858,348 of record JAQPZY010001647.1, on the reverse strand, counting down.
AATGAGTGTAACAAAAACTGTTAATCGTTAATTATGTCCATGGCTCGGTTCAGATTTTTAGGCAAATCAAGCACATGTATGTATTTATTTACAAAAGAAATAAATTATATTTAACAGTGACATTTTACGTATGTCGTGAGTAGTGGGTATCAATCCCAAATGCCTTAGTAGCCAGCGCAGGTAAAAATCATTGTTTGGTAGTATTTAACAGTCATAATATGTAACTAGTCCAATTTTAATGTAGAAGAAAGAACAAAAACTCCAATTACGACCCTGCACCGAGATGCGGGATCCATGTAGTAATCACCTTTTTTGTTCACCCATCTGTCCTTCCCTTCACACTTCTTTTAACCACCAAAATTCTGCAACCTTTACAGCTAACTGGATGCCATGTGGTAGGTGAACTGTTATTTACACATAAATATACCATTTAAAGGCTTCATCTTTTCAGGTCCAATTTTGATGGAGTTATTGCCCTTTTTCCATCAATTTTAAATCTCCACTACAGCAGATTCTTGTAACCAGCATAGCCCAGAAACCATTCAACATTTTCTGATGCAGTTTTGTGTGGACATTGTCTCATAGACCTAGATGAGCCTTTTATGGGTTTTGTCATATCAGATCCCATTTTGATTGAGCTATGGCCCTTGACAATTAAGTTCATATCTTCACATGGAATGTTGCTTGTAACTAACAATGATAAAGAATGATTCAACATATTCTGATGCAATTTGTTATGAACATTGTCTCATAGACATAGCTGTGCCTCTCTGTGGGTTCTGTCTCATCGAGTACATTTTGGATTATAGTTATGACCCTTGATAATCGACTTCATGTCTTCACATGGGATGTTGCTTGTAACTGCTCAAAAACCATTCAACATATTCTGATACCATTTGGCAGAAGTATACTTATATTTGTCTTTTATGGGTTTAGTATTGACTACTCCATTTTGGACAGACTTATGCCCCTTGTCAAGCAAATTCTTGTCTTTACAAACAAATTAATGTTTAATCTTGAATAACCTTGTGTTGATAGGACAATAAGTTTTATCAGGTAATATATCCTAGATATTTTTGTGAACAGCTTTATCATTGGCTTTTAGATGGTCCTTGTGGTAGAGGAAAATGAAAAGGCATGAGGAAACCATTGATCTTTGATGGATGACCACTTGCTTTGGCACATGTCAGAACTGGGGATCCAACTTTACACTGCAAAGATGTAAAGCAAGCACTTTACCACTGCATTATTCAGGGGTCTTCTATGAGGTTTTGAGTTGAAGGTTTGTTGATGATTTTGTTTCCTGAGCTATAAACGATAAATATGGATTCACTTCCCTGACAAAAATCTGTAAACTTTTCATACCTTACCTGTATTTATCTAATGATAAGCCTATGTTTGATAATAAGAGCACCCCTATTTGTACAAAATTTTGATACTTATTTACTAAGGATATCTCAGTTGGTCTGATAATAAGCCCACCCTCTCCTTTTTAATAAATTTATTCAGCTGGCCCCCAAGGTCTTATCATGGGAGAAATACTGTGTTTGCTGAGGTGAGAACAAAGGAGACCCAGATCTATCATCACATAATGCAATGGCAAATCGGAGACCCACATTCATAAATTATCTTTGCTTTGAGTACATTCTCAGCTGAAATTTAACAGCTGATAATTTGAAAACAATAATATGCTCATTGCATTAACCTACATTTACAAACAAACTTGTAATCGTTCAGCATAATATCAACAAACTGAGCTTAAATTTTTACTTAATAAAGATTTTATAGAGGGACAAAATATTGAGCTGAGATGTACTAAAGTTGAGAAGCTTTACGAAAACTGGACTAGGGTCTATTTGGTTCAACATACTCAGGAAGTGTAGACCATTATCTGTCAGTGCTAATGTTATGGCAGATCTGGGTCTGCTTTGTTTGCATCCAGGTAGGATTGTACACAAGAAAATACAGTAATTACCATATTTATCCATTGATAAGCCCTGGAGGAGGATGATAAGCACACACACTCACACATTTATATATATATTTATATATAAATATATTGTCTAGTGTTTTGTGACTGACGTCGTCAGTTTCTTTCAAAACGTTTCTTTCAAAACACTAGACGTCATCAGTTTCTTTCAAAAACATTTTGTGCCTGAAGAAGCATATAGTAAATGCGAAACTAGTCGCACAAATTTATCAGCGTTTGTGTTGTTTTTTTTATCTCAAATCTATATAGAGTTCCTGAAATCCTTTTATTTGCCAGGCATGTCCTGTAGATCAAAGGTTTTGACCTGCACATACTCTTGAGCAACTGGACATTGGTCATTGGAGTTCTCAAATACCATTATATTAATTTGTCTTTGATTTGTTTATCCATTAAACTGCCAAAACAACACCTTAATGATTAAAGGTGACTATGTCTAGTTTACAAATTGTTTTTTGTTGAACAATCAGTAGAGGTATCACTGACTAAGCTTGTTTGGTCATTATGTTTTCCCAATTATTTAAACTCTCTACAACCACAAAACACTAGACAAAAGAGGTGTGAAAGTGTATCTCTTGGACTTATCAAAAACACAATAATTGAACGGTTGCCCAAGGATCTGTACTATAGACACTACATCAGTCCCTCACACCACATTGTTTGTGTCACAGTGTGTCAGCAGATGATACCTTTAGAACAAAATTTGTGAAGCTTTGCACAGAATAAGGAAAAAAAAGTACTAGCAACAAGAACTTTTATTTATCATCCTCCAAGACTTACTGTATATACTCGCGTATAAGCTTGATCCAACTGCAAACAACATAATGAACCAGCAGATCAGGGTCTGTGTTGTTTGTTCTACTGATTAGTCCTTACAAACTGCATAGACCCAGATCTGACAGTGCATTATGCGACAGCAGATTTGGGTCTATGCAGTTTGCAGGTGGTATGGGATTTTATGCGAGTATATACGGTATACAGGGACCTGATCAACTAAAATTTCACCATCTGACTTTACTGGAACTGCACTTAATTAAGTGTTAGGTATTTTTGAGGTAGTTGGTCAGCTTGTTCTCAGTCAATAATTAATTTTTAAAAACAGTAGAGTGAAATAAAATACTGTTGTATGGTCAAATTCTGTAGTATAGTTTTCTGAAAGAAAATGGTTTTTATAAATAATTACTTTAAGTGGTAAACAGTAAATCTTGAAAGGATAATGCTAATACTAAAGAAGCAGCAAATCTGAAACCAAAACTGACACACTTTCCAGTACATGTAGTAATTAGGTATATCAATGTTTTCTTTTTTTGCCACAACTTGTTGTATCTTTTTTAAAGTTTTTATATTAAATTTCATAAATATATGACCATCACATTTATTTTCAGGAAAAAATGTGCAGCAAGTGCCATTTGAAATTCAGGATCTCATATATATATATATATATATATATATATATATATATAAGAAAAAAATCAATATTCTAGGTGACTATAACACTATAACAGGTGTAATGAATATTGATAAATCAAATTCAAAGAACCTTTTCACATTACCTAATTAGCAGATAAACAAACTTATCACTCTTAAAGTCTAATACATCTATATAAATAGTCAAGAAAATGTGTCAAGCATACATATTCTTTGAGCAGGTTTAAGTAATCACATCCTTGTTTTCATTACAAAGAAAGCTTGAAAGCAGGGAAATCATATGCTCATAAAACCATTACATATTGGTCATTTCAGCATTTTGACGTGATCAGATTCACAGGAGGGTCTAGATAATCTTCCATGGTATATTGTACAAATGATGATGTTGATTATGCTATTGATGCATGGACTCCACTTTTTATGCAGGTCATAGATAAAAATGTAGCCCGGAAAACATGTAGAGTGAAAGAGGAACAGGAACATAAAACCTGACTGGATAACCCCTGACATAAAACCTGACTGGATAACCCCTGACATAAAACCTGACTGGATAACCCCTGACTGGATAACCCCTGACATAAAACCTGACTGGATAACCCCTGACATAAAACCTGACTGGATAACCCCTGACATAAAACCTGACTGGATAACCCCTGACATTGTTGCTTCCATAAAAACACAGAATTTATTATAAATCTATAGGTCAACAAGTACACTACAGAAAACTTGAAAAACAAAATCACAAAAATGATTAAAACTGCAAAGAAAAGACACTGTCAATCGACTCTTGAAAATAGCAGTAATAAGAGTAATTCTATTTCAAAATTGTAAGTAAATAGGTGCAGGAAAAAGTATTAAAAAAGTCATAAATTTGATTAAATTATAAAAGTAAAGTCATTGATGAAAGTGAAGAAATTGCAAACACTTTTAATGATTTTTTTTTTTTAATGTAGCTTCAAAAATAAAATAAACCAATTTTACATTCCAATTACAATGAACTAAAAAATTACTGCTCAGGAAAACTTTTCTGAAAGCAAATGTTACGTTTCAGCTAGTTATCAACCAATACAGTTTTGGAATTCTTACAAACTACTGATACAAACAAAACAACCGATCTGGAATGGGCTACACACCTCTCAAAAACTGCAGCTGCTGCAACATCTGACAGTATAACTTGTATATGTAATTTGAGCATATCCTCGTCAGTTTTCCCCAAAAGAAGAAAAACAGCAAAATTTACCCCATTCATAAATTGGGGAACAAAGAGAATGTTAAGATCTACAGACCTAAATCTATCTTACCAACTGTGTCTAAACTTTTAAGTAAACATATTCATTATAATTGATACTTTTATCATTTATACTTAAAAAACCATAAGATACTTCACCAAAACCAGTCCAGGTTCAGGCAAAATCACTCATGTTAGACAGCCTTAGTCTCCTGGTGGACAAATGGATTATAGCCCTTGTCAAGGGGAAATTAGGGGAAACAATACTTGTTCATGTTAGGAAGGCTTTAAACCTTGTAGATCACAATATTCTTAGAAGTAAATTGGAGATATATAAATGTAATGCAGCAGCAAAAATGTGGTTGATCTCCTACCTTATAATATGATCACACTGTGTCACAGTAAATGGCAACCTTTCTGAAGGGGAGTCAGTAATGTGGAGTACCACAGGGGTCCTTATGGGGTCCACTCCTTTTGCTTCTATAATTAATGATTTGCCATTGAAAGTTGGCAACTTCATTTCATCCACTAATCTGTATGCAGACCACTAACCCTGTCTGATTTTAACAATCCAAGACAGACCAAACATGTATCTGTACAGCTGGTGTAAGTAAAATGGCATGAGAAAACTAATGATATTACCAAATACTGGAATGCAAAACTAGAAAATGATACTTTAAAAGTTTTAAATTAAAAATACATGTCTTCAAATTGAGTCCAGAACAAAATTCTGTGAGTAATTGTTGACAACAACTTACAATGGAATGAACATATCCAGGCTGTATGTAGAAAAAATAAATTCTTATGGTTATTATCTAAATATTTAACAATATTTATCAATGAAACATAGGATAATGCACAGTCAGACCTATCTTAAGAAGTCACCTGTGGGACAGGGCCAGACTGGCCTATTAAAACAGGTGACATCAGAAGGGAGGTTCAACTATCAAACTTGTTCTTTTACACAAATATTTCATCATTGTTACTATAACTTCAATAATATTTGTTGTAAAATAAATCTTCAGTCTATATTTTCAAAATATTTTCAGAGCTTTTTAAATTGGATTTTTAGGAGAAATTTTAAGGCAATTGGCATAATTTCCTATTAAAAGAATTAACTGTATACATTTATCATTCAGAAATCCTGCTTGTAAAAGGGTTTCATTCATTGATTTCTTAAACCTTTCTATCTGTCTGTTTTTCATGTAGTACATTTTTGCTGCCTTTCAAGTTGTAACACTGGTCCCATCATGTGCTTACTATCAAATATCCACAAGTCGTCATCTTCAGTTATATGTTCCTTGCAAAATTCGGCATGTAGCATTCCTTGAAAATTTTGAACCAACAGAATATCTTAGATGAAATAGGACTGTAATGTTGTTCCATTATTTATTCTTGGATTAAAAAGAGTATTTGGTTTGGTTTGATGTTTTACAGCACAGCAGCACATTTAGGTTATTTACCGCAGAGGCAATTTGAGTAAAGTGCCTTGCCCAAGGATACAACATGGTAGCTGACCAGGGCTGATAAAATGGTAGGATTTGAACTGAAACTTTTTCAATTGTGAGTCTGGCATGCTAACCACAGAGCCGCCATGGCTTTTGCCTCCATTAGTCACCTCTTATGCAGGGGGGTACATTGGGCTTATTCTGCATCTCCAATCCTACAGTGGGTTAAAAAGAGTAACCTAATTATTAAATGCCTGTTAACATTTTCATCGCAAACATGGATATTTAATGAAGACCTGCTTTGTACATTATGATTTAGCATGTTTTTAAAAATATATTACTTACAATAATTACAGTGCTCCTATCCAAATGGAATAAGTGTTTTAAAACTAAATTTAACTTTTTGCAATACATAGGAAGAGTTTACCATGATCTTGATCCTCAAACTATTATTATCCAGTAAATACTGATACAAATTGCTGAATAGGTCTAATTTTGATAAACTAAAGCAAATTTGGGGTAAAATTTGTTCTCTATTAACTTATAAGATGAATAATTTTGGTATGGTCATCAGTGCATCCTGAAAAAAGGGTGTGTGTGTGTGTGTGTGTGTGCTATAAGAATGATGATATACTCTGAGTCTTTACCCCATTAATGAATTTTCTAAACAATATTGTTGCTTAATTAAAATTCTTAAAATAACAATAGACAAAGATAAGTCAAAGTTAAACTAACAGATTGACTCAAGCTCAGTGAAAATAAGCAAGATAAGGCATGTTTATACATCAGTTTACATGATATGTCTTTATATAAACAATGTCTTTCTTGCAAAAACCAACGCTTCATTTGCATACGTAAAGCTGTCAAAGTCAATATGAGATAGTGACCACTTAAAGCAGTAAGAAACCATCATTTGGTTAGAAAACACTTGGATGTCAACTGTGAAAAGCAAGTGATCATTTAATAATTGTTTTTAAAAAGGAAATTTTGCAGGGGGAAATGAGAATGACCATTGAGACAAGGTGAGCGTCAAGTAAAGGTGACCATTATGGAAAGTTTGTACTACAGTATAAAAGCTATATTTAGATCACTGCAGTGCCGTCTGGGGAAGCACATCTGACAGGAACATATGCAAAATATTCTGTCTACAAAAAAGAGCATGTAAACTTATCATTGATAACATTGAGAGCATTCAATATGAAATGAATAATAGAAAAATTCTAACAGTTAGCAAATGAATCTTCCTGAAAAAGGCTAAACTTGTGTGCCAAACTTCAAATAACACAACTCCAATGTATCTGCAGAAGTTATTTTATGTGAGAGAGCAAGCCAACACACCAAATTTAAGATTTATTTCAGTCAACAATTTTCTTGTTCTCTGGTTCTTTCATTAGGAACAATATTCCAAAGGAAATAAAGGAAAACTCAACAATAAATTAATTTAACTGCTATCTGACAAATTGGATTAAGAGCTAAATTTGTTAGAACATGTATTTGACATACAATCCTATTACATATGAACGCCTCCACCTTCACTGATGTTGCATAAGCTATATTGTATAAATAATATTGTAAAGAACTTGGTCTTGTATATACTTCTTAACATATTGTGGTATTAGCTTGGTCTTGTATGTGCTTCTTAACATTTTGTGGTCACATACAGATGTAATGAATATGATTTAATTTACTTATCAGTATGTACACAACAAATGCATGAATTGTATTTTACTGAGAACGATGCTTTCACTTTATCCAGGGAAAATGAGAGAGAAATAGAGAGGGGTTTAATGAGTCTATGAGCATTCATCTTAATATGTAAATAATAGAGAGCCACAATGTAGATTAAGTTCACAAAGTAAATTGTGTCACCCTTTATAAATAAAGCCATAATTTAAAAAGAAAATTGGCAAATATTTGCTAAGGATGTCTATGATAATAAGCCCACACTTGCATTTGGACATTATTAGGCTGGTACCCAGGTCTTATCCTGGGAAAAATACTGTATGATAGAAGAAACCTGCTTGAAATGATAGCAAATTATGTGTACATGTTAAAATGATTTTATATTTCAAGCATTTAATGTTTCAAGACATTGCAAACAATATAAATCATTTGTGAGACTCTTATTACTGACTTATTTTGATTGAAATGTTCAATATATTTTATTTTCTTTTGCAATGCATGTTCATGTAGGAGATTAATATACTGTATATACTCACTTATAAGTTGAGTCAAACTGCAGACAACATTGACCCTGATCTGCCATTGCATAATGTGCCAGCAAATCAAGGTCTGTGGTGTTTGTTCTACTGATTACACCTATAAACTGCATGGACCCACATCTGCCCGTGCATTATGTGATGGCAGATCTGGGTCTATGCAGTTTGCACTTGGATCTAACTTATAAATGAGTTTATACAGTACTCAGAAGTGCTATCACTGTCATTTATTTGTACCAAATGTGCAAAGGTTATAAGTAAATATAATTGATTTCAAGCATTATGGAAACAAAACTCCATATTGGCCCTTTGTAGAGAATTATTTAGGATGTATTGATCAGTAGTGGCAAATTAACCATTTATCTCTTGTACATTGGTTCATTGCTTTGTATACAAAATAGAAAATATGCTTTGTTTGAGATACCTTTATTAGCTGTGAAAAGTTAGCTCTTTAGCCTGGCTACTAGGTGTTGCATGTGTAAGGTACTATAGGACAGTGCCCCAGTTGTTTATGTTGTCCTGTGCTAGTATTCATGGTTTTGCCTTCAGTTGCAATTTTATTGCAATTTTTTTGTAAAATCGAGATACACACATGCATTCACTTTGTGACTTTGACCATTTCCATATTTGTAAACTCTTGTATGCACAGTATTCATGGTGTATTGAGAGACAGAAGTTTCCAGTAAGTGTCATTTAGGTTATGAACATCTTTTCTACGAGTTTTGCATGGAGAGAATTTGTTTTAATGAAATGCAGTATCTAAGGTGATCAACTCTAAACAAGTTATTCGTTCTCTGTGTCAGTGAATGCTGTATGTTGGATTTATGTGCATTTTGATGGACTTCATCAGTCCTACCTTCTGGTCCCAGAGGAGACTAAAACACTTCTCCCAAATTGAAGAGTAGCTATCCAATAAAAGCATATTGGTTTGAAAATTCATATGATCATAAAACTTCATTTTTTTTGTTTTAAAATCCCTTAAAAGTTTTGATGTTTAACTAGGTTAAGTCATGATGTCACATATGTCATCATGATTTGATATCATGGAAATAATGTATGAGACAGTTACATGCAATTCAGTCATTTCACTTTACTAATTTGTGGTTTTTTTGAATAAATTCACTGATTTTTGTCATGTGATAAATGGATTCTTACATTTGTGCTCAATTCAAATAAAATTTATGAAATTCGCTTAATAATTTAATTTTAAATGAGCACTCCTGTATTGATCAGACTGGTCCCTAATGTACATAGGTAAGTACAAAAGATATTCTTGAAGCCGATACAGTCTATTTTTAAAATGGCAACTTTTAATTTATAGCATGCTGCTGAAAAGTCAAAACAATGCATGATGAATATTTTCCTCATGAGTCATGGTGGTTCAATGGTTAGCATGCGGGACTCACTACCAAAAGAGTGCAGGTTCAAATCCCATATAGCATGGGAACAGCCAGGGCTGGCTACTGTGGTGTATATATAGCATGGGAACAGCCTGGGCTGGCTACTGTGGTGTACATATAGCATGGGAACAGCCTGTGCTGGCTACTGTGGTGTACATATAGCATGGGAACAGCCTGGGCTGGCTACTGTGGTGTACATATAGCATGGGAACAGCCTGGGCTGGCTACTGTGGTGTACATATAGCATGGGAACAGCCTGGGCTGGCTACTGTGGTGTACATATAGCATGGGAACAGCCTGGGCTGGCTACTGTGGTGTACATATAGCATGGGAACAGCCTGGGCTGGCTTCTGTGGTGTACATATAGCAAGGGAACAGCCTGGGCTGGCTACTGTGGTGTACATATAGCATGGGAACAGCCTGGGCTGGCTACTGTGGTGTACATATAGCAAGGGAACAGCCTGGGCTGGCTACTGTGGTGTACATATAGCATGGGAACAGCCTGGGCTGGCTACTGTGGTGTACATATAGCATGGGAACAGCCTGGGCTGGCTACTGTGGTGTACATATAGCCTGGGAACAGCCTGGGCTGGCTACTGTGGTGTACATATAGCAAGGGAACAGCCTGGGCTGGCTACTGTGGTGTACATATAGAATGGGAACAGCCTGTGCTGGCTACTGTGGTGTACATATAGCATGGGAACAGCCTGGGCTGGCTACTGTGGTGTACATATAGCATGGGAACAGCCTGGGCTGGCTACTGTGGTGTACATATAGCATGGGAACAGCCTGGGCTGGCTACTGTGGTGTACATATAGAATGGGAACAGCCTGGGCTGGCTACTGTGGTGTATCCTTAAGAAGGCACTTAACTCCAGTTGCCTCGGCACTATATAACATACATGTATTGCTGTGTTGTAAAACATAAAGCATCCAAATATTTTCATCCTGACCTTTCTATCCAGGAATCAAGATATCATCTACTTTGTAATTCACATGTATGATTGAACAAATGTGTACAATCGTGTGGGTGTATATATATATATATATATATATATATATATATATATATATATATATATATATATATATATATATATATATATATATATATATATATATATATATATATATATATATATATATATACATGTGTATGTGTGTGTACAATAACATATGTCTCAGTTTTATTAACTTGTTATAGTTATTATCTAGGTTCCTAAAGTTGAGAAGTAAAACCTGTTTGCAGTATATGTTCATTTGTGTGTCTGGAATTGTTGTTTTTGCATTATTATTTAACTCATGAAATGCAATGAGTATAGTTTGATATGAATAACCAGTCCATTTGACATTTCTTTGGAATATTCATAAGAGCCTAGTCCACTTGCAAAATGGATACTGTATATTGCTTGCATGGTCTGGAAGACTCCTGTATGCAAAATAGATACTGTATCTTGCTTGCATGGTCTGGAAGACTCCTGATATGCAAAATAGATACTGTATCTTGTTTGCATGGTCTGGAAGACTCCTGATATGCAAAATAGATACTGTATCTTGCTTGCATGGTCTGGAAGACTCCTGATATGCAAAATAGATACTGTATCTTGCTTGCATGGTCTGGAAGACTCCTGATATGCAAAATGGATACTGTATCTTGCTTGCATGATCTGGAAGACTCCTGATATGAAAAATAGATACTGTATCTTGTTTGCATGGTCTGGAAGACTCCTGATATGCAAAATATATACTGTATCTTGCTTGCATGGTCTGGAAGACTCCTGATATGCAAAATAGATACTGTATCTTGCTTGCAAGGTCTGGAAGACTCCTTATATGCAAAATATATACTGTATCTTGTTTGCATGGTCTGGAAGACTCCTGATATGCAAAATAGATACTGTATCCTGTTTGCATGGTCTGGAAGACTCCTGATATGCAAAATAGATACTGTATCTTGCTTGCATGGTCTGGAAGACTCCTTATATGCAAAATAGATACTGTATCTTGTTTACGTGGTCTGGAAGACTCCTGATATGCAAAATATATACTGTATCTTGCTTGCATGGTCTGGAAGACTCCTTATATGCATCACTATCAGATATTTTATGGACACAGTTTATTATAATATTTCAGCTGTGCTAGAACTAAACAATTATAATTATACATAATTGCTTAGAATTTATCAGTTAAGGAGGAGAAAGAATTAAATCCTGATAAACTGATTTGATCCAAGTTTTTGTATTAATTCATCCTTTTTTGTTTTCGTTAACACTTTTCATTTCAGGGTTATCATATCCCTTCACTGGATAGATGTAAAGAAGATGAATTACCTGGAAGGAAATGCTTGGTGGACATGCTTGAAACAAGTAATACAATACTTCTAACCTTGTAACCCTAATCTTGTACACTATTTCCACATAAAGCTGTAATTGTGTTATCATGACCCTCAATGACAATCAGCAATGGTAATGCAATTATTCAAATCTAACAGACTTGCCATCCGTATGAAAAAATTGGACCAAAAATACAACTGTTACAGCAGGCATTAACTTAGAAGGATTCAAGAAATTTTAGGCTTATTGTAAGTGTACAAAGATTTATTGTACAAAGATTTATTGTAAGTGTAGAAAGATTTATTGTAAGTGTACAAAGATATATTGTACAAAGATTTATTGTACAAAGATTTATTGTAAGTGTGCAAAGATTTATTGTAAGTGTACAAAGATTTATTGTAAGTGTGCAAAGATTTATTGTAAGTGTACAAAGATTTATTGTAAGTGTACAAAGATTTATTGTAAGTGTACAAAGATTTATTGTAAGTGTACAAAGATTTATTGTAAGTGTGCAAAGATTTATTGTAAGTGTACAAAGATTTATTGTAAGTGTACAAAGATTTATTGTAAGTGTACAAAGATTTAAGCCAAGAGGTATCACGAATGTTCAAGGAATACTGAATTACTGATACATGACATATATACCTTTTCAGAAAGTCATAATGCATTAAAATAGTAAATAGTTAAGTGTTTTTTGTCTCACCACCTGCAATGAATGGTGAAGAAGGTGAGACATAGTGATTAAAATGCTTGTCCATAAGTCGGTGGTTATACCTTTTTCACGTTTGGAGCGATTCTGAGGAGTTTTCTCACATAGGCAAGTGTACTCCATCTATATTTTCATCTGTTTCTTGCTCTATTCTATCCAAGACAAAGAATTCACAATTTATTGGGTTAACTTACTCTTATGAGATACATGTCAGTGCCATTTTGGTTGCCTACCCTATGGTCGGTACATTCATTCAGATAACTTCATAGTCAACCTAGTATATGAATTCTGTCAATAATTGTCTAGTATTTCATACTGTGAGGTTGTTCATGTAATTGTTGTAGACATTTGTGTTCATCGTTAGAATCCTCTTCATAGCAAGTTTATGAGATGCTTTACTGATTTCATTTCTATAGGCTATCATTTTTCTCTTTAGATTTACAGGTGTCAACACAAATGGGCAGGACTAAATGTACAGAATGCAAATGCTGTAAGGTGTCAAAAGATGATCATGCTACATGTCTGAAATGTATGGGATGTGATATAAGCAAAACATACGGCATTTGCTTGCGATGGATGGAAAATCTGTGAGCGACCGTCATGGCCAAACAGTGCACTTGGGCAAATGAGAATGTGATGAAACACACAGCATTGCCACTCAGATGCTGTGTCAGTGAACAACTTTTTACAGGCAGAACTTTGAAAGCGGAGGGTCCATTGATTCTAAAGAAATTATATGGGCAATATCATCATGTGACACAGAGTTACACCCCTGTCCTTGCATCCATAATCAGAACACATCTTATCAGCCACCAATAGGATCAATTTCCAACTTGGTACAGTGGCCCATCTGGACAAGTGATGGCATTAGAGGTTGATCTGCTCTGGCCAATATTGACTCTGTCATGGCCTCCACTGATGCATGGAGGGACAGTAATGGTGCTGTAATATCCCACACCCCATCCTGGCATCATGAAATCAACACCTAACTAGAAGAAAGTATTACCTCTCTCCATCACAGCTGAACTTTACCATCAGAAGTGGATTAAATATGGTCAATACCAACTCCATCTTGGACTCAATTACTGCCTAAGGGACAAGTTACAGTGATCCAATATCACATGCCCTATCTTGGCATCATAAAATATACACCAGTAATGGGAGGATCACAAACCTTTCTTTTTCTCATAGTAATTTTTTTTGTAAATGCTTGTCATTATTTAAAGAAAACATGGCCAACCAAGTATAAAAATACAGTCACAGAAAAAAGAGCATAGATGTTTATCACAAATTTTTTTATTTCTCTCAATATTTTTTGCGAAAATACTAATTTGCAATACATTTGTGTGAAAAATCTGATAATTTATTTGAATGTCATGCAGTTTTCTTGTATAAGAAATTCCTTGACAAATTCATGTAAATTTTAATTTTTTAGTTGTTTATTATGTCCCCACTGCAATAACAGAAGGGGGCATATTGCTTTGCTTGTTTTTTTATACTAAGGCCAGTTTGAAATGTAAACTGAAAGTTAGCATTTCATGTCTGTCATGTTATTCCATAACTTAAAGTCAGTTTTATACATAAAGAAAAGATGATAAAAAAAAGACCTGATATTTATTGTTCACATTATATAGCACTAATGACATTGTTACGACTCTATGGTCTTAAAATAATGTAACAGAAAGAAAGTGAAACCAACAATGTCATTAAAATCAACAAACAATTTATTTATAGATAATAAAAGTGAAAATTCAAACGACACTTACAGTAATGTGAATTAAAATCCAAATATTCCAATAATGCTAAGTGTCCTAATCACAAGTCCTAAATATAGAATATTCTGAATGAATGAATGTTCCGAGTGAATGAATGTTCTGTACGAACGAATTCTTCCGAATGAATGGATGTTCCGAATGAAGGGGTTGTCTGGAATGTCCTGATGTACCCCAATAATGTCCACATCATCTTTGAGAATGTCCACAGATATCCAAAAGTCAATTCAAAGGTCGATTGGAGCACTTTAGGTAACTCCAGTGAATATTCCAATAAATAACTCCTTTCGAATTATGTATACAGCAATACAGCATTATGGCATTACAGTACTACAAGGTTACAAGATTACACCACAACTAATATCTCAAATAATCTGATGATTCCAAAGGCTGATCATAGAAACAGATGTTTGTAACACTAGATTTAAAATTGGAATGGAATCTTGTTTACCAAATGCTGTATAAATATAAGACAAGTCACATGACAGATTGTTCTAGAATACTAAATGGTCTATGTGATTTTTGACACATAACTTTAATGAAATTCTGGTTTTATCTGTAAACAAAATCAACCTTGACCTCAAATTGAATCAACAACTTGTTTACCAAAACCATCCTTGAACTCAAATACTAAGTAAACAACCTAATTCAAGGACAATAGCTAAACATGTCAAGCATTGTACTTAACATTAAGGTTTAAGCAAATATTAAAGTCAAGAAACATTTATAATTTCCTAAAATATTTATAATATTATACAAACATCATACATAACAAAATCATGATTTTCCCCTCAACTTGCATTGCCTGAATAATATTATGTAAAATTTTCCCCATTTTTAGCTCTACTTGTCATAGACCAGAAGAGCTTGTGGGATGGCCTGTTGTTCTTAGTCCGTCACCCGACATCCATCCATCCATTAGCACAAGTTTACTCAGACATCCAATATGACTGCGACAGAACCCATCTTTAAAATCTTATTATTGTTACTCCTCCTGAACAGAAAGTCATATCAGCATGGGGTTTTCACCAGAAGACTTCTTATGATGTCCAGTTGGTCTTAAATGAAAATAGTACTGATCTGACATACAATATGAAGATAAAGTTATATCAACATAGGATTTTCACCAGAAGACTTAATAGGATGTCTAGTTGGTCCTAAATGAAAATGGTGCCGATTTTATATCCAATATGGCCACCATGACAGCCATCTTTAAAATCTTGTTATCTCTACTACTCCTGAATGGAAAGTCATATTGGCATGGAATTTTCACCAGAAGATTTCTTACGATGTCTAATTGGTCCTAAATGAAAATATTGCCACTTGGATATCTGATAGGACCACCACGGTGGCCATCTTGTAAATCTTGTTATCACTACTTGAACTGAATGGATGGTCATATCAACATGGAGTTTCCATAAAAAGACTTCATATCATGTCTAGTTGGTCCTAAATGAAATTGGCGCCAATCTGACATCCAATATGCCCACCACAGCAACCATCTTGAAAATCTTATTTTTGCTAATCCTCCTGAATGTAAAGTCATATCAACATAGGGTTTTCACCAAAAGACTTCTTAAAATGTCTGGTTGGTCTTAAATGAAAATTGTGCTGATCTGATATCCAATATAGCCATCACAGTGGCCATCTTGAAAATCTTATTGCTACTCCTCTTCCTACCTGGAAAGTCATATGAACATTGGGTTTACACTAGAAGGCTTCAAATGATGACATGGTTGGTAATAAATGAAAATGGTGCCAATCTTATATCCAGTATGACCACCATTGTAGCCATCTTGAAAATCTTGTTATTAATACTCCTGATGAATGGAATAGGGTTTTCACCAGAAGAATAATTATTATATCTAGTTGGTCCTGAATGAAAATGGTGCCAAGTTGACCACAAATATGGCTGCCATGGCAGTCATCTTGAAAATCATCTTTTTGTCACTACTCCTTCTAAATGGAAAGTTACATCGACATGTGATTTTCACCAGAAGACTTTTTATGCTGTCTGGTTGGTCCTAAATGAAAATGATGCCAATCTGACATCCAATATGGACATGATGTTGGCCATCTTAAAAAACTTGTTATCACTATTCCTTCTGAATTAATGGTTATAACAATATAGGGTTTTCACCAAGTGACTTCTTATGATATCTATTTAGTCCAAAATGAAAAAGGGTGCCCTGCAGACATCCATTATAGCTGCCACAATGAACATATTGAAAATGTTGTAACTAATTCTCTGAATGGATGGTGATATTGGCATGGGTTTTTCACCAAAAGTCTTCTACATACCTGTGACAGAACCAGGATTTCAAACCAGTAGATTTACAAATTTTGATCAGTAGATTGGCTTCTAAAAAGGTAGATTTTTTATCGGCACATATTTTACGTGTTTTAAGGGGATTGAAAACAAAACAAATTCATTTTGTCACATAATATGTATTCTCTTCATATTATAATAAAACACAAATTTTTGAACATGATTCAGATTCAGAATCTGATGGAAAATGTTACAATAATAGTTAGTTAATATGAGCCAGTTTACTGTTAATTAAATGAAAAAGGAAAAGTTGTACATCTCACAGTTTACTACAAAGATTTTTTATAAAATCCACAGGCATTTTTAGTTTCCTTCACAAGATCACTGTCTGGTGACCACTGGTGACATTCACTATGATTGTTAACCTTCACATTTAGCAGGCTCTCAATAGTTTTCTGGTCCAGACTTCCATTTGAATCACTCTGGATTTTCCAAAGAATGGAGAATGTCCTCTCTGTGTCAGCATTGGAATGTGGCAATGATAGGACAACTACACTCAGTCTGGAAAGAAGTTCTAACTTAAGTTTTCCTGTTGCTGGGTTTCTGAGGCTGCTGACTGATCTCCAATACTGCTCCAAGCTCATTTCACCCTGAGGAGGAAGTTCCTGGCTTGGACTTAATATGTATTCCTGAACCTCATCTTCAATGGCTTGTTTCTCTTCTAGGCTTATGTCCAAAAATCTGTTGGCAAGTTTCACCACTGTAATTAATTTTAAACAAAATAGATTTAGACTTGAAATAAACAGTTAAAAAACACATGATTTTAATAATTTATCTCGACTTTAAAATTAAATATTAAGTAATACATTTTTAACTCGCGGATATATTTTATCTAGGACTTGAACATAATTTTTGTGAAAGAATAATTGAAATAGTTCATTAATTACAAAAGATGGAGACCTTCATAAAATACTTACTCAAGTGTTTCTACCAAGATCATTTTTGGTCGGTCTCTGCGTTTTATCTTCCTTCCACGACAGATCGACCGAGTTTTAATCAAAGACTGATGGTCATCATGGATTACCTTTGATCCTTTTTATTACTTATTACACCTCAAACAACATCCCGCATTTGGCCTTAAACTCTCCAAATTACAACAGTAAGGTAATCAATTAGCTTCTTCTTGTGTACACATGCTAACGATTGTAATCCGACTACTCAACCACGCATCGTCGCACCGGTCATATCATAGGTCGAACATTTCCGGTTCCCAGTAGACTGCTTCTAGCTGGTTTATCTAATGTGCTGATAGAAAGCGTAAAAAAACTGTGTTTTGCTTTAAAAAAAAATTCCATGAAATTTCAGAATCGGTAGATTTCGACTACTAAACGGTATGAGCGGTAGACGGTCTTTAAAACGGTATTTTTGGCCTACCGCCGGTAGAATCACAGGTATGCTTCTAACAGAGTCTAGTTTGTCCTAAATGAAAATGGTACCAGTCTTGCACCCAGTATAACTGCCACAGTGGCTAATTTTAAAATCTTACTGCTCAAAAATATCAGAGATGGTTTCAACACTCAGCAGTTAAAAAGAAGAAATGGTCTTATCTTGAATTACTGGAAAAAAATGAATAAAGAGAATATCATACTAACTGTGAAGATCTATAGGCATAATGGAATTATTCAAATGTTGGAGCAGATTCTACATTTGATGGGAGGGAATTTCAAATCATGGCACCATCCTTTTGTTTTAATGTCTCTGTTGGCTTTGAAATAAGGATATTATTGCTAGCTGCAGAATGTAGATTACCGTATATACTTACGTATAAGCCAAGACCAAATGCAAACAACATAGATCCTGATCTGCTGTTGCATAATGCACTGGTAGATCAGGGTCTATGTTGTTTGTTCCAATGCATTATGCGATGGCAGATCTGGGTCTATGCAGTTTGCACTTTACATTAGTTTTATATGCGAGTATATATGGTATATAATGAAAATCTTAACATAAAATAAAGAGATTTTCAAAATATTCAGGAGCTGTTCCATTTAAGAGTTGCATTTATTATTCTATTCTATGTTGGATTTTCATCAGAGGGATTACCATGTTATTGAATGACACCAAGAGTTTCTTTACTCAGTGTGTATTTCCTATATAACAGTTACTTAGAATTTTCCTTATAAATTTGACACACTTTTACATTACACAAAAATTTTTAATTGCTAATGCTGTTCTGATTACAGTATTTGTTCCATGGTGTATCAAGGGGGCCAGCCTTGTAAATTTTTTGAAAAGGGAGAATTATGATGATACATGTAGAAGGCATTGTTAAATGCAGTCTATTCTTGTTAGTACTTCTGCAATACTTTTGGGAATCATCTCTAATACTCTACCACCCTATGGCACAGTTGTCTCATATAACACGATTATATGCATGAAGCTAGAGTAGAATACATCTAAAAAAAATTGTTTATCTTTAACCTTGTTGAGGTTGATTGATAATTGCTGGTGGTTAAGGAGGGTCAAAGCTTGTGCTGAAACTTTATATGCTATACTGAATTTGATCTTGTTGAGTGGAACTCGAAGTAAAAGAGATTTTAATCAATGAATTTAAAGGCTGATAGACCTCACAAACCTACACAGTACACTTTGGGGTATTATTTTTTCTTAGTTTTTTTTTTTTTGTAAGTTAGAATACTTTCAAGATCAAGAATGTATCTTACTAGTAGTGGCAGTTATGGGGAAAAAAGGTCTGTGCAGTTTACTTTAAATTCACTTTTATTCATGGGATTTTGTTCTTGTTACAAGGCATAAAACCACAAACTTAATGATACATGTAAATACAAATATCATGTTTTTGTAAAGCCATGAAAATGTATCCCTATGAAAGTAAAGAACTGTCAGTGAAGCAGAAGAGAACCACATAGAAATTATGTATAAACACTTTTTTGTGATAGTCCTGTGTTCATCATTTGTAATCCATTATCATTTGTTTGTTATTGCTATTCCTCCTAAGCTGTATGGAGCAAAGTCATGAAACTTCGTTCACAGTTCATCGTGAGGTCTAGTTGGTCTTAAATGAAAGTTGTACCTTTTGGATGTTCTGTATGGCCATGGTAGCCATCTTAAAAAACTTGTTATCATTTCTCCTCCTAAACAGATGATCATAACATGGAGTTTTCACAAAAAGAACTTTTTATGACATGTAGATGGTCTTAAATGATAATGATGCCAATCTGGAGCATGATAAATGGAAATATCTTGACAGTGTCTGTGATGATTCAATGTCAAAGATTTTTGTACTGCACTTACCTTATAAGCATGATAACTCAAACATATAAGAAAATATTTTTGTTACCAAATTTGGTATGTTGGAGTTTCTTAAGAATATCTGAGATAATTTCAATACTCGGCCAGTAGAAAAGATAAAAGAAGGGAGGAAATGGACTTCTTGTGAGTCCTCATAAATTCTTTTGGGCTAGTAGAGCATCAGTCCCTTCAAGGAACTACTGTTCTTATACTACAGTGCAAGGTCTCTTCCCCCACCACCAATGGAATGGAACCAATGTGGTTGTTAAGAGAAGTTGGCAGTGTGACTTATTGTAATGATTCTGATTTAGTATCATGTGGTGTTCTTAATTGAGCCATGGTGGCTCATTGGTTAGCATACCAGATTCATTACCAGAAGCATCTGAGTTCGAATCCTGCCCA
The DNA here is from genome assembly GCA_029931535.1 of Margaritifera margaritifera. Classification (NCBI taxonomy): domain Eukaryota; kingdom Metazoa; phylum Mollusca; class Bivalvia; order Unionida; family Margaritiferidae; genus Margaritifera; species Margaritifera margaritifera. The sequence goes on along the minus strand of JAQPZY010001647.1, from coordinate 4,837,845 downwards.
GACCAGTCTGGGTCACCTGTCATGGTGTGTCTCTGCACAAGAGACTTGACCCCAATTGCCTCAGCATGATATAATCTACAATGTGCTGATGTGCCATTAAACACCAATTAGTTAGTGGTGTTCTTACTGTTACTGAACCAATAAAATAGCCACCAGTTCCTGTTACATTCTTTTTTTGTGTCTTAAAGCACCTATTGCTTTGCCTGTCTTAACTTAGAGATACCTATAGAGTTCTACAGGCATTCATTCAAAAATTGCATGACTGCATATATAAGAAATGATATTTGATATGATATATTCTTTATTGCATGAATATTGTAATCAAATCAGTCAACAGAATTCCTGGTCCACACCCAACAAAAATGTAAAAAAAGAAATATGGTTAAATCTGCCCAAGCTGGACACTCAAGAGATCACAAAATTGTGTTCTTTAAGGACTGATATTCTTTATAGACAGGTGAGATATCTCGGTAAACTCAAGAAAAGGATTGATAAATCTTGTCCTTTATGAGTAGGTGTCCTGTATATGGAGGTTGCCATTAAGGGCAGGTTTTCACATTGTATATCTCTGAAACTACAGTTTAAAGATTTTGTTATCCCAAATATTTTATTTTGGTTGTCCACTTTTGTTTGGAAGATTTATCAATCTTCAATAAAAATGTTCTTCATGAGAATATTCTGTTTGCAAAGATGAGACAAATAAATAAATCAACATAAATTACAACAAATTGGTCACTGGTGACATTGGGCATGCATTCAGTATACATAGGCAATTTATATAGGAAATTGTAAGAAACTGCAAAATGATGGTCTCTTTGGACTGGTGGTCACTATATGCAGGTAGTTGCTATATTAGGTTTGACTGTTATTTATTTATGATTCATTGATTGATGCATACCAAACTTTCACAATGATTACAGCAAATGTATACAATTCATATTAAATCTATTATGATCATGATTGATTTTATTGCCACCTTAAGCTTATCTGGTGAGAAATGTAGGACGTACCAGTTAGCATTGACTTTTTAACACACCACTGTTTGTAATTACCAGCTTTATCCCACACAATATAGGTGTGTAGCCCCTTTACCAGCCCCCTTTGTAAATGTTTGCAAGGTGGAAAACTCTTAAGTGAAAAATGCAATTATGTTAGGTATGAATTGCTTCACTTAATTTGTGGAGTATGTTAGTTTGTCAGCCATTTGATGTAGAGGTTGTACACAAAGGTAGATGTTAACCTTAATTTTGGCCATGACAGTATTTCAAAATTCAAGCTGAATTTTGCAAGAGATATTACTTCTAAGGAATTTAAAAAAACAAGTGTTGCAATCAATGAAATTTTGATATTTCTCAGTGAAAGAAAAGTATTTTTATCTGGTATTATCATCAAGAGTTGACAACAGTAATGTTTACATGTTTCATTGGAGTATATGCATCCAGGTAAAAGAGTTACTGAGTTTACTGGTATATTAGGAACATATTAACAAGGTCTGTAGTACAGTATACAAAGGTCTGTAGTACAGTATACAAAGGTCTGTAGTACAGTATACAAAGGTCTGTAGTGACAAGTGAAACTTTTCAGTTGGTGTCATTTATGGAATATTACTTACAAATGTGGAGTAAAGGAATCTAATAGTGTTTGCTATAATACCAATAAGTCATTTATTTAAAGATTGAAGTAAGACAACTTATGTGTTCACCTATGCAATCAATCAATATATAACAGTATTACACACCTGGTGAAGCATTATATAACATGTGTCTTTAGCATTGAATTTATGTTATTTAATTTATGTAAATAATATGCATAACTTTGCAGTACGGTACTAACCCCTTAAAGGAGTGATACAATACTACAATAAAGGGTGGTTAGTTTGTGTGACCTGCTTTAATATCTTTCATACATCTACATAGAGGAACTATATATATGTTGGATCTGGAGGATGCATGTACATAGACCTACCTAGCTCAACAGGATTAATCACTTGACAGGTAAGAACTCCAGTATTTTAATTTAATCATATAATCTTTTTTTTTAAAAAGATAGGCAAATTTTTACTGTTAGCTATCTCCAAATAATGTAGCATTTGCATTCTGGCTTGTAAATAACAGTTACAGGTACATATGAATCTTCAAATATTATTACTAAAACTGTGCCTCAGAACGTAATATCCCTTCATTCTCCTCAGTTATTGATTCACAAGCCTGTCCCATCACCCCTTACACTCAGGTGATGGATCAAAATTTTGAGGCCACTATGCAAATATCTTTTTTCCATGTATGTATAAGCAACATTTTGATTGTGACCAGTCTGGATGATAAGATTTGCGGTCCAGCTGTTGTAGAATGCATTGGTAGATCTTGGTCCATGCTGTTCACTTTAAATCATCAGTAATTAATATGAACAGAGTTGACATTGATCTACTAGTGCATTGAGTTTATACTGTTGTGTGGTACACATTTTAATACACACAAAGAGTACAGTATACAAAATGCTTATACATGATAACCCAAAGTTTAAGTCTCAAGTTTTTGCAGTGTACAAGGAGTCACCAGAATTGCACATACACCAGTTCATGCATGCTCACATGGATTTGCAGTATCACAAATTTCCCAATTTCTTTGAATTCATAGGGACAATTAGTATTACATGTTTATTTGTGTTGAAGAATTTTACCCACATACACACGCACATACTTGTCATCTTAGAATGCATCATCCAGTTGCGAAAGGCTAGGTACATTACATGTACATGTCAACCATTATGAACTAAATAGTGAACATTCCCATACACACAATCCCCTAAGTTATCAACCAGAGGGCTGAAAGAATTTGACAGTATGATATGGAGTAATATTCCCAGCACATGATTGAAAAGGGAATGCATTCCATAAACACTATAATTAAAAGCATTAATAGACCACATTTTCTTAAGGTCAGGATTTATTTATACTAGTACCTTTAGATTTATTATGTCCTGAATAAAATGGGCATGAATACATTGTACTTGTGGAGGGTTAAATTTATATTACTTACACCTGCATGAAATATGAACAATTTATTCAGTACTATAAATGCATTGAGAAGTTTCATGCACACAAGGTTTCCCTAGGTTATCAAGGGAGGATTGAAAACTTTCTACCTTGTATGCTAGCTGCATGTTGTAGAGATTAAAATTAAATAGATATAGAACTTTATCAAAATAAATGTAGGTCTCTACCATAATAGTATTATACTTATTTACCAAAGTCTCATAGAAAACAAACATTGGCAAACATACTGAATATAATAATGATAACCATAATGAAAAAGTATAAATACATTTACTATCAATACATTTATTTTCATGGGGATCAGTTTTCATGATTCTGTGAATAATAACAATTTTCATCCGTACTTAAATTTATGGATTGGAAAAGGGGTTCTATTGTGTCCATAAAAGAATCAGTTCATTGGATCTTTAAATTTGTGGCTTGTAGCAACCATGAAATCCCTAACAATTGATATTGCATAAAAAATGGAGAATTTACAGTATATCAGGATAAATAACTTCAGAATTAAATTAACTGGGCACTGTAGGTCTACTGGTGATACATGAGGAATATCAGGTGTTGTCAGAAAAAAATCAAACATTTTACATATACAGTATATAAAACAATCTAAATTCTTTCAATGTTTTTTCTTTAATTAAAGGCATTTATAATAATAAGCTGCAATGGTTCAGTGTACTGTAGGGTCACTGCTTTGCATTACAAAAATATTAAAATTTGACTGTAAATTTTTTTTCTATGCATGCTTTCTCACCCCTTTTACCCTGGGGTAAAGGTCCCAGTTATACAAAATTTGCATTAAGCTTTAGGTTCATATATTTTTTATGTTGTAATATTTTCCCAACCCTATGATAGATTCTCATAATATTTGGCATGATTCATTATGAAGCTTAGATAATTAATTCTATGACATGCTCACTTGCCCATATGACCTTGTAGTCCAGGTCACAGTCACAGATAATTTGTGTTAAGGTTTTGGTTACAGTGTTTTCATTTGCTTATATTTTCTAAACTCCTTGATGGATTTTCATTATACTTGGGATGAATCATTATGAATCTGAAACAATTCATTCTGCCACATGTTCACTTGCCACTTTGACCTTGGGATCAAGGTCACAGTCATAGAAAATTTGTATTAAGATTTTGGTTAAAATATTTAAATTTAGCTTCTATTTCCTTAAATCCTTGATGGATTATATTCTTCATACATTGGATGAATCATTATGAAGTTAAGACAATTCATTCTGTGACAAATACCTGTTGTGCCTACTTTATATAAATAATTCCACCGTCACTTTCCCTAGTGTTGCTAGATTGATACCTTCATTCTAGTGAAATTACCTTTCAAGTGGAGAAATCTTTTTTATGAATGAAGGCAATGAAATACTTTTGAACCCATTCATGTCATTCTCATTTTGAAGCCACCAATGGTATTAGCTGCTCCAGTGTGTTTCCTGTCATACTATCATTATTACTCATGGGGCAAACTTTCTTAACACTCAGTTTACTGGGTACCAGATGGTATTACTAGGGGTGGCATGATATATTGATGTATTGGTGAATTGTGTTACTGTAAATCATCCAATTTTAGTGAGTATAAATCAAATGAGCAAACTAATTTTCACTAAAATACCCTGCCTAAAGCTTTATTATCAAAAAGTATATAGATAAAAATGCTGATGACTACTAGTACAGACAGTTCTGAGTGTTTATAACCAATGATAGATCTTAGTGGACACTTGTTTTTATGAACAACCATGGTATACTAAGGATGTAATGCAAACAAGTGAGCAGATAGATTTGTCAATGTCGCTTTAAGTATTGTCTGATAGATAATTTTATATAATGCTATTTGAGAATCCCTCACTGTTGGCAGTTATTCAGGCTATGCCACCAGAAAAATGTGCTTTTTTGTCACTCAATAAGTTGCTAACATTGTTTCTTGCTAGGATGCTTAAATTAAAGATTCACAGAAATTAAATGATGGTTAAATATGCAATGGCAGATCAGGTCTATGTTATTTGCAGTTGGACTCAACTTAAAAGCAAGTATATATGGTACTTAGATATTCAAGAATAGAACAGTATTCTAACTTTGTTAAACATTATGTCAAGGCTTAGGCATTTAGTGTTGCCTTGGTTCCAGTGTGTGCAGAACTGATTCCTTTAGTATGGTTGAATTGTAGTTTGTCTTCAATATATTCAGAAATATTGAATTTATTCAGACCAAGTGTACTACTCAGAGTTATGTAATCAATTTCAAAAGTAATGTTCACAAAGTATTGCCTTTAACAACCAGACCATATTGCATGGAGAGACTTTTTCAGAGTTAGATCAAAATTTAAAAATATTTGTATAATTATATTTTGTATGTACGGTTCAATTCTTTACATTCATCAAGAATAAAGAGAGTTTGGCCCATTTCAATGTAAACTGTTATAATGTAAAAGAGAGCACACCTAATTAATATGCTGTACTTAATGTTGTGCCACTGTGGAGGCATTCACCATAGTAACTTCAAATACAGGTAAATGTCAAGTTTATAAATCAATATGCAGCAGTAAGGTAAAATTTCAACTTGGAAAATCAGAAAGATATTGGGCAGTCCAATATATAGCACAAAACAGTAATTGTCTTACCTGCAAAACAAGTTTAATTCAGAGGTCACTGTTGTGCCAGCAGGTACAACAGCAGAAGCATCTCACTAGGTTCTGTAGTCAAGGAAACTGAAATTAAATATTTTTATCTATAAGATTAGAATACTGCAAATTTCATCATTGGTGAATTGTTTATGTCAAATTTCATTGATATTGAGAGACTCTAAGTATGATTTGTTGATGTGGAATTTTTAATACAAGTTCAGTTTTTGTTTTCAGTTTTGTTACTTTGTGTCCTGTTGTCTTTTATGTAAACCTTTCACAAACATCTTTTTTCAGGGGCTACTTGAGACTTTCCATTTGCAGCTAAGATACTTCATTTTTTTCAGAACACTTCTTTTATTAATAAGATGCACAAGTTATTTTAGAGCACAAGAGACCTAGCATGCTTATTTTTGAAGCAATATTTTTGGTTTGTTATCTTACTTCTAATTGTATTGTACAATGTGACAAAAGATTCTCTCTGATTTTAAGAAAAACGGTTGATAGAAATACTGGTAGAAATCTTTAATCATTAGTGTAATCTTAAATAAACCTTAATAAAGTCATTTAATCTGGTTTATCTAAATCCAGCTTGATATAATTTTGTTGTTGGTTGGTTTTCAATGGCATTTTTGGCACAATATTGGCTATATCATACTGAGGAAATGGAAGCTTTTCTCAAGGACACACCAAGGCATCCAACCCAGGTTTGCCTGGGCAGGTTTTGAACCTGCAACCCTTGAATAACAAGTCGGAGATTTTACCAACGGAGCTACCATATCTACCTAAAATATTCTTTCATGGAGCTGTAAGGAGGTATAGAAAAAAACACATAATTAGGGTTATATAACTAGAATTGTAAATTGAGTCTTCATATGACAAGAAATTTTTACATGTTGCCAAAAAGACAGAACTAAGCAAAACACAAGGTATGGTTGAATATAAAGATCCAGGTGAAATTTCAGCATGGACTTGCATTAATAATATCTTTATAAATAGCAGTTTCAAAACTAATTTGTGTAATTAATATGCATAACTTATATTTGGTAATAACCCCTTAAAGAAGTGGGTCAGTACTACTTTAAAGGGTGTTTTGTTTTTGTGGACCTGCTTTAATATACCGGTATTCAATACTTCTACATGTAGGGGCTATATATGTTGGATGTGGAGGATACATTTACATGTAATTACCTAGCTCATTAGGATTAATCACTTGACTATATATGTTGGATGTGGAGGATACATTTACATGTAATTACCTAGCTCATTAGGATTAATCACTTGACTATATATGTTGGATGTGGAGGATACATTTACATGTAATTACCTAGCTCATTAGGATTAATTACTTGACTATATATGTTGGATGTGGAGGATACATTTACATGTAATTACCTAGCTCATTAGGATTAATCACTTGACTATATATGTTGGATGTGGAGGATACATTTACATGTAATTACCTAGCTCATTAGGATTAATCACTTGACTATATATGTTGGTTGTGGAGGATACATTTACATGTAATTACCTAGCTCATTAGGATTAATCACTTGACTATATATGTTGGATGTGGAGGATACATTTACATGTAATTACCTAGCTCAGTAGGATTAATCACTTGACTATATATGTTGGATGTGAAGGATACATTTACATGTAATTACCTAGCTCAGTAGGATTAATCACTTGACAGGTAAGAACTCCAGTATTTTAATTTAATCATATTATATGTTTTAAGCAGATATGTAAATTACTGTTAGCTAACTCCAAATAATTTAGTATTTGCATTACAGCTTGTAAATAACAGTTACAGGCATATAAGAGTCTTCAATATTATTACTAAAACTGTGCCTAAGAGCAACATGTCCTCTCATTCTCCACAGTTTTGTTTATTTCCATGCCTGTCCCCTCACCCCTTACCACCACCCCATTTCATTCCACTACCCTCAACTCCCAAACACTTCCCTAGGATGATGGATCAAAATTTTGAGGCTACTATGCATATGTATTTTCCCCTAGTGTGTATAAGCAACAAATTATTGTGATCAATGTGGATGATAAGATTCCTGTCCAGCTGTTGTATAGTGCATTAGTAGTTCAGGTTAGATGAAGTTATAGTGCATTAGTAGGTCAGGGTAGATGAAGTTATAGTGCATTAGTAGGTCAGGGTAGATGAAGTTATAGTGCATTAGTAGGTCTGGGTAGATGAAGTTATAGTGCATTAGTAGGTCTGGGTAGATGAAATTATAGTGCATTAGTAGGTGTGGGTAGATGAAGTTATAGTGCATTAGTAGGTCTGGGTAGATGAAATTATAGTGCATTAGTAGGTGTGGGTAGATGAAGTTCACTTGAAATCATCAGTAATTAATATGAACAGAGCAGACATTGATCTGCTAGTGTACTGAATTTACACTGTTTGTTGTTTGGTACATATATTAATATGCAGAGTAGTACAGTATACAAAATGTGATATTTTTTTACAATGTGATATGGTGTAATATTCCCTGCACATGGTTGAAAAGGGAATACATGCAATACACACTATAATTAAAGCATTAATAGACCACATTTTTTAAAGTAAGGATTCCTTTATACTGTTACCTCTAGATTTGTTATGTCCTGAGTAAAATGGAATTGAATACATGGTACTTGTAGATTGTTAAATTTATATTGCTTACACATGTCCTGAGTAAAATGTAATTGAATACATGGTACTTGTGCATTGTTAAATTTATATTGCTTACACATGCAGGAAATGTTTTATCAAATTTATTCAATACTATAAATGTGCTAGGCTTCATTATTGAAATTAAGAGGTTTCATGCACACAAGGTTTTCTTAGGTTATCAATGGAGGACTGAAAGCTTCTTACCTTGTATGCAAGCTGTATGATATAGAGATTCAAATAGAAAATAACTTGACAATAACTATTTGGACAGTTTCCTAAATCCCATCATAATGGAAAATGCAAGAAGTTATACACAATTGCAAGATACAATCATATGACACCAAGACAGTATGCTTCAGTGCTCAATAGCCAATTTCCTTTTCATATGCCAATATTCAGATTTCATTTGTTATGTATTTTATGGCAAACACTTTTACAAATTTCTAAGTCAGTTAATTAGTCCTATTATAAAGCAGTTATCTTGGCAAATAAAGCCACATATTATTTGTGTCAACCGCACAGACCTTTGAACCAGGTAGTCAAGCATCATAACTTTAATTACTCATTGAGTGCGAGCAGAATTTGCTCCCTTGATTGTTTCAAGTCGGCCAAGACAAAGAGTGCAACTTTTTCTTCATCCCAGGCAATAAAACTGGGTGAAGTTTGAAGGTTCATAGTAAAATTTTGCTTCACATCACCCAGTTGCATGAGACATGATTGATTTTGGGGTCAAAGGTTAAGATCACTGACCGATTGCAAATAGTGGTTTGTGCACAATGATATTAGTTCTGCATCACAGACCTATACCAGTCTTTGTGGATAGTTTGCATTAGAGGGGAAAAAGAAACCTATTGATATGGAGGTGAAAAAGTTCAAGGTCACCTTGACTGAGAGAAGAAAATGGTTTATGCACAGCAGTTTCAGTTCTTGACCACGTACCCCTTCACCAACATTTGTGGATGACTTACAAGTTGAGTAAGAAAGAAGCCTATTGATTTTGGGGTTTAAAGCCCAAGGCTACTATGACTGAAAGAACAAAAAATGTTTTTCTATACACCCACCATAAGGTAGAGCATATTATGTTATGAAGGTGTTTGTGTGTCCATCTGTCTGTTCATGTGTCCATCCATCTGTTACCAATTTATCTCCTGCACAATAACTTTGGATGTTCACCATCAACAGTTACCAAACTTTGTAGATGTGTGACTGTGACTGAAAGAAGGAAAATAGTTTTTGCACAATAATTCAGTTCTTCATGATATACAGTTACCAAACTTTATGGATAGCTTGCACTTTGGGGCATGGAAGAACTTTATCAATTTTTGGGCTTAAAAGCTCAGAGGTCAAGGTCACTGTGACTGGAAGAAGGAAAACTTTTTCTGCACAATAACTTGAGTTCTTCACCTTCTACAGTTACCAAACTTGGATAGCTTGCAATTGGGGTGAGGAAAAACCCTATCAATTTGTGGGCCAAAAGGTCCAAAGTCATGGTCACTGTGACCGATAGAAGAAATATTGTTTCTGCAAAATAACTCAAGTTCTCCACTATTAACAGTTACCAAACTTTGTTGGTGGCTTGCACATAGTGCAAGGAAGAACCTTATTGATTTAGAGGTCAAAAGGTGAAAGTTCAAGGTCACACTGACTTAAAGAAGAGAAATTGTTTCAACATGATGACTGGAGACTCCATCATCTATAGTGACCAAACTTTATGGATGGCTTGCTCTTCATGTAAGGAAAAGCTCTATTGATTTTGAAGTTAAAGGTCAATGTCACTGTGATTGAAATAATGGTTTCCACACAATAACGTTGGTTCTACATGACTTACTTCAACCAAACATTGTGGATGGCTTGCACTTGGGTTAAAGAAGAAGACTATTTATATTGGGCTCAAAAGGTAAAAGGTCAAGGTCATTGACTAGATAGAAGAAATTTTTTGCACTTAAGGTATGGAAGAGAACTATTTATTTGGAGTCTTAAGGTCAAAGGTCATGGTCATTGTGGCTAAAAGAAAAATGGGTTTTGCAAAATAACTTTTGTTCTAGTATAAGTTCCTTAGCCAAACTTTGTGCATGACTTGCACTTAAGGTAATTAAGAAACATATAAAAGTCAGTGGTCATGGTCATGGTGATCCTAAAAAAAACAAATACACAGAAAGTTTAGCTCAAGACAACATACCTTGACCAAAAGTCTGTCTGTTACTTGTGCATTTGCAAGATTTTATTTTTATGTATAAAATATTTATTAGTTTCTGGATTTGGGTTCTTTTCTCAGATATTTTACAGTCATATTAAAAATTAAAAGTGTGAATACGTCACCAGGAATGCTTAATAAGTTTGTTTAACAGAATTTATTGTCCTTATAGCTGGGATGCATCTTTACTGGCTAAAGCATTACCATCAGAATCAAACATTAGACATTTACTCTGAAGACATTCTTGTACACCATGGTTTATATGACATTACTAAGTCATAGGACCAAAATAAGATCTTTGAAATTTTTATAATGATATTCAACATTGGTTAGCAACATCCTTACAACTTCAGATTATGGTCAAACTTGCCTAAATAGTTGTCATTTTTACTTAGTTTAATATAGTGTACATACAGTATTCCCTCACTATAAAGTACTTCAGTATAATATGTGTATGGTCCTGGATCCCATGTCATTATTTAATAGTAATATTATGTATGAAATACCTCAATACAAGGTGACCTCATATATAAGGTAGTCAATATGTATATCTCCTATAAACAGTGATATAGTGAGGGAGGATTGTACTAGCATATAATGATTGGAAGTCTTTGCAACCTGACCATTCTACTCAAATGAACCACCATTTAGAGATTACAGTTATAGGGCATTTGACTGAATTTTAAATTACAGCAAATTCAGAATTACAGTAGATGATTGTACTAATGAAGGCAACACAAAGCACAAGAAAGAGCAACATTAGCTGTAAAAAAAGGTACAATAGCTTTTTTTTTCTCCCTTTCATTCATTCTTTTCAAAACTTTTTGACATCTGTCACAAAATTTGAATGACACTACTGTATTTATCTAATGATAAGCCCCCCCCCCCCAAGTCTTTGCATACTTTTGTCAAATATTTACTAAGAATATCTTTGATAATAAGTTTAACCTAACTTTTTATCCATATTTATTAGGCTGGCTTCCTGATCTCTTCATGGGTAAAATACTGCATATTAGGAAATATTCAATAACAAAACAGACAAGGCAAACCTTTTTTTTGGTGACATCTATGTCATGAGTATAATTGCAGATAAAGGTAGATGACCCAAAACATGCCAGCAGTGGTAGGGTACCTGCTGTGCCTATTTTATGTCAATAATTCCCCTGTCACTTTCTCAAGTGTTGCTAGATTTATACCTTCTTCCAGTGAAATTACCTTTCATGTGGAGAAGACCTTTTTTATGAATGAAGGCAATAAAATACCTTTGAATCCATTCATGTCATTCTCATGTTGAAGCCACTAATGGTATTAGCTGCTCTCGTTATATTTCCTGTCATACTTTCATTATTACTCATGGGGCAAACTTTCTTAACACTCAGTTTACTGGGTACCAGATGGTATTACTAGGGGTGGCATGATATATTGATGCATTGGTGAATTGTGATTCTCTAAATCTCCCAATTTTAGTGAGTATAAAATGTTAGTAAATTAAGTGAACAAACTAGTTTTTTCACTAAAATTCTATCCCCACTAAAGTTTTATGATGAAAAAAAGTATATTGATATAATGCTGATGACCAAAGGGCAGACAGTTCATGATGTTTGTAACCAGAGTTAGCTCTTAGTGGATACTTTTTCTTACAAATGCCAACTTATACTTTAAGGATGTAATACAAAAAGGGAACATATTTGTCAATGTCACTTTAAAAATGCTCTGATAAATATTTTTATCCAATTCTATTAAAAAATTCCTCACTGTCCACAGTTATTCAGGCTATGCCAATAAAATATGTGTATTTTTGCCCCTCATTTAATTTGCTAAAGTTTTATGTTGTAATACGCTCAAATTAAAGATTCACCAAAATTTAATGACACTAAAATATTGTGATTTATTGCTTTTCACTGATGATCATATGTCTTGATACATATCCTGATTATCAGTACTTGATGATAGTAGTGTTGAATTTAACAGTGCTATAGAAAATTCAGATTTTGGGAAATTTCGAAAAAAATAATTAAAATGTGAAGGAATATATACATCATTCCCTCACTATAAGGCCCTTCATTATAACATGCTTTCTGTTATAAGGCTGGTATAGTCATGGATTCATTTCATTATTCAGTAGTATATATATTTGTATTATGTACTTCATTATAAGGCAATCTCACTATAAGGTGGTATATTCAATGGCTCCCATGAACTGTGTTGTAATGAGGGAATGTTGTGTATTCTACCAGAATTGTTTTTCTTCTTACATTTCTGGGAACTTAGCTGCACAAAATTACCACATCTCAGACTGTGCTCTGAACACTTTTTTTTTGGAACACTACTGTTACAGCTTGGAAAACAATTGTAAAGCTTAAGGGCAAACTTAGATTATTAAAAGAAGGAGGACTAAGTTATTATACAATCATGGTACATTTCATAATATTTATCATGATACATTTCATAATATTTATCATGATACATATTTGTTGGTAATATCCAGCTCAAGGTATTACATCACTGTACCGATGGCAGCTTTGCATATAGCATATATAATTGCTTACAAGTCAAGTCCAACTGCAAACTGCACAGATCCAGATCTGTCATCACATAATGCAGCAGCAGATCTGGGTCTAAGCAGTTTTCTAGGAGTAATCAGTAGAACAAACAATGTGGACATCGATCGGTTTGCACATTATGCGATGGCAAATCAGGTCTATGTTGTTTGTAGTTGAACTCAATTTTATAACCGAGTATATACAGTACTCAGATGTTCAAGAATAGAACAGTATTCTAACTTTGTTAAATATTCAAGAATAGAACAGTGTTCTAACTTTGTTAAATATTGAAGAATAGAACAGTGTTCTAACTTTGTTAAACATTTAAGAATAGAACAGTGTTCTAACTTTGTTAAACATTATGTCAAAGCTGAGGCATTTGGTGTTGCCTTGGTCCCAGTGTGTGTAGGACTGATTCCTTCAGTATGTTAGAATTGCAGTTTCTGCTGAGTACATTCAGAAATATTGAATTTATTCAGACCAAATATTGAATTATTTAGCCCAAATATTGAATTTATTGAGACCAAATATTCTACTCATGTTTATGTTATCAATTTCCAAAGTAATGTTTACAAAGTATTACCTCTTTCAATCAGACTATATTGCTCTGAGAGCATTTTTATATATTTCCCCTCAATCACTTATGACAACTTTTTCAGAGTTAGGTCAAATAAGAAACATTTTTAAGATAATATTATCTAGGTAAGGTTCAGTTTTTTTTACATTCATCAATATTATTTAAGAGGGTTTGGCACTTTTCAACATAAACTTATAATGTAAAAGAGAGCACACCTAATTAATATGCTGTACTTAATGTTGTGCCACTGTGGAGGCATTCACCAGTACTCAGTACTTTTGAGTTATTTTATTCTTTTTTATTGTTATTTGATAATGATGTTACTGTTACTGTAAGAATACAAGTTGCACTTAACTTTTTGACAACAGGGGCTCATATCGCTGCGTATAATTTACCGATAAATAATATATGTACAGACCATCTTAATCATTTTGGAAACATAACACACGGTAACAGCTACAAATAAGTGTGATCGGAATACACATGATATTGCACACTGTCAACATTATTGTTTCAGCCATCTCTCTCTCTCTCTCTCTCTCTCTCTCTCTCTCTCTCTCTCTCTCTCACTCACACACACACACACACACACACTAATAACAACAAAAGTCTTTTTTAGTACTTGTATTTTTTATTGTAATTATATCCTTCAGATAAGAGCAGAATGAGACAAAAATTGTATGTTTATTTTGTACGTTAGTACTGTTAGGTTGTTGAGTATCGCGTGTCACGTAGACCTTGTTCGGGTTCGATCCCTTTATTTTTCGTACATGGTCAGTACTCCAAAATAATTATAATTTATTTTACACATAATTTTTCGTACACTGAAATTAATAATTATTTTTTCCTGTATGAAAAAATACATGAAATACGGTAGTAACCTCAAATGCAGGTAATTGTTAAGTTTAATAATGCTATACTCAGCTGTAAGTAAAAATGTAAACTTGGAAAATTAGATAAATATAGGGCAATCCACTATATAAAACAGTAATTGTCTTACCTGCAGAGCAAGTTTGATTTAGAGGTCTCTGTTGTGCCAGCAGGGACAACAGTAGCATTTCACCAGGTTTTGTAGTCAACAAAACTGAATTTTAACAAAATTCTATAACTTTGCTTGGTAAAATGTTAGATTACTGCAAACTTCATCATTGGTGAATTGTTTGTGTCAAATTTCATTGATATTGAGAGACTCCAAGTATGATTTGTAGTTGTGGAATTTTGAATACAAGTTCAATTTTTGTTGTCAGTTTTGTTACTTTGCGTCCTATTGTCATTTATGTATACCTTTCACAAACATCTTCTTTCTAGGACTACTTGAGGCTTTTATTTTGCAGCTAAGATACTTCTTTTTTTCAGAACACTTCTTTTACTAGATGCACAAGTTATTTTAGAGCACAAGAGACCTTGCATGCTTATTTTCGAACCAATATTTTTGATTTATCTTAACTTCAAATTGTATTTTATGATGTGACAAAAGATTCTCTCTGATTTTAAGTAAAATGGTTGATAGAAATACTGATGGAAATTCTTAATCAATTGTGTAAGCTTAATTAAACCTAATGAAGCCATTTAATCTGGTTTATCTAAATCCAGCTTGATATAATTTTGTTATTGGTTGATTTTTAATGGAACTTACAGTACAGTATTGGCTATATCATGCTGAATAAATTGAAGCTAAGTGTTTTTCTCAAGGACACACCAAGCCATCCAACCCAGGCTTCCCTGAGTTGGTTTCAAGTCTACAACCCTTGGATTACAAGTCAGCAAGTCAGACACTTTACCAACTGAGCTACTGTGGCTACCCTACAAAATTGTTCTTTCCTGGAGCTCTAAGCAGATATAGAAAAGCCACAAATTGGGGTTCTGTAGCTAGAATTGTAAACTGAGTCTTCAAATGACAAGAATTTTTTACATGTTGGCAAAAAAATCCCAAAGTAAAACACAAGGTATGGTTAAATATGAAGATCCAAGCAAAATTGTAGTATGATTTTCTTGCAGAAATGGACTTGCATTGAAATATATTCATGAAGTGCAATGGCAAAACTAATTTGTGCAAATAATATGCATAACTTATATTTAGTAATAACCCCTAAAAGGATTGGATCAGTACTACTTTAAAGGGTGTTTTGTTTTTGTAGACCTGCTTTAATATACCGGTATTCGATACTGCTACATGTAGGGGCTATACATGTTGGATGTGGAGGATACATTTACATGTAATTACCTAGCTCATTAGGATTAATCACTTGACTAAATATGTTGGATGTGGAGGATACATTTACATGTAATTACCTAGCTCATTAGGATTAATTACTTGACTATATATGTTGGATGTGGAGGATACATTTACATGTAATTACCTAGCTCATTAGGATTAATCACTTGACTATATATGTTGGATCTGGAGGATACATTTACATGTAATTACCTAGCTCATTAGGATTAATCACTTGACTATATATGTTGGATGTGGAGGATACATTTACATGTAATTACCTAGCTCATTAGGATTAATCACTTGACTATATATGTTGGATCTGGAGGATACATTTAGCTCCACAGAATTTATCACTTGACAGGTAAAAATTCCATTATAATCTTTAATTTGGAGGGCTTGCAGTTAAGGTATATTGAATAGACCTATTGATTTTGGTGTCTTAAGGTCAAAGATCATGGTCATTGTGACTCAAAGAAACTGGGTTTTGCAGAATAACTTTGTTTAGAGCAAATTTCTTGACCAAACTTTGTGCGTGGCACGTATGGTAATAAAGAAGTCTATATATTCTAGGGTCAAAAGGTCAGAGGTCATGGTCATGGTAAGTGTAATAAGAAAATAATGGCTTCTACACAGAAAATTTAGTTCAAGACTGCATACCTTGAGCAAAGGTCCAGGTCATTGAGATCCATTAGTCAATAATCTCCAATGAGTCCCTGCTAGTTCCTACACAAAGGACTATTAAACAGGTGACGGACATATAGTGTACCATTCACAGAACTCTTGTTGAAGTGAAATAATATTGACTTTGATTTTCCATCCAGTTCATTGAATTGTTTCATGTCCATTGTGTAAGATGGTCAGTTTCAATCAATGTCACCCTTGAGAAATTTTACTGACAGATAGTAGGGATATCATTGTGTCACTTAGTGCTTTTGTAACTTTTTTCCCCCTGCATTTTACTTCTGTTGAATTATAATTTTAAAGTCTGTTTCAAAGTAGAATGAAAAAAATTATAAGTGTCCATTACTTCTGCACTTGCAAAATTTCATCTTTATGTATAAATAACAGAATGCTTTTTAGTTTATGGATTTTCTCAGATATTCATATTAAAACTTAAAGTATGAATACATCTCTAGGAATGCTAAGTCATCAGGCTAAAATAGATCATTGTGACCAACCTTTCATGCATATAAGACTTTCTTTAGGCATGAATGATGAGCCAAATACTCAGTTGAAGCTATATATGCAAAATTAACAATTAGATTGCAATACTTTGCCATCAAGTTGAAAACAGGTCACAGTCTCACAATTTGTATAATTGTATGTGACTTATTTTTAAATAAGTCTGTTTAACAGAAACTATTTGTTTATAGTTACATGCATCTTGACTGGCGAATACATTACCATCAGAATCAAACATTAGACATTTACTCTGAAGACATTCTTGTATACCGTGGTTTATATGACATTACTAAGTCATAGGACCAAAATTAAATCTTTGAAACTTGTATAATGATATTCAACATTGGGTAACAGCATCGTTACAACCTCAGATTAAAGTCAAACTTGCCTAAATAGTTGCCTTGTTTACTTAGTTTAATATAGTGTACATACAGTATTCCCTCACTATAAGGTACCTCCGTATAATATGTGTATGGTCCTGGATCCCATGTCATTATTTAATAGTAATATTATGTATGAAATACCTCAATATAAGGTGACCTCATATATAAGGTAGTCAATATTTATGTCTCCTATAAACAGTGATATAGTGAGGGAGTGTTGTACTAACATATAATGATTGGAAGTCTTTGCACCTGACCATTCTACTCAAATGAGCCACCATTTAGAGATTACATCTATAGGGCATTTGACTGAACTTTAAACTAAAGCAAATTCAGAATTACAATAGATGATTGTACTAATATAGGTAACACAATGCACAAGAAAAATCAGCATTAGCTAAAAACAATATAGTACAATAGTTTTTATTTTTCTTTCTCCACATTATTTATTCTTTTCTAAACTTTGTGACATTTTTTATTAAATTTGAATAACACTACTGTATTTATCCAATGATAAGCCCAGGGTTGATGATACACCCACCCCTCCCTCATTTTGTGTAAAATATTAGGAAATATTTACTAAGAATATCTTTGATAATAAGCCCAACCTTACTTTTTGATAAATTTGTTAGACTGGTCTCTGTGATCTTGTCAAGGTTGATACATTTATTAGACTGGTCCCTGTGATCTTGTCAAGGGCTGGACCTGTGATCTCATCAAGGGTAAATTTATTAGGCTGGTCCCTGTGATCTTGTAAAGGTTGATAAATTTATTAGACTGGTCCCTGTGATCTTGTCAAGGTTGATAAATTTATTAGACTGGTCCCTGTGATCTTGTCAAGGTTGATAAATTTATTGGACTGGTCCCTGTGATCTTTTCAAGGTTGATAAATTTATTAGGCTGGTCCCTATGATCTTGTCAAGGTTGATAAATTTATTAGGCTGGTCCCTGTGATCTTATCAAGGGTAAGGGTAAATTTATTAGGCTGGTCCCTATGATCTTGTCAAGGGTAAATTTATTAGGCTGGTCCCTGTGATCTTGTCAAGGTTGATAAATTTATTAGGCTGGTCTCTGTGATCTTGTCAAGGTTGATAAATTTATTAGGCTGGTCCCTATGATCTTGTCAAGGTTGATAAATTTATTAGGCTGGTCCCTGTGATCTTGTCAAGGTTGATACATTTATTAGGCTGGTCCCTATGATCTTGTCAAGGTTGATAAATTTATTAAGCTGGTCCCTGTGATCTTGTCAAGGTTGATAAATTTATTAGGCTGGTCCCTGTGATCTTGTCAAGGGCAAATACTGGATATTAGAAAATACTCAGTGATATATAGGCCATGTAAACATTTTATTTGGTGACTTCTGTGTCTTGAGTATAATTGCAGATAAAGGTGGATGATCCAAAACATAGCAGTGGTAGCTAGCTACCTGCTGCATCTATTGTAGATAAATAATTCCCCTGTCACTTTCCTCATGTGTTTAGACTGATACCTTCATTCCAGTGAAATTACATTTCAAGTGGAGAAATCATTTTTATGAATGAAGGCAATGAAATACCTTTGAACACATTTGTCTCATGCTCCTTTTGAAGCCACCAATGGTAGTAGCTGCACTCATTATATTTCCTGTCATACTATCATTATTACTCATGGGGCAAGCTTTCTTAACACTCAATTTACTGGGTACCAGATGGTATTACTAGGGATGACATGATATATTGATGCATTGGTGAATTGTGATTCTCTAAATCACCCAATTTTAGTGAGTACTAAATGTTAGTAAATTAATTGAACAAACTAGTTTTTACTAAAATTCTACGCCCACTAAAGTTTTATGATGAAAAAATGTATATGATATGACTACAAAGACAGAGTTCAGGATGGTTGTAACCAGGGTTAAATCATATGGGACACTTTTTCTTACAAACACCATGGTATACTAAGAATGTAATACAAACAAGTTAACAGATCCACTTGTTGATGTCACTTTAAAAATGCCCTAATTTGTATCCAATTCTATTTTGAGAATTCCTCACTGTCCACAGCTATTCACACTGTCACCAAGAAATGTGTATTTTTGCCCCTCATTAATTTTCTGAAATTTAATGTTGCTACACAAATGAAAGATTCTCTAAATTTTAATTATGCTAAAATATTGTGGTTTATTGCTTTTCCCTGATGATATTGTGTTGTGATACATACCATGAATATCAATACTTGATGATAGTAGTGCTGAATTTAACAGTGCTGTAGAAAATTTAGATTTTGATAAGTTTTGCAAAAAATAATTAAAATGTGAAGGAATAGATACAGCATTCCCTCACTATAAGGCCCTTCATTATAACATGCTTTCTGTTATAAGGCTGGTATGGTCATGGATTCCATTGTGTTACTTAGTAGTACATATATTTTTATGATGTACTTCATTATAAGGCAGTCTCACTATATAAAGGATATTTGCTTTTCCTATGTTAACACCAGATATATTTCATCATGTGGTATAAAAATAAATGGGATATTTTAATGAATGGCAAAGCCACGAGTTAAAATATATTGTTTTTGTACCACAAGATGAAATATATATGGAATTTATGCAGAAAAAGAAAATTTTCTTTTTATTATATACTAAACTTGCTTCTGAATTGAAGCTTAGAAGATTACACTCACTCTTCAGCACACCACCCCCACCACCCTTTTCATAAATTCACCTCACTTTCATAGGCTGATCATATAAATATGAGCAACTTTAGAGAGCAGTAAGATTGGGATGACCTAATCTGTTGGAGTAAACTACATTTTTGACATTTTGTAAACTATTTTACTTTATTTGACCTTAAAGCACGTCTGATTCAGCAATGAATCACAGTAGGTTTATCATTGTTGTCATGGTACTAAGGGGAAATAGCTGCATAGAGATGTAAATGGCATAAAGTCATATTTTTTCAGCAAAAAATAATTTCCATGTCTAAAAGGTAATGCAGTTCCCATTTATTTGTTCTAGCTCACAAACTGCTTGTTTTTCTTGCTGCAGGTATAACTTATGTAGACACACACAATCAAGCACCACATGGCATGATGGGAAATCTTGTATTTTTACATTTGAAAATATAAGGATATATATTTCACATGTGAAAATATAGGAATGAAAAAAATATGAAAATTATTTCACCAATGATTTTCTATATTTCACACCTAAGTACATGTATATAATAAAAATAAAATGTAGTATACTCCATGGCTCCCATGGACAGTGTTATAATGAGGGAGTGTTGTATGTTCTACCATAATTGTTTTTTTCTTACATTTCTGCAAACTAAGGTGCAAAAAATTACCAAGTTTTAGAATCTGTTCTGAATGCTTGTTTGTTTAGAGCACTACTGTTACAGCTTGGAAAACAACTGTAAAGTTTATGGGCAAACTTAGGTATTAAAACAAGGAAGATTAAGTAATGATACAATCATGGTACATTTCATAATATTTATCATGATACATGCTTGCTCAGATGTTCAAGGATAGAAGGGTTTTCTAACTTTGTTAAACATTATTTTTTTGCAAAAATTGCCCTCTTTATAATGCTCTTAATGGGAGTATATAAGTAATCTGTGTGATAAGTGAGGGAGTCTTATAATGAGGAATGTTCCAACAAGGTTCTGTCATATTAGTGCATATAAACACCACAATGGTGTATTGAATTATGTGAAATCACATTCTTATTAACCAAGGACTAAATTTGAATGAAATAAATTAAGTAGGAAAGAAAAAAAATTAACCAATTTATTGGGATCCATGATCATATCCGCATTAATAGAGAGACAGCAGTATACTGAGGTGCTTTATAATGAGGGTATCACTAATGTAGCACCTATACAGTTGCACTTATAGTACAGTCATATGATCTTTCCCTGCGTGTCTGATGACAGATGGTTTGGAAAATTCATTGACAGTACTATTCAAGATCAAAGATGGAATGATAATCTTATCTATGTGCTGTGCACACTCCTATAGAATGAATACCATGCCTTGTTCAAGTTTAATTTGTCTAGTTGGAAATGCTTCTTTTCGGGTGGCTGACCACCCAAAAAGTTAGACAATGGGTGGCTCTATTATCTGATATGATCTCATCATGTTGTGTCAGAAGGTTTAGTAGGAGTCTAAAAATGAAGTAATCATGATATTCAAGTACAGACTAGTTTTTGTATGTTTGTGACATCTGTCAAGTTGCATTTGGTAATTACTGTAAGATCTTTCTTCTGCAGTTTTAATTGGCCTTATACATTTTTCATGTTAGTTTACTCTTAGTGTTTAACTCTTTTTAGGGCCCATTGAGAATGAAATCACTTTTATCTTTAATCAATGGCTAAACTTAATTTTCAATTATTGCTTTAATAACTTGACCATTGTTTCCTCTGTTGACTTCTCTTGGTTGCAGGAGGTGGGGGTGTGGAGTCATGAGAGCATTATCTGCTTGCAGTAGAGAAGACATTAAGTAAATGTGTTAGCCCTTTGTTATTTAAAAGTTAGATGCATGATTTTGCTTTATCTATCTCATGCAGTTTTAAACATTTTCTTGGATTATTCAGCAAGTCATTATTGTCATTTTAGATCAATTACATTCAAAGATATATAGTAACTTCTCTCCCCCTCCCAATCTTAACTCCCTTTATTCAGATTTCTTGAACTCTGAATATTTCCTTCACAATTCTTCAAACTGATTTCTCAATATGAATGAATAGTGTTGCAGGGGTATCCTTGGATCAGAGAAAAAGCGTGTATGCGCTTATTAAGGCATGTGTGGATATTACATCAAAGAGGTTCTTTCTTGGGTTGTGGATAGGTATAGCCTGATCAGGTGAATAAAAACACACATGTGCTGATCATGGTGAATGCAAAGAGGTACCTACACATCGAATTGCACAAAGTTACACGCATATATATCACACTTTACAAGAAATCAGTAATTTTCACACAGCCAGCATGTAATTCAGACCACCTGTTTATTCTGAGGAAGATAATAATTTTTGGGAAAACTGCAGGAAATGGCAAGTTTTTTCAAAATAAGCATATGTGTCTTGTATGAGAGACATCTGATGCATATATATGGCTATATATGTCTCTGCTTATATATTGATTTCTTCTAACCTCCTCAATGTAATCAACCATTTTATGTAAGAACCTGGATGATAGTGTCACTTACATCCTCAGCAACAGAGCTCATCCTTGTCCTCATCTGATGTTATTGCTGTAGACTGGACCAAACAGGACAATATTATATGTATGTTATGTCTAATGTTGGAAAAAACAGAAATTCAAAGATTTAATTTGTAATAAAGTAGATAATTAGAAAATAAAGGCATGAAAACTTCTTGTTCTCACCCAAATAGTACAATTATGGTGTAGAGTTCTTACATTATCATCCAACTCATGAACTTCTTAGATTTTATATGAAAGAAATATTGGACGTTCAGGTGAAATCCTATAATTGTGAATGCATTTATTATTTTCTACACTGAAAAAGGAACTGTAAAAATATGTTAAGAGACCCAGCAGGAAACAATCCTGGAAATAACTGAAATCAGCAATCATGCAGAAAAAAAAGGCACCTCCAAGGGCTGGTGTCTACTGCATATATACAAGATTTGATGAAGAGGTCAAAATGTGTGTCCAAGAGGATGATCATAAAGAATTAGGTACATATACAATTAAATATATCTTAATTCCTCTTGCTTTCTTTGCATGGCATCCTCTAAGGCTATGACTACTTCTTTATAAAAGTTCAAAAACATATTCGTCATGCCTCCTTTCATGCCCCTCTCCCATTTTCTTGTTGGAATGTCAGCCTCTTCCAGTCAGCCTAAAAAGCAGACTTGTGAAATCTCCTCTTGAATCATCTCTCCAGTTTGTTCTTTCCTTGTACAGTTACAACATGGAATTTAGTACAGTCAGCAGGTACAGCAAAAATAGGTTTCAGCTTTGATCCCTTTCCTGGTTCATGCTCCTTCACAATATCAGCATCATGTACAGGTTGGCTTTACAGTGTTGACAGAATGTCATGAGATGAGATAAAGGATCATATACTGGTAATCACTTTTATTCTCTCTTCTCTCCAGGGTTAGTTACTTAAGTACCCATTTTTCAGAGTTGACACCTCCATTGAGTAATTTCTGGTTACAGATTTCTATGGTATATATAAAGGTTTTTATCTTATATTTCATCAAGAAACAGTACATCTGCTAAGTTCTTATCTTAAATGATAAAATAGTCCTTTAGATTTCTTAAACTGGAAATATGTTTATACAATGAATACCCTAGCCCCCAGCTCCTACCCCATACCACTACATGAAAAACTGACTTTATTTTCCAAAACTCAAGCAAGGTGTGGCAAATGGACATAAGTAGGAATGGATATACAATGGTAACACCCCTCTACATTAGTAGTCAAGGCAGGTATGATAAAAAGATGTTATATAAAAAGCTTCATCATCTTCATCATTGATGTCGTTGTTTTGTTGTTGTTGTTGTTATTATTATTATTATTATTATTATTATTTGTGCTTCTACATTTTCTCTTGATTGACAAACTGAAGGGTAAAACTAATACAGAAGTCTATATGCAGTGGAAAATGGAGACTGGTGAATTTACTTATTATATATAATGCAAGGATCAACATTAGGACCAGGCAAGTTTTAATTGTGTATTGAAATATAATCTGTATGATATTTTTTTGTCAGAAAAGGAGTAAATGATGTAGATTTAGTGTGTAATTTTTTTCCTGTTACACTGTTTTGTGTTTATTGTGATTGGTAACAATGGTTTGATTAACAATATTGCCTTGAAGAAATTAAAAAAAATAAAACACCAGTCAGAGTCAGACAGATGCAGCCAAAACCCTTGGTTCTAGGTCCACTTTGAATTCCTCAAAGCCAGGTCCATCAACAGTGAAATATACCTTAACAATGCCCATATTTCGTTCCTAAAAGCCAAAAAGAGATCTGAACAATTGGCAAAGACAACAACACAAAATAAGTGCAGGAAGTGTGGGAATGAGTCAGTTGGCAAGACCAAAAAAGGATTCTGGATGGATTGTGAGGAGAAAAAATGTAATTATTAGGAGCATATGATTTTGCATTTAATATTGTTACTAAATATGAATCCACTCTGGAAAAAGTAAATTTTACTGTCCAGAACATATTATAAAATTTTTGTAAGTTGCATTAAAGTTCATATATAATTATTTTTGCCAATAAAAGAACATAATAATAACTTTTTCAATTATTTGTTCTCTTAGTTGTATATGTAACATTTATTCCATCTCTCACTGTCTTATGCTCAAAGTTTAATTACTCATGTCCTCAAGTTTCTACACCCTTTTATTTAGTGACTCTTGAGGGCAATCCACAAGGAAGCTGTGTTTTAGTTCTTCTTCTCTTTGCTTTTAGAACAAAGTCTGCACTTTCTCTTCACTGGCATGGCCCGAGTCACTGAAGGACTCATGTTCAGAAAGAAAGTATGAGAGCTGTTTTGGTGCAAGAATGCATGACCCAATCTGATTAAAATCAGATCTCCACAATCCTACCTGAAGATCTGAAGGACACCAATAAGAGGTCATGTTCTGTTGATTTTGTGGTTCACCAATCAAATCACAACTTTCAAATTTCTGAAAGTGATACTCGTCATTCGGAACATATCATTACTAATGATAACTGTCCCTAACATGAAATGCTATGCTTTATCTGATAGAATACTAAAAGTAAGCGGACTGGAAATTCCAAAGGTCACAAAAACATCAACTATTACAAGTGTCTGTCAGATCTCCACATAGGACTGTGGATGCATGACCTTAAATCTTTGAATTCCAGTTCTTGATACATCATCATACTGAACCCATAGAAAAGATAGATAAATTTGGCTCTTCCCGCCATAATAACTTGTTCTTATTATGTCAAACACCACATAAAAAAACACATAATGCTGGTAGATATGTCAATGTACAGTCATTCATACAAATGTGATTTGGGTCTTTAACAGATTCAAGAAAGAAGTGAAACCTGTGTATTCGTTGAGCTCAGTATTAACATCTATACACTGCATGTCAAAGGACACAATAAGCTCATCCATTGTGCCCAATATACAGTATTAGCATCTATACACTGCATGTCAAAGGGCACAATAAGCTCATCCATTGTGCTCAATATACAGTATTAACATCTATACACTGCCTGTCAAAGGGCACAATAAGCTAATCCATTGTGCCCAATATACAGTATTAGCATATATACACTGCCTGTCAGAGGACACAATAAGCTCATCCACTGTGCCCAATATACAGTATTAACATCTATACACTGCCTGTCAAAGGGCACAATAAGCTCATCCACTGTGCCCAATATACAGTATTAGCATCTATACACTGCCTGTCAGAGGACACAATAAGCTCGTCCATTGTGCCCAATATACAGTATTAGCATCTATACACTGCCTGTCAAAGGGCACAATAAGCTCATCCATTGTGCCCAATATACAGTATTAACATCTATACACTGCCTGTCAAAGGGCACAATAAGCTCATCCATTGTGCCCAATATACAGTATTAGCATCTATACACTGCCTGTCAAAGGGCACAATAAGCTCATCCATTGTGCCCAATATACAGTATTAACATCTATACACTGCCTGTCAAAGGGCACATTAAACTCATCCATTGTGCAATATACAGTGTTACCATCTATACACTGTCTGTCAAAGGGCACATTAAACTCATCCATTGTGCAATATTCAGTATTAGCAATCTATACACTGCCTGTCAAAGGGCACAATAAACTCATCCATTGTGCAATATACAGTATTAGCATCTATACACTGCCTGTCAGAGGACACAATAAGCTCATCCATTGTGCCCAGTATAAATATCTAAAGTATTTTCCAAGACTTATGATTATCTGTACAATGGTGACAATGCTGTTTGGGCACAGACACTTTTGAAACCCAGCATCTTAGTGAGATCTTCTATGGCAACATCCCATAATAATTTAACAGCACAACAGACTATGTTTATTTCAAAGTGACCTAAACCTGAGAGGAGAAGAATGTTTTGTTAATAAGGATTGTCTTTGATCAACCATGATCCTAGAATGTAGCTTAAACCATCACAGCCAACAACGGTCCAACAATGACTACCATATATACTCGCGTATAAGCCAATACCAACTGCAAACTGCATAGACCCAGATCTGCCATTGCATAATGTACCAGCAGATCTGGATCTATGCAGTTTGTAAGGACTAATCAGTAGAACAAACAACATAGACCCTGATCTGCCGGAGCATTATGCACCAGCAGATCAGGGTCTATGTTGTTTGCATTTGGATTTGGATTATACGCGAGTACATATGGTATTTTTCCATTGCAAGTTTTGTTTTATTTTGTATGTTTCAATACCCTTTTTATAGATTCAGATGTTCAGGATGTTTGCTTTCAATCCAGTCATAGATATCTTTGGCCATTGGTTGTTCTGTAATGTTGTTGTAATCAGATAGGAGAATGTCATGTGCACTATCTTGTATGTAGTTTGTGGCTATTATTGTCTGATCATTTCCAACCTGAAAAATGCACTCCTGAATAATTCAGTTTCTGACTTCATTAAAATCAACAAGTTTTAGAAGATATGGTCAACTCTTCATGTAATGCGCAGAATTTTATTTGAATAATCAACTGCATCAGATTCCTTAATGCCAGCAACATACTTTTAAAATGGTTAACCACATTTATTCTTTGATTTAATCATTCATGAACAGCAAATTTATTAAAAATTGATTCATCATCTTAGGTTTGCTGGCATCCTTGTAGATCATTTCACTTTGTAATGACTCTGACGCCATGGTGGCTCAGTTGGTAGAACATTGGACTCCTAATAATCCAAGTGTTGTGAATTTGATACCAATCTAGACCAGCCCAGATCAGCTACCTCAGTGTGTCCTTGGGAAAGGCAGTTAGCTTAGTTCGTTCGTTGGATTAACGACGTGTGCGGCCATTCGGCCATTTACGCCGAAGGCAGTTAGCTTCCATTTCTTCTGCTTGATATAGCCAAATAAAGCGCTAAAAGTGCCGTTAAAAACCAACCAACTAACATCTAACAAGTGAAAAGTCATCTGTTTTTGTTCTTATGATTTGTTATGTGAGTTGTGTTATCCTTTCTAGAATCAGAAATATTATACAGTTGTGTTATCCTTTCTAGAATCAGAAATATATGTTCAGATTCAAATATTTTATTGCATTGTTGACAATATATAGCAATGGGATTGGACCATGAGGTATCTCAACATTATCAAGGGTTGTCTCCCCTACAATTATTATAACTACAGCACCAAGAGACAACACGTGTTCATGTGTTACATTGCTAGAAATATCACTTAATGCATGCAATTCAGTAAATAAAACAAAGATACTTATGACAGGTACAGAAAGTATGAATATGAGAGAGAGGTGGGGGGGGGGGGGAGAGATCACAGTGTTATTACTTTAAACTCCTAGGTAGCAAATCTACCTGATTCTTTAATAGACTTCTGTGTTTGTGTCAAAATATATTCAATATCCTTTTGAGACAATTCAGTCTTCCTGCTTTGTAAAATATTGGCTGATATAGGAAGGAACAGACGTATTGATTGGAAGTCTTACTCCAGCTAGATTATATCTAAGGCACTCTGTTAAAAAAATGTGCTGCATTTTCAAAACTCTTTCCACAAGAGCAATTTGAGAGTTTAACTTGATAAAGATCACTGTTTGAAGAACTTCATTGATACCTGAGTTTTGTCAAGAGAATATTGATTTTTCTAGCACCTACACCATAATTATTGATGCGCAATTAACCTTTAGGTCATATTCACTATTTGAAAGAACCTAATGTTAAAGAGTTTCTGGTTTGAAGAGGGAGAATATTCCAAAGTTGCTTTGTACTAGGAAAGAATGACAAGTAAAGAAGAGCCAATCAAGATGGTATCTCACCGATATCATCATGATTTCTTAAATTGTAATTATTGTTTTTGCTGGTGGCCAAATTGTTTTGAATACCTTCCTTTGAGATTCCAAATTCTCCCACCAGTCTATAAATATTGATCCTGTCTACATCTCTATACCGGCAATCCAGTTATTATTCTTGTGGCCTCAAGTTGTACTTTTTAAAGTTTTTCAGCATCATAAGTTGTAAGATTGTCCCAAACTTAGCATGCATTTTCCAAAGTAGGAGGAATAAAAGCTAAAAAAGATTCTACTTTAATTGAACCTCAAGAGGCTACGATTTAGTTTTCTAAGAATTTACAATTATCTGTTAGCTGATTTAACTGGATTATCAATATGTTCAGTCTGCTGATATTTTTCAATTTAAAATAACTCCTCAGTGACTATGACAAGAGACACAAATTATGCCCATATTGTTAAAGCAGAGTTGTGGCAGTCTGTCTCAGAAAAAAAGAGCATACTGTATTTTTTTTTTGTGGATTCAAGGTTACAAGCCATTTGCAGGACCAGTCACAAAGATGACATAAATGAAGATATATGATTCTCAATATAAGCATTAATATAACTAAGTGAGGTATCATCAACAAATAAATGAATTAAGCAATTTAGGGTATCAACAATACCATTAATGTATATCAGAAAATGAAACAGATCCTGGCAGAAATTGTTATACAGTAAAACCTGTCTTGAAAGACCACTACTATGAGAGACCACCTGTCTTGAGAGACCAGGTTTTCAAAGCACAGACTGATAGAATATATAGTATTATGACCTGTAATGAGAGACCACCGGTCTTGAGAGACCATAATTTTTGGGCAGAAGGGATGGTCTTTCGAGACAGGTCCAGCTGTAATTAGAAAAAGTAATATGTATCACCAATCTTTCTTGTCTTCCTTGTAAATAATTCAAAGACTAATCAAGTAATGTCCATCATGCACTGTATGCTTTTAATTTATGCAGATGACCTTTATGCCAGACCCTGTCAAAAGCTTTGGGAGATATCATAATAGATTATTGCCACCCTCTTCCCTGCTATCAATTGCAATACAAATTATATGATACATTTCTTTTAGATGCTGCACTATACAATGGCCAGAGAGAAAACCAGTCTGATATTTATCGATGAGGTTATATGAATGTAAATGATTATACACATCTTTGAATATAATTCTTTCAAATATTTTACCCAGAGAACCAAGTTAGGATATGGGGCAATAATTAGATGGGTGAAACTTGCCTCCTTCTTGAAAATTGTTATTAAAAGGGCTTTTTACATGAGGAAGGGAAACTTTCATTTCCAAGGACATATTGTATAATAAACATAATGGATTTGAAATCTAAAATATTGCCATACTTTTCACCATTTTCTGGTTTATAGGGTAATGTATGTGGCCTTGTGGATGTCTAGTGAATGAATAACATTAATTATTTTTTGCCATTGTATGACTACCATTTCTAGTTATTAACACAGTTTTCTGGAAAGGTGACAGTTCTTGTTTTCTTTCATCTAAAGTTGAAATAGGTGAAAAGAAGTTATTAAATACAGGGAAATAATATCAAATTTTGTTGTTTAACTAAGGATCTCATACATTTCTAGTATGATTTTCAGATTTCTTGTTTTCAGTTCAAAAAGAGTGTTATCTATATTACAATACGATTTAAAATATATTTGTACTGAATACTGCAAAAATCAAATTCAGAAACAAATTTCTAATAAATTTGAAACTAATTGCTTAATTTGTAACTTGAGATGAAACAGAAACATTACAAAAAAAGTTGGTCAAACACTGAAAGCATTGCTTACTAAGTGATGTTATTTCCTTAAATTGGACTACTGGTACTCATGTTTTTTGATTCTTTCAAGCGGTTCTAATCTAAATTAATTTTAAATTGCTTTCACACTTCAGCAATGCATTAGTCTTTTTCTTAATAGTTCAATACATAATAATACAAAACACTGTTGAATAAGTTCATTTCTTGAACACTCTTTAATTGAATTTCTGTCCAGTCGATTAGCTCCAATACTTTACCCTGACATCAAGTTTTGATAAATTTGGGATTGCATGGTCAGTCATAGCAATTACTAGTGGCATACATGGGGAGTGCTATTGTCCTGTCTACCAGTTGGTCATTCTTTAATGACATTATCATTGTCATGAGGGCACTATCTTATGCTAAATGTTTTACCTGAAACTGAATAATTCCTGTCAGCTTGACTGGTGGCTTGTAGCTTGTGGCCCTGTTGGGTATAAAGATTTATTCTGGATAAGCAAGTTTTGTTTGTTTTACTTCGCAAGTCACATGACACTGGTACAAACAAAGGATATTGCATCATATTTTCATTGTAACATATTAATAAGTCTGCATTCACTCTCTAAAGGAGAAATATAAATCCAAATCAATTCTGATTCGCAGGACTATTTTAGGAGGCAATGTGTTTTAATTACACCACTTTTCTTTAAGTGTGATTGAGTAGAGTTATGTTAGGATCTTGCTAAAATTGGAATCAAAGTTGGCACAAGTTTAATGAAAATCACATTGACATATTTAACGAGAGGTTTCAAACACATCGTTGAATAATTTTTTATTCAGCTGAGTTCATGAGGGTTGATTTAAAAAAAATTGATCCCACTTTTTACAAAATTTATTTAGTAAATGACAGTTCAAGGAACATGCTGGGTAGAAATTTCAGTATGTCAAGATGTATATGGGTACTCCTGGTGTATTCAGCTTTTTTTTAAAAGGTGTTTTAAGAGGCACAAATAAGCAAAGACCAATTCTAAAGTTAAATCAATCAATCAATAAGTCAATCAACCACTCATTTAGCTCATTATGATACAGACTGATGTAATGATCCTCTACAAGGAGAGATAAATAATGAAATGGCAGTTATCAAGATGATAAATAGTACCATGTTATTGATAAATAGTACCATGTTATTGATAAAATCGTGGATATTTTTCAAAATACTACAAGGTATAAATTTACATTTCATTTCAAAATTTTGTAATTGGCATGCAGACTATTTGGCTGAGATAGACAGATTGATAGAATTACCTGCTTACATACATGTACATGAGATAGACAGATTGATAGAATTACCTGCTTACATACATGTACATGAGATAGACAGATTGATAGAATTACCTGCTTACATACATGTACATGAGATAGACAGATTGATAGAATTACCTGCTTACATACATGTACATGAGATAGACAGATTGATAGAATTACCTGCTTACATACATGTACATGAGATAGACAGATTGATAGAATTATCTGCTTACATACATGTACATGAGATAGACAGATTGATAGAATTACCTGCTTACATACATGTACATACATATTGTGTATACATGTACTCTCTTACAAGTTGAGTCTGACGGCAAACTGCACAGACCCAAATCTGCTGTTGCAAAATGCGCCAGCAGATCTCGGTCTCTGCAGTTTGTTAAGAGTAATTAATAGAACAAACAACATAGACCCTGATCTGATGGCGCATTATGTGATGACAGATCAGGATCTGTGTTGTTTGCAGTTGGACTCGACTTATAAGCAAGAATATACAGGACATATTGCCCTCTTATCTTGAGAGACATTGAATACAGTCAAGAGAAAAGCATTTAGAATGACTGTATCGGTAACAGAATTGGTAGTACTGGTTTAATTAAAGGACACTCTTATACATGCCTGGAAGGAAAGAAGGTATCTTCCTACATAAATAATATAATTTTAGAAAATATTGTATCATACAAGTGATTCTCATACTAAAAGGATGATGTGGATGGATGCTATGATTCATCTCCATAATTTATGATTACATTTTTGGTATTGGTTTTTAGCTCAGAAGCCCAGTTGTTCAATGTCATGGCTTGAGCATGTTTACATATTTGCTTTCAACAATGCTTGTCTGTAAAACCATTTTTTTAAAATGTACAAATTCATAATCTGTTTGATCTTACAGTCATAGGGGTGTATATGCCAACTATTTGTATTGGTGTTATGTGATATCCATGAGAGTACACCCACTAACCAGAAAAGGTCTATTAGCTCCAGACAAATGGACCACTTTTAGACAACTTGTTTTAGAAATTTGACCAAAACAACAAGTTCATGTTCTCTGATGTTTTTGGATGTGTGCATTCTAAATTGCCCTAACAAGTAGAATTAACCCTGGAACAACAAGTGTCTCATATCACACTCTGCATGTTCTGTCATCTTTGTTCTCATTGACTCCTGCTGTAGAATTGGTGTGAGTTCTCAGCCGAGAACAACATTCACCAACAGTGTTCTTCATGTTAGGGCAATTGTCAAGAACTGTCTCACCCAAAGACAACAATAGTAGTGTGCACCACCTTTATGCTATGTTTGGGGTAATGTTTTCATAGACTGGGTTATAATTTGTTGGTAGTCGGTTTTTCTGGGACAATATAAAAGTTATTGATTGGTGAGTCAGCAGACTCCGTGGTCATAAGTTTATATGTATTGAGCTGGCCGCTAGTCCTATATTATTATTCAACCAAACTTTGCAATTTTCATGAAGTTATGCTGAGACAAAATAAAAAAAGAAATTTCTGAGTGAGACACTTTCAAAAAGCCTATTTTTTTGTTGTTGCTCTTTTTAATGTATTATTTAAAATATTTACTTGTGATTCAAAGAATTTATTTTAATCCTCTTACTCCAATTTAATCAGTTTGGATTAGTAACATTTACCAGTTGTGATCCAATTACCAATATGGCCACTGGTGACTTCACTCTGAAAGGGGTGGGGTGTCTTTAAGCAAATAATTTGTCATTCTGTTTGACTAGAACCCTTTGATTTGCAGTCTGTTTTGCAGTCATGTCATTTACACCATTTAAAGTACAAATTTTATATGACTTTAATGACATGCAAATAACTTTTCGGTACAATTGCATTGTTTTAGAAATACTTATGGCAAGTTTTC
Source organism: Margaritifera margaritifera (assembly GCA_029931535.1). NCBI lineage: Eukaryota > Metazoa > Mollusca > Bivalvia > Unionida > Margaritiferidae > Margaritifera > Margaritifera margaritifera. Next base: position 4,804,425 of record JAQPZY010001647.1, on the reverse strand, counting down.
ATTGCAAGAAAATGAGACAAAAGTTGGATAAAGCTGGATCACTGTTAGACCATGCATAATAATTTCAAACTTTATTGTTTTATATTTTGCTAATGAGTCAGGTCCAACTGCACATAACATAGACCCTGATCTGCCATTGCATAATGCACTGGTAGATCAGGGTCTGTGTTGTTTGTTCTACTAATCACTCAATACTAACTACATAGACCCAGATCTGCTGGTACTTTGTGTGATGGCAGATCTGGGTCTATGCAGTTGGATCTGACATATATGAGTATATATGGTAACAAGTTGAACTTGTCGGTGAGTTTGCCATCATATAATGCACATGTTTCAGTGAGGATGAACAGGTGGTTGTCACACCTAAAACTTTGTATTACTCAATGTGTTTCATTATAGCAAGGGAACACTTTACAAATTTTCTCATACACTGTACCATGTCTTTCTGTCCATCTTTTTTAAATTTTATTTTGCTTGTGACTAATTTAAAGTAAGTATTACATAACACTCATGATGTGTAATAATGAAGGAATCATCATTCAATGTATATCACAATTACAGAATAACAAAAAGTAGAAATATCACTACATTTCAAATTGTTTACACTTTATACATCATTGTTTCATCAATCAGATAAAATCAGATATGACCAGGCCCATGTTATGTGGATATCAGACAGACACCCATCAGGAGTCATGTTTTGACAACATACCGTCTATACTCGCGTATAAGCCGATACCAACTGCAAACTGCATAGACTCAGATCTGCCATCGCATAATCAGGGTCTATGTTGTTTGCATTTGGACCCAGCTTATATGTGAGTATATAGGGTAAGTTATTTCCATAAATTATAAATTTATTAACCAATCAAATAATCCATTTCAGTTGACATTAGACTTTTGTTTTTGGTTAGTGGTATGCTTTGTACCAGGAATATACATGTGAAACAGATTGATTGACATTCAGAATCCTGACAACTGCAATTTGATTGTAAGGTCACCAAAAAAAGACCCCTGACAAATAACTGCCAGATCTCCATGTAACATACCGTATATACTCGCGTATAAACCGGGTTCAAATACAAACTGCATAGAACCAGATCTGCCATCGCATAATGTGCTGGCAGATCAGGGTCTATGTTGTTTGTTCTACTGATTTGTCCATACAAACTGCATAGACCCAGATCTGCCAGCGCATTATGTGCTGGCAGATCTGGGTCTATGCAGTTTGCAGTTGGTACAAGATTATATGCGAGTATATACGGTAGGTCTGTGGAGATCTGATTGTAATCAGATTGATGATTCATATACTCAGAGCCAACAATTTTTTCAGTGCTTAATTACAAAAAAGCCGACTACCTGTATTTTGAATAACATGCAAAAATATGCCAGCCTGATTTCACAGTTTGAAACACTTTTTGTTCAGAAATAAACCCTTCAATAATTATGCTGTTGTGCAACAATTAAACATATGCTGAATAGATACCCATCAACATTGGCAACATCAAGGTTAAACCTGTAATAATTTTCAGTATTAAGGTCAAGCACTGACTTGCTATTTATAGTAAACTGATTAGCATCTTATGTCAAAACAGTACATTTGTGAATAAGTCGTGTTTATTTATTTATCACATATTTGCATTTTTTGCCACACACATTTTATTTACCAAAGATGATGTTTCCACAGATGTAACTGACTTTGAACCTGTCTTATTAGATACCAAAACATAAAGAACACCTGCACATTTTTAGTAATCAAAATTCATGAATCACATACATGCTTGACAACAACAACAGATGCTGATTTTGTTTACCCCCAAAATATCTGGTTTTCTTGATTGAAGTGAAAAAATCTAATTCATTACAAGTGATCTCCATGGGTTTTCCAGTTTCGTGAACTTATTATTTCACATTTGCCTGATATAATTTTCATAGCAGAGAGTTTTCCCTAAACAGCTATTTTTGAAGACCATTTATATGTATCATTAGAGATCAGTTTTGGCTGGATAAAGGATGTGACTGTTAAGGACAAGTAAGATATATTTGGATGAAATTAAGAGCATGAAAAAAAAGAAATGGTTTGTTTTTCTGTTTTTGTTTGTGTTGGGTTTAAAGGCACTTTTAACACATTATTGGCTCTATCATTGGCTATATAATGTCAAGGAAATGGGAGCTAAGTGCCTTTCCCATGGACAAACTGAGGCAGCCAACCTGGGCTGGTCTGGGTGGGTATCGAACCCATGACCCTTGGATTACGAGTCAGATGCTCAACCAACTTAGCTACTGCAGCTCCCCTTCCAGTTTGTAGACGGAAGCTTAAAATACAAGCATGTCATACACAAAGTACACAAAAGGTAACTTTGTCATCATATGGCTTGCCCTCATTTAAATGCCCTTCAGTATAACACAATTTTCATGTTTGTTTATCCTTCTCCCTCTCCTCCCAATACACATACACGCATCAGGGCTCGAAATTAGCGGTAGTCCGCTAGCCCGAGGCTAGTAGATTTCCTGTCGGACTAGTAACTTTCATATTGTAATAGTCCGGTGGGCTAGTAAGTTTCGGTTATCAACAGTCAGCGTTTGTTTACGCCTCTCCCTAATAAAGACTTGACTTCAGCAGATGTTCTGTAGAATCAAGGCAGTGACCATTGTAAACACAGTCATAAAATATTAGCATCAGAAGATAAAGTCAATTTCTGCCTTGGAAAGGTGCGTTTCTATAACAAGAAGCCATTCAATTTTGCGCATTTCGCTTAACAGCGCCAATTATGGTCCTGTCATTAACAGCGGAAGTTTGGTAATTGATCCTAATTAATCTGATAACGAATGAAATGAAAAATGACGTGGAAATAGTCAAATGTTAGTTGTTAAGAGATTTTTATTTCCAACAAATTTATGGCATTCTACAACTTTATATGCGGAAAGTTTTTCAGATTTAAAATCTCTCCCCTCAACCATAAATAAAAACAATTTTGTTTCTTGTGTTTCTTTTGGATCATCTGATTGCAATGCACGCTGTTATAGAGGAGCTGAACTTCACTATATTAGACATGGATAGTGAGGCGATCGTACTTTTGTTTTACTTATTTCTTTTTCTCTTCATTTTTCTATAGCACATTATATGTAATATATAAAATTGAGAATAACCTGTTTTAAAGCATCTCTATCTTTCTCTCCCACACGCACGGATACAACATGGAATCCAAATCATAAGTTTGGTAAGAGTTTACGTATTCCCTGATTACCAAGCTTTCTGCAGTTAGCGACCTCATCGTTCACACCAAGTCATAAAGATGTGTCTTCCGTGAAAGATTTTTAATAATTCTGATAATGTTTAGAAAAATTTTTCACCAAAGTTAACATTTAAAAAGTAATGCTAGAATGCTTATTAATTATAACCAAATTTTACTTTTTCAGTGCATGATACGATGACATTTTTAGGAAATATTCAGAAAATATTAAAATTTGACCATTTATAAATCTACACATACATAAATTTAGAAAAGTTCATAAAAGTAAGAAAATTAATACGAAAACTGTGTTAGACGTAGCGTCATGGAGCAAAAAGCACGAACGAATATTCCCACCATTGGGCGCAAACTCCCCACCTTGTGTTCCAGAGTCAAGTACGTTTGCGTGTGTGTGTGTGCTGGTATGACACTTTATCCACTCGACCACATTAACAAACTACAAAGTGGTATACCACACACAGAAACACGACAAAAACTATTCAAAGAAATTAGTTTGTATGTTTGTTTGTTTAATTTTTTTTTTTTTGGCTCGCTAGCCAAATGCTTAAACAGTCACAAACGGGAAACTGCATATTTTACATTTGCATCTAAATAATTATAAGAATTAGATAAATGTTACGATTACGTTACTGACACATCATTTCCATATAACTACCTTTTTCTATGAATATAAAAATAGTTTATATATTTTTCCCTTACAAGAACGAACGAATACATTGAGGTCAGATTAATTAAGAACAATTACCAAACTTCCGCTCTTAATGATGAGACCATAATTGGAGCTGTTAAGTACAACGCGCCGAGTCAGATGGCTTCGTTTGATAGGAACACACCTTTTCCAAGCTGAAACTAACATTACCGTCTGATGCTAATATTTTATAACAGTGTTTACAATGGCCACTGCTTTGATCCTGCAGAACATCCACTGAAGTCAAGTCTTTATTAGGGAGAGGCCATTTAATTTTAAGGGGGGGGGGGCAGAAGCACATGCTTTGAAACATGTTTCTTGCTCTGATTTTGTTATATAAAGGACACTGTGCCATTCCTTTTCTTACTTTAAATAATCCGCATCAGCTATACTGTAACATGTCGTATTTCAAAACGAGGCACAATTCCCTCTTTGCAAGACAGGCAAAATGTGGCTTTTTATAGAAGGTGTTCAGCCACCGGAAAAAAACCAAAAGTTGAATGAAAATGACATAAAAGAGAGGAATAACTATTATGATAGGGGAAAAGCGTAATCAAACGTTTCAGAAGACATGGTCAAAAGACAGGGAATGGCTGAATTATGATGAGGAGAAAAACGTTATGCGGTATAATTGGGGTATGGAATTTGCAAAAACAAACACAGAGAAAACATCCAGATGGGTAAGGAGACCAGAACAAACCCCATATGGACCTAGAGTGCAGGTGGAGGACAAGAAAGGAGACCTGGATTCCTTTCTGGAATTGGATCCAGATTATCTTGAGAAACAAGGAATGTGAATTGACTGATTGATAATTTGTAGCAAGATTTATATTTCTGTACTTCTGCATTTCATATGATAATGCTATTTATGAAATAAAATTGTTGTTAATCTCAATACGAGTGTGTGACATTGTTTTGTGGACAGGACTAGTAAAGATTTGGCAGGACTAGTAAATTTCTCAGTATACTAGTCCTTCTGGCTACAAAGAAATTTGTGTTAAATTCGAGCCCTGCACATTCATACAATTTTGGATCATTCTTGTTATACCATGGTTCATACAATTTTGGATCATTCTTGTTATACCATGGTTCATACAATTTTGGATCATTCTTGTTATACCATGGTTCGTTACATAACATGGTCAGTACCATATATATTCATGTATAAGCTGGGTCCAAGTGCTAACAACATAGACCCTCATCTGCCATCACATAATGCGCCAGTGGATAGGGTCTATGTTGTTTGTTCTACTGATTAGTCCTTACAAATTTCATGGACCCAGATCTGCCGGCACATTATCTGATGACAGATCTGGGTCGATGCAGTTTTCAGTTGGTATCGGCTTATATGCGAGTATATATGGTAGTTATGGACAACATGGTCAGTAGTTATGGAGCCCAACTTCCATGTTATAATGAGAGAGAGATGCATATAGAAGGTCCAAGGTGTGGTTCAGACACATGCTAAAATTATTCATTCACAATATAGAAAATATCAGGACGTATTTCATCACAGTAAATGTAAATAAAGGAAGTATTTATCAAGATAACTTGCTTTTCCTGTGATAATTTCCACATCCAAATAAGCCACTTTTCCTTTGTCCAATGCTCAATCTTTTCGTTGATATGGTATTTAGTGGAAAAACAATTGTCACCCTTTAAAGAGTCAAATGATAAAAGAAAACAGCTTACCATATAGACATGCATATAAGTTGGATCCAACTGCAAACTACATAGACTCAGATATGCAGTCTCATAATGCACCAGCAGATCTGGGTCTATGTAGTTTGTTAGGATTAATCAGTAGAACAAACAACATAGACCCAGATCTTCAGGCACATTATACAATGGCAGATCAGGGTCTATGTTGTTTGCAGTTGGACTTGACTTACACATGATTATATATGGCAAGAGATACAAATAGTTTTATGTTAGAAGCATTCAACCAGAGAAAGAACATAAAATGTAAAAGTAATCCACAATATATTAGATTTCTTTGGCATGTTTTTATTTATTCTTGTGTCACATCAAAGAAAAATAGTAATAGGAGTTATTGATTGTTACAGCAAAATTGAGTACTGTGTGATATACTATTTGTAAATAGTCTCATCTCCACTTGTGTGTCACTGATGCTTATTAGTAAAACTTGCATACAAAGACACATGTAAAACTATAAACATATTCAACACAGATTTTGGCATTTTGATGTATATATGTTTGTACATAAGATTGGGAGATTTAAAAACCTGATGTTTTTTTCTTCAAAATTGTGATCAAATGTCTTGCTTTAATTTGAAAGTGAAGTCATAACACTTGTTACATATTTGATCATTTGGCTATCAAGTAAAATCAAGTGCAAGAATGTTTACTCATATTTTAATGTAAATCGGTCACATGTGAAAGCTACTTTAACTTTAACCAGTAATACACATTTAAAATCCACTTTAAATTGACTGTAAATGATTAGCAGGTTTGCCATAATACTCAAACAGTCTTACAGTAATCAGACCATATAGATCTTTGTGTATGTCTCCACTCTTTATTGAATGGACCCACATATGGCAATCACATACTTAGAAACATATTCCCCTAAATGCATATATATCAAATTGATGAATCCCTAAACTCCCCCTATCTACCACTAGTTGTCACTTAGTTGTTATTTATTCAAAATTCAAATGGGCTTTTGCCAATTTTAAACCAGACAATGTTTAAACTTGCATAATGCCACCTCTTGTGCATAGCTTGTCTTAGAGGATGTGTGCCATCCTAATGGTTTGACTTAGAGGATGTGTGCCATCCTAATGGTTTGACTTTGAGGATGTGTGCCATCCTAATGGTTTGACTTAGAGAATGTGTGCCATCCTAATGGTTTGACTTAGAGGATGTGTGCCATCCTAATGGTTTGACACATGGACAGTTATATTATATAATTTGTATAAGTTTAGTTTGTAATAATGTCCTTTTTTTCATCCAAATAAATATGAAATTTTAAATTTCAAAAGAAAATATCTCTTGTAGAGCGATATAATGTAGCAATGAAATAAAAAAAAATTGGTTTTAAATAAAATGTTTTGGACCCAAGTCCAAGCTGCATAGACCCAGACCTACTATTGCATAATGCACTGGTAGACCTGGGTCTGTGCAGTTTGTTAGGATTAATCAGTAGAACAAACAACATAGACCTTGACCTGATGATAGATAGGTAGATTGGGACTTGTGTATGAATGTCATTGTATTTATTTTTCATACTTTCTTGATGTGCATCAGGTTCTAATTCCATTCATTTGTACCAATGATTTGGGCATGTAGGGTAATTTGAAATTTAGATGAATATAAATTAGCTTAATAAATGGATCAAGTAGTGGCTTACACATGTAAGCTGCATAAAGACATGACAAATCAAGAAGCTGATTTGTAATCCAAGTCTTGCTACATGATTCAACAAACTGTGGTGGCTTAAAAAGGATTATGTCAACTCCTGTAGCAGTTTGGTTGTTTGGGGTTTTTTGTTGTTTTTAATGGCATTTTTAACACATTATTGTCTATATAATGCCAAGGAAATGGGAGCAAAGTGCCTTTCCAAAGGACACACTGAGGCACCCGACCCAGACTGGCCTGGGTGGGTATCAAACCTGCGAACCGTGGATTACAAGTCCAATGATCTACTAACTGAGCTAGCAGCATGATAGCATTTGTTTAGAGTCTTATTTACTACTGATTATGATATTACCATATATACTCATGTATAAGCCAATACCAACTGCAAACTGCATAGACCCAGATATGCCCTTGCATAATGCACTGGCAGATCTGGGTCTATATGGTTTGTAAGGACTAATCAGTGGAACAAACAACATAGACCCTGATCTACCAGTGCATTATGCAATGGCAGATCAGGGTCTATGTTGTTTGCATTTGGACTGGACCTATACACGAGTATATACGGTAATATCATAGCTGAGTCAGCTTTTTGTATAGTCTACACAAGCATTATTTATACAAAAAGGTCACTTTTTTGGCATTAGTGTGTGAGCATTGTTAGTGTTGCACGAGGTCAAGTTTTATGTTATATTTTTATAACAAAGTTTTTTTAATACTTTTCCCTAGCTCTGCTTTACAGGCAAGAAACTATATTTTGTTGAACAATTTCATTATTATCTGAGTTTCAATTTACTTCTTAAAAATTAATCTTTTTTTATAGTGTGATGTTTTTACAAACATATATTTAAAAATCAAGGTGAACATTGTAATTTATGTTCATTGTAATACATTTAGGGAAAGAGAGCAGTCCAATTTTAAGCAACTTTTGTTATGAGATTTTGCTTTGGTGTCAACCTAGCAATGGACTGTATGGCTCCTGGTCCTGCTTTCATAAAACATTTCATGCCTGAGTAAAGACTGCTCTAGTTTTGTGTGCTAATTATTAGTAAACTATGAGGAGATAATTGCATGAAACTTATGTCCAGAAACAAGGTACATGTAGTTTTATTATTGGACTTAACATTGAGACACTGACCACAAGCTTGACCTTATCAAAATTGTACATAGGGACACATATTTTATTTGAGTTCACACTCAAGTTTTGAATTGTTTTGAAAGAGGGGCCAGGTCTTGATGTCTTAATAAGCCAGGAAGTCCAGATCTGTGTTGTTTATCACTCTGGTTTTCCATGTCTGTGGTTAAAGCTAGGTTTTCTAGGTATGTGACTTCAATGACACTCATGGCCTAGGTTTTCTAGGTGTGTGACTTCAATGACACTCATGGCCAAATATAGTAGACAGAGAAGGTCAGGATTTTCCATTAATGTGTCAGTTGTAGGTTCAGATTTTAAGATAACTATCAGCTTTGACTTCAATTTGTAGTTGTATGATTTGATGATAAATCAATTTGTATGAAAGTACTTAAACAAGTACATGGTACTGCACTTTTCACCTACCTGATATACCTGTAATCACTGGTACTAACTGACGAATGTAGGCAAATTTATATAAGACTCACAGGAAATTATGTATGTTGTGCATTCCAGAGTAACCCCTCAGATTCTGACAGTAAGTTTAAAAAAAAAAAAAAAATTTATTGTACACATTTTGGACTTGGCTCATATATCTATATTAAAATACTTGCACAGTTCAGAGCAACCTGAAATGTGACCTAAATTTGGTATGGGGTTACATTATTTGTGTAATGTATAATCCAAGCAAAAAACCCCCCCCCAAAAAAACAGTTTTCTCAGCTGGAATAGATAGAAACCCAGAATATCTGGGTATAATGAATTTAATTTCCTTCCAATAAATGAATACTAGCATGTACAAAATTATATGTAGGTAATGCACATAGAAATAACATGAAGGCATTTCACATAGAAATAGTATAATATGAATTATGAATGATAACTGGAGGCCTATTTATCTTCCTTTCAATTAATACATGCAACAGTTAATGTTTGTACATATTGATTAGTTGGAAGCTGGTGAGTTGTCTTGACAACCATTGCAAATGCTGCTGCTGTTGCTGTTACAGTAGTAAGACTACTCACTGTAACAAAGCTTGGTTAAATTAAAGCACTTCTCTGTATGGAGGGCTGGAAATATCAATTCTGTCAGACTCCTTCTCACTACATAACCCTGTAGCATTTCAACCTGAGCAGATGAAACATTCCTCTGCTGTATGTTTTGTCAATTTAGAGTATTTGTGTAAAGAGTAGCTGCAGACTTTAATGTTTTATTAAGGATTGTTTATTTATTGGACTTTTGCCTCTGTTGGATTAAGAGAAGAAAATCTGAAGGTTGCATTTATTTATATTTGAGGAAAGTAAGTAGATTGAGCATTTATTTGCATCTTATATACACAGAAAACCTGTCTTGAAAGAGCACTGCTATGAGAGACCACCTGTCTTGAGAAACCAGGTTCTCAAAGCACAGATTTATAGATTATATAGTGACCTGTCATTAGAGACCAACTGTCTTGAGAAACCATAGTTTTTGGCAGAAGTGGTGGTCTTTCAAAATAGGTTCTACTGAATATATATATATATATATATATATATATATATATATATATATATATATATATATATATATATATATATATATATATATATATATAATGTCTATCTTTCTGGTTATCTGATACTTTGTACTATTTTGTGCTGTTAAAATGAATGATTTATTGTTGTGTGTTTCTAATAGTTTAATAGGAACACTCAACATATAGATCCAGGCTTAATTTAGTCACAGTATTACATACTCAATACAAGGATATTAATATTATTATTATTATTATTATTATTATTATTATTATTATTATTATTATTATTATTATTATTATTATATGAAATGCATCTATGCAACTAATAAATCACTTGCTGGAAGTTATGCCACTGTCTGCTTTAAATTTATAGGTATAGGATTCCAACTCTTAATTATTGATTGAGTAGGTTACCAGTCTCGAAGTGGGAGAACATTGAATACTGTACTTAATACTTTGAGATCAGACCACTGGCTGTAATATCAGCATGGAATTTTGTGCCCCCACCCCTGACATATCTGTGGAGCTGGCATATAGTGTTACCCATGTCACTCTGTTGCCTAATGTCCAGCTCTATCCCATCACATTGCATGTATCACAAATTAAGTTTCTATTCAATAGCTTGAAATCAAATTTGGTATGAGGCTTTAAATTAAAAACACCTAGGTAATTTTTATTTTCACCATTTTCCTGCAGAAGTTTATGGAGTTATGGCTCCTATTTCTTTTAGAATTTTGCAGTTCCATTTCTTTCCCCTCAATAACTATTAAAGGACTAAGGGTCAATAACTATTAAAGGGTTGAAATAAAATTTTGGGGTGAGGTTTAACATTAAGAAGACCTGTGCCAAGTTTGATTTTCACCATTTTCCAGCAGAATATGATAGAGTTATGGCTTCTGTTTGACTTACATATGTGCCTTCCATTTCATTTCCAGTCAATAATTTTTGAAGGACTTCATGTATTGAAATCAAATTTGGTATTAGGTTTTACATTGATAAGACCTAGGCCAAGTTCAATCTTTACCATTTAATGGCTAAATTTTACAGTGTTGTGGTCCTTGTTTGACTTAGAACTTTGCTTTTCCATTTTGTTTCTACTCAGTAACATTAGAAGAACTTTATAAATTGGAATACCATTTGATATGAGGCTTTACGTTAAAAAGACCTAGGTCAGTTTAAATTTTTACCATTTTACTGGAAGCTTGACAGAGTTGTGGCCCTTGTTTGACTTAGCACTTTGCCCTTCTATATTGTTTCTGCTCAATAACTTTTGAAGGACTTCATGCATTGGGATAAAATTTGGTTTGAGGCTTTAGGTAAAAAAAAGACATATGTCAAGTTTGATTTCTACCATTTTCCAGCAAAATTTTGCAGAGTTCTGGCTCTATTTTCATTTAGAACTTTGCCCTTCAGTTTCCACTCAATAACTTTTGAAGGAATTCATGAACTGTAAGTGAAGTTTGAATTGTACTGCTTTTATGCAAAATTGTATAGAGTTATGGTCCTTGTTTCACTTAGAACTTTACCCTTTAATTGCATCATATTGGCATGAACATCCATATAGTATGAACACATTTCTTGTCTTTTTTAATTTTCTGAGAGTTTTATCATTGCTTTAGACTTCTACAGAGATTCTGTCTGTATGCATACACTATTTTGATATTTTACCAGAATGCTAAAATTATCATGTGCATACCCAGTGCGAGAGTGTTAATTAAGGAAGCTTTTACATGTACCTTGCTTTAGGGACATTTATTTTGAAAAATTGCTTTGAAGCATCCCATTATGATTGTTCAAAAAGTCTGCACTAACTTCAGTCAAGAAGTACATGTGTTGTGCACTGGGTCATCTAGTGCAAAAAAGAGTTTTATTTTTACTAATGGTGATATTTGATGTCTACGGAAAATGAATTAGTGCTCTGAGCTCTATCAGTTTAAAATGTGAATACATGAAAAATAAAATTGTATGTGAATAAAAAATTGCAGCTAATTACTTTGGAATCTGAATAATATGTGCTTACATGATAATAATGAAAATAAGTGCACATCACCCCCCAGTATTTTTGAAGCAAAAATATCAGGGCATATATATTTGTGTCCAGGAAGACAAAGTCCAAGGTATCAAGTTTGATCATCTGACAATTGTTTTGTTTCTTATTAAATGTAAAGCAAGACTGTTCATCTAGCACTATTTACCTATTTCATAATCTTTATTTTTTTTCTTGCTATCTTTTGTTTTTCTGTGATTTACAATCTTTACATAATATACAGTTAAATCTGTTTGATAACCATTAACATGTAAACTTTAAAAAAAGTAATTGTACAACCATTAACATGTAAACTTTAAAAAAAAGTAATTGTACAACCATTAACATGTAAACTTTTATAAAAAGTAATTGTACAACCATTAACATGTAAACTTTAAAAAAAAGTAATTGTATAACCATCAACATGTAAACTTAAAAAAAAAGTAATTGTACAACCATTAACATGTAAACTTTAAAAAAAGTAATTGTACAACCATTAACATGTAAACTTTAAAAAAAGTTATTGTACAACCATTAACATGTAAACTTTAAAAAAAAAGTAATTGTACAACCATTAACATGTAAACTTTAAAAAAAGTAATTGTACAACCATTAACATCTAAACTTTAAAAAAAGTAATTGTACAACCATTAACATCTAAACTTAAAAAAAGTAATTGTACAACCATTAACATCTAAACTTAAAAAAAGTAATTGTACAACCATAAACATCTAAACTTTAAAAAAAGCAATTGTACCACCATTAACATCTAAACTTAAAAAAAGCAATTGTTCAAACATTAACATCTAAACTTTAAAAAAAAGTAATTGTACAACCATTAACATGTAAACTTAAAAAAAGCAATTGTTCAAACATAAACATCTAAACTTTAAAAACTAATTGTACAGCCATTAACATCTAAACTTTAAAAAAAAGCAATTGTACAACCATTAACATGTAAACTTAAAAAAAGCAATTGTTCAAACATAAACATCTAAACTTTAAAAACTAATTGTACAACCATTAACATCGAAACTTTAAAAAAAGTAATTGTACAACCATTAACATCTAAGCTTTAAAAAAAGTAATTGTACAACCATTAACATCGAAACTTTAAAAAGTAATATTGTACAAGATACATTCCACTGCCATAAAGTGCATATAAAAAATAATCACATACAACCTTCACTAATTTGAATACAAGTGTATATACATATGAACCAGATTGCACAGTAAATGTATGTGATGAGCCATGCTGCTAATTACATACAGGTGCTCTTTTCACTTACCTTTTTGTAATGAATCTGTGGTGTGTATTGCTATTCACAGCTAGCTATGCATGTACAGATATTTGCAGTTTCAAGTGCATGTTGAAAGGCATGCCGATCATGCAGTCATCATAAGAAGGCAAACTTCCAGTTTTGTATATCTGATAGTAACCTGCAAGTCCAGTGTGTTATGACATACCATTTTGTGACATATATATCACAAAAATCAAGTTGCAATATGATTATATGATGCATAATAATGATGCAGAAGGCTTAGTACAATACATATGCTATTTTCCATCGTAACAACTTAGGCTGAGTTTTACCCAGTTGGGTTGTTTGGTTGTTTGTTTTGTTGATTTTAATGGCACTCTCAACACATTATTAGCTATATCATGAGGAGGAATTGGAAGCTAAGTGCCTCTCCCAAGGACACACTGAGGCAGCCAACCTGGGCTGGCCTGAGTGGGTATCGAACCCACAACCCTATGATTATGAGTCTGATTCTCTACCAACTGAGCTACTGCAGCTCCCTTGACCCAGTTGGGAACAGCTTTGACACAGATATATCATCCCATAATGCACAAGCAAGGTCTATTCTGCTTAACATCATAAAACATAGACCCTGATCTGCTGGTATGCGATGGCAAATCTGTTTCAACACTGTTTACAATTGGTGTATTTTATATTCAAACAAATGCAGTAAACTTCAATAATCAGGATCCAAGCTGTACTGGTAAATTTGCATTGAGTATACACCTGCCCAATAAAGAAGTTATGTATTTGTTTTGTGATGGTGTTTAACATAAATGGGTGTCTAACTCGGAAGTAACCAATACTGTGTTCCAATAAAACCAGTAAGTACCAATATACCTGTACAATCAACATTCATTACTATTGAACACAATAAACAGTCCAGTTTTAAACAAAATACTGGAAATTTGTCTTTATAAATACCTTGTTGTTTGATTGCTTTACATTTGGCTTATGTCCAGGGCTGGTTTAACCTTAAGGCAAACTAGCAGTCGCCTAGGGTGGCAAAATTTGGGGGGTGGCAAAAAACAGAATGAGTACAAAAATAAAGAGAAATAAAATAGAAGATAATAAGCCACTAAAAATAGGATGAGAAAAACTGAAGTAAAGAATAAATGTACAATATTCATTTTCGAAAGTTAATTGTGGGGGAGGTGTGTGCAAGGCTGAAGATTTGCATAGGGCACCAAATACCCTTGCACTGGCCCTGCTTATGTCATCATTTCATCGACCAGTATACAGCTTATCACTAGCAGCAACATGTGGCATATTGTATTATTATTATTATATTCAACCCATTTCAATAGATAATAGCTGATAAACACTCTTGTAGGATATTAGTGATTACAGTCTAGTCTAGCATATAATTGCACCTTATTATGTTATGTAATTTAATGTCATTCTGCATGACAGGTAATAAAAATCAACCATCAATTTTAATCATTTGGACATAATTACTATATTTTTCATGGAAAATTTCATTTTGCATACTTGAAACATTCCTATGTCCCTGAATACATGGAATTATTCTCTACCTCCCCCCCCCCCCCTCAGTATGTAATATGGGGGATTATAGATACTGATACATCTGGCTGACTGTCTATTTTGTTGTTTCTGGAGCATAACTCGCAAACCGTTCAAGGTATCTATATGAAACTTTGTATACATATTGAACTAGTGGTCCAGATGTGCATTTTGCTATTCACAATATCCCTGGTATGTAATACAGGTGGATATAAGCTATCGCTATGTCCATTTGACTGTCCTTTTCTCTGTTCGTGAACATTTTTGTTTCCAGAGCATGACTCAAACTATTCAGGATATCTCTATGAAACTTGGTACATGTATTTGACTTGTGGTCCAGATGTGCCTTTTGCTATTCACAATCTTGTCCAGTATTGTCCATCCATTATCCATGCTTCCTTTTACAGGGCATAATTCCAAAACCTTTTAAGATATATCTATGAAATTTGGTACAGTGGTGTTGATCTGCCTTTTGCTATTAACAGTTGTTCATTTCAAATATTTTTAACATTTTCATCCAGTTGTCTGTTCATCCATCCATGCAACATTCACACTTTTGTTTTATTAGCATAACTCAAAAACCATTAAAGATAACTCAATCAATCTAGACGCTACTTTTAGACTAGTGATCTAGACACTACTTTTAGACTGGTGGTCTAGAAACTACTTTTAGACTAGTGGTCTAGACACTACTTTAACACTAGTGATCTAGACACTACTTTTAGACTAGTGATCTAGATACTATTTTTAGACTAGTGGTCTAGATTCTATTTTTAGACAAGTGGTCTAGACACTATTTTTAGACTAGTGATCTAGATACTACTTTTAGACAAGTGATCTAGTGATCTAGACACTACTTTTAGACTAATGATCTAGACGCTACTTTTTGACTAGTGATCTAGACACTACTTTTAGACTAGTGGTCTAGACACTACTTTTAGACTAGTGGTCTAGACATTACTTTCACACTAGCGATCTAGATAGTACTTTTAGACTAGCGGTCTAGACACTACTTTTAGACTAGCGGCCTAGGCACTACTTTTAGACTAGCGGTCTAGACACTACTTTTAAACTAGCGGTCTAGACACTACTTTTAGACTAGCGGTCTAGACACTACTTTTAGACTAGCGGTCTAGATACTACTTTTAGACTAGCGGTCTAGACACTAGTTTTAGACTAGTGGCCTAGACACTACTTTTACACTAGTGGTCTAGACACTACTTTTACACTAGTGGCCTCGACACTACTTTTACACCAGTGGTCTAGACACTACTTTTAGACTAGTGGTCTAGATAATACTTTTAGACTAGTGATCTAGATACTACTTTTAGACTAGTGATCTAGACACTACTTTTAGACTAGTGATCTAGACACTACTTTTAGACTAGTGATCGAGACACTACTTTTAGACTAGTGGTCTAGACACTACTTTTAGACTAGCGGTCTAGACACTACTTTTAGACTAGTGGCCTAGACACTATTTTTAGACTAGCAGTCTAGACACTATTTTTGGACTAGTGGTCTAGACACTACTTTTAAACTAGTGGCCTCGACACTAATTTTACACCAGTGGTCTAGACACTACTTTTAGACTAGCGGTCTAGATAATACTTTTAGACAAGTGATCTAGATACTGCTTTTAGACTAGTGATCTAGACACTACTTTTAGACTAGTGATCGAGACACTACTTTTAGACTAGTGGTCTAGACACTACTTTTAGATGCGGTCTAGACACTACTTTTAGACTAGTGGTCTAGACACAACTTTTAGACAAGTGATTTAGACACTACTTTTAGACAAGTGATCTAGACACTACTTTTAGACTAGTGGTCTAGACACTATTTTTAGACAAGTGGTCTAGACACTACTTTTAGACAAGTGGTCCCGATTTGTCTTTTTCTATTCATAATTCTTCAGTTTCAGTATTTTGAATGTCTTTGTCTGTTAGTCTGTCAATCCATCCATCTATTATCCACACTTTTGTTTCAGGGGCACTCCAAAACTGTTTAAGATATCTCGTTGAAATTTGGTACAGATATTAGACTTATGATGTAGATACATCTTTTGCTATTCACAATTCTTCATTTTCAATATTTTTAATGCTTTTATCCATTTGTCTGTATATCATTCATCCACCATTCACCCTTTCATTTCTGGAGCAAACTCATGATGCCCTGTATCCTTTGTAAATACAAACTTCCTATATATGAAATCTCAACAAATCATTCTACCTCCTAGCAGACATTTTGGTGGGGTGTGGGATATAGATAACTCTATCTTCTTGGGAGTTTTTATCCTGTTGCTGTGTCCATCTGTCTGTTTATCTGTGAACATTTTTGTTTCTGGAGCATAACTCTCAAACAGTTCAAATTATTTTAACTAAACTTTTTACACATGCCAAGCAAGTTGTGTAGGGTTGCTTTTCAGTGCTTTGAATTTTCTGCATTTAATATTTTTTCTGTTACGGAAGAAAAAAATGTAGTGTAAGTGGTATATAAATTGTGAGTAGTGCACCATATGGTATTATCATAAGTAGTATGCAAATTGAGATTGGTGGACCATAAGGCGTTTTCAGGAGGAGTCTTTACATAGGTGGGGGACCAGGGAGTATGTCATCTTTAGATTACTCTTGTTTCACTTCAAATTGGGTAAGAGTATTGCTATATTAGTCATACTGGCAGTGATGGTCTTGAAGTTTTCAGTTGAGTTTTGTCCTATTGCCAATCTTCATAGTTTTTAAAAATCCAGACAAAATGGCATTTATTTTTCTCCTTTTCATTTCTATAAAAGTCTAGAATAGTCATGGATTTAAAAAAAAAATAATCCCAGAACGATGTTTAGAAGAATATTCCCATTTATTTAGAAATTGTGAAATGTATCCAGCCATGGCTATATCAGTCTAATAAACAACAAATGATTGGCAGGCTAACTTTAATACTAGTGAAAGATTTATATGATTAAATAAATAATAATATAGTCAACACTCTAATAATTTTGTTTAAATTGATGACTGATAGATGATAGTGTCCCTTTATCCATAGAACTGAAAATACTCTTAGATCTGATGTTAAAATAGTTCATTATATGTTAAAAAGTACAGAAATTATGGAAACTTATTTTATCTCAAATTTATTATGGAAATTTGTTCAGAAAATATGTATATTTACCAAATTTTTCATTCTTTTATTACATCCATTATAACACAGCTGGCTTTTTTTAAATATCACAATTGGAGGAATTTGTATGTTTAATTGAATGCATTCAATATGGATACATCCTGATGCTGGTTATCACAAGTCGTTTGCTTGTGAAGCAGTCTTTTCACAGAGATGATAAAATCTCATCTGCTTATTATTTGATATTTTAATTGTATGTGCCTTTTATTATTCTTTCTTTTGCAATTCAAGAACAAGATCTGAAATCAACATATGATTTTTGTCCACTCTCAATAACTTATCATTTCTCCGTATCATCTGGTGTATGGCTTGTTAGCGTTTTGACAGATAACCAATGAATTAAGATGCCCAGGTGTGATAGAGATACTGTAGTATACATATAATTGCCAGCAAGCACCTGTACGACATGTTATTGGGAGGGTATATCAGAGGCAAATACTGATATACCTCTAAATAACACTGATCACTACAGTGTTTATTGAACCTTCAGAGTACCAAGGTCAAGGAGAATTTGTCTAAATATTTTTGTCTAGGACTTTATTTCCACCATTTTGCTCATTTCTGTCTGATCATCCTATTTAAGATTCATAGAATAATGTCCCAGTAATGCTGATATGGCATGTTAAAAAAACAAAAACAGTTTTATACCAGAATGTCACATATATATACAACTGCTGTTTAATTTTTTTTATTGATGACTGGGTAAAAATCAGCATTTTCTTTAAACCGTCTGATATGTCCAAGTTGTTTTTATGGATATGGTTTGCTCAGGATGAGGAGTAGTACTTTTGTAAATAGAAATGCTATGCACAGGGACATAGTCACATGTTGGGTTGTCACTTTTTAATTTTCCTAATGAGGAATAGTGTACCAGTGACTAATTCCAATCCAGAAAAGTGTGCACCTGCATCGCTTGAGTGTAATCGTTTTTTCTATCTTGGCCTAATGCAGTGTAGATGTTACTGTTTCAGTCGAATGTGAAAGCTGCAAATTGGTATTTACCCTGTGTAAAATGACCATCTAAGAAGTGATTTAAGTGTTTAAAAAAACACATCTTAGTTTTAAACAGTATCTTTATTTATTAGTTGACAATGAGAAATTAGCTGTCTAGTATACTGAACCCACAAGGGTAACAGAAACATCAAGCACTTTAATTGACCACATTTATACCAACCTACTAGGCAGTGTGGCCAGCGTTAAGGTACAGAATATTGGTCTTGGTAACTTTTATAATAATGATAATAATAATAATAATAATAATAATAATAATTCTTTATTTAAAAAGGGTAACTCAATTAGAATACAGATGTATCTAGTCTCCCTTGAGGCACTCAGCTACTTTCTAACAGTCTATATGCATGTATCACACTAACAAAACATGTGTAGGAAAAAGTAAAGTAACAACATTTAACAAAAAACAATCAAGTGATATGACTTTACATTACTTTGAACATATCAATCATATCGAAACAAAAAACAGAGATTAACATGCACAAAGACAAAAACAGTTGGAATAGAAACAGGAATTTTTCAAAAATATAATGACTTTGTAGAAATCAATCAAAATCAAACTTTTTAATATTTGAGATATTTTTCTTTAAAACTTTCTACAGAAGTCAATTTATTTGGGAAAACACCTGAATGGATACTCTTATTAATGAGGTAAGCTATATATCTCAGGTACAGCAGTTGTTTGGGCTATTGGGCCTATTTCATTAACGCCAGTGTTTTTTTAACATTAGCGTACAGTTCACATCAAATTAACTACCGGTACAGGACATTCAAAGGAAGGATCAGTTGGAACTTTAGCATTTACAATATTGAGAAGCTTCCTCTGATCAAAGGTCTCAGTCTTCTCTCTGACATAATTATTTGTTATGTTCATAAAGTAATGGTTGAAGATTAATGCTAATTCAAGTACACTTGTTGTCGAGTCTCCATTTTGGTTGAATTGGGTAGGCATATAATTTTTCAGGGAGGGACTAAATTATTTTAGATATTGCTCTAATGTGCTTATATTGGTAGTACTCTCAATAGCTTGATTATAATAACTTTTCTTAACTTTAGGTATCAGGCTGCTGGCTATGTTTCACCATTTTTTTTTTATTGTTTTCCTAGTTTTTGATTCAATGAAACTTATCTCTTCTCTGTCTTGCTTTTTTTTATCTCTTTAGTCATCCATTTAAATTGAAGCTCATGTTTAACATGTTTGGTTTTACAAGAAGCATGGTTGTCTAATACATGTACAAAAAGTTTTTACCATGCATCTAAAGCAGTATTGACATCTGGAATATTTGCAATATCATTAAAAGGCATACAATACAGATCATTACAGAAGTTTTCTCACAGGAAAGGTAAATTGTTAGACAAATAGGAAAAATACACACAAAACTATCACTTAGAGATTATTCAAAACTTTAATGACGAACAATTTCTTGATGACCTAAATATTGTTCCATGGAATATAATGCAAATTTTTGATAATGTAGATGAAGTTTATTGGAGGGTGGTGGACTGATTTATTTATGGATATAGTCTCTAAACATGCACCACTGAAAATTAATGAGGTAAAGTATGAAATCCAACCTAACGGGCATACAAATGAAATCATAGATGCCATGAAAATATGAGACCAATTCAAGGCTATGGGAAACCATGCACAATATAAAGTATGGAGAAATAAAATATTAGGTATGGTTAAAAAAGCTATAAAAAAACTTATTATCAATCAATGCTTGAAAATAACAAGAGCTACTCAAATTCTATATGGAAAGTTTTCAATGAACTTGCTGGGGGAAAAGAAAAAAAATCAGACTGTCCAATAAAATTCACTCACTTCTGGTAAATGACACTGATGACATTAATATTGCAATGTTTTCAATGATTTTTTCATCAGCATAGCCACAAAATTAAATCAGAGAATCAGAGACAGAAAACAACTTTGATAAATTAAAAAAGTTATGCACCAGCAAAATCCTAGTGAGATACAATTCTCTATTCCAGCAGTATCAAAGAACTTTGTTAACTCACTGAAAGTGATACCATGAAAGCTACAGGACTTGATCAGATTGGTCCACGACTCATGAAAGCATCTGCCTCAGCTATTTCAGAAAGCATAACATTCATAATCAATTAAGTATTGCAACCTCATCTGTCCCCAAAATATCGAAAATTGCAAAAGGAATGCCTATTCACAAATTGGGTTCTAAGGAGGATGTATTGTGAACATTTGAATATAAAATGAACTTCATCTTTGACTTCAAAAATATGATCAGAAGACAATACTCGCAATACATTTCCTCTCTTTTGAGGCTGCAATGTTTACCAAAATTTCTAAACATTTGCACAGCATACAATAACCAAAACAATGCCGTTTAATCAAACCTATTTAAAACTCAACCCTACCCCCAAACTTCTCCTTAGGCTTATAGCTGACAGCTATTTACAAGTAATCAATTGACAATGTGATCTGATGTAATTGTTTAATTTGATGTATGTCTCTTTTCCTGTTCTTATGACATAATTCAGTTTGTAAGAAGACATTTCTTTGTTGAATATGTCTGACAATGTAGGTAAAACATCGTTAAGATAGTTGTGATATTGTTTCGTACAGGCCATCCTGCCTGGACATGCGCATCGGCTAACACCAATGTATCATGTTACATGGTTACCAATTTTATAAATGTTTATAGGCAGTAAACTAATCTTAGCTGTTTACACATATAAACATTCCAGCCTTAATATCTTTGAATAGTTTTCATTGTACCTCTATAGTCAAAGTGTGACTTGAAAAGACAGTATTAGTCTAGATAATGTAACTCGAAATTTAAATGGCATATTTGACACCAAATAGTTTTCTAAGTTCAAGTCGATTTTGTATAACTAAGTTTCTATTCTAATTCACCTCAGACAATTCAGGAAATTCATATTAATCTGTCTTTTACAGTTTGAACAAATAGTGTTTCATCTCCCACCTGCTACTGTAACCATACATCATCAAATCCTACTCTAATTAAGAGATGTTCAACATGAGTAGTCCATGTTATTCTCCCTAATTCATCCAATGATTTCAGCATGTTATAACATGCACTTGCATTTTGAAATTGCTTTTAGCCAATACTTAATACATCTTATCATATAAAGAACTGACAATGGGTAACAGTTTATCCTATTTATCCAACTGCAAACTGCATAGACCCAGATCTGCCATTGCATAATGCACTTGCAGATCTGGGTCTATGCAATTTGTTAGGACTAATCAGTAGAACAAACAATGCAGCGCATTATGTGACAGCAGATCAGGGTCTGTGTTGTTTGTGGTGACAGCAGATCAGGGTCTGTGTTGTTTGTGGTGACAGCAGATCAGGGTCTGTGTTGTTTGTGGTTGGACTCAACTTGTAAGCAAGTACAATTGGTACTTGCAAAAGTTTGGTAAAAAGCAGTGACATTAAATCTATCAGTATCTGATTAACAAATTTAATAAATTCTACAATAATTCTCTTGAGTCCAGCGGCTTTATTATTTTGTACAATAAATGAGAGAGTAGACATCTTGTATTGGTCATGCAGGATGCAAAGGAACAAGATTTACTGTTTAATTAGTGGGCTGTATGTTTTGTTTACTGTTGTATAGATGTTATCAATGCAAGCATCACTCTAGCCATGCCAAACCTGACAAGGAATAATATATGACTGATAGAAAAAGTGTCCAGCATTTGGTCCTGTCTTTATGATTCTGTTTTAACAGTATCCGGTGTTAAACCTTCTTCCAATCAGCATTTCACTCATTTGAGATAGTTGGTGTGCACTTAGGCTGTTTGGCTAATTATAATGAGCAGAGAATGTTTATTTCCCTAAAAAAAGGGTTTTTATTCCATGAAAATATTCCAGAGTTTCATCAATTTTATTGTTCTTTTGCTTGAGATAGAACTCTGATTGTTCATAGGGTTACTACCCACCTTATTTTGTTTTGGAGTTAAAGTCATAGTGTCAAGTACATGTATATATATATGACTTCTGAGTGGCAGAAATGACATCAATACTATTTTGGATAAGTTTTCTCTCACATATTTCAAACAAATGAGAAGTTCCCAACTTGAGAATGTAAATATAGATTAGCACATCTGGAAATAATTAACCTGGAAACATAAATGGAGCACTAATGCTGTAGGTAGTATATCTCAGTACAGCTTCCCTAAGATTAAACCTTGTTCTTTATTTTCATTTGCAAAACATATTCTTGTTAATATCCATTACCATACTGCTGAGATTTCTTGTGACACATTGTCTATAATTGAAATAAATATTTGTATGTTTGATCCCCCAATATATTTGTTTGCTTATATAAACACATCAATAGAACAAATCTTTATTTAGCATCTTGAAAGTATACCTTGGTTCTGAGCATTATATGAGCCCTTGTCTATATGGAACGACACAGGAAACAGACTTTGCTTTGGTATTTCCATGCAGAAAAGATTGCAGACTTCAACTTCATTTATTTTGCATAAATTTGAACAAGTTATCTTAACTTATATAATGCACCTTTTTTGGTCTTTGAGGTGGAGGTTGATTGATTGATTGGACTAAAGTGTTTTGCTCTGAGATACACCATGGTAGCCGATCTGGCCTGGTCTAGGCAGAATTGGAACTTGCATCCATCTGGTTACCAGTTTGGCATGCTAATCACTAACTGCAGGACCCAGAGAAAACCACTGATCTTGGAAGCACATCTACTTTAAATCGTTGCTCATATTTTAACTGGGGATCAAACTCAGAACTACAGAGGCTCAAGTAATGTTGCCACTGTGCTACCGAGTCTTTGATGTCATTCTGCTGATGACATTTGTCATGATGATAATAGACGATGTCACTCTGCTGATGACATTTGTAATGATGATAATCATGTTTGACATCATTCTTCTGATGACATTTATCATGATGATGGATAATGTCACCTCACAGATGACACATATCATGATGATGGATGATGTCCCCTTGCCAATGACATTTTCTATAATGATGGTTGATGTCACTCAGCTAATGACATTATTTGTGATGATGTCACTGTGTCAATGACAGTTGTTATGATGATGATGGGTGATGTTAGAGTCAACTGCGTATTGAAAAGTCCAAATTTTGTCATGTAGTCTATGTTAAACAATTTTTTTTCTGATACTTTTGTCTCTGAAAGTTTTAAATGAGAAACAGCAGTGGTTTGCGAAAGAGAATGCCAAATGGAAACTAAAGAAAATGCCAAATGGAAACTAATTAAAATGCCAAATGGAAACTAAGAAAATGCCAAATGGAAACAAAAGAAAATGTCAAATTCAAACTAATGAAAATACCAAATGGAAATGATTGAAAATGCCAAAATGAAATGAATCCAAATGCTAAATGGAAACTAAAGAAAATGCCAAATGGAAACAAAGAAAATGCCAAATGGAAACTAAAGAAAATGCCAAATGGAAACTAAATTTGTGAGGTAAAAGGTAATAATGAGTTGAGACAAAGATGAATAATCAATCTATTGACCTGTGCAAGTAACACATTTCCCTGAAGCCTTGGCTGGCAAACAGAGTGGTGGGTGTCTGAATTTTGACTTTTCAATCTGCAATATTGGTTTAGACATTATCAGTTAAATATCATTGGGTGAGTGATGTCAAAAACTTGACTGTGACTAAGGCTCCTAGACAGGTTGGTATAGCTTAGAAATTCCCTGAAGATGCCTGTGAAGCTAAGTATCTTGTTAATTGGGTGTGGCATATAATTGGACCTGACAGTAGCACTTGTCAAGCCAACATGTAGAAGACATAATGTTAACAGGAGGGTGACCTCATTTGCAGTATCAGTTGATGTTGAAAAACAGGTGATGATTTACAATGACAGTAGCAATATTGGTCATGTTGGGACTGTGAGTCACCCTGAATGCTTCTGTAATTGGTGGAAGAAAAAAAATGTTTCCATGCCATGGTAATTTGCAGCCTCTCAGGTACCTTCAACCCCATCAACAGGTCATTGATATATATGAACTAAAGTAATCTGACAATCTTACAGTGTTCAAAGCAGAATGTTTCAACTACCTAAGCATACAATATCTGACTAAATGTTTCATCAACATTTCTCCTTTATTCTTGTGTGTATGCATTAATAAGTCTATAAACATGTTATAATGATGTACATTTTGTAAGTTTTAAGTGAAACATTTGTGTGACATTATCCCACAAATTATTACACTCTTTTCTCTCTATAAATACATTGTACATGTATAGAATATTGTATACCCCTGAGGAACTTATGAGATTAGATAATATTTAGCTAAATAAGTTGTACCCCCCCCCCCCAAATTAAAGCCTTTGTTATTGTTGTCTTCATCATTGTTATTATTATCGATATTATTTTTTCAGTTTTGTGCTATGTGATTTGTCATTTATTATAATTATGTATTATGCTTGTAAATCATGTTTATTTAATGTCTTTATTGTTTTTTATGTAATATTGATAAAAAAGCTCATTAGGACTTATGTTTAATTGTTGTTTTAATCATGCCGTCTTTAAATGAATCTGTTCTTAAAGACGCATGTGTCATGTAACAAAAGGGTAGCATGTACCATTCTTGTTCTCTTGTAATAAAATGAATTTATGTGGCAAATGTTATCATTAGGGTGTAATTAGATATAATTATCATATTGGTTTTAATAAGCAAAATTTTATTTGTTGTAAAAACAAATACAGCACTCCCTCATTATAATGCTGTCCATATGAGCCATGTAGTATACTGGCTTTTAATGAAGTACACTATATATATAATTTGACTACAGTGTACTGTACAATGTAATAAAATGGGATCCATGACCATACATGTACATGCATTGTCAAAGGAACTGTGTTATAATGAAGTACACTATGCATATAATTTGACTACAGTGTACTGTACTATTGTACAATGTAATAAAATGGGATCCATGACCATACATGCATTGTCAAAGGAACTGCGTTATAATGAAGGGCCTTATAGTGTGGGAATGATGTACCAATATTCTCCTGCAGAAAAACTCTAAAATTTAGAATTGAATCTCTATTTCATTCATTCTTTAATTATATGAACAACATTCATGGATAATTATAACATTAGAGCAGAGTCCAAATATGTTTTCCTTAATAATTGATAAGAAAGAACACACAAACCACATTCCCAAGCCTACATATAGTTTTCTAATTTTAATATTTTTAAAGTGTAATTTCAATTTTCCATTTTTACTGATACACTCTTACAGAACAAGTAGTGTGGTTTTGTATTGATTTTAGCAAGGGGAAAAATAAAATACCTGGTAGTTTGAAATGTAATTATAGATGCAGTGTTGTATATGGAAGCAACCCAAGCCATAAGACTATTAGGTTACTGATCGAAATGGGATGTTTTGCAGCAATGCTTACACCTATTGTGTTGTGTCAATTTAAGCTCAAAGTCAAGTAGAACAATCCCATATTTGGTGAAGGGAATAAAAACCTTAATTTTAGTCCATGCAAATGTAACTGCTCCATACTGCACTAAAATAGTATTAAACTGGATGATTAAAATTTGCAGGATTAAAAATCGACTATATATTAACATCATATTTCAGGCCTTGAATATAATTTGAAACTGCTACTAGATTGTCTAGCAGGGCATGAGACCATAATGCAACCTTCATTTCTTGTCATGTATCCAGAATAAAGCTGCTTGCCCTTCTGGCAGTCATCAGGGCAAGCATGCACAAAGATTGTTCTGGCACTCATTAGGGCAAGCATGCAAGTAGATTGTTCTGGCACTCATCAGGGCAAGTATGCAAGTAGATTGTTCTGGCACTCATTAGGGCAAGCATACAAAAAGATTGTTCTGGCACTCATCAGGGCAAGCATGCAAGTAGATTGTTCTGGCACTCATTAGGGCAAGCATGCAAGTAGATTGTTCTGGCACTCATCAGGGCAAGCATGCAAGTAGATTGTTCTGGCACTCATCAGGGCAAGCATGCAAGTAGATTGTTCTGGCACTCATTAGGGCAAGCATACAAAAAGATTGTTCTGGCACTCATTAGGGCAAGCATGCAAGTAGATTGTTCTGGCACTCATTAGGGCAAGCATGCAAGTAGATTGTTCTGGCACTCATCAGGGCAAGCATGCAGGTAGATTGTTCTGGCACTCATTAGGGCAAGCATACAAAAAGATTGTTCTGGCACTCATTAGGGCAAGCATGCCAGTAGATTGTTCTGGCACTCATTAGGGCAAGCATACAAAAAGATTGTTCTGGCACTCATCAGGGCAAGCATGCAAGTAGATTGTTCTGGCACTCATTAGGGCAAGCATACAAAAAGATTGTTCTGGCACTCATCAGGGCAATCATGCAAGTAGATTGTTCTGGCACTCATTAGGGCAAGCATACAAAAAGATTGTTCTGGCACTTATCAGGGCAAGCATGCAAGTAGATTGTTCTGGCACTCATTAGGGCAAACATACAAAAAGATTGTTCTGGCACTCATTAGAGCAAGCATGCAAGTAGATTGTTCTGGCACTCATTAGGGCAAGCATGCAAGTAGATTGTTCTGGCACTCATTAGGGCAAGCATACAAAAAGATTGTTCTGGCACTCATCAGGGCAAGCATGCAAGTAGATTGTTCTGGCACTCATTAGGGCAAGCATACAAAAAGATTGTTCTGGCACTCATTAGAGCAAGCATGCAAGTAGATTGTTCTGGCACTCATTAGGGCAAGCATGCAAGTAGATTGTTCTGGCACTCATTAGGGCAAGCATACAAAAAGATTGTTCTGGCACTCATCAGGGCAAGCATGCAAGTAGATTGTTCTGGCACTCATTAGGGCAAGCATGCAAGTAGATTGTTCTGGCACTCATCAGGGCAAGCATACAAAAAGATTGTTCTGGCACTCATTAGGGCAAGCAGGCAAGTAGATTGTTCTGGCACTCATCAGGGCAAGCATGCAGGTAGATTGTTCTTGCACTCATCAGGGCATGCATGCAAGTCGATTGTTCTGGCATTCATCAGCACAAGCAAGCAAGTAGATTTATTGAGTTTTACATTATCACCATTATGACATAATAATACTCCTTGTGATGTAAAGCTACACAGAATGACATTTAAATGCAATCTTATATTTTTAAATTTGTGATGTAAATGTAAATGTAGTTTTACTGTCTTAAATGTCCTTTTACTAACTACATGTCACAGTGACCATTTTCATACTTAAGTAAGTTTTCTATATTTTTGTAATTAGCTCCATTTCTTGTCCATTTTTTGAAGTACCTGTAGGTAGACTCTACATATGTACATGAACTATATATTTTTATACTGGTATGAAATTTAATTTGTGTAGTCATCTGAAGGGTAACACAAATACATCCAAAAGTAGGTAACAGTGACCTCATTTTAAAATTCCAGTATTTGTACAATTTTTGCATGAACCTCCATGTCTAAAATTTTAGGTATATCAGTTGTAGAAATATCATCTTTAATCAATTTACCCAGAATGTGTACAAAGGTAATACTATACTAACTGGAATCAATTGCATTGCTAATCAGAGTATAATGCCACTGTTAAACTTGATGGGCAATAATCATTTGATATTTGTTTATCCTTCTGTAACCAGACTGACTGTCTGCCATAACAAGGCTTACTGATACATCATTTATCAGATAGATAAGAATACTTGGACACATTACACTACACAGTGGGTGTGATGATGATGATGATGTCTGCAGAGGTTTATCTCTTCAGGAAATTTCAACACTGGTTGAAATAGGAGTAATAATGCTTGTAAATAAAGGATGTCACAGTGACCCCACTGGGCCAAAGGACCAGTTGGCAAAGACATGATGAGTTTACATGATTCTCATAAATTTTAAACTTAATGAAAGTTTTCAATCTAGATCATAGAACTTTCTAAAAAAGATACTTTTATCATAATCTCCAGCAGTTTGGGCACTGATTTATGTATTAAGCCTTAGAAAAGACTAGCTATCAGTGTATTCTAATTGAGATACCCTCATTACTGTACAAATGAGGGTATCTCAAGAAACCAAATTTGTACTTGCTTTATAAACAAATTTGGTTTCTTCATAAAGAGTTTCATTATAAAGTATAATTTATCAAAATCTCTCTGTAATGGTTAATATACAGTCCCTGATTAGGTCAATGCATAGTCTCTCTAATCACAGGAAGATTGTAATTTCTGAAACCTCCAGCACTGGCAAGCAGATTTTGAATCCATATTCCAGAACATCAAAGCCTTTCATCAATGGCCACACTAACTCATTTGTTGGCTAGCTGTCAGCTTCCATTGGTTGCTGTCCATACTTACATAATGACCACATCATTCATTTTCAACCAGCCAGAAAATGGGTTTCACATTTTCCACATTGTTCAACAGCTCCCTATATTTTTTTAATTGTTTACAAGGAAGATTGAACTTGTCATGAAACATTATGTAAATTGTTTCCCACAGAAAATAGACAGTAAATGTTGAGAGCAAATGATTTAAGTTCAAAATTTGTTTATGATTAGTAAAGTTACGTTCCTTTTTAGGATTGTATCACCAGTGAGAGTATAAGGACCTAATTTTTTTCCCCAACATGATAGTAAATAATGTCCATGTACTTATATATAGTCAAGTTCTTGAAGAGAAGGAAAAATTTGAGGTAAATTCAGTTGTTATGGAAGATATGGCTGATATAAAATTGACAGAATAACAAAGTTTCTACAAAGAAAATTAAATAATATTTCAACCAAGGGGTAGTAAATAACTTGTGATTGATGAAAGAATAGTTGTGTTTTTGCTTCTGTATTGCAAGGAGAAAATAATGAAAGTTATAGAAATAGGAAAATGAAATACTTAATTAAGCTTTTCCAAGCACAGAGATAAATTTCTTTTTTTTCAGAATAGAGATGTTATCATTACTTATCATGTATCACCATGATGAAGCATTGTTGTTAGATTCAGAGTGACAATGATAACAGCAAAAATTATCAGCAATTTGAGATCTCCCCCCACCATCTTCGGCCCATGTAAATCCATTTCCAATTTACTGCAATATAGAGTACCAATAGTAGCATGTTTACCATAATCAACTGTGTCCTCAGCATTAGTACATTTCAGTTGAAACATGTTTGACAGATATAAACAGCAACAGTCAGTGGAAAAAACGATAACAATAGAATTTTCTGCAAGCTGTAAACTTCGCCTTGATATGTGTCTTTTTAGTGGACTTTTTAGTGTGGATGGCTCATTGCTAATGTAAACATGATATTATCACGGCAGTATCGTTTATCATTTTTTTTAAAATGGCAATATCACGATAACAGTTTTAAACTCGTGATAACATCATTGGTTCAAAATGATTGACAACAAAGTTTTACCTTTGTAATTTTTTTCTCACCACACTGGAAGAGTTTCCTTGCAAGTGAAGCTTGCCTTAGCAGCAGTCACCTCCATATAAAGGAAACCTGCTTATAGAGGATACTTGTTTCCAAGCCTCTTGTCTTATGTTTACTTACAGATTTCACCTGCATATCAAGGAAACTCACTTATAGAGGATAATTGCTACCAAGCCTATTGTCTTACAGATTTCACCTGTATATAAAGGAAACCTGATTATAGAGGATAATTGTTTCCAAGCCTCTTGTCTTATGTTTACTTACAAATTTCACCTGTATATAAAGGACACCTGGTGAGGTTGCTCATTAAGGACACAATTTTGTGGTGCCTAATTTGCCTTTAATGAAAAATTTTGCTGTATACTTATTCAAACCAAAATTAACTTTACAGATTATCAATTTTGGAATGATTACTTGTTTAGGTCCATTATGATTGCTGCAAAAACCACCCTGTTTTACAGTGTTTCCAGAACTTAATTGAATTGAAAAGTGACATGAGTAATAGTGTGGATTTGTGAATAAAGCTGTAGTTCCATATATATATATAATAAAGCCTTCTTCCACATCAATAACGTAGTAGGAATACTCTAAAAAAACATCATGGCACTTGTTGTTTTCCAAAAATTCAATGCCATTAGTTAAAAACTTGCTCACTCATTTCCGTTGCCACATTTTCACAGAGCTAAATTCAGGAAGCTGAAAATCAATGGTATAATCAGGAGAAGTCTGTCTCAAAAATACAGACTGGTTCCAACTCTAAGTTAAAACCATGTCACGTAAGTTAGGCACATAGCAGTTATTGATCAAGCATAAAATGCAGCCATTTTCCTGTATATATTTTTTCATGTGTCTATTTTTTCAGTCAGCTGCAGCCAATGAATTTGAGGACGGATAGTCAGTTTAAGATTTATTGGGATGAGAGATGTTTTTGGCTTGATTACCAGCATGACATAAAGTATAGATTTTGTCTGAGTAGCTATAAAAGTACACCATAATGCATATTTGTTTAAATTCTTCAAGTTGGTCTTGAGAGTAAGTGATACTGAATATCAGTACATGTTAATTTCTTTGACTTTATCCTTGCCTGCATGAAAAAAGTACTTCGACAGTCATTTGCTTTGTTTCCAAATTCATCTACTTTTGTTTTCCTGGAATTGGCAGTTCAGTCAATCATATTCATATATATATTCAAGTTGTTTGTAATTGTGGTGACATGCTGCATATTGTTACTACATTGCTGTGATACTAGCTTTCAAGACTGGATATTCTTTACTTACATTAACTTTTAGAATCATTTTCCACTGGCAATGACATTGTTGTTGTGATCAATGAGACTTAGGCATCATTTTCCACTGGCAGTGACATTTGTTGTTGTGATCAGTGAGACTTAGGCATAATTTTCCACTGGTAGTGACATTGTTGTTGTCAACAGTTTTAAGAGTCTTTGTTAAACTTTTTTTCTCAGCCCTCACATGTGGCTTACCCATAGGTAGAGGCAGAAGTCTATACATTTTGGTATTGCTCTATCCAATATGATTTTCCTCTCTGCATGACAAGTAAAGTGTCCATGGCAAATTTTCATCAAGCTTCATAGGTAGGCTACTCTTGGGCAGAAGCAGTTCTCTATTGATTCTGAGGCTGAGAGGTGAAAGGTCAAGGTCATTGCAACCAGCATTGTAATTCTTTTTTTCTTTCCACTCAATAGGTAAAGTTTCCTGGGTCCAATTTTCATCAGACTTTATATGTAGTCTGCACTTGGGCAGAGGCACCTCCCTCTTCAGTCTTGAAGCCAGAGGGTAGAGGTCAAGGTCACAGGAGCTAAGAATAGTATTTTTTGTTCAACATAATAAGTCTACTTTCCTCAAGTTTCCCTGCATCTTTTTTTCATCAACTTTTGTCAATAGTTACATTACATTTGAGAAAGGACATCTTCCTATCGAGTCTGCGATCAATAGATTAAAGATCAGGGTTACTGGACATGAAAATGAAAAATTATGTTAATTTTACATTTGTAATAACTATGGTTGGTTGTATGATCAGTCATTCTTCTGATGTCTATTTTATAAGTAGGTTACAGTTGTTTGATTTTGATAATTGAACAGGAATTATGATGGAGAACAGAGAAGCTTCATTTTCTTCGAAAACTAATTAACTTTACAAGTTTCCTAATGATGCATTTCTATTCATTTCCAAAATATTCAATATCAAAACACCATTAGGACCCCACATTAAGATATAGGAGCCTTATAGTAATTATCTTTTCCATCTGTCCATCAGTCTGTCTGTCCACGCATTCATACTTCTTGTAACCAGCATAGCTCTGTAACCCTTACACATTATTGGATGCCATTTTGGTAGGTGTATTGCCTATTATATGTAGATATGGCTTTTTAAGATTGTGTCTTTTCAGGTCTAGGTGTGACAGAATTATTTCCCTTTTTTCCATCAATATTACTTCTCCACTACAGCAGATCCTTGTAACTAGAATAACTCAGAAAACATATAACATTTTCTGATGCAAGTTTGTGTGGACATTGTCTCATAGACCAAGATGTGCCTTTTCTGGATTTTGTCTATTCAACTCCATTTTAGATAGAGTTATGGCCCTTGACAATTAACTTAACATCTTCACATGAGATGTTGCTTGTAACCAGCATTACTCTGCAACTTTTACACATAACTCATTGTGAATTGGTAGGTGAATTGTCTCTTACATGTAGATGTGCCTTTAAAGGGATTTGTCTTTCGCTTCCAATTTTGATGGACCTATTGCCCTTTTCCCATCAATATTAAATCTTCGCAACAGCAGATCCTTGTAACCAGCATAGTTCAAGAGCTAATCAACATATCTTATTGTTTGGTGTGTCTCAAGACCTAGATATGCCTTTTATGGGTTTTATCTCATCAACTCTGTTTTGGATAGAGTTATGGCCCTTGATAACTTCATCTCTTCACATGAGATGTTGCTTGTTACCAGCATAGCTCAAGAACCATTCAGCATATTCTGATTAAATTTGGTGTGAATATTGTCTCATAGATTTACATGTACATTTTATGGGTTTAATCTTATTTGTAAGAGTTAAGGCTGCCTGATTGCTCATCGTCGAGACTTTGGTTTCTGCATAATAACTTCGCCAAAATTGGTTGGATTTCAGCCAAAGTTTGCACGTGGCTTCAGACTGAAGAAACCTTAAGTGATTGATGTCCAGCATTCCATAACATCATTTACAGGATTTATGGCTTTGTTGCATTTCAACCAAGTTTGGCAAGCAGCTTTATATTGATGAGACACTGAATGAGTTTAATTTCAAATATTCTACATTATCATTTTGAATAGTTCTGATCCCAGATTGCTGATCCTTCTAAATTTTATTTTCACAGCATACCTGTAGTAAGGAATATTGAATTTCAGCAAATTTATCATACACCTTTATATTGATGAGACCTTGAATGAGTTGGATTTTCAAGATTTCACATGATCATTTAGAAGAGTTATTGCACCAGAATGCCCATCTTCTCCAAACTTTGGTTTTCCAACAGAAGTTCTTCTGTTTAAACCCCTACAGAGCAAATTGTAGAGCATGGAACCCTTTGTGATAAAACCCATCATTACAAGTTCCAGTTTTGCTACTTATTTTATGTGGCAGAAAGTGATTTCAGCAATTATTGTCTCATTTTAACAACAACAAAAATAGAGGAACAGATGTTTCATTTTACAAGCTCTGCACCCAGATAATGATAATGCTGTGAACAATTGACGAGAGCACATGATGAAATAATTTCCTTGTCTTATCTTGGCATAAAATCCCAAAGTGACATCCCCTGCCAACTTCAAAATTTGAATTTTATGAAGACAAAGTCATCAATTAGCTCATTAGTTGTTTATGCTTGTACATGTGTTAAATTATTTTCTCTGTTATAAAGTTTATCATTATCAAATAGTTTGTGATTCTGAGCTTGCAACATTACATGTAACACTGTGGAAATAGCAGTCCATTTGTCATACAGTATATGTACGGTAAAATCTGTATACAAAATAACCAGCTAAAATAATGAATACTTGGTCCTTTCATATGCAGAGAATTATGTACATGTATTAATTATGCATAAATGGGACCTATTATACTTCACTTTTATATGCAGGTGGTTTCAGCATTCAGGTTATTGCTTTAGCAGGTTTGCAATAAGTCACACAAGGATGGCCACTATTGCCATCATAATGCTAAGCACTAATCAACCTACACTTCCTTTGCAGATCATAGTCCATACCATATGACAACCTATTTCTTGCCAAGGTTGAGACCCCGATATGCTGGAAATGGTGAGATGATATATCATCGTGTATTGCTGTTTTGACCTTAGCATGTATTAGAGAGTTTACTGGGGTGACTGAGAATTGTGCTTTCAATGGGCTCATTATTTTTAACAGATAAATCATGAATTGGGGATGAAACATTTGGGATTAAATTTCAGGACATTGGAATTTATGATTTGTTAAGTAATTAATTTGTGTAATGGGGGCCATTTATGTTTAGTTTGAGGCCTATTTTAGGTTCCAGGGGACTTCGACAAATCTCTGATACATGTATTACAAACAAGTACATATGATAACCGTGTTATCTCATCATTGCAGCTAATAGAGATAATTGCATCCAATGCTTTTACAACATAGAATCCCTTGAGATTTTAGTCTTTCCACATAAAAGGCTGTAACAGAGTTGTAATGTTTGTTATGTCTTTAGAGGAAAAATATTCAAACCCTAGAAAACTTGTAAAAGATAATGCGTAATTTGATGATGGATCTTGGTACATCATGGTTATTGTATATTCAATAGTTAGAGATGTCTAGATCTGATGGTTCTTCCATTTATACTAAAAGCAATCAACAGAAGAAACTTACATGAGGTACATAGTGCATAATATCCTTGTTCCTTTCATTCTTGTCTATTTCCTCCGGGATAGCCAGAAATTATTGTTTGTTGTGGACAAAGTGCAGAAATCAGCTGAAGCCACTATCCCTTAGTCGTATCAGGTGATGCTGAGATGAGCAAAAATGAGATGGATATTGAATTACCATATTTGGTCATATAAGATAGCCAGAACTCTTGATTCAGTATTGTGTATATGTAGAGCATATTTTTGTTTCCTAGAATAATACCAGATATATTTTGTTGTGTGGTACAAAGCCACTTGTTAAAATATCATGTTTTTTGTACCACACGATTAAATATATCTGATATTTACGTATGAAAAGAACAAAACTTGTATACCAAACTTCCTGACACAAAACTTAGAAGGTTAAACTCACTCTTCAGCACACCACCTCCACCCCTCTTTTTGTAAATTCACCTACTTTCAACCATACCCATAGGCTGATAATACAAAAATCAGCAGTTTAAGAGAGTGTTGGGATTGAGATGACCTAATCTGTTGTAATAAATTACATTTTTTAACTTTCTAAGCTATTTTACTATATCCAACCACAAAGTAAGTCTGATTCAACAGTGTAGCACAGCTGGTTTATCATTGTTGTCAAGGTAGTAAGGGAAATAACTTCATACAGACACAAATGGTTCAATTCAGATTTCTTCAGCAAAAGATAATTTCCATGCCTGAAATGAAATGCAGTTCTCATTTATTGGTTCCAGCTCACAAGTGCTCATTTTTTCTGCTGCAGATATAACTTCTGTAGGCACACACAATCAAATGTTGCATGACAATGGGAAATCTTGTATTTTCACATGTAAAAATATAAGGATATATTTTTCACAATGTGAAAATATAGGATTTAAAACTATATGAAAATTATTTCACCAATAATTTTCTGCATTTGACATTTAAGTATATCAATAGTAGTACAAAATTTTTGATCTTCATTTCAAAACAAAATATTAATAAACAATACAAAAAATTGCAGACTTCGCAAGAACAATTATTTTTAACAAAAATTTGTCTTAAAAATTATTAAAAAAAGAAACCATACCATACATCAGGTGGTTTTATTATAATATAATTATTAGACATTTTTATACATCTATATTCATTCATTTATTTGCAAATAAAGATTATGTTGCAATATATGTTACAATAACTAAATTCATGTAATTTCATGATGCCACAAAAGCATGATTTACAGTACATGTAGTTTTATCAGAAGATTGTAGTGCAGAAAGTTACCGATTTCGCTCACTTATAAGTCGAGTCCAACTGCAAACTGCACAGACTCAGATCTGCTGTCACATAATGCACCATCAGATCTGGGTCCATGCAGTTTGTTAGGAGTAATCAGTAGAACAAACAAGATAGACCTTGATCTGCCACTGCATTATGCTACGGCCAATCAGGTTCTCTGTTGTTTGCAGTTGGACTAGACTTACAAGTGAGTGTATATGGTGCTCTTTTCATTGTATCATATTTATTAAGGAAACTAGAAGGCTGACTTTTAGACTTTCTTTTGTCCTTGAACTGTTTGACGATTGGTTCATTGTAGTAAAGAACTGTTTGACGATTGGTTCATTGTAGTAAAGAACTGTTTGACGATTGGTTCATTGTAGTAAAGAAATTGTGATGTCATCCAAGAAATAGTTGGTTTCCTGCTGTTGAATGCACCAATACTGCATTACTAGGATTGGTCACCAAACATACCTGATTTTGACCAGATTATGGTCAGGCTATTAATCAATCAATCTAGCTAGCTAGCTAGCAAGTTAGCTATTCAATAAATAAATGAACAAAAATACATTTGTTTACTATTATCATTGTTATTATTATTATTATTATTATTATTATTATTATTATTATTATTATCTGATGTATATGTGAATATATTGTCTTTGTATATCATAGAGAAATTTTACAATTTTATTTTCTGCAATCCATATCTGTGTATCATAGAGAAATTTAAAAATTTTGTTTTCTACAATCCGTATGTGTTTATTATAATAACTTCAGGAATAATTAGAGGGCATGCTGAGGATATAATGAAGTACAGCATGGGGTAATCAACACACTGGTCTGCGGATCTTTTTGTCATAGACAACAATATGGATGCCACATTGAATACAAACCTCTGAGGTCCTTAACAGGAAATAATAATGGACCCCATTATAAGACCCTATTTGCTGGAACCTGAACCTTACAATTAGAACATCGGATGTTATTAGGCATGTACAGAAGGGTTGAATCCCCAGACAGCCATTGTTCATAACAAAATTATTCAGTGATAAAATTTGATGTTTTGCTCACTGACAAACAATGACTAAAAAACATAAAGGCTGTATACTCAAGGGTGCTGTCTCTGTCATTCTTATTAGATTCATTATTAGATTCATCTTGATGTTTTAGGTTATGTCTCTTTTTGATTAACTTAATTACATTTTGATTATGTTAGAGTCATGGATCTTGACTGGTCAGTTAAATTTGCAATGCCTGAATATTTACTGAGAAAATATAAAGGAACGTGTTCAGTACATGAAATTAAAACTGTTTAATAAAAAGCCTCTAAATTAGGCAGGTTTTTGTCCCATAGGGAAAAAAAAAAAGATTTAGGAGATTTAAAAACAAAAAGGGTGCTATTTACTTCATAAACATTCATACTAAAGTCTTTCCTTGGAAAACTTCTTGAAGTTTAGCATGGTTCATACTTGAATTTGATGTCTGGTCTTGAGAAACCCTTGAAAATTAGAAAAAGTGGAAAAAGCCCATGAAAAGTTCTTAAATTTGCATTAAAAGGCCTTGATTTTCGCTAATATTTGATGTATAAACTATTCAGTGTTTCATTTTTACCAATTTAATTTTTTTTGTGGAAACCTGAGCATTAACAATCATTTGAATCCTTCATTTTTATCACACATTATACTTTTTTTGGACACCCAAAATATAGTTCTGGTGTTATACTATTTGTAAACCAGTCAATGCAAATGGCAGATGACGCATGATGATCATTGACTTCATCATCTGCTTTAATGATGGGGAAAATGTCTGTTCAGTCACAAATGGATTCTGGGTTCTAAAGACACATGGATTCAAGAGTTCAAAGGGGATAAGTCCATGACAATGTGTGTTTTGTGTAACAAGTTTATATATTTGGGGAATTGATGGAGTATGCTTTTTCCTTGCATATGAGAAGTTAAAAAACAGCAATCATTAGCTAGCATGTTGGAATCCTTTGAACATTCATTGATGACTTCTTTGCTTAAGATAGATTTTGAGAAAAATAATATCAGTCAACTACAAATCCCCCTCCTGATGCAGCTGGTGATCAAAACCCATATTTGGGCCAGATCTCCCTCCCAAGCAATCACAGTTAAAGCTGACAGCCTCAGTAAGTAGGCAGAGGCCTCATTGCAACTAACATTTGTTACCATTCAGACAAACTGTCTTTGGAAAAAATCTAACATAAATGCCCAGGAATTAAATAATCTGGAAGAAAAATTGAATGATATGGTAAAATCCTCAAAGAAGTAAAATTTAGACATTGGACATAGCTTGGAAGAAAGAATATACTGCTTTGACAAAGTACATATGCAACTTGAAAATTAGTAATGACAGTAACTTTTGTTGTATATGTTGATGTTTATATTTCAAGACCTGAATTTTTCACACTCTGTTGAATAATTTGGAAGATGGACTTAATACAAAAGCAATAAAAGAGGTTGCAGAATTTGACTTTAAATGTGGGTATGTTAATTTCAGCAAGCTCTTGAAAAAATTGTAACACGCCCTTGAAAAGTCCTTAAATTTGGTCCTCAGATTTTTTTTATTACTATGGTTTAGAAATTGGTTTGGTCATTTATGGGAAACTTGTTGCCTTCATTGTTCTTTTGGGGGGAAAAATTCTCCAACATTCTTTTTTTAAAAATAGATTTCCAACATTATTAAAACTTATTTCCAGCATTTACATGTACCTCCCAAGCTTTCAACAGTTTTGTACAGTTATAAACCTTTCGTATGACTCTGATGATTTTATTAAGCAAGCCAGGATATCAGTTTTGTACAGTTATAAACCTTTCGTATGACTCTGATGATTTTATTAAGCAAGCTAGGATATCAGTTTTGTACAGTTATAAACCTTTCGTATGACTCTGATGATTTTATTAAGCAAGCCAGGATATCAGTTGCTTACATCCTTAAAATATTTGAGTTAATGAAATCAACTGTAAAAAAATCAGTTTGAAAATGCAACTTTATCATATGTATACTTGACTGTGCAAAAGCATAAACTAATTAATTTTTGCAGAAGTTGAACCCTTTTTATGCATTTTACACCATAGTACAGCTATAATTGTAAAGAATAAAGTTCATGATAATATACTAGTGTACACATGTACAGATTCAATTAATTGTTATCTCAGTAGTCATTCTTTTGGTGCAAAAGTCAAACAGTGTTATTGATTTTAAAAAATGTCTCCTATAACAGCAGTATCAACTAAAGCAGTCTACATTTTACAAATGTTTCATATATAAAAACTTATTTGGTACCCCAGAATGATTAACATACTTTGTGAGAATACTATGCTATTATTCCACACTTTTCAAAGAAACAAAAGCATAGGCTGTGTGGTGCTGTTCTGCTCATTTCTTCATGCATGGGAAATGATTTGAAATACTCTGCAAACGTTAACAATGGTTAGTAGCATGGGGTGAGGGACTGCATTGCATGGGGTGAGGGACAGCATTGCATGGGGTTCAGCAAACATAGTTGACTAAAGCATGAGAATATGTAGAATTCTAGATAAGAATATCTGCAAATAAAAAAGAATTCAAATAATCCTAAGCTTTTAGCCCTTCTTGTCATAGACCAGAAGAGCTTATGAGATGGTCTGTTATCCATCATCTGTCATAAGTTGTATGGTGTCTGTCCATCCATTAGAACAAGTTTGTTATCGCTGGTCTTCCTATACTACTTGAGGATTGCCATGTAACTTTTCCCACACATATATGCCAAGGTCTACTAGGTCCTAATGAAAATGATGATGCTCAGACATCCAATATGGCTTCCACAGAGGCCATCTTGAAAATCTTGTTATTGCTACTCCTGCAAAATGGAAAGTCATATTAACATTGGATTTTCACCAGAAGACTTCTTATGATGTCTAGTTGGTCCTAAATGAAAATGGTTCCGATCTGATGTCCAATATGGCCACCATGGCAGTCATTTTGAAAATCTTGTTATCACTGCTCCTCCAGGATGGAAAGTCATCTTGAAATTGGGTTTTCAGCAGAAGACTTCTTATGATATCTAGTTGGTCCTAAATGAAAATGATGTTGCTCAGATATCCAATATGGCCAGCACAGCAGCCATTATGAAAATCATGTTATTGCTACTCCTGAATGGATGGTCATCTCAACATGGCGTTTTCACTCAAAGACTTCTTATGATGTCTAGTTGGTCCTAAATAAAAATAGTGCTGATCTGACATCAAATATGACCGCCATAGCAGCCATCTTAAAAATCCTGTTGTTGTTACTCCTCCTGAACAGAAAGTCATATCAGCATGGGGTTTTCCCCAGAAGACTTCTTATGATGACTGGTTGGTCCTGTATAAAAATGGTGCCAATCTGGTCTCTAATATGGCCACCATGGTAACCATTTTGAAGATATTGTTATTGCTACTCCTCCAAGATGGATGGTGATATCAACATGGGGTTTTCACCAAAGGAGTCCTTATGATGTTTAGTTGGTCCTAAATGAAAATGGTGTTGATCTGACATCCCATATGGCGCTGTGGCAGCCATCTTAAAAATCTTTTTATCACTACTCCTGAATGGATGGTCATATTCACATTTGGTTTCACCAAAAGACTTCTTATGATGTCAAGTTGGTTCTAAATGATAATGGTGTTGATCTTACATCCAATATGGCTGCCACACAGACTTATTTGAAAATCTTGTTATTGGTAAAAAATATCAGACATGGTTTCAACAGTCTGCATTTAAAAAGAAGAAATTGTCTTTTCTTAGATTCCTGAAAATTCTTTTTGGCCATTAGAGCTTAAGTCTCTGGAAGGGACTCTTGTTTCTTATAGCAATAAAGTTACTGCAGTGTGATAATATTATTTGGTTTAAAATGACTAATGAACAGATTTACTTACCTCGAAACACATAATTGAATTGCAAGGTACGTGTAGCTTACTGTTCCTCATCTCTTCGCTACATTCAATATATTGCTTGATCATCACAAGACAAATTATTAAAACACAAGCAAATGTTGGACATTGGGAGATAAATCTTCATCTACTTCACAACACCTGGTACCAATATATTCCAGCTGTCCCAGTTTGTTTTGGAACTCAAGCCTTTAAGCTCAAAAATGGTTTCCTCTTCAATCTTGAATTCCTTATCTGTATTAGCCCTCTGACCACTAGTTGTTGTAGCATAATGTATTGCTATAAAAAAAAAATTATTCAAGCAATAGCTAAAACATGAAACATATTGTGCATGTAGGTGACTTTTGTGATTTTGTCTTAAGATCTTATTTAGCATCATGTACTATTCATAATCCTTAAGATAATCTCTTTGGGAGTTGGTCATCAATTTGCCTGTCATATCAAACTTTAATTGCCTGGTATTTTACTCTGGGCACTAATTAATCTGGTGAAATCAAGGAGTCAATTCATTTTGAATGAGCTTGTTGAGTATGGGACTGTCTGCAGCCTGATGGTCCAGTATCCACAGGGATTGATAAAATGTATCCAAAATGCAAATGCATGATTTCCAAGACTTGTGTCTCATTTACAATATATTGGTACCCAGGACTGGATTGGTATAATCATACAGAGATGACTATATTTCTGTCATAGTTTCATGATTCCTTTGCAGTAGATTTGTACCCAGCATGCCTAAAGAGAAGACTATATCTTGTCAAAGCCTCATGGTTCCTTTAAAGTAGACTGGTACCCAGGATTTGTATACTCTTAAAGAGAAGACTTTATCTGGTCATAGGCTTCTGGTTCCTTTACAGTAGATTGGTACCCCAGGATTGGTATATTCCTAAAGAGAAGACTATATCTTGTCAAAGTTGCATGGTTCCTTTACAATAATTGGTACCCAGGATTGGTATATTCCTAAAGAGTAGACTATTTTTTGGCATAAACTCCTGGTTCCTTTACAGCAGATTGGTACCAAGGATTGGATTTTTGTAATCCTAAACAAAAGACTATATTTTGTCATAGGCTTATGGTGGCCTAAACTGTAAACCATTTAGGAAAGGCAAAAATCAGAAATAAATTTTCCAAACACAGCTCAGTTCTTTCTTGTATATATTGAGATTAAGTACTTGTGGCATGGTGGTGGTGGTGGTTGTGGTTATCGTTATCTAGAGGATGATCGACCTCGGTGTTATTGCCCGGATCGAGTAAATAATAATATAAATTGTGAAACTTATAGATGGAATGAATAGAGATCTGAGCAGATATATAGAACAAACTAAAACGAGCCCCCGTATATGAAATATAACAATTTAATCAATTACATAAACAACTGTGATAATGCATTACATTAGGAAGATACACTTCTTTTTGAAATAAATCATTCACCGAATTTTAAACACAAATATACTTATATAAATAGCCGATCTGTTTAAATGATAGAATTAATTCATCATAGAATCGAGTGAACAATCGAAGTCATTGCTTTGTACAGCTTCATAACCTGGTTTCCTCTGGTTCACCGTGCTGTTCAACTGGTTCCTTCGCTTTCTTCTCACTCTGACTATCTTGCCTCTGTTGGCCCTCAAACTTTGTGTGGGTAGGTGGATACGTAGGTATGTAGATACGTAGGTACGTGGATACGTCAGTGGATTACGTCAGTGGAGCTATTTCCCCTTTCAAAATAAACAGAGAAGCAACCTAAATCTTCTGTCAGATATCCTACTGGGAATAGATCATTACTCCACTCTCGTTATGTCAGATATTATCCTATCGGAAGTCAAACAGATACCAAAGGCTATCTGGTCAAGCCAAACATGGCAGGCCATAAACAAACAAACCTAGTTTCATAAGATTAATGTATTTCCTAACGGCTATTTCATCGCTGACTCACATTGACATCACACGAGACATAACAGTTCCGTTCTCGACTATACAAATGAATGAATGAAATTCATTACATGGCTTAACTACGTTAATTTCAGCGAATACACACATTCAAGTCTTTAGCGTCCATGAAATCTCACTTCATGGCTTAACAACGTTAATTTCAGTCGATACGCACTTAAGTTTTTATCATACATGAAATCATCTAAGATCGGTGAATTCACACGGATTCTCATACTCATATCAACTAAAGTAATGCATGAAATTCTTAAAATACATGATTCCTATAACACTCAAGACAACAAATTCAAACAATCTGTCAAACTTATATATAAGATCATTGTACGAATTCAGATAATGAACTCAAACACAGTTATACTCATATCAAGAAAATTGATCTACGAATTTATACAAATAAATTCATGCAAATATAAGTAAATAAATTCAAGCAAATAATTATATTGGTATCAACGAATTACATGAGATTGATGCAAATACCTTGTGCTTTCAAGCCTTGCTTGCTTCTACGGCCAGAATTGTGTCAGTCAACTTTCCAGACATCCAGTCCCTTGGATAATTGTTTTACAAGATAATTTCTTGCAAATTCAATCTCGGAGTCCCTTATACTCTCACGGAAAAAACGTAGACTGGCTAAATTTTTCGATGTGGCATATTAAAACTATGAAATTTCGTGTGGGAAACACGCCCCTTATTTAGTGTAGCCAATCAGGATTAAATATATCTACCGCCTTTTATAAATAGGCGCCAAAATTTGCGGTCATCCTGACCCTCTAGATTTCCAAATAACTGATTCTGGACAATCTCAACTCTGACATTTTCGATACAAAGATTG
This sequence comes from Margaritifera margaritifera, assembly GCA_029931535.1. Classification (NCBI taxonomy): domain Eukaryota; kingdom Metazoa; phylum Mollusca; class Bivalvia; order Unionida; family Margaritiferidae; genus Margaritifera; species Margaritifera margaritifera. The sequence continues at coordinate 4,760,114 of JAQPZY010001647.1, read as the reverse complement.
AGTTAACCTTTTCCCTTCCAGTTTCTCTGACTGTTAAATAAATGAATGCTTAATTAAAAATCGGTTCCTCTCACAACACAGACCTTAAAATCCTCGCAGCATAGCGATTAAATACGCACCCTTTCCTCATAAATCTAATTAATTGTTCTCTGTCCAAGTTAATGTTCTCTTTATAGATCGACAGAAATTTGCACCCTTACAGTACTATTAAAGTTGCTACACCTATTGAAGTGCATAATTTAATTTTTCTGTGATTTTAATTTGTTTGCATTCAGATTCTTTTTTTTTTTTTTACCTTTGCAAAAGTTAGGTCAGAGATGGTTTATTTTGTCACAGATTTTCCTTGTCATTCTCAGAGACAGATCCAGTTTGGTTTTGTTGGTTAGCACATTATTGGCATTATAACACATTATTGGCATTATAACACATTATTGGCATTATAACACATTATTGGCATTATAACACATTATTAACATTATAATGTGGATGAAATGGGAGCTAAGTGCCTTTCCCAAGCACACACTGAGACAGTCTACCTGGGTGAGTACTTAACCTGCAACCCTTGGGTTAAGAGTCTGACACTCTTCCAACTGAACTACTGCGGCTTCCTATCCAGTAATGTTTACTAAGTGGGTTTGAACTTGAAAAGGGTGGTTAGTTCATAAAAGATGGCAAATTGTTTCTGTTGTTTACTGAAAAGTGTAGTGTATTAACTGAAAATGGGCCAAATTCTTCTCTGGATCTGCCATTCTGTTTATTTTTTTCACCTACATTATTTTTTCTTTTTTTCTTTTATTTTGCTTTGTTATAATCATAGGCTTATTAAAGTTTCTTTTACCTATATGAATTTAAATATACAAACAAGCAATAGTTTTTTCATGCCTTCTGTTATTGATTTGTATTATTATATTATTTTCGTTTTGTAAGTCAAAAGCAGTTATTTACTCTTACTTCCAGCAGTTTCGTATGTATGCATCATTTTGTCAATACAGAGGCCAGAAAGTACCATCTACAGATTACTTGCTTCATTTTTTTAGTGCAGCTGTGGTGGCTCAGTGGTTGGTGTTTCAGATGCACAAATAGGCTGCAGGTTTGAATCCTGCTAAGAACAACCAGAGTCAACTGCTGAGGTGTGTCTCTTCGTGATGCACTTTACTGAACTCCCATTGCCTTGTCATAAAATACTGTTTCATATGCTGATATGCCACCAATCAACCAATCTTATTTTGGCTGTCTGTGTAAGTTTATTTAGTCCAATCAGGTATGGCTATAAAACAGTGTAGTTGTTAATAGTCTGCAGGCTTCTTCACTGATACAACATAATCAAATAGTCAGGAAGATGTGTACAATAACTATATCTTCTATAGTAGAGCTGAAATCCAGGACAAATTACAGAGTTAATTTAGATAATGGCTTACTTTCACACTATAACTTTACACTCTTTGGAGAGATAATTTTTAGTGCTGATTGATATTAATAGGTCTGCAATATATAATGGAACTTATTACAAGTTTTTAACCATTACCTTACTATGATAAGAAATGTGAAATTTTTATTTTCCCCCGATATATATTTTTTATGGCAGTCTGGTAGTAAGGATTATACATTGAAAAGCTGTAAAGACAAGAAAAAGAGAGAAATCATGGGTTAGGGTAAATACCAGTATGAAATTGTTTTTATCAGACTGAGGTGATGACAGCTTGTCACAGTTAACCAATATACTGTGCACTCTTTCACATTTGACCAGTTGACAGTATGCATCATACCACATTTGACTGAGTGGCATTACATTTTACATTTGACTGAGTGGCATTACATTTGACTGAGTGTCGCCTAACAATATGTTGAATATGGCATTGCATGTATTGTCGTCAATCAGTTGAATGCCATATAGTGCACATTATCTCATTTGAATATGATGTAGTTATTACTGTCTTGGTTGAATGCAACAGTCACTAATTGAATTTAGAGCACTGTGACCATTGCTTTACTGATTGCATGTGCCAACTCTTAAGGCTAATTGAAATGTTTTAATCATCATATCTTGTTACTTGATGGCCTTCATTTAAGCTCTAGCTAGATCCACACTTTTGCAGATACAGCACTCCCTCACTATAAGGCACTTCATATGCAGATACAGTACTCTCTCACTATATGGCACTTCATATGCAGATACAAAACTCCCTCACTATAAGGCACTTCATATGCAGATACAACACCCCTCACTATAAGGCACTTCATATGCAGATACAACACTCCCTCACTATAAGGCACTTCACATGCAGATACAGTATTCCCTCACTATAAGGCAATACAGATACAGATACAACACTCTCATTATAAGGTACTTCATATGCAGACACAGCACTCCCTCACTATAAGGTACTTCATTATAACATGCTTCCTTTTGTAAGGCATGTATGGTCATGAATCTCATTTTTGTTGTGTACCAGTAGTAGTAAAATTAGACGTATCAAGTTCTTAATTATAAGGTAGTTTCACTATAAGACTGTATACTATATGACTCCCATTGGCAGCTTTATATTGAGGGAGTGATGTATATGTTGATCAGACATGCCTGTCCATGTGTCTGTCTGTGCATCCATAAGACAGTCCTTGTAACATGAACTCAGATCTTCATCAGTTGAGAGGAGGTCATTGGTAAGATGTTTTATGGTGATGAGTTAGCTGATAAAGGTTTCAGATGCTGCCCTTGGGGGTGGGGGTGGGTGAGTATTGGGTATTTGGTTGTTGGTATTGGGTGGCAGTCATATTGCTTACTTTTTTTGCTTTTATTAATTATGCCAAATTAATACTAGGATCATTCAGCATTTATTGGTGGCTGAAAAATGTTTAAGAAATTTAAAGTAAACAAATTGCAACCTCCCTTAGGTAGCTAACTTCAGAATAGACAAAGGTTGTTTAGGAAGGTTACTTGTGTAGTGTCTTACTTATAAAAGTTTTAAGAGAGGAAATTAAGACAGTCTTTTTGTAAAGATTTTATTCCTTTCAGTTTTCCTTTCATATGGACTGCCTGTCTACAATGCTATGTGTGTATAGCTAGCTTAAAGTTACCATAGTTACCATATATTCTTGCTTATAAGTCAAGCCCAACCGCAAACTGCACTGACCCAGATCTGCCATTGCTTAATGTGCTGGCGAATCTGAGTCTATTCATTTTTGTTAGGAGTAATCAGTACAAAAAACAACACAGACCCTGATCTACCAGCACATTATGTGATGGCATATCTGGGTCTATGTTGTTTGCAGTTAGACTTGACTTATAAGCGAGTACAGACCATACCTTTCAGGCTATCTTGACCCATTCCATTCAGTGTTCTTATCTTCAGCCTATTTTTGTTTTTTCTGCACTGTTCATTTATTTTTGTGAGACCCAGTTGAAAAGAGAAAAGCCAATATATGATGATGCTAGCACTGATGGGCCATTACATGAAATGAGGGGTAGACATGTAGAGTTCATAAATACAGATAGATTTAAGGGAAAGATGGTCAGATCTTTCTGCATACTTAGCTTTCATAATTCATGGAAGCTCCTCAACTTGAGTGCTCACTTAAAATTGTCTGTGATATTCAATATAGTAAACAAACTCAGAAACAAAAGGTTGAGCAAATATATTTCATCATAGAACAAAATTGTAAAAAATGCTACCATACATACTCGTGTACAAGCAGGATCCAAATGCAAACAACATAGACCCTGATCTGCTGTCGCATAATGCACCGGCAGATCAGGGTCTATGTTGTTTTCTTCTACTGATTAGCCCTTACAAACTGCATAGACCCAGATCTGCTGGATTATTATGCGATGGCAGATCTGAGTCTATGCAGTTTGCAGTTGGTATTAGTTTATACGCGAGTATATACGGTAAATAATAAGACTGGTTAATGAAAATGTCAGAAAATGTAATATGGTTTATTGGTATAGTTTGAGACACCATTCATTGTGCACAAGCATAGGTTGATAAGGGTCTCCAAATATACGGCCAGGACATTTGGTTTCAGGTTAGTGCTTCTTTGGATGTTTATATGAAGAAGATTATTTCCAAGGGAATTTTACAAAGTATAAGTGCATAAAATGTGTTGTACTGCTCTACTGTTTGCACAAACAAATTAAAAGTAATGGTTTATGGGTAGTATGGAATTTTTCAAAAAGTTTTCAATAAAAATATGATATCATAGAAGTTGAAATTAATTAACAAGCATTTACTTAAGCAGGATTTTTCATGTATGTATGAAAAATACAGCCCATATTCATGGAAAGCAGTTTACAGAGGTAAAAAGGTGGCAGCCACCACAGGCCTCCAAGAATATAATATGTTACACTGTGTTGTCTGTAATTTTGTGTACATGCTTTATTGCTTATTTTTGTGGTGTACAAATAATAATAGCTTTCTTAAGTACAGTTGTGCCTGAGTGTACATCACAAATGTGATATCCAAAGGATGGTACTAATGGTAAGCATTCTTACCTTTATTTGACTAGTGGGCATAATAGTTTAACACTACCATCAGACTGCATGGTGTACCCAAGGTTCTGAACCATTGTCTCTCATGTAAATCTTAATATTATGGTGACTTAGAGCATTATATGCCGTCTGCATCTTTTCACGGTGGTGTACTTGTGCCATGTGCAACAGTAGCTACAGCGTTCAGTATTTGTTATAAGAAAAGAGTTGACTGTACTAAAACTTAGAGGATAAAAATAATTCTGGTTTCTGTAAATTGATGGTGTAAGAAAAGTTATTGGGTATGAAACATTACTGACAATAGAGTAATATAAATCACACATGCATGTAATGCCAGAAACAATAACATTTTGTTTGCCACTCCTTGTGCAATTTTTTGTTTGCATTTATGGAAAAAGGCTTCAGAATAAACAATTTGTTTTATTAACTAGTGGGCATAATAGTTCAATACTAATGACAAATCCTGCAGATGTGTTTTGTGCCAAATTAGTAGGAATGATATGGAAGTTTTGTATCTATTCATTTATATGAAGAAAGGTAGAATTATTTGGATGACTGTCTATTCATTTATATGAAGAAAGGTAGAATGTATTTGGATGACTGTCTCAGCTGTAGAAGGGACAGAATACTTGATATATGACTCAACATAAATTGCATTAAATTACTTCTGATGTTGAACTAATTTGGTGATCTAAATTACCACACTACAACATTGTTTCCTGTTAGTAAAATGTCAGAGGAATAGAGTGTAATCTCTGACCAACTTTAAGTTTGTTAACCTTTTGGAAAAATATGCAATTTAGCTAACTTTGAAAGTATTAGATTAATTCAGGGATAATTTTTTTTATTATACTCAGTGACACTTTAAATTCTATGGTACTGTAGTAGTAGTAGTATTAGTACACTGTAGTAGCTCATTTTTGGATATGTAAATCATACAATTGCAGAACTTCATGTTTTTAGTCCTTCATTCCTATTAATTCAGAGGAATATGTTCATCCATAAATACTCTGATTCAGATAGATGCTTTAAGTTGCATGGTAAATTGATGATGCATAACAATAAGAAGTACGAAAAAATCATTGATTTAAAAATATAAAAAACAACATAAAATGTCAAAAATGCAACAACACGAAGGTTAGGGCCTGCATATGGAACCCACGATCAAAGCATTGCTGAAAATTTTAACCAAAACCTTAACAAACTGTTTATAAAAATACTGCAGCAGACAGAAAAATGATTATATCTATACCCACTAACATGGGCTTGACAGTAAAATCATTAAATTTCATAATTTGTTTTTTTCGGGTACAAGTTAGCATTTGGACAATATATAATATATTTAAATGTAACCTAAAATTCACAAGCTTTGACATGCTTATACTGACTCCAAGATGTTAGGATTAGTACAGAAATCCCACACTATAATGCATTATTGTGTAACATTGTTTCAAATATAAAAACTGCTTTATCAATGGAATTATATTAATTGGTGATTTTTATTTTTCAAATTGCTACCTGATGTATTTTACTTAATTTTAGTTCTTGATTTATTTTAACCCAAAATAATGTGACTTCACATAATACATACTTTATCTTAATATCGTCTTTGTACAAATTTGTACCCATTATTGTATACTGTCTATACTCGCATATAAGTTGGATCCAATTGCAAACTGCATAGACCCAGATCTGACATCACAAAGTACAATGGCATATCTGGGTCTATGCAGTTTATTAGGAGTAATGAGTAGAACAAATAACACAGACCCCGATCTTTTGGCACATTATGTGACAGCAGATCAGGGTATATGTTGTTTGCAGTTGGATCCAATTTATAAGCAAGTATATACAGAACTTGGTTTATGATATACCCCAGTATGGGGGATTTCACCCATGAATTGGTATGTTCTTAATTATGATTCTTCTGAAAAGCATTATTTCGAGGGACCACTGTAACTGCAAAATGTCCTTAGCCCACAATATTTCTTTTCTTTTTGATTATATAGTCTAATGCATGCTTTGATCATGTGCTGATGTATAATGACCAAAGTTGTCACAGATTTATCTAACTTTATTACTATGGAATTCCATACTTTTCTCTTTATTTCAATACAGTATATCACTGGTTCCCAAACCCTGGGTCATGACCCAAATGAGGGTTGCAAGGACCCTCGCATCCCTATACTGGTACTGCATTTTGGGTCACAAAAGATGGTATTTAGGGTCGTGATCAAAAAAGTTTGGAAACACCTGCTGTATATACTCTCTTATCAGTTGGATCCAACTACAAACAAGAGAGACCTGGATCTGCATAATGTATCAGCAGATCAGGGTCTATGTTTGTTCTAATGATTAGTCCTAACAAATTGCATAGACCCAGATCTGCTGGTACATTATGTGATGGTAGATTTAGGTTTATGCTGTTCGCAGTTAGATCTGACTTATAAACAAGTATATGGTAATTATCAGAATCACAGAGCATGAAAATCAAAGGAAAAGTTTTGGAGTCATATAATCTATTTCTTTTTGTCTTTAGATATTTTATTTCTGGTACTGAAATAATCTAAATAGCAGAATGGCCATAATGGGTTATTTCAGTATTCTTTTAACTGTGTTCTTACAGAGTGTCCATACTTTGAGTCAACATTGGCAGCTTTGGAAACTCTTCAACATATTCATCAATGTTAAATAGAGGTTCCAATCCCATTATGCACTACAAATATATTATGACTGCAGTGATACCATTTTTTCCATATACATGTAGATGTAAGGGTAGGTTTTATTGCCTTTACATTTTTTGGAAAGTTCACGATCCTAAAAAACTGATTTTTTTTTTTTTTGTTTCAATTTTATTACAAGATTTTGTATTGGATTTACTTAGTTCTTTTCAGAATTTATGAACACATCTTAAAATTAGTAGCATTGATATTTTTGCAATTTCAGCGTATTGAATACCAGTATTTCTCCACAATGATTTGTATAGAGCCAGATCTGCCAACACACATCTTGGTTTTGGATCCTCCAAGTTCCAAGTCCAATCAGTGGGGTTGAAATCATATTATAGTAGAGAGCAGTTAACATGTGGTATTGTGTTGGTCAGGTCCTGTTAAATTGGACAATTACAGCCATATTTAATATCTGATAGTCCCTACCACCTGCCAGGCATGTGTCCAGGATTAAATGACCAATTGGTCTCAATATTTGTCCATAAATATCTGGGAGGACAGTCATTATTGTGCCAGTAATAGATGGTTTCTTCTCAAGCTGTTAAGTGAATGTGTTACTGGAGAGTGTTTATCTTATTATCTTGTCAATGGCCAGCTTTCTTTATCAAGTGATCTCATACTGTCCATGCCTTTGTTTAGAGGGTCTGGTGTTTCCAGACTCTTTGTATGTCACCAAATGAATATCCACCAAGACTGTGGCATTTATGGACCTACATTGTTAGTTTTATTCATTCCATACAATTATCTTCTCTAATATTGTATTTCTTTTGCTATTTATAAATTTGATCATCTGAAATGTTCAAGTTGTTTTAGAAGTATGGCATTAAAAATGTGCTTTCTTGTTTTGGAGGTTCTTTTTGCTTGTATTTAATTGGTATGTTATTTTGAGCAAATGCCAACATGTGTACCAATTGCCTGTTTAATCATTCCATAACTAGATATCTTCTGTGTAATATTCCAGCAGACATCAGTGAATAGGAGAGGATGCTGATGTTTATTGCCTAGACCTGACATAGCCTAATTTTTCCAGCAGCTATCAGATCTAAAACTATCAAATGTACAGGAGTGTGATAATACTGTTTGTTAATAAAAATGACAGTTTTTTTCTCTGAGACTGAATCAGTCTTGAATGTAACAAGGGTTGTTGGTACGGACTCTTAATTTTTTTCCATGTTAAATGAATGGGGTGGGTAACCTGCAACCAACCCCTGCCCCTGTCCCTGCCCCCATTAGAACCTAGTTCCCCATCATGGTCCCCTCTTCTTTCACCTTTACAATGTGTCACCTATCAAGCATCTCTGTACATATGTGGGCATGCCTTGACAATGTGTCATCTATCAAGCATCTCTGTACATATGTGGGCATGCCTTGACAATGTGTCATCTATCAAGCATCTCTGTACATATGTGGGCATGCCTTGACAATGTGTCATCCATCAAGCATCTCTGTACATATGTGGGCATGCCTTGACAATGTATCACCTATCAAGCATCTCTGTACATATGTGGGCATGCCTTGACTACTGTCAACATGGAATATACTATTTTCTGATTCCTTTTACACTTTTAGATTGTGTTAGCTAAAAATGCTGGAAAAACTAATCACTTGAGACTCAGAAGATATCTGCTATTTTCAGAGTTCTAATAGACTTAATTTGATTTTATGTGCCTATCTTAAGTCCGGGGGAGGAGCGGTATTATGTTATGGCATCTGCCTATCTGTTTGTCGGGGCCCGGGTGGCCAAGTGGTCTAAGGCACTCACCTTTACAGATCACTGACATCTCACCTCTGTCTGCGTGGGTTCGATTCTCGGCCTCGGCCAACGTGGGTATGTGAGAAAGCTTGCCAGTAGCTTCCCATGTGTCGGTGGTTCTTCCTGGGGTTTTCTCGGGTTCTTCTTCCACCAAATATACTGGCTGCCATGTATAGCCTATCATGTGCTGAAAAATGGCGTTAAACCCATAACAACCAACCAACCTATCTGTTTGTCCATTAACATTTGCTTCTCTGGCCCATAACTTTGTAACATTTGGACAGATTTCATGAAATTTTGCGTAAGTTTACATCATAACTAGATGGTGTGTCACATACCATATCCATGCCCTCTGCCTCAAGGTCAAAGTCAGTGCAAGAGAAAATGTAATTTTATGACTTGTATCCTATTCCAGAGAATTTCTTTTTGAACCAATGAAGATATTTTAATCAAACTTTCTCCAGGTATCTATTATCAGTAGATGGTGTGTTGCATACCATAGCCATATCCCTTGCCTCAAGGTAAAAGTCATGTCAAGGGAAAATGTAATTCTGAGAATTTTTTCTTTTTCTAAAGTATAACTTTTGAACCAATGAAGATATTTTAATAAAACTTTAAGCAATTATACATCATGTATAGATGGTGTGCTGCATACCATAGCTATGTTTCCTGCATCAAGGTGAAGGTCACAGCAAGGGAAAATGTAATTCTGATTTGTATTCTTGTCTGGAGTATAACTTTTGAACTATTAAATATATTTTAACGAAAATGTAACCAGTTATATATCATGACAAGACAGTGAGTCACATATCATAGACATATCCCCTGCCTCAAGTTCAGAGTCACAGCAAGGGATAATATAAATCAGTGACCTCTGTCCATGTGCACGTACAACATTTGAACCAATGAAGATATCTTAATGAAACTGTAGCCTGCTATATGTTTTGACTTGACAGTGTCTAACTATTTAGTTATAACCCCTGCTTTGAGGTCAAGGTCACAACAAGGAATAATCTAAGTAAGTGGCCTGTTTCCATATCCATGCTGTCACTTTTATGCCCTACAGATATTTTGATGAACCCAGGTCCACACCTTTTAATACAGTAGTCAAGTCCCTAGTTCAAAGGTCAAGATCATTAGTAAGGAAAAGGTCATGAGATGACTTTATTATGTACCATTTGTGATGCTCTTTTTATATAGTATTGTGAACAAATGCTGACATATGCACTGTGGTGTGTTGGTTGCAATCAACTGCTTACTGTATATATTCACATATAATCCCGGTCCAAACGCAAACAACATAGACCCTGATCTGCCATCACATAATGCGCCAGCAGATCAGGGTCTATGTTGTTTGTTCTACTGATTAGTCCTTACAAACTGCATAGACCCAGATCTGCCGGCGCATTATGTGACAGTAGATCTGGGTCTATGCAGTTTGCAGTTGGTATTGGATTATATGCAAGTGTAGATGGTAATAATTCTAAAACTAGATATCTTTCATATAATTTTTCTGCAGGCATATTGTGAAAATTGGATGCTGTTTTATTGCCTGTTTCTGATACAACCTACTTTGTCCAGTAGCTTTCAAATGTGATACTAAAAGAGGAGTGTGGTATTGATGGTGGTAATAAAGATGAAAGATTTATGTGGCACCCTCTGAATTACTTGTGATATTTCACAGCGTTTGATGGGATTGAATCTGATCAATTTTTGGACATATTCATTTTCTGGTCATTTAGGGAGAAAGGTTTATGGTCCTGAGAGCACCATCAAAGCTAAGGTCTTTATAACAGAATCCCTCTGCATCCATCTGCTTTTTGTGTAATTTATATCAGTTATGAAACATTTATTATGGATATTTTGCCAGTATGCAGCCACTGATGAAATATTATCTCTTTTGCCCTTAGATTTCAGTTGTATAATATAAAACTGTTAAAAAGATTTTTAAAGTAGCAATTATTGGGTATAATGGTCAGTGCATATGTCATATAGAATTCTGTTTGCTTTTTATGCCATTGTGTTCTAACACTGACATGTATACCAGCTGGTAAGTTGATGGCAATCAATTGCTTAATCATGCCACAGTTAGATATTTTATGTTTTATTTTCCAGCAGACATTTTGTGAATTTAATCTTTTCTCCTCTTTCCTCTTCTTAATGTTTCCAGTAGCTTTCAAAATTAAATCTAGAAATGTAGGAAGTCACCATTTGTAATAGTTACAGCAATGAATCCTTTGAATTCCCTGTTGGTAATAGTTTGGGGTAAATATATTTTCTCTTTTTTGTTGTGCATTTCGATTTTCAAAGTTAAACTGGTGTGTGTGTGTGTGTGTGTGGACCTTTTTTTACATCCTTTTCTCTCTACTCTGTTGACACAATATCCAGATGAAACTTCTGCTATCCAATCTGGTCTTAGATGGAAATTTTGCTTTAGATACATTGCTCCACATGCATATTTTGTGTGAGATATCTTGGCAGCAAATCTGTATGTTCATCATATATTGTATACCACATATAGTCATATATAAATCAGATCCAACTGCAAACTTCATAGATCTAGCAGATCTGAGTCTATGCAGTTTGTTTGGAGTAATCATTAGAACAAACAAAATAGACCCTGATCTGCTGGTGCATTATGTAAATGGCAGATCAGGTTTTGTGTTGTTTGCATTTGGGACCCAACTTGTAAGCGAGTAGATATGGTACATGAGGCTGGACAGAGACTGCTATAGTAATACATTGCTGCTTTATCATCAGTGAATGTCTTTTTTTTTATGGGCATCAGTTGATACTTGACAGAACAGATGGCAAATATCAACTGTACAATCTGAAATATCAGCAATTTCTTATGTGATTAATTAGGCATAATTACTGCTATCTAACTGCCTGTCTCATTAAAGTACTTTACTATTGTGATCAATGGTTTTGACAATGGAAAATAGTCCTATGTCCATTCTTATTATTGTTAAGCATTTGCACTTAATTAGATAACATCTCAATATGAATTTCAGCAGTAGCATGTGGTCACTGCTTGTTTTGTCAAACTGTGATATGTGGATCTTCCCGATGCAAGCATCCATATATATATAGACACATATCTTTGTTTTCTTTGTAACATCTTCTTTCTTGCAGTTTTGGATGCACTATTTTACCTTATACATTTGGTCATATTGGTGGGATCATGCAAATTGACATGGCATGCTCATACAAAGTGGGACATTTGGTGGTGTTGATGGAATCACACATATTGATGTATGGGATCATGCATAATGACATAATCATCCATAATGAAACATTTGGTGGTATTGGTATGATCACACATAATGACATAATCATCCATAATGGAACATTTGGTGGTATTGGTGGGATCACACATAATGACATAATCATCCATAATGGAACATTTGGTGGTATTGGTATGATTGCACATAATGACATAATCATCCGTAATGGAACATTTGGTGGTATTGGTGGGATCACACATAATGACATAATCATCCGTAATGCAACATTTGGTGGTATTGGTAAGATTGCACATAATGACATACTCATGCATAATGGAACATTTGGTGGTATTGGTAAGATTGCACATAATGACATAATCATCCATAATGGAACATTTGGTGGTATTGGTGGGATCACACATAATGACATAATCATCCATAATGAAACATTTGGTGGTATTGGTGGGATCATGCATATTTACATGGCATACTCATCCATAGTGGGACATTCAGTCCAGGGATGTTTGTAGTCACGGTTAAGAGTATTTGCTTACACTCCCCTTGTACCCCCCTACCGATTTTAAAAACAAAAAGCATCAAAGATATTAAAAATGCACAAAACTTAGTAATTTCATTCATCAATTTATAATTTCTAACCTGATTGTCACCAGTGGGTCCCTAACACTGTTAACTTAATAGCGTTTCAAACCAAACGTGCAGCAAAAAACGGAATGAATAAAAAAGAAAGAGAATAGTGTCAAATAGAAGATAATAAGAATCTAAAAATAGAAAGAGAAAAATAGTAAGAAAGAATAAATGTACAATATTCATTTTCAAAACTTAACTGGAGGGGGGGGGGCACAAGGCTGAAGGTTTGCCAGGGGCACCAAATACCCTTGTGCCGGCCCTGAGTCCATATCACACACATTCTCAAATAGACTTAAGCATGTACAATCCATAGAGACAACTGTCAGTCACCTGCCAGTACTATTACTATAGCTTCGGATATTGATTCTTCAGACTATATTGCCTTCTGTTAATGAAACTTGTGTGGCATAGGTACACTAATACATGGCTAGATTTGGTGGCATGAAAATGTCAAAAATACATAATATTCATAGCTTGGGCCATGTAAAATTGTCAGGCAATTAAACAGTGATGTTGATGGTATTTGTTGTAGTGTGACCTTTATATTATTTTGCCATGAGTCCAGAAAACCGGTACATGTTGATGGTTTTAGCACCATACAGTTAAGAAATCACTGGTAAAATCACTGGTAGTCCAATTTTAATTGTCTATGTCCACCAACATACACTACATTGTCCGTGTCCACCTACATATACTGCATATTTGCAATTTTATTTGTCCATGTCCACCTACCAGTACATACACTGCATATTTGCAATTTGAATTGTCCATGTCCACCTACATACACTGCATATTTGCAATTTTAATTGTCCATGTCCACCTTCACACACTGCATATTTGAAATTTTAATTGTCCATGTGTACCCACCGGTACATACACTGCATAATTGCAATTTTAATTGTCCATGTCCACCTACATACACTACATATTTACAATTTGAATTGTCCATGTCCATCTACATACACTACATATTTGCAATTTTAATTGTCCATGTCCACCTCCCGGTACATAGACTGCATATTTGCAATTTTAATTGTCCATGTCAACCTACATACACTACATATTTGCAATTTTAATTGTCCATGTCCACCTACATTGCATATTTGCAATTTGAATTGTCCATGTCCACCTACATACATTGCATATTTGTAATTTTTATTGTCCATGTCTACCCACTGGTACATACACTGCATATTTGCAATTTTTTTTGTCCATGTCCACCTACATACACTGCATATTTGCAATTTTAATTGTCCATGTTCACCTACATACACTGCATATTTTCAATTTTCATTGTTCATGTCCACCTACATAAACACAACATATTTAGAATTTCAACATCACAGAAGCATTATTTAGGGGCATCAAGCTGCAAAATACAAACATTTTCATTATAAAGTCAAAACCCTTGATCTTATCATCATTTTAATACTTTCAAAATAAATCAACAAACGCCACTGCCATAAAATATCTCAACTCTAAGTACAGCTTTAAGGCTAAATTTTTCAACTTATTTTCGGTAAATAGAAACACATAACACTGAATCTGTGTTTTGAAAATTAACAATTTCTTTGTATAGCATATGTATAATGTATGTTGAAGGAAGAAGAATTTGACATTTCTCATGGAAAAAACTTGGATAGATATACCTATACTGTGAAACCATGGTCGACGCAAGCTACCTGCGAGGAGTGCGCTTGCACAGGGAGCCGTTTTCAGAGGGGCAACAAATTGGCGAAGAAAAGGGGCGCAAACATCAGACAAGGGAGCTAAAATGAAACAAAACTTTCTGTTTCGCACAGGGCACCTTATTGACTGGCCAATTACTTTAATCCCAATAAAGCTTTAAGCCATGAAGCTTTCCAAAACTAGCTCCTCACAGATAGACTGGTCAAATAATCGAGTCCAATAAAGCTTTAAGCCAAGAAGCTTCCTAAAACCATCCTCTCAGAGGTAGACTGACCAAACAAATTGGTCTCAATACAACTGCAAGCTGTACAACTTTGATAAAAGGCCCTTTGTTGGTAGACTGGATAAATAATTTTTCCCAATAAGGCTGTAAGCTCTTTTAGTGCTAATACACTTCTTTATCCTGGCCACCTTCACAATAATGGCAAATTGTTTGCTTCAACACTTTCCAGTTTAGATAACGTTGACAGTGCTTTTTAACAATTTACCTCTTTCTTCCTTTGTTTCATCAATCAAATTAGGAAATTTGCTTATTGTCAAGATAAAATCTTTTTCTCATAATGTGACAATGAATAAACTCTGAATTACCATGAATTCATGTTGTTTTTCATAGGTATTAATGTGTGTGGGTTTGTGCAAAATGACATTTTCATGGTCTGGAAAAGTTGGTTCTATTTTCCTATTTAAAAAAAATTTTCATTGGGTCTTCAAGTTCGTGGTTTGTAACAATCACAAAATCCTGAAATATTGGTACCCCTTAAAAAAATAGTGAATCCACAGTTCAACTCTCCTTTTGGTACATGTAATGAGAATCCCAACATTTTAGAATCTCCAGTTTATGGTCCTTGACTCTCAGTTTGCAAATTTGGTTTATAGTTTTCCATAATACTAAACTCCCAGTTTTTGTGAAATATGGTTGTGGGATTCCATTATCAAAATCTTACACAGAGCTTTACAGTTTATCAGGCTCTTTGATTGGAATTCTGTATTAGCATATGGTAACAGTTTCATACATTTTAATTGGAGAGCAATTGCAGTGTTGATCATGATGTCAAACACAAATGCTAGTTTACAGACACAATGACCCACAGTGTCAAGATATTTTACCAATCCTTAGTATGAAAGAAGCTAGATTAGTATTGATTGTTTGAGATGGTTTTTAAAAAAACTGGATGAATGAGATGGATGGAATCTTCACCATAGCAACACTGTTATGTGTATTTTCTATTTTCAGCTTTTTTTTTATCATGAGCTAAGTTGATTGAAATGTAATCTTTTAGCATAAGGTTTTGTATAAAAAGGTGATTAAGTCTTTCAAATTGACATTGTGAGCTTTTGATGAGCTGTTTAAGATAGAGGTAAAAATAATACAGAGGCAATGATGGAAGGGTCTAAGAAACTGTAAGGCAGTATTAGAAAAGCAGGCAGTTATGCCAGCAAAAGGTAGTAATACACATTTAATACATTTATTGCTCTTTTTAGGGGGAGATATGAAGATTTGTTCACGCAAGGCAAGTCATGTTCTGTGTGTTTCATATCTTCCCCCAAAACAAGAGCAATTAATTGTTTATTATACAGAATCAAACAAGACCGGGAAACACAATTACATGAGGGAAACACAATTACATGAGGGAAACACAATTACATGAGGGAAACACAATTACATGAGGGAAACACAATTACATGAGGGAGACACAATGTTTTGTTCCATGACACGTAACATTCTTTGCACCAATCATTGACACTGTTAACATTTGTGAGTTGTATTACAGATCCAAAAAGGTGGTTAAATTTTCAAATTTTTTATTATATTCTTAAAATGTGATGATCTTTTTTTTTGACAGCTCTATATTATAGTTTAAGCATCGAAAGAAGAAGTAGAATCAGCAACAATGCTTTTAAAGTGCAGTATATGTAATATTTTCTGCTAGCTTACTGTTTTGCATGTATCAGCTCACATGTATATAAGTTTACAGTACAGTAAAACCTGCCAAGCAGACACCTAAATATAAAGAACACCTGCTCATAAAGGAAAACATTAAAGAACCCTTTTCTTTATTTCCTTTATATATTTAACTTACATAAGATCAAAACATGAATGATCGAGACCCAGAGGGAGACATGAATTTTGTTTGGTTAATTGGTTGCATGAATAACTGATAATTGTATATAGAATACATTTCGTATCCAACATACACTACAATAGGCCGTATGATTGAAAAGTCCAGTGAAGTGACATTTGGATAAATGATGCTATACAGTTTGAAGTAGTACTGCAGGTGATTTAAAAATGGATGTGTGCAACAGAAAAATCACCATAATGTCCTCAGATTCTGAAATAAAAGCTTGTTATTCCTCATTTCTGACACATTTTATACAAATATTGTACAGAAATTGAAAAAACAACCCCAAAAAAAACACACTGCAACTGCATACATCACATAAAGTATCATGAAAACATCAAGATGGTGCTGGCATTTCAGTACATTGTTAATGTTGCTGCCATAAAGTTTGAGGTACAACTGATCAGGTACCACTGATAAGTATGTTTGATTCAGATTAACTTTAGAATGACGTGTAGAAGGGTTTGCTGTTCTTAACAACACTTTTCTGGTAAAGGGGTATATTTTTTAAAATTCACCATAAATCCCATGTGATAAGCCCATCCACCAAATTTTAAAAATTCTAGCAAATACAAATTTTAGAAGACATAATCCAATGACAAGACCACCCCCTAACTTTATGTAAACTTTATTAGGTGGATCCCCAGGCTTATCACAGGATAAATACTGTGGTCATTATGTACACATTGCTTAGCAACTGAAGACTCAGAACCAGAGTAATGTTATGGTATTTTGAAGATTTGTATCTGCATTCTTCTGATAAAATACTCTCAGAAATACCCCCCCCCCCCCTTATAAAAGATAAGGAATGCTGTTTGATGTAATTACTGATGGATCAAAATCTTGAGTTATCATTATGTTTAAATATTCATTAATGGTTGTGTAAAACCACAGACGAAAATTTGTGTCTTGTTGATAAAAATCTATCAATATTTTTTGCCTGATGGTTAGAACAGAGCATAAGCTACTTAATTATGTTTGGTTCTTATGTTGCCAGAAGATGAGGCTTTTAAAATATTTTAGAGCTGTATGTTTTGATTACATATACAGGGATTTGTATTCATAGGATACGATTTTACAGGGATTCTGATGGGGGGGGGGGTCATCAAGAACTAGTAATGGGGTCCAGTCCCAATGAGCATTATTTCAAAATCATGCTTAGCTCCCAATTTTAGCTCTTCATTCCTGAAAATATTTTACCCACCCATAATGAATTTACTTTCCTAAAAAGGGGCTGTGGCCCTATTATCATTTACCAAGGAAAAAAATATGGCTTTACATTCATTAAATGCTAAAAGTGGCTCTGTTGAAAACTTTGTTTGATATTTACTTTGGTCAACATCCCAAGAATATTATTATCTGTAAAATAGGATGACCACATTGGATTGCAGAAAAATCCATGCTCCTCACAGCTCATATTGCTGCCAAAGTGATGTTTGACCCCTAGGTCATCTAAGACATATTACATCATTTCTGCAGGTTAGTAGGTTAGTACATGATAACCCTGACTGGGTCCTACTATTGTTCCCTATACATGCATTAAAATACCATTCAGAATGAGGGTAAAGGAACCAGACCAAATGTGGTAGCTCAGATGCATTACATTATGATGATTGCTTACGTGCTACCTTAAAGTGCTTTCAGCCTTGTGTTTCATCACTAAAAGTTAAGAATCCTAGACATATTTTCTCTGGCATGTTATAAAAAATCTTCAGGTTCTACACCAATGACACATAAGAGCAAAGGTCACAGTAAATAACAATCAAAATTAAGTGTAACAGGATGAAACTAAGCTGGACTGGATCTAGAGAAGACACTTAATACAAGTATACGAATGAGATGTTTTTTTATAAATACAAATTAATGATGAACAGATCTCTGACACCCTAGCTCTTACCCTTATTTCAACCTCTCATAAATTAAACTATACCAACAGAAAACCCTGCCCTGCTCCTGTGCACAAAGTTCAACAATGGATATAACAAAATGGTATCATTCATGACAGTAGATATCATTTGTCAATGGATATGATAAATGCATGGATTTTATCAACAGATATGATTAATATATGGAATTATCAAAAGATATGATCAGTGTATGGATTTATCAATATATATGATTGATGTATTGATTTATCAACAGATATGATCGATGTATCGAGTTATCAACAGATGATCAATGTATGGCATAATCAACAAATATGATCAATGTACTGTTCATCAACAAGTATGATGGTGCTTTAGATTGTCACACATATAATGACTTTGACTTTTACCTTCAAAACCTAATATATATATTCCATCAATGTATATAATGATGTTATATCGTGGCATCCAGGTCATGACCACAAATATCTCTGATCCACAGCTTCCGACAAATGGTTCAGGAATGACCTTACTTGGTCCACTCATCCCAGCCTGCTGAAGGATCCCTCAAGAACCTCTTGATACCACAGACCCATTGGTCCAGAACCTTTGGCCCCTCACACTGCGTTAACCTGTATTCTCCTCAAACTAATATCACCATTGACTGCAGTATCTGGGTTACACAGCCCTGTGGAGTTTGATAACTTGCCATAACAGCTCTAGAGCTGAAGATTGCTTTCATAAAGTGGGCAGCTTCCTGACAAGACTTGTCTGCATTGTGATGATATAGAGAGAATTAGCACAATAAAGTACAATGATCGTGGTCAAATCCATGGCCAGAGAACTCAGGGATAAATGGACCCCCCCACTGCCTGCACTTTGTGCATGCTACAGTGAGTGAACAGAAGTCAGTATCTTGAAATCGCCAAGGCTAAAAACCACACACTTTGGGTAATGTTGTATGTGGCAACAAAACCCTTATACATTTTTGTTCATATGTAATACAGAAGTACATTCTCACAATTCCATAACATTAAATGTCTTAAAGTTGTCAAAGAGTGCAGTTTCCTCCAGGTGACATTTACTATCAAATTTACAGCATTGTGGCAGTGTTATTCTACTAAGAGGAGGCAACCCAAAATGAGAAGTATGGAAAAATTGGGGGGTGGGGGTGGTTTATCGTTTTTTTTTCTTCTTCAAAATAGATCACTGTAGTATCCATTATATAACGGGTCATAAACCAAGTATCGCTTGCTGTGATATATCAGTACATGTAAATATTAAAAAATGTCTGTGATAGTATAATGAACTATGACAGAGTAATAAACAGAATAGTCAAATATAGTCTGTTTTGAATAATTATGCCTGCATTTTGTGGTAAATCTGCAAATATGTTATTTTCATCACAAATCCATATAAATAATGAGAATTTTGTAAAGGTGGTTACGTGATAAAATGATACAACACTTTAATCTAGACTTATGATTTCAGTGCAGCTATTATTGAAGCATGGAAGTACCGAAAAAATGCTTAATTAATGTAGTTTTACACATTGTATCTGAACAAATTAAAATGGTTGAATCTGTGTAATGGAACATTGTTTATATAGATCCATGTCATTTTTTTCAAACTGATTTGTCTCACTTTTATTTTCAAACTAGACTTTGTTTGTCAAATATTTTATTATTATTACCATTATTATTATTATTATTATTATTATTATTATTATTATTATTATTATTATTATTATTATTATTATTATTGATCTTGAAGCCAAAATAAACAAGATCCATATGGCAATATAATTATACTTACATAGCCAGTTACAATTTTTATGTAATATGCACTACCTATATATAATATCTGCAGCCATTTTATGATTGTGCAAGTTTTAAAGTAAATACCAAAGCCAATACTACTTTGTTAATAGTGTTCTAAAATTGTTTTGTGATTGGTGAATGATATATCGCAGAACCCAAAAGTATGCACTTAATACTGTGTATTCAAGGAGAAAGGAATTATAGAACTTCACAAATATTTTATTGCAATGTAAACAGAATGTATTTATGTAAATACAAGAGATGCCATTTTAAAATGCAGATGCCTGATTTCTGTAAGACATAATTTACTCTACGTGCGTAAATAATTTTGTAGCTTTGGAATGGTTTACGTTTGATGAACTTTTGTACCAGTCTGCATATATGATCTTTTTACTAGTTAATAAATATAACATTTTTAACATATTTCCAAATTTTCTGCTTTGTATAAAAAAAAATTAAAAAGAAAATATTTAGGTTAAAATATTTTGAAATTGTTAGAAAGAATGTAAAATTCTCTTAATCTGACAAAAAATAACCCCCAAAACATTAAATCTATCCTAGTATAAGATTAGATTTTTCATAACATTTTTTTTGTGGAGAAATTAGCTCCATTAGGGACACTACTGTGAAAACTCATGTAGAAATATGAAAACACAAAAAACTGGTTTTGGTAACTGGACTGAATTATTAAATCTTATAAAAAGGTAATGAAATGCAATTTGTCAACATTTCTAATTGTCAGAGTTTTATCCACCGGTAAATACAACAACTTGCCAATTGTTCTTTTGGGAGTTCTGGCACATTGTCCCAGAGTGTGTGTGATTTATTCAAAATATTTCAAAATAAATCAATAGCTAGTGCAAGTGAATGTCCCAGAGTATGTGATTGATTGAGAATATTTCAAAATAAATCAATGGATAGTGCAGGTGGATGGAAGATTTCAACAGTCTATTGAAATCATCCATATACAGAATGCAATTTATATAAAGTATTGGCTTTTGACCTTATACTGGAACTGCTTTTGCATTCACAAAAATTACTAATTTAAAACTGGAAACCAGACAGGAATAGTATTGAGCTAGATGTAGCAGGTCAGATTTTACATATTTTAACAGAAATTGCAGAACACTACCCAGCCTGTTAAAGTGAATACCTGTTCTTAGCTATCACATGTGTTTAGCAACCACATTCTTTATGTTCTCGCAGTTCATTTTTTGAAATAGGTGAATGTATCACTCTACTAATATTACAATACCTGTATATGTATCACTCTACTAATATTACAATACCTGTATATGTATCACTCTACTAATATTACAATACCTGTATATGTATCACTCTACTAATATTACAATACCTGTATATGTATCACTCTACTAATATTACAATACCTGTATATGTATCATTCTACTAATATTACAATACCTGTATATGTATCACTCTACTAATATTACAATACCTGTATATGTATCACTCTACTAATATTACAATACCTGTATATGTATCACTCTACTAATATTACAATACCTGTATATGTATCACTCTACTAATATTACAATACCTGTATATGTATCACTCTACTAATATTACAATACCTGTATATGTATCACTCTACTAATATTACAATACCTGTATATGTATCACTCTACTAATATTACAATACCTGTATATGTATCACTCTACTAATATTACAATACCTGTATATGTATCACTCTACTAATATTACAATACCTCTATTGTCAACCTACAATGGTCCATAGATATAACCCACACTTTGGTGGCAATAAGAATCTTTCATTACTACAAAAGCGTTTATTATAATGTATTATATATACATGTTTTTTGGGGGTCGAAAATGGAGTGGTCAGTATGTTTAAAGAGCTGCAGTGGCTCAGTGGTTAGTGTGCCAGACTCACAACTAGAAGGGTACATTTTTTGAAGCCTGTCCAGACCAGGCTGGGTTGCCCACCATTGTGTATCTCTTTGCAAAACAATTTTCTCTCATTGCCTTAGCACAATATACTGTATATACTCACATATAAGTCGATACCAACTGAAAACTGCATAGACCCAGATCTGCCGTCGCATGATGCACTGGCAGATCAGGGTCTATGCAGTTTGTAAGGACTAATCAGTAGACAAACAACATAGACTCTGATCTGCCAGTGCATTATGCGATGGCAGATCAGGGTCTATGTTGTTTGCATTTGGACTAAGATTATATGTGAGTATATACAGAAACCTTTCATGTATTGATTTGCCATTTAAAACCAATCAATGAACCAAGCAATATCCAAAAATTTGTGTTAGCATGGTTCATAATAGCAAGGGACAGCTCTTTATGAGAACTGGTGTTTCAAAAAAGCAGTTTATGCATACATGTGTCTGAACCAGGACATCAGATCAGTAAATTTCAAAATTTTGATCAGTAGATTGGCTTCTAAATCAGTAGGATTTCTTATCGATATACATTTTACACGTTTTAAGGCAACTGAAAAACAAAACAAGTGCATTTTTTACCATAAGATGTACACTCTTCATATTATAATAAAATAGCAAGTTTCAAACACGAATCAGATTCTGGTGGCAATGTTACAATAATTATTAATTAATATGAGTCAGGAAATTGTCAATTAAATGAAAAAGGAAAATTAATATATACTTTTTGCACTGCAAAGATTTTTCACAGCCAAAATGATTTTTTCACATCAAAGGTTTTTTAAAAATAAAATCCACACAAATTTTTAGTTTCCTTTGCAAATTTACTCCCTGTTGTCCACTGATGACATGCAGGTTCTCAATAGTTTTCTGATCCAGATTTCCCTATGTGATGGTGGCTGCATATATCTGGTGATATTATTTTTTCATCCATACACTATCTTAAAATCCACTTTGCATGAAACAAACAATGCAAACTCATGACCTATATTTTTAGGGGATTGTAAGAAAATGCATTTTGACATAAATTGACCTAAAAAAGATAAGAGCTTTTTTAAATATTCCGTTAAGACATCTTGAAAAACACATGTGACCAAAAAAAGATAAGAGCTTCCTCTTAAAACATCTTGAAAAACACAATTGAACAAAAAATATAAGAGCTTCCTTAAATATTCCTCTTAAAACATCTTGAAAAACACAATAACAATTAAATATTCCTCTTAAAACATCTTGAAAAACACAATAACTATTAAATATTCCTCTTAAAACATCTTGAAAAACACAATAACAATTAAACAAGACAAAAAATCAAAATGCTCATGCAAGTGTTTCTGCTGAAATCATTTTTGGGTCGGTGTCTCCTTTTAATCTCACCTCCAGCTGATTTTTAATCAAAGACTCACAAGCCATGATGGGCCACCTTTGATCCCTTTATCACTTATAACACCTCAATAAATATCCTGCCTTTGGTTTTAAACTCTTCAAATTACAATAACAAGATAATCAATTTGCAGCTTGTTGTGTACACATGTCAGCGTAATTCTTAATTGAATTAGTAATCACTCAGCATGCATCGTTGCACTGGTCATTGCACTGGTCAAACAGTTCTGGTCCCCAGAAGACTGGTTATGACTGGATTCTGACACTGGATTCCTCAGTTGCATCTCCCATGTTTACTCATCTTATACGGGGCATAAATAACATAGTTGCACTCATTTTTACAATGAATTCGCTAATACGATTTAAATAAGGAAACTGGTTGAGGTAACCCTTCAGAAAAAATAAATATAAGAATAAGCTGAACTTCAGAATTTTTTTATTTTCTAGTCCATTTCTAATAGGCAGACCTCTGCCTGATGTTAAGTTACAATGAAATATGTGCCAAAGACCTCTTTTTTTAAAAAAAAATAAAAATCTGTTGTCAACAAAATTTGATTTGATATTTGATTCTGTAAATGCTTGAAAAAGTTCTAAAACTACATTTGAGAACCATATTTTGGAATTTAACCTTTTGTTGGCACTACATAGCCACTTTTGTGCTGAATAAAGCACTACATAGTCACTTTTGTGCTGAGTAAAGCACTACATAGCCACTTTTGTGCTGAATAAAGCACTGCATAGCCACTTTTGTGCTGAATAAAGCACTACATAGCCACTTTTGTGCTGAGTAAAGCACTACATAGCCACTTTTGTGCTGAGTAAAGCACTACATAGCCACTTTTGTGCTGAATAAAGCACTACATAGCCACTTTTGTGCTGAATAAAGCACTACATAGTCACTTTTGTGCTGAGTAAAGCACTACATAGCCACTTTTGTGCTGAGTAAAGCACTACATAGCCACTTTTGTGCTGAATAAAGCACTACATAGCCACTTTTGTGCTGAGTAAAGCACTACATAGCCACTTTTGTGCTGAGTAAAGCACTACATAACCACTTTTGTGCTGAATAAAGCACTACATAGCCACTTTTGTGCTGAATAAAGCACTACATAGCCACTTTTGTGCTGACTAAAGCACTACATAGCCACTTTTGTGCTGAGTAAAGCACTACATAGCCACTTTTGTGCTGAGTAAAGCACTACATAGCCACTTTTGTGCTGAATAAAGCACTACATACACTTGAGAACCATGTGTGCTATTTGCTATTCACAATTCTTCGGCTTCAAAAGTTGAACATTTTTGTCCATTTTGTGAGTCAAATATCGTCTGCAAAAAATAATTTCTGTGCCTGAAGGGTAATGCAGTTTCCATTTATTGCTCAAGCTCACAAAATCCTCATTTTTCTTGCTGCAAATATAACTTGTATAATCACACACAACCAAGTGTTGATTGGCATGATGGGAAATCTTGTATTTTCACATGTGAAAATATAAGGATATATTTTTCACATGTGAAAATATAGGAATTAAAAAAATATAAATGTTTCACCAATAATTTCTATATTTCACATTTTAGTATATAATAAACAAATGCAGAAATATGATGCCTATCATTTCCCTGTATACTTTTTAAATGTGAATTTTCTATATATATATAATCTTCAAAAAATCCTTCTTTCTCCTAACAGACATTTTTGTGGGGTGAGGAATATAGATGACTCCTTCTTTTTGTCATACTAACAATCACATGTAACTTTTTTTCTACTAGCATAAAAAAATTACAAATATCTCTGTATTTGGTCTTTACTTGTATTGCAAAATCACTTTTTGATAGAGTCCCATTTTGGAGTTCCTATATGCAGGTTCTATTAGAGGATGCACAATTGCAGGATTCATGCTAATTTTAAAAAAAATCATGCTGAAAAAAAATCATCGGAATGCACAAAAATAATGCTTCACATTTTACAATCATACTGTTTTTTCATTGTTAAATCCCTCCTATATTTAGAAGATTACCCCCTCCCCCTTTTTTTTCAAGTGGAGGGGAGAATGTCCCTTTTAAATGTTCAGTTTAGAATAGACCTTGCCTACTGGTGGTCTCTTCAGGCAGGTTCCACTGCAACAAAGTGAACATTCAATGGACACAGCCATTAACATTACATGACTTTGGGTCTAATCTACCTTATATAATGTACTCGCTTATAAGCTAATTCCAACTGCAAACAACACAGACCCTGATGCACCATCACATTATGAACTGGTAGATCAGGGTCTATGCTGTTTGTTTTACTGATTACTCCTAACAAATTGCATAGATCCAGATCTGCTGGCACATTATGCGATGGCAGATCTGGGTCTGTGCAGTTTGCAGTTGGACTGGACTTAAATGCAAGTATATATAGTATATAATCTAGCTTAGTGATACATACTGTATTACCCATAACTTCAGATAGCATAAACCATTGCTTAATATGCCAACAGATCAGGCCCTGTACAGTTCACTTACAATCTAAATTAGATCATGCTGGCACATTATGTGATGGAAAATCAGGGTATACACTGTTTACTTGAAATTCTAAATAGAGACCCATGGTGGCTCAGTGGTTAAAGCTTTGAACTCATGACTGACAGGTGCATGTTCAATTCCCACCATCGGATGAGCCCAGATTGATTAATGTGGTACTTTACTCTACTTACCTAGGCACAATAAAAAAAGAAGAGTGTTGCTGTGCCATTAAACACCAAAAACCAAACCTAAGTAGAACAAACAACATAGACCATGATTGGATGGCACATTAGGTGACAGCAGACCCGGGTCTATGCTGTTTGAAGTTGGAGTCATGTTGTACACAAGCAGATATAATATGGATTTGATTAGAATGTTTTTACTAAATGAACTGAGAATCAATACAGCACCAAATCATACTTTTGGTCAATATTTCACATAAAGGTTCACTGTCTGCATCTTATGGATTAACCAGAACCTAAAAGGACTGGAGATTATCACCTAGGTTACCTGCACACAGACACCCTGGGAAAGAGACACTGCTAATTAGGTATGTTTTATAAGATCAATTTTTTTTCATATTATGGATACACAAATCGATATATTCTTCATTTGCAGGTACTTTCTCTCCATAATGAAAATTTATTATTAATGTTAGCATTGGAAAACATTGCATCAGAAGCTGTCAGTGTCATGGGTCATGTTCCTCCTAAAGTGCTTGTGTCACTTGAGTGTGACTTAGACTCTAATAGTACTGAAAAATACTGTAAAACCTGTATATAGTCACTCTTGGAACATAATACAATTGATCTGTATAGACAGATGGTTTTTATATAGATGGTCCCTGAACAGATAAACTAAGTGATGACAGATGAGATAAACTAAGTGATGAAAGATGAAAGGAGAGCTAGGATTAACAAAAGAAGGCTGAAGCACCATCTAATATTCTGAGTAAATAAAAGAGACTGTATGTAAGCCCCCACTGCAATAGTAGAATAAGTTATATTGTTGTACTGCTGTCCATCAGTATGTCTGTCAAGTCCATACATCCATCCATAATCCATTTTAGCATGATAACACAAAAACTATTACTGTATTTTCTCGTGTATAGGCCGATATCAGCTGCAAACTGCATAGACCCAGATCTGCTGGTGCATAATGCACTGGCAGATCTGGGTCTATGCAGTTTGTAAGGACTAATCAGTAGAACAAACAAAATAGAACCTGATCTTCATGCGCATTATGCAATGGCAGATCAGGGTCTGTGTTGTTTTCATTTGGACCCATTATATGCGAATATATACGGTAGATGATCTAATTAGATTTTCATGCCATTTCTGTAATTTTTAAAATTTTGTACCCATTTTGAAACTTTGTGTACTGAAACAATTTTTTTGGCAAAACAACCTTTTCAGCACAATTTAGCAAAAATGACCTGAGGTAGACAAATGAAATTTAGTATGTATCTTTGTATTTATATGCAGATGACCTGATTAGATTTTTCTTTGTTGATACCATTAACCAGTTTTCCGATTTTTCTAAATTTTTTAATTTAACATAGATTTTTGAGGCTGTATTGGGAGCTTAAGAATTTTGGGGCTACATTGGAGGCATGCCAGTATTTGCTTTGCAAACACAAATCTTGTTGTGTATTTTATTTACCTAAACTACTGGTAATAAAATTGACTCTGAAATCTCAACATTAAAGACTTAAAAGATGCATGAATGTATCCCATCATAACCTTGATATAAAAATATCAGATGTATTTGGTACCATATATGGTGATCACTGCATATATTGAACAGGTGATGGGTATACAAAGGACATTTATATTGCAAAGAGTGATAGGACCAAGTGAGTCAAACTACATGTATTATGAAAAGTTGACCATTTTATGGAGGTAACTGCTAATACAGGTTGGAGTCTAAATGGCAGAAAGTATTATTGTTTTGTATGCTGTCAAAGTGAATATTTGAGATACTTGCACTTCAAGGATCCAACAAGGACTTTTCAAGACAGCCTTGAGTCCCCTGAGACTTTAAAATTTCTGATGGATGTAGCTGACATTATAATTCACTTAATTTTTCAACAGATCTCTAATAAATCTGATTTTGCAGTCCTCGTAACTAGATTTTTTTGGTACTAACTTTTCTATGACAGAGAGACTCCTTTTTCACTCTCTGTTTCAGTTTAAATGTTAAGTGTTAAGCCATATGCTCCCAAACTTATCTACTAAAGTACATGTATGATGTTAATTATGCACATACAGTTGTCAATAATGCTGGTTTCCACAATAGGTGAATTCTTGATATTAATAATAAATTGTAGTCCATTTATATAATTAAAAATATAGGCATTGGGGTAATTGACATTCAGCTTTAATAGCTGCAGAGACTCATGGAATAGTTTTTCTCCATGGCCATTTTCCAATATAAATGTTTAAACCAAACTAGACTCACATGTTTGCAAGTCAAATCTATTTTTAGAACCCAGCTTGACAAAGGCTGTGGCACCCTATTTATAATCTCTATGTCCATCAGTCTGTCCATCCATTCATGAAAAATTGTTTCCACAAGATAGTTTTACTGGGAATTATGCAGTTTTAACCAAATTTGGCATACAGCTTTATACTGATGAGACCTCAAAAGAGTCTGATTTTCAGCCCTTCTATGTCATCATTTACACGAGTTATGTTCCGTGATGGCCTGAAGGCCTAACTTGTATTTCCACAGGTTAACTTTACCAAAGACCAAGGAATGAATGTTGGCTTTCAACCAAATTTGGCATGCAGCTTTATATTGCTGAAATCTTGAAGAAGTTTGATTTCTAGCATCCCATGATACCATTTACAGAAGTTATTCTCCCTGATTGTCTGTTTTCCTGATTTTGGTTTCTGCATCATAACTTTACCAAGGTTTGTTGGATTTCAACCAAATATGGATATACCATATATACTCGTGTATAACTCGTGTGCAAATGCAAACAACAAAGACTCTGATCTGCTGTCGCATAATGCACCAACAGATCAGGGTATATGTTGTTTGTTCTACTGATTAGTCCTTACAAACTGCATAGACCCAGATCTGCTGGCGCATTATGCGACTGCAGATCTCGGTCTATGCAGGTTGCAGTTGGTATTGACTTGTATGCAAGTATATACGGTAGCTTTATATCGATGAGACCCTGAATGGGTTCAATTTCCAGTGTTCCATGACAGGAATTATGCACCCTCCACTGCCTGATTACCTGTCCTCCTAACTTTGGTTTCTGCAGCATAGCTTTAACCAAGGTTGCTGGATTTTAACCAAATTTGGCATGCAGCTTTATACTGATGAAATCTTACAGAGTTTGAATTCCAGTGTTCAATGACATCATTTGCAGAAGTTATATCCCCTGATTGTCCATCCTCCTGAATTTGGTTTCTGCAGCATAATTGCCTCGGTTTGTTGGATTTCAACAAAATTGGGCATATGGCTATATATTGCTAAGTCCTTGAATGAGTTTTATTTGCAGCGATCCACATCATATACGGGAATTTTGGCTCTTGATTGCCCTTCCTCCTAACTTGGGTATCTGTGGCTTAACTTTACTAATGAATATTGTATTTCAACCAAATTTATCATGCATATTTATATTGATGAAACCTTGAATGAGTTTGATTTCCAGCATTCCAGTCATCATTTAAAGAAGTTATTCCCCATGAATACCCATTCTCAAAACTTTGGATTTCCAGCACAAGTTTCTCGCCTTGCCAAGTTAATATAGTGAATTGGGCCCTTTTTGCAATGCACCCATCGATAATAGCTCTAGTTTGATTCCTAAAATTATCTCATCCAAATAATAATTAAACAATAAAAGTTAAAGGCCCCATATGGTTATTCTAACTAATTTATAATTTACATTACATGCACTTGATAAAATAGTCACTTACAGCAAGTGGAAAACAACACCATTAGCAAAGACAAAACATTTATGCTTTTTTGCAGACAAACATGATACATTATGAATGACTCTCAATTCCTTCTTTCAGCAGTAACATCTGTCATTGGTTTGTTGTGTCAAAGGGGAGCCCAGTAGCTCAGTTGGTTGAGTGTCAGATTCATAATCCAAGGTCATGGGTTCAATGCCTGTCCAGACCAGTCCAGGTCGGCAGCTTCGGTGTGTGCTTGGGAAGGGCACTTTGCTCCCATTTCCTCAGCATGATATACCCAATAATGTGTTAAAAGTGACATTAAAACCAACAAAATAAAAATCATTGTTGTGTCAAAATTCTGTTACAGTCTCCACCTTAAGGGGGTGTGTAGTCTTTTTTCACACCACATTCTTCCTCTAACATAAAAAAAACATGCTACAAGGTATATTGAACAGCTCTTATTATCTCCAATTTTCTTCTAAAGAAAATTTAGCTTAGTGATTGCACCAGAGTAGTAATTGTTCAAACCTTCCCAATGTTTTTAAGCATAAAAATTACAGATGTTTTACGTCGGATCTGTAAAGTCCATATCAATCCAATGTAAATAAGCTTTGCAACGGTAGAGCCTCAAAACCCATCAACATGGACATGGATTACAAACCCAAATGAACAGTGGTTCATGAGGACAAATATCATGAATAATGAATAAGTCTTAATTCCTCATTCCAGTAAAAACATCTGTTACAGTTTTTATTGTGTCAACATTCTGATGTTTTCTCCACTTTACACAATGATGAGATTGTCATTACTTTATTATGTCTTTGGCTTCCATTTACAGGGGAGAATCGGACAGATTGCACATTTTGATACTTTTTTGTTGCTTCATTTTTTTTACCCAAGAAAAGAATTATTAAGTTGGTAGAATTAAATTAACAATAATTATGCATCCTCTTCAATCTGTATTGTGAAATGTTGTGTCAAAATTAATCATGTGTATCACATGCATTTCAGTCAGTATTGTGAAATGTTGTGTCCAAATTAATCATGTGTAAGACATGCATTTCAGTCAGTATTGTGAAATGTTGTGTCCAAATTAATCATGTGTAAGACATGCATTTCAGTCAGTATTGTGAAATGTTGTGTCAAAATTAATCATGTGCAAGACATGCATTTCAGACCAATAAATACATGTATCAGTAAAAAAAATAAATTTAAATGACATCATATAACCATATACATTGGGTCTGTTAGAAATAAATTGTATTGTCTGGTTATGTTTCAATATTATAACACCTGTAAAATATCATCCTTTATAATAAATGAATCAGCATTCTCTGGAAAATAGCAAGGAATGAAATACGTTTTAAAATAATCATTTATGTCATCATGTATATTCTTTGAAATGTTAATTTTCAACAATATGTTGAAACTTGTTTGATACAAACTTTGATACCATGGAATATTACATGCATTGTACAATTTTACAAGAAACAAGAAGTATATTGTACCATCATAGAATTAGAATGACATCATTTTAAATGTGTTACAGAAAGCTTCATTGCACTTCTTGTTGTTTGTTCTACTGATTAGTCCTCACAAACTGCACAGACCCAGATCTGCCAGCACATTATGCAATGGCAGATCTGGGTCTATGCACTTTGCAGTTGGTATTTGATTATACGCAAGTAGATATGATTATTTCTTTGTGACACAGGTTTAATCATTAAGTACAATTTAAGGAGAAAATTTTGCATTTTACATGCATACTATATGTTTGTCTTGCCTTGTACTGAAACTTGTAGTAAGTGTTACCAGAAATTGTGAAATTTCATGTACTGTATATACTCATGTATAAGCTGTGTCCAAATGCAAACAACACAGACCCTGATCTGCTGTCGCAAAATGCGCCAGCAGATCAGGGTCTATGTTGTTTGTTCTACTAATTAGTCCTTACAAAGTGCATAGACCCATATCTGCCAGCGCATTATGTGATGGCAGATCTGGGTCTATGCAGTTTGCAGTTGGTATTGGCTTATACGCGGGTATAGATGGTAAGTAATTTTTGTGCAGACTTCTGGTATTCATTCATTTTTATATGCCTGCCATAAGGAGGAGCATATCATGTTATGATATTGTCTGGACAACCAAGCATCTGTTATCAAGTTTGTCTCCACACAATAACTCTAGTTTTCCACCATCTATAGTTAACAAAACTCTGTGGATGGCTTCCACTTTTGATAATGAAAAAACCTATTTATTTCAGGCAAGAGGACAAAGGTCAAGGTCACTGTGACTGAATGAAGAAGAATGGTTTTTACACAATAACTCAAGTTTTCCACCATCTATAGTTACCAAACTTTGTCAATGGCTTCACATTCGTGTACGCATGAATCTGATCAAGTTCAGGCTCAAGCGTTAAAAGAACAAAGTGACTGTGACTAAAAGAAGAAAAATGGTTTCTGAACAATAACTTGAGTTCTCCATCATCTGTGGTTGTAAAACTTTGTAGATAGCTTGCACTTAGGGTGGGGAAGAACCCTATTGTGTTTGGAGTCAAAAGGTCAAATGTCATGGTCACTGTGACTGAAAGAAGAGAAATGGTTTCTGCACAATAACATTAGTTCTACATCACAAACCTGGACCAAACTTTGTGGAAAGCTTGCACTCAGGAAGGAAAAAGGCTATCTATTTTGGGGTAAAAAATGGTCAAAGGTCAATGTCACTATGATTGAAAGAAAAAAATTGGTTTCTGTAACAAACATTTCAGTTATCTACATAGTGGACTATTAAACATGGAGGGGGTGGGGGCATATAATGTGCCATTCATTGTGGTCTTCTTTTGCTTCGAAAGAGATCAGTTAAATGTTGGGTTTGGTGAGGTACATTTTGTCCCAATACTTTCTGTGACAAAACATCCAGCAATATTTTGATCTGTATTGAATCTGGAAATATGGTTATAATTGCAAATACTTAAGAACGCTGCAGAACACAAATATGCTCATCATTTCCCTTTCAAGACTACATCACCCCTCTACACATCCCATCTCAAATCTATAATCAAGTTAGTGAATTGTAGACCCTTGACTAAAGATGGCAAGCCATGCAGTTTATGTACATTACAAACTCCAAGTTAATTAATTGTATGACATCAAAACCCTTTGCATTTTTCTGGTTGTCAACCACAGCTTTATTCATCTGATATGTTCAGATGGCAGATGCAGAAATTCCAATTATCTTCGAGTCATTGTACAGATCATGCACAACTCCTTGTGGCCAGCAGATAGCATATTGAAATTGACCTCAAGTGACCACTAGTGACCAATGTCCATTTGGGGTGGAAATGCATTTTTCATTCTGCTCAGATACTAATTTACTTCTGAAGGAGGCACTTACACCTTCCCAATTATTCACACCACACTGCTGCCAGCCTTATGGCTGTTGGAGTGATCTCACTGACCATTGTCCATTTAAAATAGATTGCATTTTTAATTCTGCTCACAACTCAGTTTTAGCCATTCTTATTAACAACATGTAGTGACCAATTGTGTCTTCTTTTTGTTTAGAGTCCACTTCAAAAAGAACCTGCATTTTTCATTCTTATAATAAGATTCAGATGTTCTGCAAAACACTGTATCTTGCATGTAACAACTCTGTGATATCTCTCTCTCTCTCTCTCTCTCTCTCTCTCTCTCTCTCTCTCTCTCTCTATATATATATATATATATATATATATATATATATATATATATATATATATATATATATATATATATATATATATACCATTATCAAAAGCTTTAACTCTAAACCTTTTTTATTTTTATTTTTGCAATTTGTGTATTTAATTGTTCATTCTTCAGTTTCAAACATTTTATTGTTTCTTGTACAGAATGGTATAGGGATCGGACTATAAATTATCACAACTTGATATAGAGTTCTCTCTCTTACATTTATTACATATACAAAGCAGTAACATAAATTCTAAATACTAGAATGATAATATTAATGCCTTATTCATGTAGTTTAGTTATGTAAAATCTGAAAATATTAACATTCTTGATAATGAAAACCCTACTGTTGCATCTTGAAAATGACAGCTGCTGGTCAGTTTTCTCTGTCAATTGCTTTGAACCTCTGCCAATTCACCCACCACTCATGGCCAATACCTCTTGCTTTAAGTAGTGAAATGATTTCAGTGGATAAATATACAATGTTTACAAAAATAAATTAAATGTACTGTATGTTGTTCTTACAGGAATGGAATCCTCATTTTAGGACAGAAATTGGTATTGGTATTAGGTGTGTTTCTTGGAGTCTAAGTGTTATAAAGGCCATGCAAACCCCACAGTTCTTAGTGTTCTGCAGAATACTTACATATTGGAAGTGGACATTTCTGACCAATTTCCACTTGTGGTTGAAATATATTTTTCATACCTCTCTGCAATTTTCTTTCAAAAGGAGACAGTCCCATTCTCATACAGCCTTGGTGGTTAATTTTTTAATTACCTCACTGACCACTGTCCACTTCTAATATATTTTGTGATTCATTCTGCTCATGGCTTTGTTTTGGTTTGCCTCATGGTTGTCACCACCATTTTTTCCAACCAGCCTTATCAGAAAGAGGCTTCATTAGTAAAATATCCCTGAAAAGAAAAAGAAAATAAATTTTACGGTTGGGATGAATTACTGGAAAGCTCTGATTATGATTCAGGTCCCATACTGTAAAATCTGGATGAATAGCATGTAAATGAAAGTAAGCATACATGGAAAATAAGCAAATAAGTATGCATGGAAAATAAGCATACATGGAGAATAAACATAAGATTTAAAATAAGTATATATTAAATTTAAACATATACAGAAAATAAACATACAAGGAAAATAAACATGCATGGAACATAAACATACATGAAAAATAAACATATATGGAAAATAAGCATAAATGGAAAATAAGCATGCATGGGAAATAAATATGCATGGAAAATAAGCAAAGTAAGCATACATACAACATAAGCAAAATAAGCATATATGGAAAAAAACAAAAAATAAGCATATGGAAAGTAAGCATACATGGTAAATAATCATACATGGAAAGTAATCATACATGGAACATAAGCATATGGAAAGTAATCATACATGGAACATAAGCATACATGGATAGTAAGCATACATGGTAAATAATCATATGGAAAGTAAGCATACATGGAAAATAAGCATATATGGAACATAAGCATACATGAAACATAAGCTTACATGAAACATAAGCATACATGGAAAATAAGCATATATGCAAAATAAGTGCACACATGTCCTATGGTAATTTTTGTAGCAAATAATGTGCACATATACGTGTAGCAAAGTAAAGCAGATTTTAAGACCTAAACTTTGCTCTTCTGATGCTATTTTGTTTCTATATAGGGTATTAGTTATCAATCCTTTCTTTAATCAACCATATTTATAAAGTATGCAGTTAATAAAGTATAAAATTAATAAAGTAAATAGTTAAATGTAACAATTAAGAATAAATATCAAAACTTTTTAAATAATTGTCGCAGAATAAATTCCACTAACAATATGTGTACATCAGAAATAAGCATATATATGACCTACACTAATTTAAATAAAAGCATATGCCATCATTGATACTCACATATAAGTCAGGTCCAAATGTAAACAACATAGACCCTGATTTGCCATCACATAATGCACTGGCAGATCATGGTCTATGTTTGTTCTACTGATTAATCCTAACAAACTGCATAGATCCAGATCTACTGGTGCATTATGTGATGGCTGATCTGTATCTGTGCAGTTTCCAGTTGGATTTGACTTATAAGCGAGTAATAACAGTGCTCTTATCATCCAGATTTTTCAGTATTTTAGTGGTATGTTTTATATACTATATATACATTTACTTTATAATTTATGGTGACAATTAATAGCAAAAGTCATGGGCTATCTTTGTACTATAATTCACATGTTGATACCGTGGTTGAATTATTGTAATCTTTAGGTGCCTTTATGTCCTTTATTTCAGTCACAAACAGTATCGCTCATTTAATAAGCCTCGCGGCCTGCCTGGTAAATTGTGTGAAAAGTGGGGGGGGGGAGGTCTTTGTAATTATCAAAAACTTTCTTGCAGAAGAACTGACCATGTTTTTTTCAACTTTGGATGATGAACTTTTGTGAAGAATGGGCTAATCACAGCAGTATTATGGGTAATTCCCTGAAACTTGTATGAAATATATTCAAGGTACAAATATTTGTCTGTGAGTCATTGACCATTAATCTTATTGCAAGTCATCCTTATAAATCTCACATTAACTTGTGCCGATTGATGTACAAGTTCAGTGTCCACTTGATCTAATATTATTCATTCCTCGTACACCTACCTTCTTGCACTGATTACCATTTTGAGATTTGTGTCCACCAACCTTATTTGACCACTGTCCACTTAATCCTTTGGGATTATTGATTTCTTGTTATGGCATGGAATTGACCATCAGAGTTGACCATCACACTCACTAAATGTCTGCTGGCTTCATTTAACAGAGGTTAAACACACAGTATGGGGAATTTCACCCACACAGTGCTTTGAGCCACTTGGGAAGCTTTGGCAGTGATGAATACTGATGAGGACAACCATACAAAAGTTGTAATTCAATCAGATGTTTCTAAGACTAAAACCAGGGTACTGGAAAATGGATGTTGCTAATGAAGGATACAGAGCAACATTGTTCTGGATGTAATGCATATGTAGAGACCAGATTCATTAGCTGTTAGTCTGGTAAGGATCCATGTTTTATTAGTATCTGTTGAATTACAAGAGAGCAGATTTAACTTCTTGTGATAGACTGCATGTTTGTTTTAAAGTGCAGAGATGAAAGGCATGGTATAAATACCTGTATAAATACCTGAAAGGCATGATATAAATACCTGTATAAATACCTGAAAGGCATGGTATAAATACCTGTATCTTGGTTTTCTTCGCCATAATGCATCATGCTGCCTTTTATGTTTTGTTTCTTTCATCTACCATCTATTGCTGTGTTACAACATCAGTAGCTTTTCTGTACTGTATATACTCACATAGTTGGATCCAATTGCAAACTCCATATACCCAGATATGCTGTCGCATAATGCACCATCAATTCTGGGTCTATGCAGTTAAATGCTAGGAGTAATCATTAGAACAAATAACATAGACCCTGATCTGCTCGCACATTATCAATGTTGTTTGCAGTTGGACTCGACTTAAAAGCAAGTATAAATGGTACAAAAAAATGCTGTAGGGAAAAATGACTGTGAAATTACATTTATTACCATATTAAAATATAATTACAAATTTATTAAATCCTGTATCCTGTTTCTAGGTCATTAATTTACTTCTCAGAAAAAAATAAATAAATAACTTCTTTTAAGTTTTGTTTGTCACAGCACTGATCTATACATGAAAAAGCTAACATGGACATCATATTATAAAATTCCTCAGGGAAAGAAATTTGACAATATCTGATATGTTGCCAGAATGTCAGTTTACTCCTGAATGCTCTTTTGAAACTCCAAAAATATTCCATATTGATCTGATCTTGTTCTTGTTGCTTCTTCAGGATTTGTACAGTGCTTTCATCTTTGGATTTTGTTGCGTCAACTTCCATTAATTGAATTCTCAGATCTTCCATCACTATTGATTTTAGTCCAGATTATGGAATGCTGGACAAAATCTGGTTGTAACCTTGGCTGTATTCTCCTGCAGTACTACATTTCTGAATTTCAACAGATTTTCTTAGCCAACAAAAATTCAGTACATGAACAACCATGAGAAAAACATAAAAGAAGTATTTCATGGGCCACAAATGCCATATTTAACAACTGTATTATGTCTTTTTTACCATAATTCTTACTTTTGTGACTTCTGCAAGATTCAAACTTTTCAAATTGTTTGGAAATTTTGTAAGTCAACTTCATTCTGGAAAATTCTGTTCACATTAATGGTTACATAATGGCAAAAATATCATTTCATAAAATTAAAGAATTCGCACAAAATTATTGGTGGAAAATATTATAAATTACATAAGTTTTCCACTCATATGTATTAGTCAAATGATTTTTTTATTAGCTCTACTGGTCATAGACCAGAAGAGCCTATGGGATGGTCTGTTATCCGTCATCTGTCTGTCATCTGTCCATCATCCGTCCATCTGTAAACACAAGTTTGTTATCGCTACTCATCCTAAAGTACTTGGAGGATTGTCATGAAAGTTTACGCACACATTCATCCCATGGTCTAGTTGGTCCTTGATTAAAATGATGCTGCTCAGATATCCAGTATGACTGCCACAGTGGCCATCTTGAAAATCTTGTTATTGCTACTCCTCCTGAATGGATGGTCATATCAACATGGGGTATTCACTAAAAGACTTCTTATGATGTTTAGTTGGTCCTAAATGAAAATGGTGCAGATTTGACATCCAATATGGCCACCATGGCAACCATGTTGAAAATCTTGTTATCACTACTCCTCCTACATGGATGATCATATCAAATGGGGTTTTCACTAAGAGACCTTTTATGATGTCTACTTGGTCCTAAATAAAAATGGTGCTGATATAACATCCAATATGGCCACCACAACGGCCATTTTAAAAATCTTGTTATAGCTACTCCTCCTGAATGGATGGTCATATCAACATGGGGTTTTCACTGAAAGACCTCTTATGATGTCTAGTTAGTCCTAAATGAAAATGGTGCTGATCTGGGGTCCAATATGGTTGCCATGGCAGCCATCTTGAAAATCTTGTTATCACTACTCCTCCTGAATGAATGGTCATATCAACATTGGGTTTTCACTAATTGACTTCTTATGATGTCGACTTGATCTTAAATGAAAATGGTGCCAATCTGAAGTCTAATATGGCCACCACAGCAGCCATGTTGAAAATCTTGTTATGGCTACTCCTTCTGAACAGAAAGTTATATTGATGTGGGGTTTTCACCAAGAGACTTCTTATGATGTCTAGTTTGTCCTAAATGAAATGGGGCAGATTTGATGTCCAATATGGCCACCATGGCAGCCATCTTTAAAATCTTGTTATCGCTCCTCTGCCTTAAAGGATGGTCATATGAACATGTGGTTTTCACTAGAAGAATTATTATGATGTCTAGTTGGTCCTAAATGAAAATGGTGCCAATCTGACATCGGATATGGCCACTATGTCAGCCATCTTTAAAATCTTGTTATAGCTACTCCTCCTGAATGGATGGACATATCAAGATCGGGTTTTCACTAAAAGACTTCTTATCATGTCTACTTGGTCCTAAATGAAAATGTTGCTCATCTGTCATCCATCATTCAATGTCCGTCTGTCCGTTAGCAAAAGTTTGTTATCACTACTCCTCCTAAACTACTTTCTGGATTGCCTTGAAACTGTGTATATATATATATATATATATATATATATATATATATATATATATATATATATATATATATATATATATATATATATATATATATATATATATATATATACAGTTATATACTCACATATACATACATACATATGCACATATAGATTAAGATCCCTGATCAAAACTATCAAGTCACTTAGAGCATAATTTTCCATGGCACTGTGAACTGTGACTTGCATTGTGTTTAAAAGAGGTCTCATCATGATTAGCTTAATTGTCTTCTACACTTTAATGAAGTATATATGGGTCTTCCTTGGCTTGGAGATAGGTAGGTGTTAGAAGTGTTATATATTTAGGCACTATGTGGCCAGTGCCTGCCTGTGCAGGTGAAGGTGTAAAGAAGTGGGGTCTTGCTTGGCTAGCACTACACATACTTGGATTTTCATTATCTTGATTAGTGGCATTGTCTTCTACAATTTGATGAAGTGTATATGGGTTTACCAGGGCTAGCAGAGAGGAATGTGTTAAGTAATTAGGCCCTGTGTAGCTTGTGTCCACTTGAGCAAATCAGATTGTCATTAATTATGGCTTTGCTTGTCAGGCTCTGATAGGAGTGGAGGTTATAGGACAAGCTGAGGATGGCTGTGGTGACACAGTGCTGGTATTAGATCTGTCGTTTATGTCTTAACACAGTTCAAGAAAACCATTATAATTCCAAGCAAATCATCCACTGCCCTGAAATAAAATGGTATTTGTTTATGGGAATACAGTACATTTAACTTTATTTTCATGTGAAGTAGTGATTTTTGATATATTCCCATGTTGCTATGAGTATTTGTAGAGTTGGAAATTAGTCCGAGCTTCATTTATCTGCTTCAGTGATGAGTTGTTCCTGACATGGATAATGATACTGTCTTGATTTCTTTGATGTGGATAAAATCTGGGATTACCTTTCTGTATGAATTTACTTCCATATCATGAATATCCTCTTAGGTGAATCCCGAGAACTCAAATAGACTGGATCCATTGAAAATTTCCAACAGTATTGACATTGTTAGATTTACCACCATTTTATTTGTATGCAGAACTCTGGTAAGTATTTTAAAAAATTAATAAATTTTTTAACAGTATCAGTCACAATAAGGATTTACCAAAAGCATTTAAGTACTTAAATGAACAATATCCATGATGAATAAATCCTAGATGAATGAATAATCATATGATATTCACTGATTTTGACAAAGTACTTCTAAGCAATTGTTTACCCGGCCACCATCTTGCAGCATGAATGAGATGATGTCAAACAGCATATTTTCATCATTCAAAATGGTAGACATGGTTAAAAGTAAGAAATGGTCTTATATTGATTTTCTGGAAATTCTTTTTGCCCAGTAGAACATCAGTTCCTTCTATGGACTCTTGTTTTAATGAAAAGTCATATGCTTCCAAAATGCTATTTGAATTTGAAAACAATAAATGCAGTTTTATTTTCCGAGGTAGAATAACAACTAAAAGAGTAGAAAAAAAGCCATCCGGAACCCTCAATTTTGCAATGCAAAAATCAAACTTTAAAAGTTTGGTGAAAATTAGGCTAAAATGAAGTCAATTTTTAGAAAATCATAAAAAATTATAAGCAATGCTAGCTATTGATAGTCACTATCTATTACTTACTTATTTGTTTGGCCTTTGTTTCTGTGTATACTATGCTACTGTTAGTTTTGAGTACAAGCCAAGAGAGATAACAAAAGCATCAATGTCAAAAATGCATCACCAGTATTGCTATTGTATTCTGTCTGGCCAGGAATATAGCTGTTATTGCTCATGGACATATATAGTGTAACAACTGTAAACTGTCAGTCGCTCAGCAGGGTAGTTTTAGAAGTAGAGAAATAGGCATTTTTGACATAAAATTTGTTGATAATTGCATGACCTGCTGATAGCACCATGTGAGGCTGACAACTGGCCTCCTGGATTCCTAATTGAGTAAGCAATACAAAAGTTGAATATGCAGACTGTAGTATGTGATGGAATCTTTCATGCTGCTCACCCTAATTTAACTGAGTAATTATACATTGAATACACAAATTGTAGCACCCAAAGTGTCACAATATCATATTTCTGCATTCTTAATGTTAATTTGCATTGAGAATGGTGCCCCAGCACCTTGCACCTAGGTGTAAATTGTGCATAATTGTTGAACTTATTGAGTGATCAAGACACAGCTAAATACATTAATTATGATATATGCTGGGGTTTATAGTGACACCAAAAGTGTTGCTTCATATTTCTGCATCTACATGGTTATGATTTGAGGGATACATCAGCACCTAAATGCTGCACATAGGTGTAAATTGTGCATTACTTCTTTGTTCAGTGAATAAGCAATACACAATTTGAATCCACAAAATGTACTGTATGTCAGAGTTGAGTGTGCAATACACAGACAGAAAAAATATGTATTATGTTGGAGTGTCTGGTAACACTGAAAATGTTACTACATCGCATTTCTGCAGTCACAAGGTTATCTGAGTGCATATTGCACCAAGGTGTAAATTATGCATACATTTACACTATTACTACTCACCAAATTAAGTGAGCAATACACAGGTTGAATACACAAACTGTAATATTTGGTAGTCTGTTGTTGCACTAAAAGTGTTACTGCATCATATTTCTACAGCCACAAGAATAAAAGTGTGAGAATTGTACATGGGTACCTGGCACCTAGTTGTAAATTAAGCATACTGTTCATCTGAGTAAGCAATACACAGGTTGAATGGATACACAAACTGTAATATGTGTGAAAGTCTGTGATAGCACCAAAAGTGATACTAGGTCATATTTCCACATTCAGAAGGGTAACAGAGTGTGTGTACTGGTACAGGAATGCAGCATTAATGTGTAAATTGTGGTTACAGCTTGCCTCATTGAGTGAGTAATACACAGACTAAATACACAAACTCTAATATGTGTATCAGTTTACAGTAGGGCCAAAAGTAATACTTCATTATATTTCGCATTCACCAAGGTTAATTGAGTGTGAGAATAGTTAAGGAGTATGGGACATTAAAGTAACAATTAAGTATACTGCTCACATAATTGCATGAACAATATACAGGTTGTATGTACAGTTATAACTTCACTTATAAGTTGAATCCAACTGCAAACTGCCCAGACCCAGAACTGCCATTGCATAATGCACTATTAAAAAGCCCTTATTGGTGGTCAACAATTTACAGAAAGGCAATACAGTAATTCATACATAGAGAACATTTGATGGACCATGACCTATATTACATAATGGTATTGATTTCACACCATTTTGTTTATTGTGCTTATGCTATGCTGTGTTGCAGATAGAGTAAAATATTCAATTTGTGGAGTTCTGTGTATTTCTGGTCAGAAAGATGGAGCTTTTATTGCCTTGAAGGCAACAGTGAGTTATTGTCACCATCTATGTTTTGCCTGGTATAAGACTATTTCATTATTTTTATGCCCCCACTGCTTGCATCTCAATTTTTGGATGACTTTAGTTTTTGTATGGAACCAACGTGAGTATAAGGCAACCTTACTTATGATGTCATACACTTTTATGGCTCCCCTCAACAGTCATGGGTATTTACATGTTCATGGCTTTGACCCAAAAGATGCATATAGAGCAGGTAGCTGAAAAAATCTGAATGTATCTGAAGACATTTAGTATAATATGTTACAAAGTACTTACTTTTACATAATACAGTGAAACTTCCAAAACTTGCCCCTCTTTAATCCAGCTTCCAAAACTTGCCCCTCTTTAATCTGGCCACACATTTTGGTCCAAAAGGCCACTCTAATACTAATACCTCATTATACTGGCCACTTCTATAAAAATGGCCAACATTTTTGGTGTTGCTTATAAGTCAAGTCTAACTGCAAACTGCGCAGACCCAGATCTTCTGTCACATAATGCACTGGCAGATCTGGGTCTAGGCACTTCGTTAGGAGTAATCATTAGAACAACATAGACCCTGATCTGCTGGTGCATTATGCAATAGCAGGTTAGTAGAACTGTAGAACAAACAACATAGACCCTGGTCTGCCAGCACATTATGCATTGGTAGATCAGGGTCTATGTTGTTTGCATTTGGACAAGACTTATATGTGAGTATATACGGTATCTTTTTTCAGTGATGTACACTGTGCTTAAGTACTTTACATAATGCTTATAAAATTAGTGATTCCTTACAGCAGTGAACCTTGCTTGTTCAAAATACAGTCTACACAAGTTATAATGCCATGCATTAACCTGCCATCCTTGCTTATTGTCAGCAAATTGCTGAGAACAGATTTCCTGACTATGTAATTCCTGCCACCTGCTCTTACAGCCATTCTCCAGCCTAATATTTGGAAAAATTCTTTTTTGTCTTTTAAAAAGTCCTTCAAATGGCAATTCCATTAAGTACATTCCTAACACCTCTGGCATCTGCCATGAATTTGAACAGACATTTGATATATGGAAATATTTACATCACCTCAGTTGCCCTTGAGATGTCCTTGAGATTCCATGATAAGAAGGCTCATCAAATACAATTTTGCACATTTAATTTCACTATTACAATTGATTCAGAGCTTTAATTTGATATTTAGATCTTTAAAACACAATAAAAGAAATGCTTCACTTAAGAGGAAATTTAGGAATATACAAAAATTATGAGATTTTTCTTAATTTAAAGAGTGAGGGGAGCTCTTGCATTGGAATAAAATCTGACCTCATTGAAACTGATCAAATGAAGCCGAATGTAAGTTTTTCATATTTTGCAGTTATCAAGAATTGAATTTAATGTATTTATTGTTTTTAAATTGTTGTTAGTTTATATTTCTTACTTGTAACATTTGGCATCTAACACTTTATCTTTCTATTGATCTTAACTTGCATAATGATCAGTGAGGTCAGAATCCATTATACCGCAATATGCAATATAATTCCAATTTTGTTTGTGGGCAAATATTTGCATTATAGCTGCTGAAAACTGTATCTGGCTTTAACAAACATTCTTCCCAAAGACACCAGGGCTTTCCCCAAGTTATTATTGCATGGTTGCACCATCATGCACTGCATACTAGACATTGCTTGTTTTTGCCACCATGCCCTAATTTCTTGCAACCATTCTTTAAACCTATATTAATATCAAAATCATCAAGAATCTATGAGCTAGATCATTATTGTCATTAGTCATTCAAAAAATGTATCCCTAAAACTATATTGGATTGGAAACATTCTGGAATGAATTATTAATGGAAGACAGTCCCTATAGCTCCACCCATCTATACCAGTGCATATCATCTGTAAATGATACCATGCCTTGAATTTTTCTGCAGAAAGTCCTGTAAACATTTATGCAGTTAGAATATAATACCTGACTATGACAAATGATAAACACTGACATTTGTTGTATTGAGAGATTGTTTAA
The DNA here is from genome assembly GCA_029931535.1 of Margaritifera margaritifera. Taxonomy (NCBI): domain Eukaryota; kingdom Metazoa; phylum Mollusca; class Bivalvia; order Unionida; family Margaritiferidae; genus Margaritifera; species Margaritifera margaritifera. The sequence goes on along the minus strand of JAQPZY010001647.1, from coordinate 4,715,176 downwards.
AAAGACTTTGATTTGTGCAACATTTAACAAGGAAACAGATGTGTACACTGGGAGAAAGTGAATCATCCTGCAATAACCACTTGTAGCCTTTCATTCTGCTCTTGAACAGGCAAATCTGGACAAGCTTGATTGATTAATTTTTTTACAGAAATATATAATTAAATGAACATATTCAAATGCATTCTACTGAGAGTCCTTGAACTAGGGAAATTAATCTGTTATATCGATAAAATGTGTCATTGTTTCTGCCATTATATTTTCCAGTTTCAATTGATCTTTTTGTCGAAGGTGATACAGCTATTGGAATCCTGAAGGAATTTACCTTCAGAATGATTGTAATGCTGCTAGAACAGGAACATACACAATTCTAGCAATATGCTTTTGAAGAATTACATTCAAATTCATTTTAATATGCTAGAATCAAACAAATTTATGAATATGAAAATGTATTGATTTGGGTCCACATATGAAAACTAGTTATGTATTACTGCTTTTAATAAAATTATTTATACAAGTAATACCGTTTGATAGTTCATGGAGGTTCATTATGCATATTTTCCACTGTAAATGTAATTTCATTTCAATCTCACACCAGTCTCATCTTTTTAAATATTTGGCAAGATCAATAATAGAATACAAGGACATTTCAGCCCAAAAATCTGCTTCCTGTGGGTATTAATTTTGATTGTAATAAGACTTTGCAAACATTTTCATTGCAAAATGGAACACACTCAGAAACTTTGCCATAATGCAAAGAAACTGCACAGAAGATCTAAAACAATCAGTGCAATATACTAAAATATGTTAAAGGTCAAGGTCCAAGCATACTATGAATAGGAAGTCCAAAATTATCAGAATGTCAGACAGATCAAAGGTCAAGGTCATATTGTATGACTCCAATCTTGGAATTTCTGAGAGCTGATACAAAGTCACGCACAGTTTTCAAATGCATCCTAGACATATTTCAACAGTACTGGCAATAACCACAACAGGTAATATGAAGCATACAAGTTGGACTTTTTAAGTTACTTCTGTCTTGGAAATCAAGCATTTGAAAGCTTTATTGGACATACTTTTTATCTTTTTTCACTGACACTAGAAAAATGATGAACAATTTTCATTATCAACAGTAATTCTTAAAGTTTAAACAAATTGAGGCAGCAAAGGATATTGCAGTATTTGCAGGTTCCATTTCTAGGCCTAGAATTTAAGATAAATTTCTTTGTAGCCAGAACGACTAGTAGATTGAGAATTTACTACTCCTGCTGCCTCTTTTCACTAGTCCTTCCTGCAAAACAATGTCAGACATATATTGAGATTCACTAGCCTTTGGACCATTGAAATTATGAAAACTACTAGTCTGACAGGAAATTTACTAGCCTATGGCTAGTGGTCTAACACTCATTTTGTGCCCTGATTTCTATTAGAACTTTTTAAATATCTTGTTTGTTTAAACAATTGAGTTATGGTTTGTGAAGTTCTTTTGAAACAAAAAAGCTGTTGCTAACCATATCTAGTTTTCATGCTTGAGACAAATTTATGTGATTAAACTATGTTTTATATTCATGTGCATTATTAGATTAGAACTTTATCTTAAGAACATGGGCACATGGTCAGTCTTTGATTAATTGTCCAATTTAATAACACGTTGTTTAATTCCTCCAAACACTGATTGAATATTTGTACCATCTGTACTCGCTTATAAGTCAAGTCCAGCTGCAAACAACATAGATTTTGATCTGCCATTGCATAATACACCAGCAGATCAGAGTCTATGTTGTTTGTTGTTCTGATTACTCCTAGCAAACTGCAATGACCCAGTTCTGCCAGTGCATTATGCAACAGCAGATCTGGGTCTGTGCAGTTTGCAGTTGGACACGACTTATAAGCGAGTACGGACAGTATCTCACAACTATCTCTCTAATTTCACATCCCAAAAAATTATCTTAGTTGTGTCATAGGTTTACAAAAAACAGGGAACAAATTATCACACATAATCATCATAATCAACTGTAAATCAACAAATAAAGCACCTATGTGATAAAACCAGTTGAAAGTTACAAAGTATTGCACATGGAACTCTAGAACATATGGCCTCCCTAAAATGCATTAGAAGCCTGAAAAATTGTATGCCAATTAAATGTGCCAAGAGGATTGAATTGGAGATTTTTTTTCTTTTTAATAGACTGTGAACTAAATTGTATTTTAGAAATTACTAGGCCTGCTGGAAAGTAACAAATGAACTCCCTGCAATTGTGTCATAAAATGTCTAAAATAGTTTTTGCATCAATTCATTAGGAATGTTCATTTAGCTCTTCCATATTGAAAACAGATTAAATACATTACCAATTTATTTACGGTGGGTTAGAAAAATGTTCAAAGGGTATCAGCATGATATTTGATAGTCTCTGAGATGAACATTTCATGATATTTGATAGTCTCTGAGATGAACATTTCATGATATTTGATAGTCTCTGAGATGAACATTTCATGATATTTGATAGTCTCTGAGATGAACATTTCATGATATGTTTAAGCAGATCTTGTATGTGCCATATATACTCAAGTCCTCATGCAAACAGCATAGACTCTGATCTGCCATTGCATAATGTACTGGCAGATCAGGGTCTGTGTTGTTTGTTCTGCTGATTACTCCTAACAAACTGCATAGAGCCA